>OX276346.1:3273515-4473515 GCA_946251885.1 Cosmia pyralina | reverse complement strand
TTATCCTAGTATCCCAGTCTAGATGCTCTAACTTGGCTCTTGCATTTTCTTAGTAGCATCACAACGACAGCTTATCCTATAGTATCAGAGTCAGAGTGCTCAAATTTTCTAACTCACCTCGCTTGCTCTTGTATTCTCTTAGTACAATTACAATGCAACCTGACACGACAGTACGCTATTTTGTAAGCAAAAATACCTTCCTTCGGGTTTCGCCGCAGTCGGGTAAAAAGCGCGCCCCCAACAAGGAGACCCTTATTGCTTTTTGATACGGGGCCCCTTAATGACTAGCTACGTCACTGCTATAGTAGTTTGGATACCTTGAACTATGACAGAAAAATCCCCTGCGTGACCAATGATATTATAATACTAGCTGTGCCCGCGACTTCGTTTGCGTGCATGTCGGAAAAGAATAATGTTTAGCTTAGATAAGGTATATCCTTTAAAACTCCTCCAATGAACATGAAGAATGTTCCTATCTTGCCTGGTGGGAAGTACTGCTTCCCACCAGGCAAGATAGGAAGATTCTTCATTCCTGGGGTTCTCTACCACAGCCCTTTCGAATGTAGTCACTGCGGTTTATAATGTCAAAGCGACGAAGCGTCACTTTGATTTTTGAAAATAAATAAATATCAAGGCACCTGCTCATTAACAAACCTGCCGTACTCAATAAATTGACTGCCCGTCTGGCGGAGTGTGCTGAAGTGTTATCATGGTGAGAAGGATCACGCTTTAAGAGCGCTGTTGAAAATTTCCCAAGAAAACACGCAAAACAACTATGAAATTATCAATATAATATTATTGTGATTTCTATTCTATGTGTAACCTTTGCTGGAGATCCAAACAAATAAATAAATATCTTAAAAACTTGTTTTAATTAAGAAAATGCTTCTCTGTAACCGATGTTTGAGCTATAGTTGTCCGTGTAAACTGAAAAGCAACGTATTTACTGAGACCCATCTCTAGTTCTGGCCGCCATTTTGGATTTTAATTTCCTGATTTTCGGCCCAGCAGCGCCCTCGGAAGCTATGAAGATGACGCCCCCTTATCGAACATTTTGTACCTACACCATTTATGATTTGTACCTCTTTTTAGTCCCGAAAACTGTAAAAATTACACACCCGCTTTAAAATTAATACCTACAGTATTTTATTTATGTGCCCATCGTTAATAAAATCTTATTACAAAAACAATAAAACTGACTTCCATAAAAAAAAAACACTACAAAGTGCAAAATAACTTTAGTTTGGAAAGTACTTAGCAAGAAATTATCGAAACTGTAACGGTCTTTAATAAATACTAATAATTAAACGTCTTTTGCATTATGGTACACACGGCTACATATTAAGCTAGACATTTCCAGTATAAGCTGACCTCTCATTGTACGGAAATCCTTTACAAAGCGAGATCAGTTTATACTGGAAATGTATAGCTTGATATGTAGACGTGTGTGCAATACGTGCCACTAAAGATGTGACTTGACACACCACGTGGTTTGAAATGCACAGTAGACGATATAAAGGTAAAGACGGGTAGAAAACGGGCGTCATCGCGCAGCGCGGGAGACGCGGTACGGCGCTGGTCAAATCTCATCTTTCGTGGCGCGTATTATACCTACCTACCTCACACTACCTAATTTGTGTACCTACTTCTTTGAATTGATACTCAGCAATGATTAGTTGAGCACTGTTAGATAAGTACTTGACCTACTGTGTTTCATCTTCCGTACGATTACCCATTCACAATATGTGTGCTGCTCGTCGATGAGGAGTTCCATACGGTAAGTAGGTATTTACTTATGATGGTGATTTTCGAAGTCCATAATTAGTTGACCACGGATAGTAACTAACCAGTAATTTTCTTTAATTTCTGTACACTAACCAAATCACAGTACGTTTACCTACTGTTCATTATTGAGGAGTTCAATTTTACTGTCAGATTTTCACCATAATAAAGGTGACCATCTTCCCCGAAGATATTCATTGAAATGTAATGATGTCAAAGGCAATTTTGTTCAAAATTATGATGAATAACGTATTTATTTGGATAAGGACTAATACCATGTTTATGAAAACACCTTCGCAAATAATGCATTATTTTATAACAAATTTGATTACCATTAAAACAGTTATAGTAAGCCAGCCTTAAAAGATAGATATATGCTATTAGGGACTTATTTTAGAACTTTTTAAGAGGAACATTTCTGTCATACATGATTGTTGCGTAACTTTAACCGTTTACGCAGCGCACGCAACAGAAGCTCTCTAAAGGAATAAATTTTCCCCGTTTTTGCAACATGTTATGTATGTGCATGAGTGCTATGTAGGCGAGCGGGCTGCGCCCCGCTCCACCCCGCGCCGGGTGGCAACTTAATGTAATAAATGAGTGTGCAACAGACCAGCGAGTTTGATAGACACCGTCCTTCCTCATACGTAACACAACATTTTTCATTGATGCTCCGCTCCTAATGGTCGTAGCGTGATGTTATATAGCCTATAACTTTCCTCGATAAATGGGCTATCCAACACTAATAGATTTTTTCAGTTCGAACCAGTAGTTCCTGAGATTAGCGCGTTGAACCAAACAAACAAACAAACAAACAAACTTAACAAGCTTTATAATATAATATTATTAGTATAGATAAGGTCCCATTAAAATAGATGGACAAATTTTCACAGTGTGTTCTACCCATGAATATGAACAACTTTCACTATGGGACTAACTCTGAAATCGCGAAAAAAATCAGCTGTTCAGTACATTTATCTACACCTAACTCGTCAAAATGTTTTTGCAGCAGCAGATTTTTTTTCGCGATTTCATGTTTGGTCCCATAGTAAAAGTTGTTCATATTCACCAAGTTCTACATACCAAATTTCATCTAAATCAGTCCAGCCGTTTGAGCGTGAAGAAGTAACAAACATATAAACACACACACACACTCACAAACTTTCGTCTTCAAGTGATATAAAATATTTATATTTGGTTATACAATTTTGGAAATACTGATATTCAGCTGCATCCGGTTAGACTGGAAGCCAACCCCAACATTGTTGGGAAAAGGCTAGGCAGATTGATTTTTGATTATAATGGAACTGAAGGAAATGAATACCTAAGTAATGAATTTGAAAAAAAATTTTCACTAAACTGTAATGATTATGACTTTAATTTAGAACATTTTTTTTTTTTCATTAAAAACATATATCTGTGGTGTTCAGGTAAAAAGGGATAAGTCACAAATATTGAAAAATGAGTTATTTGCATAATTCGATAACAATAATATCTATCATGGTAAAAAGGAGACGAGTCAGTATTTGTGTTACAATTTCGTAAAATCAAATTGCAAAACGAGTATAATCAGAAACAACAAAATGCTAAAAAAAGTAAAAAGAGTTAAGTCTACATACTCATCTCATTATTGCGTACGTAAATATTTTATAATATATTTTAACGAGTTATGTCGACTTGTCCCTAAATGCGTATCGTCGTACTCCGTCAGTTGCATTGCGCGCACGAAGTTGACGTGTTTTGACCTGTAAAAAAATCATAATTGTGTGTTATTCTTATTACTTATTATTGTATAAAAATGTTGAAATTCTTAGAAATGATCAGGATTAATAATGTAATGTCATTAGCTCTAAATGAAAATCCTACTGAACGTAAGTATAAGATCATGTACGGAGGATATTCCAGTCATACATGGATTTAAAACTCACTTCACCGTAGTCATGGGGGACTTTAACGTGAAATTGGGCAAACGAGACGATGATGAGCTGCGAGTGGTGCAATTTGGAGTAGGACGTCGGAACGACCGGGGTCACCTATTGGCCAATTTGATGGAGAAGGAAACGTGAGCACAGAAAGTGGACCTGGCAGAGGCTTGATGGTGCAACACAAAATGAGATTGACTTCGATACGTCGACGAAGAAGTAAGTATTCAATGATGGTTCTGTGATCAACGCGGTGAAAAAAGGAAGGGATCACCACAGATCGAGAGGTTCTATGGATACACGTCAACCAGTAACCCTATTACAAATGTGGCAAACAACCCAAGAGCTAGATAGACCCGTCACTATACCAAAGACATCTGGGACGTCAGCTTGTACGAGATTAGGATGGCTCTGAAGCAGCTTAAAAACAACAAGCGTCCGGTGATGACGGAATTACGGCTGAACTCCTAAAGACCGGTGGAACACCCGTTCTTGAAGCCCTCCAGAAGTTGTTTGATTCCGTCATACTTGCGGGTAAAACGCCACAGGCATGAAACAGAGGTGTGGTGGTACTCTTCTTTAAAAAGAGCGACAATGCCCTGCTTAAGAATTATAAGCCCTTCTTACTTCTGAGCCATGTCTACAAGCTGTTTTCAAGGGTCCTCAAGAACCGTCTTGCGCGCAGATTTGAAGACTTCCAGCAAGAAAGGTGCCATAGACCACATCCATATGCTGCGGCAGCTTATACAGAAGACCGAAAAGCCCTGCCTCTCTGCTTAGCATTTGTGGACTACGAGAAACCTTCGATTCGATCGAGACTTGGGCTGTACATCAAAAAGCTGAAGTGTTTGTATGAAAACGCTACTATGTCAGTCCGACTCTAAGACTAGAAATCTATCCTTCTGCAGCGATGGGTGAGACAGGGAGACGTTATCCCTCCGAAACTGTTCACCGCTGCACTGGAGGATGTCTTCAAGATTTTGGACTGGAAAGAGGTTGGCATCAACATCAACGGTAAGTACATCAACGTAAGTGTACAACGGTAAGTTGATTTTTTTTCTTCAATGTGTCTTGTTCAACCTTTTTTTTTTCATTCAAGTTTTTGTTTCAATACCTTGAATTATTTAAATTCAACGTGTCAGTGCGTTCAAAAATTATTTTTGTTTATAGTCAAACCTTGGAGAGGCCTATGTCCAGCAGTGGACTGCAATTGGCTGAGTTGATTGATTGATTGATAGGCAAACATTGTATATCAGTGTCTATAATTGGTAACAAATATTATAGTTTTTTTTTTTTTTCGAGAATCGAACTCGACGCAACTCATTTGTCAACCCAGCACGCTACGTCTAGCTAGGCTACTGATTGACATCCGTACCGTATGGCCCGTCTCTGCTGATTTTATTTGAAGTTTCAGCTGAAGATACAATTAATCAATCAATTCAATCAATTTAGGGATGAACACAATTTTTATATCTCAAATATTATTCGTTGCATTTTTTTTCCGTGGGGAAATCCCGGTTACCCTCCGTCAAGCTAATTGGTCTGTAACCTTCGTCTGGGTAGGACGGAGGGTTGTGTCGAATAGTCGACCGAGCTCTACTCGGGTGAAAATAGAGAAAACGAATTTTCCCAGAAATTAGACTTATGTCGATCTATTTCGTTTAAAGTACCTACTTTAAAAAAAAATTCTAGGTTGTCAATTTTGGAAATTGGAACTTGTTTTGTTTTCTCATACATCCACGAGGCTTTATAATCTATTCTACAAAGCACATTTCAATGATTATTTTATTTGAACACCATTTGGCTAATCAATTACTTACGAACAAAAAAAGAATAATACATATAGGTACCTACCTATAAAGTTGTCGTTTTTGTTGGCGCCAAAAACATTGGTTCGGTTCTCATGTCAGTGGAGAGGCAAATTAAAGAACGATGCCCAAACAGCCTTGTCGTATTTGTAAAACCATGTAAGTTTGTTTGTTTTATGTGTATAGGTTCTAATTTCTCATAAAACCTCCAAATGTACAGAGGCCAATCTGTCAAATTTACCCAATTGAATATTATGAACCTTATTCCTTTGTGGTAAAGTTGAAAATCTATCAAAGAAATTTGACAGATTGGGGTAGCTTGATGTGCTGGCCTCTGTACAAAAACTCATTAACCAGTACAAGGCAGTGTTGCCGTTTTAGCCACTTTGTGGCTAGATCTAGCGGATTTTCGACGGTTTCAGCCAAATAATAATCTGTTTTAGCCACCAAAATGAATCTAGCTACTTCTGGCTACTTTTTAGATTATTACTACAAACCTACTTTAATTACTGTTTTGCCATCTGAAGTTTTAACAAAAGTCACAAAAACTGTCAAACCAACTGAAATACCATCCATAACATCATCCATTAACGATGAAATTCCAGAATTTCTAGATGACATTGTAAACTTTGAAATTGATTTTTAATTTATTACTAAAAAAAACTGTAATTTTAATGTTTTTAGCTATAAACTTGTAACCAGTTTTTAATATTTTTTTAACAACACTATTAAATATTGCTTTACTAAATCCACTTATCCCCATCCCTATATAGTTTAACAAACAAACAAAAAAATCTTTCCTCTATATAATATAAGAAGATTATATTATTAGGATAAAGTAGGTAAGCCAAAAATACTTTAGCCACTTTTAGCGGAATTTCGAAAGTAATTTATTTACAAAACTAGCAACTTTCTTCTTTGATGTAGCCACAAACTACTACTACTACTTTTCTTACTGTTTTGCCACCTGAAGTTTTAACAAAAGTCACAAAAACTGTCAAACCAACTGAAATACCATCCATAACATCATCCATTAACGATGAGATTCCAGAATTTCTAGATGACATTGTAAACTTTCAAATTGATTTTTAATTTATTAGGTACCTACTAAAAAAACTGTAATTTTAATGTTTTTAGCTATAAACTTGTAACCAGTTTTTAATATTTTTTTAACAACACTATTAAATATTGCTTTACTAAATCCACTTATCCCCATCCCTCTAAAGTTTAATTATATTATTAGGATAAAGTAAGCCAAAAATACTTTAGCCACTTTTAGCGGAATTTCGAAAGTAATTTATTTACAAAACTAGCAACTTTCTTCTTTGATGTAGCCACAAACTAGATGATCCTAACGGCAACACTGTACTAGGTACCTTTTACCTACCTTTTAAAAACCAGTAGGTAGGTAGAGAGACAGAAATGATCGAGGCTTTTCTGTCAGTTGATATTTAGTATTCACATTAATAGATAGCGCCTGGAAAAACTAAGCTATATCGAGATTAAAAACTCTTTGGTCTTACTAATGAAAATTAAAAGTTATAAAAATAAAAGTATTGAATAGGTTTTGTTTTATCCTAAAATTGAAAAAAATAAACAATAAAGTAACTTTTTGCAACCTCACGGTTAGAAAGTATACTTACTTAACCACCATGGAATTACTATTATAGGCACAGAAACGTTACAGCTACCATACGTTTCAGTGGCTATGCATAGTTTTAGCTAGGTACCATGGTTGCTAAAAAAACCGGTTGAACGTTACAGATAACAGCACCCTAATTGCGTAACTCACTATCAATCGGAATTTTAATCATTTTAAAGCAAATTGCTAATCTATTGCATATGTACGAAGAATTTTTCTGCTTGACAACGTAAATAACGCAGTGAATGTTGTTGACTTGTCAAAATGAAACCGATTCCGATTGATAGCGTGTTACGCAATTAGGAAACAGGTTAGCGGCAGCGGCGCCGACTTGTTCCCCTAAAACTTTTTTGTACCGTGGTAAGTCTATTAAAGCTTCTAAAAAAATATAAGGGATGGCGCTGCATTAAACCCCGCATCTGTGGATGTAGATAGTAGAATAATATAGGTCTTTACCTATGAAATTGCCGTTTTGTATGAAAAAATTTAAACGAATTTTTTTCATGCATTTTTTATTTATTAATCGAAGTAATCACCCATGCAATCAATGCATCTTTGCCAACGCAGTGGCAGTTTATTGATGCCCTTCTTAAAGAAATCAGCTGGACGGGAGGCAACAAATTCTTCAAAGGCATTTTGTACTGCCTCTCGGGTATTGAATTTTTTTCCCGCCAAGAAGTTATCCAAATTCTGGAAAAAGTAGTAGTCTGTAGGCGCAAGGTCTGGTGAGTAGGGCGGATGACGGAGAGCTTCCAACCCCAGTTCTTGCAACTTGGAGACTGTCTGCTGTGCAGTATGAGGTCGCGCGTTGTCGTGCAGGAGCAGCGGAGACGAGCGATTGACCAATGCTGGTTGGAGATGTGCCAGCTTGTCCATCATTGTGTTCAGTTCTTCACAGTACACATCTGAAGTAATGCTCACCCCGTTTGGTAAGAAGCTGTGATGAATCACACCGGCGCTAGACCACCAAACAGTGACCATCACTTTTCTAGGGGTAAGTTTTCGTTTAGGGCATTGTTTAGGTGCTGAACCAGGATCCAACCAACTTGCTGAGCGCTCGCGGTTATCAAACAGAATCTATTTTTCATCGCAGGTAACAATGCGGTTCAAAATTCCTTCGTTTGTGTGTCTGTTGAGCAGTGCAAGGCACGTCTCGACGCGTACTTCGCGCTGGCGATCATTGAGTTCGTAGGGCACCTATTTGTCAAGCTTTTTTTTTACCTTTTGCCAATTTGACGCTAATGAACCAATATTGTTTTGACGCTAACGTCGAAAGCTGCTGCTAATTCAGCCGTAGATTGTGTATCATCAGCTTCCACAATCGCCTTTATTTAATTCGTCATTGTCGACCAAAGTCTTCAGACGACCTTGAGGTTCATTTTTCAGGTCGAAATTTCCAGAACGGAAGCGAGCAAACCAATAACAGGTGCGTTGGTTTGCAGAGTTAGCTCCGTAAACGTCGTTGATGTTGCGTGTGCCGCTTATGCCGCGTTGCTGCCACGACGGTACTCATATTCCATAATTACTCGAATTTTTAACGTATCCATGATGAAGAAAAAGATTGAAATGCGATGAAAATGTAACGCTAATCAATAAACAAATGACTACTTTTGGAAAAAAAATCCATGTTTTTAAAATAAAATTAATTTGAAATTATAATTCTTAGCCAAACAAAAATTATTTTGATTTGAAATGGCCAGTACTGCAGAACGGCAATTTCATAGGTAAAGACCTAATATTTATTATTAGGCGACCACAAACAAAACATCGAAAAAAAAACTTTTTTACAAAAAAATACAACCGACTTCCAAAAACAACACTACAAAGTGAAAAATAACTTTAATTTCGGAAGTCGGTGTCTGGTTAAATGTATTTTCGTTTTTTGCCACCGACTTCCGAAATTTTTCACTTTGCAGTGTTGTTTTTGGAAGTCGGTTGAATTTTTTTGTAAAAAAGTTTTTATTTTTCACTTTTTAGTTGTGGTACCTGCCCCACACAAATTCTAATACCACTACCTGCAAACAAACTAGAACATCATCCATATAAAAGTGGGAACAAAATACGTAATACTGAAGCTAACTCAAAAACTACTCAAGCAAAGTTAATCAATTTTATATGGGACCAACTTTGATGTATACCCTCTCGAATAAAACAAAAAGAATCCAAATCGGTTCAGCCATCTTCAAGTAATCGGGGAACATACATAAAAAAAAAAATACAAAAAAAAAAAAGTTCCGACGAATTGAGAACCTCCTCCTTTTTGAAGTCGGTTAAAAAAAGTTTCAATGTCAAGATTGGCAGCAGCGGCGAAATTACGAACCGAATCTTTTTGCGTAAAAATACAGAGAAAACGAATTTTCACAGATGTAGCTAGATCGATTTTTCACCCCCGTAATCCCCTTTATTGTAAGTTTCATCGAAATTGTTAGAGCCGTTTTCGAGAACGTGGTTACAAATATATTGTTACGAGCTGGGGTTCGGGATAAATAAATTTATGGCAGTTTACACCAAAAACACACTATACCTACTTACCTATATCATCACAATTACAGTAATCACAAAATCACCTGTATCACTTGTAGTTCGCTGCTAGTTCGCTGTAGTTCACTGTATCGCATTCCTAGCTGAACTGCGTACACCATAGTTAGTTAGTTATAAATGGCATCCCGCAGTTGACCACTGAGGGTCGAGACTGCTTAACCGAGCGTTTCCTGTGGGTGCTTTTCCGGCCAGGCTTATAAACTAAGGACTGCGTACACCGCTGGCAACCCTCTATTTATATGACGAGTGTAAGCTTCTCCAAATTTCGAGGCCATAATTCGAGAACATTCTAGTACTTACAGGAATGATCTAGAATGCTGCAAAACGACACTTAACCATCTAGAACATTCTGGAAGTGTTTAGAATGTTTTAGAAAAATCTATCACGAATCGACTTATCGTGTAGTTCTGCTACTCGATAACAGATGGCGTTAGCGTCTACGTAACAATATATATAGATAGGTTCTCATGGTATATTTAAACAAATATTGTTCATTTCACAGTACCTATAGGGATACGGGAGGGGGGGGCCTCTAAATAAAATTGTTATGGGCCCCGCACTGGCAATCCGGCACTGCGAAGAAGATCATCATTAGATCTTCACCAAATTGTTATATGACCAACTTAAAATGACTACTAGGGAAGCATCGATACGCCTTTTTGCCGATTATAAACCGATACCGATACTCTTATAAAATATCGGGGATACCGATACCGATGCCTAATTGTATTTCAATAGAAGAACTTCTACTCTTATAATGAGAAGTTTTGTATTCCAGCACAACAACAAAAAATTTGTTCGCGGTGGTATTATTGCGTAAAATGGAACAGTAAAGTTTTGTTGACGTTTGTTCAGTGTTACCCACACAGTGTCACAAATATCTCCCTTAGTTACGGAAATATTTCACGCTGATTTTTGAAGTGAAAACTTTGCGCGTTGAGTGATTTTTGGTTGGGGAAAAACTTAAGGATTTGCGTCACGCGTCCCGTTACGCTATCAAGTTTTCAGTTTGTTTTTTTTTTTTTGTATAAAAAAATACACAAAATATATAAAAGAAATTACCAAATACATACTGTTGTCAAATTATATAATTATACACTTTTTAAGTTACTGAACTGATTTTTTTTTAAAGTTGAATCTGTTTAGATTTTTGGAATTTTGTACGGTACGGAAGTTTAGTTTTTAATATTGCAACTCTACCGTGCTATTGCCCGTCTGCTCATTATTTATTGTGAAGAGTTAGGTGTTTTTATTTATTTTGAACAGGAAATCCTTGAAAAGTATGGCGTAAATCTATTATTCCAAGTATTTTCGTTGATTTCGAAGTGTATTTTCCACCGTTGAGAGCACTGTGTACTCAAAATGTCCAGATCGAGCTCCGTGGAAGATATTCCCGAACAATGTAAAGTGAGTTTGATGTTTTTTTATATTGTTTATTTATTCATTGTCCGTCGTTCGTCGTGACCTTTGCTCTCGTTTGCTGTTTAACAGTCTGTCAGATATTTGTAAACAATGCTGTAATTGTATGGTAGGTAGGTACTATCGAGGACGTGTAGGTATGGTATTGCGTCATAAAAAATGCTTGGTCTTGTGTTAATAACGTCGGGCAGGAGATTCTTGAACAGCTATTTAGACGCACTAGGCGCGTTCCACACTCAATGATGTATATTGTTTGTGCATATCTAGATCTTGTGTAACCAGTAGTTTACTGATTGAAATTAGCTTAAATGCTTAGTCATCAAAACCATTGTAAGATAATAATATTATGTACTTAATTTGAATAGAAATTACTTTATTATTAATCACAAAAATTATAATAATACCTACAAACAGGAAAATGTCATACTGTAGGTATGTTGTTGTTTACAGGGGTTTATTTATATTAATATGTTTACATTACTTATTAAAATGTAAAATAGTGGTCTTCAGCTGCATCCGGTTAGACTGGAAGCCGACCCCAACATAGTTGGGAAGAGGCTAGACAGATTGATTGGTTGCCTGTCAATGAATAAGGAACTTCACAGCGTCTATGAAGTATTGCATTTTTGTCTATGGTTGCCTGTCAATAAATAAGGAACTTCATAGGCATGCTTTTGTCAAAAGTAAAATAAATGGTTGTAAACAGTATAGTCGAGTCAGATTAGTACTTCCAGAGAATACCTCTTTCAAACAAACCAACAATTTGCTCTTATTATAATATTACTTTAGATTGACTATAAATATTATGGCTGTTGCATGCAGTATGACCAGATGTATGAATGTAAACGAGGAAAAATGAGTACCTGTGTAAGGATCATAGCAGGTGGTGTTCTGTAGTTTCGCCTACCCCCATGGGAAGAAGGCGTGAGTTTATGTGCAGCTGGTCCACTCTGAAATGATGCTCCCCTTTACTTAAATTTGCATACATACTCTACTGTAAATGAGGTAGTGGGGCGCGTTATTTCAGAGTTGACAAGCTGTATGTGTACTTTGAATACAATCACTAATTAATTCACCTTAAAAAAACCCAATGTTGTTCTCATGATAAACATTATGATTAAATCAGCTATCTTTTGTTGCCAATAAACAAAATATATTGAATTTTCAACATATCTTATCAAGTTATCATAGTTATCTTTACTCATCAGATTAAAAAGATTATTTGACATGATCTCTTGTAATACAATCATTTTTCCAAGCACTAAATTATAAAGATTATATTCTAAACCATGTAGTCTAGTACTCATTCTTGCCTTATTGTGTGTCCAAAAATAGTATTAAATATATATAATAGTATTAATCTTAAAATATTTTAAAATGGAATGTCTATCTACACATTAGTATAATTAACTGCTCACTGTCACATATCCGATTCACATGATTTTTTAGATATGAAAAAGTAAAGAACATACAGACATACATTCTTATGGACTTTTTATTACTATGAAATTATCACGAAACTACAGTAGTTAATTTAATTACATAATGACTTGGGCCTTGTGTGAGGCATGCTAATTCAAGGCCTTTTTCCTTAGCATTGTATGTAAATTCTACACTTATGATTAGAAAATATTTGTTATACTGATAAGCATTATCTGAATTGTTGACGTTCGAAATACTGTACTAGCATTCATAATATCAGCGTGTACAAATACTTGTGCCCCCCGCACCCCCAATGATGCTAATTGGTGGTCTGTTCGTGTTTCGTAGGTCGAATGAAAAAACGGAACCCTTATAGGATCTCTCGCGTGTCTGTCTGTCACAGCCAATTTGCTCTGAATTGTTTGGGTAAATTATTTTGAAATTTGGTACACATATGAATTTCTGTGACCCAAACACAGACGTGTACTACCGTAAATAAATTAATTTTGAATCCCCCATATTCAAAATTTATTTATTTTTACTTTTGGGAGGCAAATAAGAAAAAAAGTAAAAAGTTTTGCAAACTGTACTGAGCGACATAACAAATGAAAGGGCTTACTGTGAGAGTCTCAAATAAATTTCATATATAGAAAAGATATATGAAAAAAAAGCTTGTCTTTATAAGTAGACAAGAGGACCCTACTGTCCATACTCTATGAGCATTTACATAATATATCAAACAATTTACTTTCTTAAGCTTAAAGATAACAAACAAGTAAGTCCACCCGTATCTTCGGAATTAATGTTTTTACTTAATACGTCTTGCCTGTAGGTATTCTCCAAAAGGGGCGGTACCACGGAGTGGTACATAACTAAAATGGGCCTAATATTAATAAGTACTTAAAGTACAGTGGGCAATTGGGTACCCCAGTTGTATTAAAATTTTAATACAACTGGGGTACCCAATTGATGCAGCACTGTACATAAAATATAGAGGCGGACTTAACGCCTTTGGCATTTTGTTCATATCATTGTAATTTCCTAAGGATGGCGGAAAAAAAATACAACATCATCATCATCTTTGCGTCATGTTCACCGCAAATAAACGAATTTTCATTCTTTTTCTTTTCTTTAACAATGTAACTCTTTTAAAATACTTTCTTAATTCATTGTAATTAAGGAAAATTCGTACAACGATGTCACGCCGCGCCGGTGGGAATGGGCCTCGTGGGATTTGCCTCGACCTAGCTCATATTCATTTAATCAGCGAGCCGGCCACATTTTTTCACACACAGTTTTTCATTAGGTTTTTGTCATTTTATTTTATTATGTTACTAGCCTGACGTTGTCCTGACAAAAAATATATTTTTTTTCTTTTAAACCACCCACTACCAGAGAGCAAACAGAACAAAAAAAAAATCTAAGTGGTCAAGCTGTTTTTTCGATTTAGCGAGACTAAGTATAAGATAGAATTTTAATAGGTAAAAATAGGATCACCATTATAAGCTACCACGCCGCTATGTTCACAGACTCAAAACAAAATTTTGGCGGCAGCAGCCAATCTATTTATATAAAAATCGATGTGTGGACTCCAAAACGGCTGGAGTCTTCAGATTAGCCCAGCGGGTGATCCTGTGAAGTTTGGTAGCAATCAGATCAACAGAATTTTTCTTTGGCTTATTTGATTTTATGTCATATTTTTTTCTGAACAGTAACCTAACAAAAAGTACTAGTCTTGCATGAATTCAAGATAGTATTTCAATCATTAGTATTATCCCACGAATAGGATTTGGGTGAAATTTGGCACACTAACCTAACAAAAACCGGCCAAGTGCGAGTCGGACTCTCACACAAAGGGTTCCGTACCATATATGTTTAACAATCGCAAAGATAACTTTCTATTTCATAATGATACTGTGTATTACAAGGTTATTTTTTGCAATTGCAGAAAATCACCCATATTTAAACAAAATACCGTATGAATCGGTGTTTTAGTATTTATTGATTAAATGCAGTAATATGTGATATACAGAAGTTTCATATTCCTAATTTGTTTAATTGTTGCGATATAGCTCGTACAAAAATGGTCTAAAATTGTAAATTTTTACGGCCCTGTTTCTTCATTTTTGAAGATAAAAAAAAAATACATTTTTACACACGGCTACACATCAAGCTATACATTTCCAGTTTACACCGACCTCTCATTGTAAGGAAATCCTATACAATGCGAGATCAGCTTATACTGGATTTGTATAGCTTGATCTATAGTCGCGCGTACTCTACTCGATGAGTTCTAGACAATGACACCCCACATGCTAGGGTAAGATTTTTTTTTCAAAATTAATACTTAGTTTATTGTAAGGGGACCCGCTTTAACTTTTAACTTTATTTTATTTTTATTATTTGATGTTATAGGTAGCTGTAATAGAAATACTTAATCTGTGACGTTACCTATTACGGTTCATGAGATACAGCCCTTAGACGGACGGACGGACGGGTGGACTGACAGCGGAGGCTTAGTAATAGGATTCCCTTTGGTACACACGGCGGCATATCAAGCTATTAGCTTCCAGTATAAGCTGATCTCGCATTGTATATGGTTTCCGTTATGGATAAGAGGTGTACCGTGTGTACCCTTCGGGTACGGAACCCTAAAAAATACAACCAACTTCCAAAAACAACACTAGAAAGTGAAAAATAACTCTAATTTCGGAAGTCGGTGTCTAGTTAAATGTATTTTCGTTTTTTGCCGCCGACTTCCGAAATTAAAGTTATTTTTCACTTTGTAGTGTTGTTTTTGGAAATCGGTTGTATTTTTTTGTAAAAAAGTTTTTATTTTTCACTTTTTAGTTGTGTACCTACCCCACACAAATTCTAATACCACTACCTACAAAACAAACTAGAACATCATCCATATAAAAGTGGGGAAAAAATACGTATTATTGAAGCTAACTCAAAAATTACCCAAGCAAAGTTAATCAATTTTATATGGGACCAACTGCGATGTATACCCTCTCGAATAAAACAAAAAAAAAAAATCCAAATCGGTCCAGCCATCTTCGAGTAATCGGGGAACATACATAAAAAAAAAAATAAAAAAAAAGGTTCCGACGAATTGAGAATCTCCTCCTTTTTGAAGTCGGTTAAAAATTACTAGGCTTGCATGAATTCAAGATAGTTTTTCAATCACCTACCACAAGTCATCTGGCTATAGTTAATTAGTGCTACCCGTACGAAGCCGGGGCGGGTCTCTAGTAGACTATAACGTTAGGAAGACTTGTTACTGACGAACCTGCCGACCTATTCCTTAAAAATCTCACTGTAAAAACTTATATTCCATTCACAATAAGATGAGACATTGAAACAAACCTTTTTATAGTCCGTTCAATCGATTTTGACTTCTATTGCGTAGACTTAAGGGCATAAAAGTGGTTACAATACCAACTGTTTACTGCAGCTGCCATTTGTCATGCCGCCAACATAATATAAGTCAAAATCGGTTGACCCGACTGTAAAAAAGGTTTGTTTCAATGTCTCATCTTATTGTGAATGGAATATAGTGTATCAATCTCTATCATCAGGTGGAATGACTTCACCATCAAGTTTTCACAGTGAGATTTTTTACAGAATACGAGTAGATCGGCTGAAGTCCACTTCGCAAATGCAAGTTCATCTGTCAAATGCATTATATTATAAACTCTCGCCTTTACAGGACCTGTTCACCCAAGATGGAGTGCTTCTCAAAGCGTGTCTGGGTAGACCAGTCACGGACCTCAACGCTATCGGTATGCTGTGCATTGTGCAGAACCAAGACAGCAGCAAATGCATCGAATGGAGACCTAACGACTTGATCACCATAGATTCTGACACCCAAGACCAAGAATGGGCCGTCGTCAATACTATTGGTATTACCATGTCTTATGCTAAAGGTAGATTTATATATTTTTAGTGTTTTTTCGCCGCTTCGGCTGCGTGTTTGGTGGTGTCGTCCCTTTTTTGTTTTTATTTCAAGTTTCTATAGGTCCTTTAGACCATATTGTCGCGGCCAACCCGAGTGACGTCCGGAAAGTGCTGATTGGCATACGGTCAGTGCTACTGTAAGCTTAACGAAGATTGCGGGAGCTAACTTTTTGATAGTAAACGTCCCCCTGGCCGTGCGTGCTTACGCACTGAACTGTGATCTCTCAGGGCACCGGGAGATCTCAAAGCTTCTCTGAAAACACACCCTAACCTCTCCACTCCATTAGTCCTTTTGAAACGTTCCGTAAAATCCTTGTTATCAACTACATGCACGGAAACTATTAAAAACTGTTTTCCTGGTCCTTGCGTCTGTCATCTTTTCAACGTCTGTATAAAAAAAAAAGAAAGGCCTGCTTTTCACTAGATAATATGCATTATTGATGTCTTACTTACATCCATTGATGGTATTCAAATCTATGTAAATAGCACAATTCCAAACTCGTTGGAACAGTCAGCGTCAATAATATCGGGACGAACAGACTGATGTTCAAAATTATATAAACAGCTATGAAAATAAAATATTAACTCAATGACACAAGGAATGTTTCAGAATGAACACAGTACACGAGAACTGTCATTCTGACAAGAACTTTATCCAATTGAGATTATAGTTTAAGTTCCTTAGTTGTTGAGATCATTTTGAACAGTTTGTTCGTCCCGATATTTTTGATGCTGACTGTACCACGAATGTGTGCACTCTAGTATCTATTACTTTCAAATAGTTTCCGTCTTCTTTTCTTACTTTCTTACAAAATTACTATCAATTTACTAATGTTAGTTTCTAATGAAACTAAAAATATAAAATAAGACCTTAAAGACGGTGCCGCCGAGTCCGGCCCAGAAAGAGGTGGCGGGATGACCTGGACGCTTACTGTGAGGGCTGGTTCGAGGTGGCGCGGGAAATGATTTCCTGGAAGGACTTTGGGGAGGCCTTTGCCCAGCATTGGGACAATATAGACAAAGTAAAAAAAAATGTACTTACCTTGTTTTAAAGCAAATTAATATATTATTCTATTTTAATCTTATTCGTTTCTACCAAATTAACGTAAAATAACCACCAGGTCGTCGCCAGCGTACCCTCAGTGGCAACATAACATCGGACTACGCAACAGCCCGCGCCCGCATCATTAAGATACCAATAGACGAGCTGAAAACCTTCAGGGTAACCAGAAACAACCAGCAAATGCAGTTCTCAACCAAATCAGGAGTTTGGCAGACCACGTTCTACTTCCAACATGGCAACGCAGAGATATTCGTCGCTTACTTAAAGAATCATGTAAAGACAGCGAAAACACGTCACGACAGAAATACTTACGTGGTTGTTGAACCGGATATTGAGTCCCAAGTACTGAATAAGTCTTTTGCGGAACTGGATATCTTTACTGAGAACACAACGGATGTGGTGTGGAATTTAGTGTCGAATTTTAAACAGAGGCCTTATGAGACTACGTTGGAAGCGTTTTCAAAGCTCACTGATATTGGTAAGGGATTTATTTTTCGATTCCGTGAAATCTTTTGCCCATTCTTCATTTTCGATTCCTTGAAATCTTTTGCCCATTCTTCATTTACGATTCCTTGAAATCTTTTGCCCATTCTTCATTTACAATTCCTTGAAATCTTTTGCCCATTCTTCATTTACGATTCCTTGAAATCTTTTGCCCATTCTTCATTTACGATTCCTTGAAATCTTTTGCCCATTCTTCATTTACGATTCCTTGAAATCTTTTGCCCATTCTTCATTTCAAAACTTTTTCTGTATGTTGTGCCTGTAAATAGGCCAGTGGCTTACATGATTGAACGAGGGTTAAGGACACCAACACCCAGATGACAATCTGTTTCTGACATCACATTTAATCACACTATAGTTGTCAAAAAATAAGAGGCCCGTTTTGACATGAGGGTGTCCCTCTTTGTCCCGCTATGTTTGTCTCTCTTTGGCATATGAAACGATATGGGCTGTCAAAAGGGACCTATTATTTTGTGACGAGTCTAATATTATAAAGGCGAAAGTTTCTGAGTGTGTGTGTGTGTTTGTATGCTTGTTACTTCTTCACGCTCAAACGGCTGGACCGATTGGGATGAAATTTGGTATTTATATAGCTTATACCGCTCATACACCTGTTTGCCGACACCCATCAAACTAGAACACGGAAATCCATCCAACTAAAATAATTATTATGGTAATTCTCTGCCCAATAGGGATGATGCCTGGGTAAAAAAAAGAAATTATATTTAGTCCATTAAAGAATTACTTAGATAAAACGCATTAAAGTTGGGGAGTGGGATAAAATCTAGCAAGGCGTGACGTCATGCCTCATTTTAACTCATTGTATCTCCGTAATCTTTTAGGATTACGTAAAACAAGAAAAAATACGTGTCCAATATTTTTTAATAATCTACATGACGGATAAAAAAAAATTTTTGGCTACAATTTTTTTTTTTTAATCCAGAAGTTAATTTTCTTTTTATACTGACTACTGATCTTTATGTGCCGATCATAGACGTACAAAAAAAGGCGGGCAGATTCTCGCTAACAAAAAACTGTGTCTTATCGGAGTCAGCCAGCTCGACAGGCCTACGCACGCATTTCACAAAACATACTATATTTTAACCTAATATAAATACCTTATCATATTACGAATACGTTACCTTATTACGAATGGTTGACTGTTGTGTGAATGTGTGCGTGCCGGCCTGTAAGGTACAGCGAGCTGGCTGACTTCGATAGTCACAGTTTTTTGTTAGCAAGAATCTGTCCGCCTTTTTTTATACGTCTATGGTGCCGATCCTATGTCCAGGAATCGAAGTGTTTTTACCAATTTTTCTTCATTTTTCCAGTATACTACGGCAACGAAGGCATGAACGGCAAACGCGATGTGTCAGAAGAAGTAGCAGACCTACTAACAAAGAGTATGAGCACCATGGAGGACGCAACCACTGTGACCAGGACTGATGAGTACGAGGTCATCAGTGTCAAACCTACACTACCCTCCCGGCCGTGTATACCTAGGTGAGATCATCATATGCTTGGCCTTATCCCAACTATGTTGATACGTTGGTTCTATACTTCCAGTCTAACCGGATAAAGCTAAAACTTTTTTACAAAAAAATACATCCGACTTCCAAAAACAACACAACAAAGTGAAAAATAACTTTAATTTCGGAAGTCGGTGTCTAGTTAAATGTATTTTCGTTTTTTGCCACCGACTTCCGAAATTAAAGTTATTATTCACTTCGTAGTGTTGTTTTTGGAAGTCGGATGTATTTTTTTGTAAAAAAGTTTTTATTTTTCACTTTTTTTGTGTACCTACCCCACACAAATTCTAATACCACTATCTGCAAAACAAACTAGAACATCATCCATATAAAAGTGGCGAAAAAATACCTATTATTGAAGCTAACTCAAAAACTACCGAAGTAAAGTTAATCAATTTTATATGGGACCAACTGTGATGTATACCCTCTCGACTAAAACAAAAATAATCCAAATCGGTCCAGCCATCTTCGAGTAATCGGGGAACATACATAAAAAAAAAAAAAAGGTTCCGACGAATTGAGAACCTCCTCCTTTTTGAAGTCGGTTAAAAAACCAGTATTTTACATGGAGCAACTGCCTATCTGAATCAACAACCCGGTTACTGGGTAATACAATACCCCTTGGTAAGACTGGTTGACTTGGTAAGACTTTCAAGCTTCTGACGATCCGTAACGACTGTCAAAGATCCACGGTGACAGCCGGGACCAACGGCTTAACGTTCTTTTCGAGGCAGGGGTCTTGGTAAATATGGTCACCCATCCACGGACAAACCGCGGCAAGCGTAGCTTAACCTGATTGGTCGACCCGTGCGGCTGTTATTACTTAGCCACAAGTCACGGGTGCGAACCTGATTAGATTACTGATCCAATTACAAAGAAAGTTATTCACTGATGACTACATTCTTACCGAGTCCGAGTATCATAGGATAATTTATGTTTTATGTTTAAACAAGAATTTTTACTGTAATTTCAATTCTCACTAAGCTCCGGCACAGACTGAGTAGCGCATTGTGCTGCGATTTACTCTCAACTTTATTTCAACTAGGCAAGGTTGAAATTTGTATGCCATTGAAAACTGCGCTAAGATTCGCCAGGTTTGCGCTAGCCTTAAGGGGGAAGCGCCTGGACAGCCCGCGAAATTCAAATTTTCTTACATTTTTTGCAATATTTTTTTTTTTTTTTTTTTTTAATTTGTAAGTCAGTCTTAGGTTGTATGTAGATTAAAGTATGATTCGCTACCGTAACAAATATGTATTTACAGAATTATAATCATTAGAATCAGTAATACAACTCCTTAAGTTAGTACAATCCTCAAATGCCAAGATTTCATGAAATAGTCATTCAACAGGATTACCTGGTCTTAAAGAGTTGTATTGACGACTTTAATGATTCTAATTCTGTAAATACATACATGTTACGGTCGCGAATCAAATTTTGATCAACATAAAACCTAATACTGACTTGCAAATTGCAAAAAAAACGTAAGAAATGTCGAATTTCGCGGGCTACCCTGGCGCTTTCGCCTTAATGGGATTAGAAACTAAATTGTCGGCCTAATTTGTTAACCTGCCAAGTCCATTTTTTCATAGTTTACAGGATGAATAAAAAACTGACTAATTAATATATTTATCGCTTTAGCAATCGAAATTCTGAAAATCCCGTTGGTTCTAATAAGTTGCCTTGATATTTTAATAGCATATCTTACATACATATCAAGAATATTAAGAAAACAAATATATAGCCAGCTTTACCTGGCAGGTTAACGAATTAGGCCGAGGAAATAGCAATTGTGTCTAAGTAAAGTCTACGCTGAAGCTTTCAAACAATTAAGTACACGCCTTTCTACTTAAATAATAAAATAAGTGAAGGTTATCTTCAATACTTCAACCTTTTTGGCGCAGCCGTGAGGCACACACTTTTGTTTTAAAACATTATTTTAATTTTTTTTTCTTCTTTTGTTTTTGTGTTTCACGAAGTGTGTCCAAATAAACGTTTTTCTTTCTTTTCTTTCTTTCAATAAGTCATTAATACTAAATACTGATAATGCGAACTGCACGTGAATTGATATAAAGACTTTTTAGTTCAATGCTCATTTATCGAATATTATTATTTTTATTTTATTTATTTATTAAATAAATAAATATTATGACTCATGCGTCTCGACGCTACGGCGAAGACCTTATAAATTATACTCAATTTGCAATAAGATTAGAACAGAATAGAATAGAATAGAATAGAATACTCTTTATTATGCACACCATTTAAATTACTGGTTACAATTTTACAATGTTGAAATTTGACAAGAATGAAATGAAGAATCAAGAATGTTTGAATTTGATTAGACATTTAAACAAACCTTTTTCCAGTCCGTTCAACCGATTTTGACTTCTATTCCGTAGGCTTAAGGATGGTATTAAAGGCAAAAAAGTGGTTACAATACCAACTGTTTACTGCAGCTGCCATTTGTCGTGCCACCAACGCAATAAAAGTCAAAATCGGTTGAACGCCTGACGCAGGTCCTCACCGGATACGGTTGTTTCGGGAAGTCCCTGTTCGGGTTAAGGCGGGAGGAAACGCCCGGGTGGTGATAACTATTGTGTGGATCGCCCGAAGGACACGATGGAGCATACAGTGGAGTTCTGCCCGGCTTGGGCGGAGCACCGCCGTATCCTTGCGGAGGCGATCTCTCGCGTCCGAACCTGGTCCAGGCCATGATGGTGCGGAGTGAGTGCATGGGGGCCATCAAGACCTCCTTCTGCGAAGCAGTAATGCTCGCGAAGGAGGAGGCGGAACGCGTTAGGGAGAGGCAACCTTTCCGCCCTCACGCCCCTAGTCGCCGCAGGAGACGCCCTGGACGGTGGGAATCAATAGCCGATTCCCGGCCACCGTAGGCGCGGGCTTGCGGACGGCGAGTAATGGGTAGCTCGCCGTCCGATAAGAACCAGGCACGGGTCGACAGCGCGTTGTGTTCCACGCGCGCCTCAAAGAGATGTCAGCAATGATGGGGTCCGATAGGGCCGATGTCGCCAGAGTCGCGGGTTGTTCGAAAGAGATACCGTGGCCCCGGCACAGGCAACTGAAGGAACACGGGTGGGTTTTAGTCAGTAAAAGTCTGACACGCCCTCCCGCTCCGCCCAGAGCGGGAGAAGTCATTTGGTGATTTCCCACCCACAAAAAAAAGGGCTGGTTATGATATGATGATGTGTATCGTTTACCGTCCGCGAACCGATTAATAAAAAAAACTCAGACTGTACAGTAAGAAATATCTGTCATCCATAAGAGAACACTTGCAAAACTTCTTACACTTGTTTATGTAATGTGTTGTTGTTGCAGAGGAACTCCCCTATCCACAGAGAAGTGGGATGGATTGCAGGACACAGAGGGGAGGGTCACAGAGGTCGAAGGTGTTAAACAGCTTATATTTAGAGGGGTGAGTACCATTACCACATCAACTGTCCCATCTCCGACGAGGAAAAGACTAAGCCGACGTTCGCACGGACGTAAACATATTGCGGCGGGATTTTATCACGCACTGGATTTTCAACTCTCGTTGTTGAGCCGAGCATTGAGAATCCAACTTAAAAACAACAGAGTGCATTCTAGCGCTTCGAAAAAAAAAACACTGTTGGATTTTCAATTCTCGGTGCTAAGCAGAGCGTTGAAAATCCAGTGCGAACGTCGATTCAACTATTTTCTCGCTCAAGAACGTATAATAGATGTAGGTTCTGTTTCAGTAAAAGAGATACATACACTTCTGGACACATCTTTTGGCCCACCTTGTATTTTCAGTTTCGTTTGGTCCTAGCTAAAATTTTATATTAGGTCGAGCAAAAAGTTTTTATGCAGTTTTGAACCTGGCACATTCACAATTTCATTCAATAGTCTTTTTTTGAATTTCGAACACAGAATTCAATGAAACAAAAGACAATTTGGAGCCTGTTTGTTGATATCAAACAATCGAATACTAAGAAAACTTGGTTTTATTGGATTACTTGGATTTAATTCTTGAAAAAGTGATTGATATCTTTGATTTTGCAACAAACATTACTTATTCTTAACATTAAGGTGAGGTTCTATCAATAATCTATGGATACTTCACCTGAAGTCGCCGCCCAAGCTGTGGCACTTATTCAGGCCGGACACAGCCAAAGAAACGTGAGTGCTCAACTTAATTTAAGTCGATCTGCGGTCCGAAATGTTTATCGGAGGTACCTAGAGACTGGCGGCTTTGTTCGTCGCCAAGGAAGGCCACGATCTCGGGTCACAACTGAAAGGCAGGATCGATTCATCGTGACGACCAGCTTGAGAAATCGTCACCTTACCTCCATTGAGATACAAAACCAACATCGCGACTTCCACGGAGTATCTGTGAGCGCTCGAACTGTTCGGAGAAGGTTAAAAGAACGCGATATGGTACCACACAAGCCAGCTAATGGCCCCAAACTAACGCGAGCCCACCGAACAGCGCGCCTTCATTTCGCACGCAGTCATTTAAATTGGACACAGCAAGATTGGAGCCGTGTACTCTTTTCTGATGAGTCTAAAATTGTGTTACATGGCAATGATGGAAGGAAGAAGGTCTACCGACGTAAGGGAGAGCGTTTCGCACAATGCTGCTTTGAAGAGAGGGTTGCTTATGGCGGTGGCTCATGGACTGTCTGGGGCGGTATATCCGCGAGCGGCAAAACTCAACTTGAGGTTGTTACAGGACCACGGCTGCCAACATTAAATGCTGAAAGGTACATTCGTGAGTGCTTAGAACCTCACGTGATACCATACGCGGACTATGTGGGCCCAAATTTCCTTTTTATGCATGATAATGCAAGAGCCCATGCGGCCGGCATCGTCAGGGAATATCTTCGGGATGTGAACATCACAGTTATGGACTGGCCAGCCAGAAGCCCAGACATGAACCCCATTGAGCACATGTGGGACGAGCTAAAAAGACGTGTTAGGGCTCGTCAGCCAGTTGCCCAGACGATGCAGGAGTTGAAAACTGCCATAGAAGAGGAATGGGAGATGATCCCTCAAAATTTCATAGAGCGGTTGATAAACTCTATGCCTAATCGTATGAGAGCTGTGGTAGATGTCCATGGAGGCAACACGCGTTATTAAATTAAACCTTTATTTGATAAAACATGTTTTTTATTCAAAAATCAATTGCCTTTAACAAGACGCATATCCGACTTGTTAGGCGTAGCTCCATGTCGTATGGTATTCTGAATTCAAATTTAAAACAATACGATCGAAAAAGATGGTAAAATGTATCAGGTTTAAAACTGCATCAACAGTTTTTGTTCAATCTAGCAATCATATTTCGGTAGGGGCCATCGAAACCTAAACTCTAAGGTGGGCCAATAGATGTGTCCAGAAGTGTATAAAGGGTGACTGGTATTAGTGAGCGATACTTAAACACATGATAACAAACAACTTTTATTATGGGACGAAATCTGTAATCGCGGAAAAAAACCAGCTGTTCTCAACATTTATGTTCGCACTAGCTTTTGCCATCGGCTTCGCCCGCGTGGATGTCGTAGAATATCCCACGGGAACGTACTACGGTAGTAGTAATTTCGTGACAATATACAATTTTGTGTTGGTGTGTTACAATGTAGGAGTATTGCAAAAACAAAGTAATATATAAAATTGAACATGAAGCAATTCACATACAAATATGTTACTCTACCCTGCCTAGATATCTCTTTTGTTGACTGTACATAAAAGGAAGTTTGAAAGTGGCACCGGTGACTGGAAAAATGTGCGGAAATTGGTTGTCATGGTATGGGCATGCGATGCGGAGGAGTGAGGAAAATGTCGTGAGGAAAGTTATGAGTATGAATGTCAATGGCTATAAGAGTAGGGGAAGACCAAAAAATGGACTGTGTGAAAGATGACATGGTTAGAAAGGGGGTGACTACCGAGATGATGACTAATAAAGAAGTACGAGTATGGAAAAGGGGCATGTTGCGCCAACCCTATATAGATTGGGATAAGGGCAGGAGAATGATGATGAGATTACAGATACCCGCGAGACGTTGTCCTGTCAATTATTATTTTTTTTAAACTACATCTGTATTAGAGCAAACATAACAAAAAAAAAAAATATTCAAATCGGTCAATCCGTTTTTAGTTTTAGCAAGGTTAACGAACAACAATTATTGATAAACACTGTCGTATGTGTTAATCCAAAACAAAGTCAATCTGTGTGACAAGTTTCATCCAGCCCACTCCCTCTCGGAGAGAGGAGGCCTGTGTCCTAGCAGTGGGAACATTATAGGCTGATTATGTTATGTGGGAGTTAAACATCTTAACAAACTTTCACTTTTAAATCATTTTCCAGGGTGTAGCCCATTCAATAAGACAGTCAGTGTGGAAATATCTGCTAGACTACTACCCGTGGCACATGACGCACTCAGAACTAAGAGTGCTAACCAAGAAGAGAACAGAAGAGTACTTCTCTATGAAGCTGCAGTGGAGATCCATGACTGAGGGGCAGGAGGCCAGGTAAGGTGGATTTTCTGAACCTTGACTTCGGCGTCAGGACCCCTAAAACCCTTTGGAAAAGACAACGATAACGAATTATACCCTTTTTTCTTAGCAACCATCTTGGATTCTGATTTTAACCTTGTTTTTGGGTGTCATGTTTATCATAAAAACTATGAAAAATACCAACGTCGAAAAATACATTTTTTTGTGCCGCTATCTTGGATTTTGCTAAACATAATTTTGGGTTCATTGAACCCAAAAATGGGTTGTTGGGTGGTTATGGTGTTTTGGGTTATTGGAGGTATTCCTCCAGAAAAATAACTTGCAACTATACATCTTCAGCAGCAATTGGGCCGATCATTGGGCGATCTTCAAAACCGGATCTAGGATAAACAGAAGATATACTTCATTATCATCATCATCATTTCAGCCGAAAGACGTCCACTGCTGGACACAGGCCTCCACCAAGCACCGCCACTTCGACCGGTTCTGTGCTTCCCGCATCCAACGGATTCCTGCGGCCTTTACAAGGTCATCAGTCCACCTTGTGGGAGGCAACTATACTTACTAACTTTTAATTTTAATCTACAATCTTTCCATCAGGTTCTCAGAATACAGAGACAGAAAAAGTCTAGTAGAAAAAGACGTGAACCGAACGGACAGGACGCACCCATTTTTCGCCGGAGACAACAATCCTAACTTGGTAGTGTTACAAGACATCCTACTGACGTACGTGATGTACAACTTCGACCTGGGCTACGTGCAGGGCATGTCGGATATACTGGCGCCGCTGTTACTGTTGCTAGGCAACGAGGTCGACAGCTTCTGGTGCTTTGTCGGCTTTATGGATAAGATTGTGAGTATTATTGTATCTATTCTTTGAAATTAAGAGTTGTGTGGTATTTTTTCCGCTTCGAGACATTCAAAATTACAATTTTTGCATCATCGGAGGACAATCTATTGCTGTTACAATTTTCGAAAAAAAAAACAAAGATAACATTTGTGTAGTCTGTGGTGTCTATGACACCATTTTACTGGGCATGGCCTGCACCCTAATTGCATAACACATTATCAATCGGAGTTGGTTTCATTTTGACAGTTCAACAACATTCATTGCGTTATTTACGTTGTCGAGCAGACAAATTTTTTGAACATATGAAGCAATGGATTAGCAATTTGTTTCAAAATGATTCAAACTCCGATTGATAATGTGTTACGTTTAATCAGAGTGCTGGTCACCACAGACAAAAAGCTTGTAATAAGTACATTATGATCTCTATAAAGCTACTAGACCCTTTGGGTGACTTTCAGCCTTCTAAAAAGGCCAGGTAAAAAAAAAAAGGTATCTACAGTGTCTAGATAGTATTTGACAGGGCAGAGCTCAGGCTCTGCCCTGTCAAATACTATCTAGACACAGGCAGTGATCAGTCACTGCAGACAACAAATCAGGTAGTCTAAACTTTATTGTTTCTGTAAAGGTACAAAATTCGTCAGGGTTTTACAACCATCATCTGCCAGCCTTTTCCCAACTATGTTGGGATCGGCTTCCAGTCTAACTGGATGTAGCTGAATACCAGTATTTTACATGGAGCGACTGCCTAGCTTACCTCCACAACCCAGTAACTGGGTAATGCAATACCCCTTTGGTAAGACTGCTTCTCAGACTGTCGAGGTTCTGACGACCCGTAACGACTGTCAAAGATCCACGAATGACAGCCGGGACCAGCGGCTCATCGTGCTTTCCGAGGCACGGAGGAGTCTCGGTATGTAAAGATGGCAGGGTTTTACAACCATAGAGCTCTAAATATTGTTCTAGGATAGTTATGGTATCCCACCTTTATCTACAAATCCGCACCATCATCATTTCAGCTGAAAGACGTCCACTGCTGGACATAGGCATTCCCCAAGCACCGCCACTTCGAACGGTTCTGTGCTTCCCGCATCGGCGTTTCCTATCTGACTACTCTTAGAAGAAAGGCCGAAACAAACTAGAGGTCACAGTCTCTTTTAAAGTTCAAACATAATCTTGGTCAGACCATGTGAAGACCAGATGGTGTCTGAAATGGTCTTTTGAGGATTGGAATGGTATTTAATAAATAATGGCGTCTGAAATAGTATTAAATAAATATTTTTCCTTCCCGCAGGCCTCAAACTTCGACATGGACCAGGCCGGCATGAAGCACCAGCTACTTCAACTGCAGCAGCTGCTAACATTCGCGAGCCCCGAGCTAGCCAACCACCTTGCGCAGAAGGACTCTGGGAACATGTACTTTTGCTTCCGGTGGCTACTCGTCTGGTTTAAACGGGAGTTCTCGCATAGAGATATTATGAGGTGAGGTTGTCATTTTTCTTTCATTTTGTATATAAATAGATCACTTTACATGGGTGTTTCGAGCATAAGAGTAGAAGAGCTAATTCTCTTCAGCATCTGTATATTTACACAACGTGTCGTTTTGCATGCTCGTCAAATTTAAGGGTGTGGTATAAACCATCAAACCGAACAACTTTTTCCATGGCACCAGCATCGTAATCGCGAAAAAATAATCAGCCGTCCCAATTTGCGTCGAGTAGGTATTGAAGTTTTCTATGGGACAGTTGAAAATTTTTTCGCGATTACGATGTTGGTCCCATGGAGAAAGTTGTTTGGTTTGATGTTCTGTATCACACCCTGAAATTTGACGAGAATGCAAAACGATACGTTGTTTATATCAATTGCCGTGCAATATTCTCGAAAACCTCGAAAATGGCTCGACTAATTTGAATTTTTTTTTGTTTGTCTCTTCTGGGGTGGTTTAGTAAAAACCC
Source organism: Cosmia pyralina (assembly GCA_946251885.1). NCBI lineage: Eukaryota > Metazoa > Arthropoda > Insecta > Lepidoptera > Noctuidae > Cosmia > Cosmia pyralina. The sequence continues at coordinate 4,444,632 of OX276346.1, read as the reverse complement.
AAAGGAACAGGCTGAAAAGTGAAATTTAAATTTAGACTGGACAACGTCTGACGGGTCAGCTAATGTTAAATAACAATTACCTATTCTACTAAGTTCATTCATTCACTGACAGACAACGCATCCTAAACACTGGATCTAGAAAGTGAGCACTAAGGAAGGATTTTTGAAAAATTATTCTTTAAAGGGGTTAAGTAGGAGATGGAAGTTTGTATGGCTTGTCTATAAAGAACTTGATAGGACGATTGAGATTTTCTCTATTATGGACTAACTACTTCAGCCATCTCAATTCAGCTTTTGTTCAAAGAAAATCAGCTTCCCGCGTTTGAAAGGATGCGTACGTATTTCCATACAAAACTGGTGTTTTCTATGGACAAAAGCAGTTTTGTCAAGTGTAAAGATAGTCACCCATCCCCGGACCAACCTCGGCAAGCGTAGCTTAACCTAATGGATCGATCCGTGCGGCTGTTATTACGAGCTCCTCCTCCGAAAAAAAGTGACCTTATAAAGGTTCCGATTTTTTTTTAAGTTTGGAACCCTAAAAATCGAATTTTTTCAATGATCATCTTTTAGTCCTTCCTAATTGCAAAATGTTATTTTGTTTTCAGACTATGGGAAGTATTATGGACGTCGTTGCCATGTGCAAACTTCCATTTATTGATTTGTGTTGCCATACTCGACGCAGAAAAAGATATTCTCATCAGTAAAGATTATGGATTTACTGAAATATTGAAAGTGAGTACCTACCTCTATTACATTAACATTATTTTATCCTTCCTATTGTAGCTTCCTTAGATTTTTTATTGTGTTAATTTTCCTGAAATCTATTAATTTCCATGTACCATCGTGGACATTTGCGGATTACCACTTTTGAACCTTATAACTATAGTAATAAGGTAGAAAAGTGGTTCTCCGCAAATTTCTGCGATGGTACTACTATAGTCTGTTTTTTTTAACAAACGAGTACCGAAAATTTGACTGCGTTGCTATTGGTCCACGTAATTAACATAAAGTCCGTTCCACACAAACCAAACGCTGTAAGTACTTACATGTACATTCTGTTGAGTCATGGACTACCGGCGCGTCGCACGTGTTTTAGTGAGTGAACCAGAAGATATTGTTTGTGCGTGAGTCATGGCGGACATGTCTCCTGTACAGTAAATTTTAGAAGTATTCAATATGAACGGGTCTTAACAATTTCAAAACAAAACAAAGGCGTTGGCCCCACCCTGACCAATGACCCATCTCACTCTGTCAATATCGGAAATGTGCGAGAGACAATCTCGGTACTCGTTTGTTAAAAAAAACACACTATAGACTTTTTAAAAATACACGTTGCTGTGCCGATAATAATGACAATAAAATTGAATTGCATAAAACCATAACGCAATTCTCTTTTTTCCAGCACGTAAACGATCTATCAATGTGCCTAGATGTGGACAAAATACTCAGTACCGCCGAGGGCATATACCACCAAGTTGTCTCCGCACCCCACCTCACAGACCAGATCCGCATCATCCTAGGTCTTCCGACACTCAACATCACCACCTCGGTCCACTCGGAAGCTGATGAGCCGACCACCTCGAAGGTCGAACCAAATGGTACGGTGACTGGGGATGAAAAAACCGGCATGTTCGGTCAGGAAATGGACGAAGTTATGTATCAAATAGGCTTAGACATGAATTTTTAGGCACGGCGGTGATTATCTGTTTTTGTGTATATTTATGTAGCGGATTGGGTCGCTAGTAGTTAGTTAGTGGCGGTATTTTTAAGGCTTTAAAACCACAACATCGAGTTCAATCAATTGTAAACAATAACGTTTAGAGGCTCGCTTGCACCGCAATCACGAAATTAAAGGTAAACGCACACTTATCAGACCCAAACGAACCGAAGGAGCCGAAAGAACTGAATTTTAAAATGACTTGTATGAAATCCTATACTTACTACTTATCCGCGCCGAATTCAACGAATCGCTGGAAGAATTACTACGAACTTCGTTTCGTTCGGCGCGGACAAGTTTGCGTTCACCTTTTTATTTTTTTGGATGGGAAATCATCGGTGACTTCTCCCGCTCCAGACTGGTTATCAGACTTTCGGGCTTCTGACGACCCGTAACGACTGTCAAAGATCCACGAATGACAGCCGGGACCAACGGCTTAACGTGCTTTCCGAGGCACGGAGGAGTCTCGGTATGTAAAGATGGTCAGCCATCCACGGACCAACCGCGGCAAGCGTAGCTTAACCTGAACGATCGACCCGTGCGACTGTTATTACTTTAGCCGCAAGCCTGTAATTGCTACTAACATTTTATTTAATTGAAATAATGTTAGGTAGCAAAATCTATAGCATCTTATTTGCTCCACTTTGTGACGCCGACGATGCTTTAGCTTCTCATTAAATGATGCCAATTCTTACATTCTTCGTGGCCACTACTTAGGAATTTAAAACACTTTTTAAATAGTTTTTTCTGACTTTGTACAGTAAGCTTCAGAGAAAAGGAACCCCCCTTTGGACCATATTTCTGTGTGAATTGCTTCATGTTCAATTTCGTGAAAATATACAATATTGTGTTGGTGTGTTACAATGTAGTAGTATTGCAAAAACAAAGTAAAATATAAAATTGAACATGAAGCAATTCACATACAAATGTGTTGGTGTGCCCTGCCTAGATACATCTTTTGTTGACGTACAAAGACGAAATATTTATTTAGTTAATTCAATTGTTGAAGTGAAAACTTCATTAGGCGCGTTGAGCGATCTTTGATAGGGGAATATCTTACGGGTTCGCATCACCGCATCACCTCGACACCGCGACATGCAATGCATAGTTTTACGTTTAAATTTTCACTTCTGTTGGCAGTCCCCATCTGCCAATTTTTTTTATTAATAGTTTGACTGTTGCAGCTATTAGAGCAAGATCCCAGGGCCGCCAGAACTTACTTTTTTTCTGATTATCAAAATGTATGGGATAGAGTAGTGTTAGTATGTACTTTGAACGTACGCATACCTGCTAGCTTGGGCTGACCGCCAATTTTTCAGTATCAGGTACCAAAGTTACGTTAAAATATTACTCACTTCTCAGTCTGACTGCTGGTTTTCATGTATGTTTTACATAATATTGTTAATAAATAATAATCAATACTGTCAGACATTTCCCGTCGGCGGTTTTTTCCGCCAGATGCTTTAAAGCTCGCAAAAAATTACGTCACCTTACTTGTTTTTATATAATGAGACTCGGGGAACTATTTCAATACTATTTGTAAGCAGCCAGATTAATCGTAGCGGTCAAACATCCCCCAGACACACTTAAATATGTCTGGGGGATGTTTGACCCGAAAACATTAAGAAAATTAAGACTTAACTATAAGGTAAGATGACGTCATTTTTGCGAGCTTTATAGCGTCTGACGGAAAAAATCGCCTACGGGAAGTATGTGACAGTATTGATTAATAATTGTTAACAATATTCTGTATAACATAATAAAAATCAGCAATCAGACTTTAAGAAATGTCAGTAACATTTTTACGTAACTTTGGTACCCGATACCTGAAAATTGGCCGTCGTCGGCCCAAGCTAGCAGGTATGCGTACGTTCAACGTACATACTAATACTACTTTATCCCATACATTTTATTAATCAGAAAATAAGGGACTATACATACATAGTCAATCTCGATCGTTGATCATTGGATCGTCTTACGAAATATAAATGCATGCTTTGTATTATAATCTAGATTATCTTTAAGCGGCCCAATTCAAAGTACCTATCAGATAATATCAAATATTTACATACATAGCTTGCTAACACATATCATACTTAAAGCACAGTCTATACATCATCCAGTCGACCGACGAAGCCCGAGCTGCTTACGTAGTTCGGCGAACTACGTAAGCAGCTCGGGCTCTCGTCGGACGACTGTATGATTTATAGACTGTGCTTAAAGGCATTATACATGGTAGTTATGAACATAAACAGAGTGGCAGGGATTTCGACCCTCAACCTGTTACTACGAGGGGGGATCAAAAAGTAGTGAGAATGAGATAGATTATAATGACTATTGATAACTTAATAATTTATTTTTCTACATAGTCTCCGAGTCTCTCTACACACCGAATCCAGCGCTTTTCCAAGACTTCAATCCCTTTCAAAAAAAAAGTTTTGTCTTGGTCCTGCAAAAAGCTCTCCACGGATCCATCACCTCGTTATCGTCTTCGTACCTGTTTCCCCTTAAGTATTCTTTCAATTTGGGGAACAGATAAAAATCGCTAGGCGCCAGATCTGGTGAATAAGGGGGGTGGTCAACCAATTCGAAGCCAGCTTGCTGAATGGCAGCCATCGCAACTGCCGACCTGTGCGCGGGTGCGTTGTCGTGATGAAACAGCACGCCCCTTCGATTTTTCCCTCTCCTTTTCTCTTTGATGGCATTCCTCAACTTAGGAATTAAATCTGCATAATATTGGCCTGTAATAGTGGTTCCACGATCCAGGTAATCAATCAACAATATCCCTTCTGAGTCCCAAAATATTGAGGCCATAACCTTGCCAGCCGATGCCACGGCACGAAACTTCTTCGGGGTCGGTGATGATGGCCGTTTCCATTACGAAGATTGCTGTTTTGTCTCGGGATCAAAATGATGGACCCATGTTTCGTCCATTGTTACGAAACGAGACAAAAAGTTTTCAGAATCTTCTTGAAACTTGTCCAACAATATCTTCGAAATGTCAAGTCGATTTTGTTTCTGACTGTCGGTTAACATTCTCGGCACCCATCTTGCGGAGACTTTTCTCATATTCAAAGATTGTTTCAATATGGATTGAATACTTCCATATGAAATGCCCGTTTCTTGAATTAATTATCGGGCAGACAGAAATAGGAGTCCCGCGCAGCGGGGCTCTGTCGACTTGCTGACGAAAATCCTAACCCTAGACGGTCGATGTCAGGGGCACCCCGAGGTTCGGTTTGGTTAGGTTCCTTTTAACCCTGCAGACAGAAATAGGAGCCCCGTCGAGCGGAGTTCCGTCGACCTGCTGTCAGTTTTATTGCTTGGTTGCTTGGAGAAGTATAAATGAAAAATGTATAAATGATAAAATATCATGTGAAACATTTTTAAAGAGAAGCATTTGCCAAATGTAAAGCAATTGTTTGTAAAATGAAACATTTGCGGAATAAGTTGTTTGTGAAATTAATAGTATATGAAACGTTGGTTGTGAACTAAAAATTTGTCAAATGAGTTTTGGTAAAACATTAGTGAACGTTTTTTTTTTTTTTTTTTATAACCGACGAAACATTTCAACGCATGGGGATCCAGAATCATGTACTTACTGAATCCATGGTAACAAGGAGAATTCCCGTATTTTTAACAACGTTCTCAGTCTCAATCTCTCAAAAATTGTATAGCTTTACATTTTTGACATTCGATTGTCGCTGGCATGAGATTGCGACTTGAATTTGAACGTTTTTAGGTACGAGAATTGGCCTTCTTGTTGTGAATCTATATCCCTGCCACCCTGCATAATAATTTTAATGAAGTATTTCTAGTACAAATATCAATCTTTATCTAATTTTATAGGTAAAACATTAGTTACAATAGAGTAGTGCTTGTTAGATTATTTAGAAGGTTTTCTTTTGTGATTAACTTTTTTACAACCTGTTTACAATAGTAGTTTATGCAACTGTTGCGTATTAAACGATGAGTGTGTGTTTAAACCTAGCTGTGGGCGAGGTTTTTAAAGTATCACACGAATGTTTTAATACCTAGTTACTTAAAGTTTCATACACTACTTTATCTACTCTCATAAATTGGGATTGAACATAAATAAAATTATTCGCACTAAAATCAGTACAATAAAACTTATGAATGGTGCTAAAACCTTATGCATCATCGCGCATGCGCTAAAGCGGTCGCTGCCACAGACAAGTAAAAATTGGAATAAAACTTTTTTGTACTGCTATAAAAACGAATGCCCCTCATATTCGTTTCGCCTGCCATTTCGCCTAAGAAAACAAATGATTATGTGTAATGTTTCACAAAAAGACGCGCAGGAGACTCAGCTTTTTTTTTTTTATTCGAGAGGGTATCACAGTTGGTCCCATATAAAATTGATTAACTTTGCTTCGGTAGTTTTTGAGTTGGCTTCAATAATACGTATTGTTTCCCCACTTTTATATGGATGATGTTCTAGTTTGTTGTTTGTTTTGTAGGTAGTGGTATTAGAATTTGTGTGGGGTAGGTACACAACTAAAAAGTGAAAAATAAAAACTTTTTTACAAAAAAAATACAACCGATTTCCAAAAACAACACTCACTACAAAGTGAAAAATAACTTTAATTTCGGAAGTCGGTGGCAAAAAACGAAAATACTTTTAACTAGACACCGACTTCCGAAATTAAAGTTATTTTTCACTTTGTAGTGTTGTTTTTGGAAGTCGATTGTATTTTTTTTTTAATTTCAAAGTATGTCAATATAAACTCGTTTTGAAGTTTATAATTCGAATTTTACGATATGAGAGTAGATACAATATTATGTCTCACAGTTAAGTATATATTTTATTTATTCTATTTGATACTTGTTATCAATTCCTATAGTTCATTTTTTAGTACTTATATATACGTACTTATATACAGTATGGAATTGGCATCTTGGCAATAATTGAAAGCTCAAGGAATATTACTCCATAGAAGTATAGAAAAATTAAATAATAAATAAAAAACCGAAAATTAAAAAAGTTAAATTTTCAAACAAAATAAATATCAAAATAAATTCACTTAAAGTAAACACTCTGTTTAGACAACGTACCTTGACCCCAGGAGCGAAGAGTGGCAACGGTGCACGCGGGCGGCATGGCGGCTTTTTTGTCGGCGCCGGCTTTTTTGATTCGTTTGACAATGTGCGACGAAAATAAAATTCACTAAGTTCATTTGTACCGCCACGTGTTTATTTCGCGATAACTGAACTGAACTAAATACTCGTACTTCAATATTACACATTGGTTCCAAAAAGAATAAACTTAAATTTTCTCATTTTCAAAGTGTCCACCACGTTTTTGAATGCACAAGTTACATCGCCGCACAATGTTATCCCGAAGCCTGCTCAGCAAATTTCGTTCAGGATCCAGAGCCATGGTTTTTAATTTGTCAAAGGCGGCGACAATACGATTGCGCAGTTCATCTTCGGTTTCGGAGACACGCGAATAAACTTAATTTTTTATAAAGCCCCATAAAAAGAAGTCGAGAGGCGTAAGGTCGGGTGACCGAGCTGGCCACCTGCGGGGGCCATAGCGACCAATCCATTGCTCTCCGAACATGGTGTTAAGCCGCTCTCTCGCGAGGAGTACGGAATGTGGAGGAGCTCCGTCTAACTGGAACCAAACCCGCTTGTAAGCTACCACAGACAATTCCTCTAGATAATCGGTTATTGGGCCGTTAAGAAGATCCAGAAACTTCTGTGCATTGAGGTTTCCGTTGATAAAAACGGGGCCGATTATTTGGTCTCCGTGAATACCTGCCCACACATTAACCTCTGGTGCGTCGGGCCTCCTGTATGCGCAAGTGCCACAAACGTCAGTACATTTGGAAGTACTTGTTGATTTTTGGGCAAGCCTTCGAAAAAACGCAATTTCGTTAATACATAGCCAGTTAAACGTTACATGTTATACCTTCCTGGCTTCGTTATTAGATTACCTAACTACTTATACCATTCATTATGCAAATACAACTGACCTTATCTAGCAACGATGCGTTAAGTTTTTGTTTTGATAATTTTCACTCACATAACCTTCAAACTTTCTCACATCACATCTAATCTACACAAACATTCACCAAAAAAACACTTTATTACGATTACACAATATCTGTAGAAACGATAAAACACCACACATTAACAACAATCCACTTATAAACAATAACTAAACCATAAAAACTATTTGTTTACGCAACGAAAAAATTTCGGCGCGAACTCCGCGCGGTGCCGACGGTATCACTGACTGCGAAGTATCGTTCGCGCAAAAACACTACGAACGAAATATTTAGGCGAAAAAATATTATAATGTAGGGCAAATGGTGCAATTATCGTAATTAACGCTTATCGATAACTTTTTACACGTAATTTTTCTACCGAAACAAGGCATTAGAATACGATTATCTTTGTGTAATTTGAATATTTATTTTTAACAATTAAAAATATTAATTGGACATTAAAAATACGATTGAACAGTTTACGAAACTACCGTTAAGTTAGTGACTTCCTGAGTAATCCTGAGTATCAATCGGGTCTGTCGATCAACCGGAAGCCGGTCGGTAACTAACTATGTAACATGCGAAAACAATTCATAAATTGTTGTTGTTTACTTTTTGCATTTTATCTCTAAATCTACTTAATAATATTTAATAAGAACACACATAAACAAAAAAGCTGTTTAGCTTTAAATACCTACTCAGGGCATAGTGGTTTTTAGAATTATGACAGTAATTCTTAAAACACCATAGCACCACCTAAGTATTTAAAGCTAAACAGCTTTTTTGATTATCTATCTTTATTCCTTTTAACAAAAGCTAATAGTCGATAACAGGTGTGCTTCCCTACGTGGCGCGAGCGCTCCCCGCACCCGCGCGCCCACCCCGCACCCGCGCGCCCCCCGCAATATTATTTCGCTGAATCGCCTTTCAAGAAAGCCGCGTGGCTCGTGCCGCTCTGTGTAAAGAAGCCGCCAAAAGACACCGCTGCCGATGTACACCCGCAGGAAATGTTGGCGCGTCCCAGTGATGGATTATGTTTGTGTAAACAAAACAAAGGTTCGACCATGGCAGGCCAAGGAAGTTGTTCAATAGGAAATTCCAAGTACTAGTATATCGAAAAAAAAACCACATTAACATTAACTTTCATAGTCAGTCTGTACTGGTCTTGTGTCTGTGAGAGGTAGTGGGCCATACCGTTACAGTATTAATCGAATGTGGGTTTCGTCGGGCGGCGCGGTCCGCGGCTGCGTCTCCCGTACACGCTTAGTTTTGCGCACGCACTCAAACGTTGAATTATTATTTTTTTTAAATTAAATTCCAGCCTGTCGTGCAGGTGTACCGATTTTACATTTCGGCAAATAAGTAGAATAGGTACGTAACAGCGTCGTGATAGTTTGCACTGAGTGGCAACGTCGCATTTTAAAGGGTTCATTGAATCATTGACCTAGTGATCCAATTCTACAGAGTGTTTAAATTTGATCAAAATGAAAACTCTACTTTTTGACGTAATTACTGGACCGATTTCGTTCATTTTTTGTATATCGTCAGAAAAGGCGATACCAAGTGTGTCCTAGAAATTATTGCATATAAGCGGTCCCCATACTGTATACGTATGGGCATTTACGAAAGATTACATCGATATCTATTATCCGAGGTAGAAATTGTGTAATCATAACCGCTTCGCCTTTTAACTTCATGTTTAAAGAAAATAGAATTTTCAAATATCTAAAACCGGTGAGTCCTGTGAGTCTTTTTGCGAAACATTACACAAAAACCTTACACATGTTCATTTGTTTTCTAAGGCAAGCTGTCTCCTACGTATTCAAATATATTTAAGCCACGCCTCTTTGTTTCATTGTTTTTCGCAAAAAGACTCAGGAGACCCGGCTTTATTTATAGAAAAAAGACTTCCTTATGAATTAGTTAATCATATGATTAACTATTAAGATTAGCTATTATAACATAAGCTATTATACATATTTTTCTTATTCTAACCGCATTTGAATGGACAGCACTGGCTTTTGGAAATGTATACCTACACATAGTGTAATCCACCACGACGCACCCCACTATTTCTCCTAACCGTTTATAGTATATGTGTGCAAGCTTCAGCCAATGTTTGAGTGTTATCGGTACACACTATAGTTAGTTATTAGCGTGTACCGATAACACTCAACCATTGGCGGAAGCTTGCACACATACTATAAACGGTTAGGAGGAATAGTGGCATGCGTCTTCGTGGATTGCACTATAGTTGTTTTATCTCACGAAAGCGGGTGAGCCATACTTGTAGATGTAGTGCGTATAGACACGCGCTCGACACGCGCTCTTGTGTGCGTCACTGCAGGTAGCGCGCTCCCGAGCTTACGCACACAAAGACAATGTGCAATATGTAACATTTACACATATAAGTATGGCTCGCCCGCTTTCGTGAGATAAAACAACTATATCTGTAGTTTAAAACTGTGGTGTTTTTTCTTCTAAAGTTTAACCTCTTGAGTGTCGCATGATGCCGCATAGATACATAAGAAAAAGCGATCGAAGTCAACAGATATCGTGCTAAAAGTGCAATTAAACGTAAAATACCATCGTAAAACAGCCGCCATCTTGGATTTACATTTTGACCATAAAAGTCGCATGGAGAGGACATAACGCGTATGAACGTTTTACGCGTGACGATTTTTACCAGCCAACTCCTACTGCAAGCCACGTTAAATGACTTCGTTCCAATATAACACTTTTCAATTTTACAAACATTGAGAGTGATAACTCTAATGCTTCGATGGAGCGTAGGTAATTATTTTAACAAATAGGGCTAGTGTCCATACTATCCATATTTATATTGTGGCGTCGGCGCCGCACCGCTTCGCGTCTAGATCGCTCACGTAAGACGCCGCGTGAGAGTAGTTGCAAACCTATGAAGTTCGGTTGACATTTCGAGCGCTTTCTTCTATGAACGTACTAATTGACATTCTTCAAAGTTGCAAAATTGTTGTGATCTATGAATTCTATTTTTAATGTAAATAAAATTGCACTTGCTAATATCTATTTATAAGTAAAATCAAAGAATTTGCATGTGGCAAGACCATCCATTAAATTCAACATTGCCAACATTAAAATAAACAAATATATTAAATTATCTATTTTTCTATTTCAGGATACACTCGAATATAACGGATTACAAATATGTATAGTTACGAAAACTGTTTGGGCGTTGCTTGCCTAGTGAACGAATGTATATATTACATTGTTGGTTAACAGACTGGACAGAGAGTGATATTTTTTATATTTTTATAAATACACGCTTTAAATCTATGTAAGTTTGACTCCTCTTTGAAGTCCACAATTTAACAGCCTGTTTCAAATGTAGTGGTCCAAAGGAAAGTGGGATAAAGCGGAGCTGGCCACCTACAATTTAAAAGTTTTGAAGTTGGGTTATTACTTATTAGATAGTACATTTTTTTTTTTTTTGCTTAAATAGTTAGAAAAGATGAAAATAAAATCTGAAGCATTGCAGCGCCACACTGAACGTAAATAGGAACATAATCTTGTACGGTCAGCAACAGAAGTCGGTTAACACTGCTACTTTTTGAAATCATCTAAATTAACACAAAATGATTCGATAAACTGCTTATTTTTTTCGTTTAACTGTTAACGAGTTAATGTTCTTTAAATTTTAAGTACTTCTGTTCCGATTTGCATTAAATATTTCGCTTAATAATTAAGATTAAAAAACTGCAAGTGTTAATCGACTTTAGTTGCTGACTGTACCTACACTATCAAGGCATCTTCCAGCCATATTTGAACTTGCTATGTCGAAAATTTTTGTTCACATGGTCGAAATATCCAAGTGAAAGTGTAAAATTTCTTTAAAATAATTAAATTTACGAAATTTTCTGAACTGGTTGTGAATATACCAATTTTTTAATCATTAAAGATAGGTCCCCACCTCCTCTTTACCCAATTTTCCTTTGGACCACTACTCGAGACATTCTGTACATACTTTGACTGCTTCTGTGTGGTTTATTGCGTAAAGGTAAAAAACCTTTAAAAGATATATAACGAGTTTTAATATTTGTCTTTGTGTTTAACAAAAAGCAGGCAAGGTATGGTCCAACTAAGGTCCCCAAAAAATTTTCCCGTTCCGTCCGCGTTAAAACACGTTTCGTATGCAGCTTTCAGTAATTAGATGTATAATCGACCTCGTAATTGTTTTCACACTTTTGGCAACAATTCCCAGTAAATTGAAACGTCACTAAGGTTGCAACTATCTACTGTATAGACAAATAGACCTTGTTGTTTTATGACTGAGCTGCGCCCCGCGGTTTCACCCGCATAAGTCTCGATCCCGTGGGAATGTCGGAATAGAAAGTATACTATGTCCTAACCCCAGTCATGGTCTACATATGTGCCAGATATCATCCAAATCCGATCAGCCGTTTTAGCGTGAAAGCGTAACAAACAAACTCACTTTCGCATCTATATTAGTTAGGATTAGATTAGACAAGTGAAATTTAACCCGAGGGTGGTAAATCAATTACGAGGCCGACTATAGCGTCGAAGGAAAGAGAAAGAAGATGAGAATGCCACAATATTCTTTTATTATTATTTAATGTTATTACACTACCTACAAAAGTCGTGGATTTATTATTTTACATGGGCATTAAAATATAGAAGATTCCTTTATCTATTTGCCAAGCTTCGCCAGAGTTTGATAATTCTAAACTACTACTATTCAAGTGTTAGCCCACCAAAATGATTGTATATAGATTGGATAGACGTGCCATTGTTCCTGGTATTAACAAATAATGTTCCTACATGATGATAATGTAAATATTTAATTGTATAAATTAATAAACAAAAAAAAAAACGACCCAGAAAATGGGAGCACTAAAATAGATTTTGCAAAGGAAAAATAGCTTAGTTATATAAAATCCTCAGATCGCAAACCAGTAGAAAAGTCAATTAAATATAATAATATAACTTCATAATAAGGTACTTATTATGTATTTGGATACTGCTACTGATGGTGCTTTAATGAAACCTTCGAAAAGGAGTCAAAATTAATAATCATTGCTGTTATGTGACTTTATCCATCCTTTATATCCTATTATTTTTTGTTTCAAACACAAATTGTATTGAGTAAGTTTAAATATAAGTGCCTCAGTTCGCCATTTTGTTTCAAATTGTTATTGATTGTTTCAAATATAATTAATACCTGATTATTTACGGTAAAATTATATTCAAATTAATTTTATTAAAGTTTCTGTACCTGCACAATAAAGTTTTATTATTTCATACCCAAAATGGTAGAAAGGTTTAAATTAAAAATATTTCTTGTGTTCTTCTAAAACTATATTTCATTCATACATTGCAATCATAAATTAATTCAATGAATCATTAATAAATACTTAGCCTAAACAATTGAGATCAAATTAAATGTTTTTGTACTTTGTTTTACAAATTCAATACATTCATTGGTGAATGAGACTTCAAATGCACATTCAAACCGTACCTAGTTTGGTATGACTTGTTACACAGATGGCAATGGAAATTCTTAACTCCAGTGTGGGTCAGAGAATGTCTCTGTAATTCTGATTTGGAGAAGAACCGTTTTCCGCAACTGTCACAGCCATATTTCTTTTCTTTTAGATGATTCTTCCTTATGTGAGAACTTCTGGAACTTGAAGATATGAAGGTAGCGTTGCAGACTTCACATTTGTGGTTTCTCGTTCGCTTGTGGTTCCACAGGACGTGAGAATGGAGGCCACCTGGTACTTTGAACTTCTTTGGACAGAACTTACAGCTGTATGGACGATCATTGCTGTGTGTTAACATGTGGATTCTTATGTAACCAGGAGGATATGACTTCCCACATTGATCACACTGACGCAATACCCTTTCAGCCTTGTTTTTCTCCTTATTTTCTATATTAGGCTGGCAGGAATGGGTGTTCAGCTCATCTTCATTGTAGAACCCTTCCCAGCAGTTTTCACATAAATATGGTTTCAAATGTAACTTTCTGTGTAAGACTAGTGAACGAAAATCTTCAAATTTCTCATTGCAATAATCACAATCCCTTCCAGATTCTGACTTAGTGGGATGATTATTTGCGCAGTGTTCATGTAGCAGTTTGACAGAATGGAACTCTGCTTTACATTCAACGCAAAACAGCAACCGAATCTCATCATCAATACTTTGTTCTATCTTCTTTATTTTTCTCTTTTTTATGTTTATATGGCAGACTGGTTTTTGGTCATCAGATTCATAGATACAATCATAGTTGTCACTTGTTGAATCGAGAAGGGAGAGGTTGTCCATCAAGGTTTTAGAGCTGGAATCTATGAGGACTTTGAAGGAGTAGGTGATGGTGAGTTGATGCACACAGTTGATGCATATCTTTTCTGGAAACATTGGATCTGGGGCAACCTAGAACAAAGTTAAATTCAATAATATAAATGACACTTGGTGTGTTACACTTTTATTGAGTGTGCAAAAGATAGGTAATAATTTAATGTAATCACTACTTTACTACAGTAAAATAATTTGTAAACAGCATTAATTCAATTAGGTAAGTACCTACTTAAACTATTTACAAACTCTTCAAGGAGCTGGTTAGTAATGCTGCAAAGCTAAAAAATAACGATAGAGGATGTAAGATTTGATTGGGTTAGACAACCTTTGTAACCTACTGTATTTGTCTGGCAATTAAACATAAATAAATGTAATAAAAATGGGTATTTTTACAAATTATCCAAGTGTAACTCTAAAGTCATGAACTAAATTCATCTGCAGGAGGGTCGTAGTTGCGCTTCCAGCAGACGGGTTATTCCGTTTATCATCCACCCTAAGGTGGATACGCGGAAACGGATGTCGAATTCACCCTGGGCCTAGTTATAAAATTTATAGGCTTAGGGTGGATTCAAGACATGCATTTCCGCGAATGGACTATAAGTTGGATAAACGGAATAACTCATGGACAGTCTGTACGAAAAAAGTGAAATTAAAAGCAGCTGAATATATAAAATACCTTGTAATTGTAGAAATTCTGAAGAATATCTGATAGATGAACCTCCTCGCCAGCGATTCTAACACGGGAGTGTATAAGGCGCATTTCTTTTTCGCTGCCTAAGCATGTCCGACAGCGGTTCTTATAATCCATGAATCTTTTATTATTCTAGTTTGTTTGCTCGAAATTCAGTGTTTCTGTTTTCATCACTAGTGTATTCGCTACCGTAATCGTTAATTAACGTCACTTTTGAAGTTTTGATAGTTTTGACATTTACTAACATTCTTCCACATCCCATTCCGTTTCCATCATAAACGCAAGAATGCCTTTTTTACCAATACCTAATAAAATATTATTTTCTGGTAAATAATAATAATTTTAAAAAAGTTAAAGGGCTCTCAAGACTAACAAAGTAGTAATAAAATGAATTAATCCGCAAAAAGCACTCAGCAGATAAAGGGGGGAAAGAAAACTTGCAGAAGTTTATTTCGCAAGCAATTCTTACTTTTATGAAGAATTTCTACACACTGTCTGCGACAAATTGCTTTGCAGTAATTTGGCACGTGTTATGCAGAACAGTGGTGGCCCAGTAGAGCCAGTGGTGGCCCACAGGCCCAGTGGTAACAGCCATTACGTAAGAGTTGTAGGTTCGAACCCAGACAGGCACTTTACTTTTTGTAAATAATTTCATCCTGCTCTCCAAATGGTGAAGGAAAACATCGTGAGGAAACCGGCATGTCCTGGAATCGAAAATTCGAAGACATGTGACATCTACCAACCCACACTGGGCCCGCGTGGTAAAACAGCCCACTCCCTCTTGGAGAGAGGAGGCCTGTGTCCCAGCAGTGGAAACATTATAGACTGACTAGGTTTGCTGCACGAGTGCACGTATGTAGGTACCTACGGAGGCGGCCTAAATGTCGAGAACGCTCTAGGCAAGCACCTCATCGGCGGCGCCCCTCTGGTCTGGCGGTCATATCGACGCAAGAAAGCGGAAACGTAGTAACCCACAACATGTAAAATGTTCACCAGAGCCGAAAAACGTTTGAGATTTCAGAAAAAAAATCATATCTCCTTTATTAATAAATCTACAAGTGCCATTCTTTTAACGTTTTATTTTCTGATCCCTTATCAAGACGAATAGGTACTTTTACAAGTTACTTTTGATCTATATTTCTGTGGGACAGCAATAGCACTTTTTTTTTGTTACGATACAACGCTGTAAATGGATATGTACAGTCAACAAAAGAGATACCTATCTGGGCAGGGTGTACTAACATATTTGTGTGTGAATTGCTTCATGTTCAATTTCGTGAAAATATACTAGGTATTTTGTGTTGGTGTGTTACAATGTAGGAGTATTGCAAAAACAAAGTAATATATATAAAATTGAACATGAAGCAATTCACTTACAAATGCCCTGCCTAGATATCGCTTTTTGTTGACTGCACACGGCTACAGATCAAGTTATGCAGTATATGCTGATCTCGCATTCTAATGGATTTCCTTACAATGAAAGGTCAGTGTAAATTGGAAATATAAAGCTTGATGTGTAGCCGTGTGTACTCCAAATCAAGTGTTTTGAAGAATAAAAGGAGAAGCGTTGTGTAATACCGGGATCAAACATTTTCAAAATGTTGAATTGGTGTAAATGCAAAATGATAAAAAACATTTTTTTTTTATGCTATTTACGGCAAATGAACTTGAATGAATTTATGTGGTCCCTCAAAAAAAGGGGGTTAAGTATATAAATGCTGTACAATATTTTCTATTATTCGTCACGGGAGTCAAAATATTCGTCGCAGAATTTTTTTTTGATTCCGAATCTGCAATACAAAAACATTGACATGGGTGCGGGTTACGTTTTTGCTTTTTTGCCTCGATATAATTATTAAAAATATTAACTAGTAATTATATAATAATTAGCTGCGCCGCAAGCTTTCACCCGTGTCCATCCCGTGTAAATTCCGGGATAAAATGTGCAAATCTGGGTCTCCAACTATCTACATACCAAGTTTCATCACAATAGGTTCAGTAGTTTTTGCACAAAGAAGTAATAAACACACACACACACTTTCGCAGTTATAATATTAATACAGTATGTATACGTGTCCAACTTTTATATAAAAAAAAAAACAATAAAAAGTACAATTAAAAAAAAACATTCATTCATTCATTCATTTCATTTTTTTTGTGTTTAAACACAACTTTTTAAAAATTAACATCAGAATGTTTTTTTTTTTTTCTCTCTAAAGACAAAAAGTTTATTTTTGGAAAATTCGTAACTTTCTACGGTTGACTAAATATTTATATTTTCACTGGTCGACTCAGTGAAGGTTCACTGGACAACCAGTAAGTCCGTTGGAAAATCAATGAAGTTCCACTGATTTATTTTAAGAGAGTACATCTATAGAGAGTTAACTAATCTTTTATATTTTAATTTTATGTTAATTATTTTCTTGATTTATAACATAGATGCGCCCGACCCCTTGTAACCTCGCGCCCCTAGGCACGTGCCTAGTTTCCCCAAAGTTTTAAATCGATATATTTGCCTAACCGCACTTTTATAGTCACAAAGAAATGTGAGAAAGTGAGCTCACACATTATTTTATAGCGTTTCCTTGAAAATCAAGTGAAGTCACTGCGTCATTGTGTGTCAGAGGTGTCAAAACGAAACAGAAATGTGATTATCTTTTGACGCGGTAGGGCTAATCTAACGATTTAGATCTTTACCACTGCCATCATTTTCACGATAGGATAGCCGTCACTGCGGCTGCTATAAGTTATAATGGCGGACACCGCTCTTTTATGGAGCCATAGATTTAGTATAAACTTGAAACCTTAGCTAGTCCATGGTTCAACTGTCAAAATTGACAGATAGCAATGACATGACATGATTGCAGTGGAAATAAGCTATAAACAGAAAATGTTTTTCCAACCACCAGACGAAGAACTTAATTGGAATTGTAATACAACCAGTAAAACATTGAAAACTAACGCTCAAAGCCGGCGACAAAAAAAATTGAGACGCAAGAACAAACTGAAAGCCATTAAAAAATTTCAGAATCAGATCACGACGATAAAGAAGGCGCGCGCTCCAGTTCCAACTGTTCCAATCACAATGTCATCCTGGGCTGAGGACTTTACAAAAGCTGCTACTTGGCAACTGAAGAATGAAGTAGCTTTCTGGAAGTCTAAAGCTAAGGCGTTGGAGTATGAAAACAAGATATTACATAGGACCATACGTCAAAACAGCATCGAAGTGGAGATGAGAAAGAAATATCCTAATGAAAGCCGTGCAACCCACGTCCAGTTCGAAAGTGATTTACCAGACTCTGATGACGAATCTTGTGAAAAAGCTCAGCCTGTAAGAGGTCCCTCTGCCCCAGAGTTTGAGGTGAGTGAAGAGTATATCCAGTTCTTGAGGGACAATCAGGTGTATAGAGACTTTGCTAGGCAAGAGAGGGAGAGGATAAAAGCTCAGAATGATGCTGAAATAAGACAGATAGAGGAAATGGAGGCTGATCCTATAGAAAATGCAGAAGATAATCAGGAAACATTGAAAAAATTGTATGGAGATGGTTGGGAAAGGATATCGGCATTGGAAATATCTTTAAAAACCGAATTTATTAGTATATGTGACCAGGACAAGCCAATGTACTGGCCAAATATACCCTTCAATTTTAACTTTGGGTGAACTTAGAGTTTTTACCAACTATTTTAGCTAATATAAGCTATAATATTAGCTAAATTAGGTAATCCCCTAAGACGACCCACTGACCAATATATTGACTGTAAACGGGTACGTATCAAAATCCCAAATTTTAAAAGACCGAATTTTAAAATACCAATGGACGAAATCCCGAAAATTGAAACGCCGAATGGTTGTTTGGTTGAAAGTTTAAAATCCTGAAAGTTCATTTGCCCGAAAGTTTAAAATCCCGAAATTGTCAAAAAATTGAATTATCAAATTGTTGAAATTTTGTGTAAAGGGTTTAAAGTAACCTTACCAAATCTAACCTCGGGGTGCCCTTCGCTCGCTCTTGTCTCCTATGTTGACGAAGCCCCGCTTCGCCGGGCTCTGTATAAAGGGTTTAAAGTAACCTAACCAAACCTAACCTCGGGGTGCCCATCTATGAGTAATCGCGGGAACGACGTCGCCGCTCTTTGGGATTTCATCCATTCGGGATTTCGTCCATTCGGGCATTTCAACATCGGTATTTTGTGTTTCGATATAACGACTATCGACATTTAAAACTTTCGGTATTTTGAATTTCGGTGTTATGGATGTCGGTATTTCAATCATGGGTATTATGAACTTTCGGGATTTTGATACGTACCCCTGTAAACAGTATACTACTAGATGACAAATGAAAAAAGAGATAGAAACAGTGAGTGGTTACTATATAGTCAGACTTTTAATTTAGCTGCAGTAACATAACACTTCTGTCATTTCGTTAAAAACTGTCCACCCATTTTTTGAAGTGTCATTTTACTGCAGCTAATGAAAACTCCGGCTATACATAATTATGTTGTGTGTAATATGTCACAATGTGTAACTGGTTCGCACTGAAAGACTACATGACATATCTTTACTGTAATATCATTGGTATTATGTAAGTTAATCTAAGTTATAGTTACTTTTAACGCTTTGAAGGAAACTAATGAAACACAAAAGAAGTTTTATTGTTAGTACTGCTATAGACGTATAGTCTTTGAAAGCGTTAAATATTGCTCTAGGTATCATAGTAACTACAGGTTCTGCCTGCAATAGCAATAGTCACTACACTTGTTGTTTGTTGTCTGTTGATGTTGTCAAAGGCCCACTTTCTCTTCCATCTGCATCAGAAGTCTGTAGGTAGAATCTGAGGACTTTAGAAGTGTCACAGCAAGATCATTTTTACGTCGTTGGAGTCTTTCCTTATAATTATAATTTAATTATTTTTTTTTTGTAATATTCATGAATTCTTGTAATATTCATCTTGACATGTATTTAATTTTTTTTTCTCTCAAATTTCATCATTTAATATTTTTTTTTATCCCGTATAGACCTAGTTATATGTGGATGCTGTGGTCTCCTTTAATTGAAGGAGCACATTTAATGGAACTTAGTGCTTTATTTTGGAAGCGCTGTATTATCTCAATATTTGAGTGTCTTGCCGATCCCCAGAGCTCTATACCATATGTCCATGTAGGCTTAAGGATACATTTGTAGATTAGAAGTTTATTTTCCAAGCTTAGTGACAACTGTGCCTGCCAGTGAAAAATTGTACCTAAAAAATTTAAATGCTTTAAGCGCTAAACTTATTTAAGACATTGTTTTGTAACTGTCATCTTCAAACGATAGACAGAAGCAGAAGTGTTTTTGAATTTATTTAGCGCTAATCTTATTTAGTGATTTTGGTGGAAGTTGGCCTTAATATTTTTTTCTGTGTATTGTAGTGTGTTCTAATACTCAATGCAGATTCTATCTCAATATTTAATTTTTATTGAACTCGAATGTTGTGTGAACTTATTGTTATGTACCTACTATTTATGAGAATTTATTGTGAATTTATTTGTATTCAGCAAAATAAATAATTTCCACACCTATTGACTTTTTGATTATTGAAAGTAACAGTATTCTCATAAAATCTACAACAGCACATCAGGTTATACCAAAATTTCAAATTTCTCCTAATTATTTTAAACCTTAAAATGTTGACAGTTAAGTTCAAAATCGAATGAGAAAATTTGACAGCTTGTAGTAACTTGACCTACTGCTGTTTTTGACTACTGCTGCTGTTTTTTGGGGATGGGAAATCTCGCTCTGGGCAGAGCGGGAGGGCGTGTCAGACTTTCACTGACTAAAACCCACTTGTGTTCCTTCAGTTGCCCGTGCCAGGGCCACGGTATCTCTTTCGAACTAATCCCAGAGCCCGGAACACAGTCAAGATCCCTACCAACATCTTATTGGAATACTTCCTTCCTCCGATCACGTTTGCTCTTGCGATTCTCCATTCAAGCCGGCCACTAAAGGCAAGAAAGAGGTGGGAGCTCTGTTTCTCGTCAGTGTTCACTCCAGCCAGCCAATAAAGTTGCTACTGCCCAACAGCTCGCCACATGCTGCCCTTTTTTTTTTTTTTTGTGGATGCGAAATCATCAAATGACTTCTCCCGCTCTGGGCAGAGCGGGAGGGCGTGTCAGACTTTTACCGACTAAAATCCACCCGTGTTCCTTCAGTTGCCCGTGCCAGGGCCACGGTATCTCTTTCGAACTACCCGCGACCCCGGCGGCCTGTTTCACCACCTACGATTAAATTCAGATTGTTACTTGGCAGATAATTTACTATAAATTCTGTTCCATTTTTGAATTTATTCGGTGAGTAGTGGCTATTCGGACATCGTGAAATAGGCTTAAAATGTCGATTGTACACCATGTGTACAGATAACAATAGAATTTCAATTGTGTCTGCTAATTAGCGCGCGACGGGTTAATGTTCGACCTAGCCTCGGCTATTACCCAGCTGTTATAAAAAAATTACCCTGTTATTTTTTGGTATTTTGTTGAGCTAATAATCCCATAATATTTTGCCTATAAAAGGTGTAACTTTAATAACGCACAACCTCCTTAGAGCCCATTGTACTCATCATTATGAACAATTTTTATTAGGGACCAACTCTCTGATATCACGAAAAAAAATCTGCTCTTCCCCTACATTTACGTTTGCACAACTCGGCAAAATGTAGGGAACAGCAGATGTTTTTTCTCGATTTCAGAGATGGTTCCATAGTGAAAGTTGTTCATATTCATGTATGTGTGTGTGCTTGTGCGTGTGAGGGTGCGGGTGCGCGTGCGTGTGTGTGTTGTGTGTTGTTTTCACCCTGTGAAAATTTTGCTGGTTATTGAAAACTAACCCTGTATAGAAGAAGACTAAAACTAATTACTTACATATTCATATTTCAGGGTTATTTACAGTTATGTAATGTAGTGACTGCACAGGGCTTAATTATTTGTAAACTTTAATATTTTTGACACACCTTGTTTACTATAATATTTTGTGCCGATCTCATCTGAATGTCATGACTATGACCATAAGACCGGATAGGGTACAGACCTACCTAATATTATTTCAAAACGTATGCGTAAAATTACTTTAGATATGTTAGGTACTTATACCTATTATGTTGTGAGACTAAGTCTTCACCTGGGAGCACTTTACAGTTTTTGACATTTATTTATTTATTTATTTATTTATTTATGTTAATACGGTTTGTGGACCAATTACATTAACACATACAGTAAATATAACATAATCATAAAAAAGACAACAAAAAAAAAAAATAGAACAAAGATATTATAAACAAAACACAAGTTTTAAATTTATGTGCTCTCACAAAAGTGAAGACAAGCGCACAAAACAGTTTTGAGATCATCTGCAAATAGGTCACAGTTCGGGTTGGCTTCCATGACGTTATTAAGCGCAGTCAGGGCGCGAGGAACAGGGGATGAGGCGCGGGCCACTGTTCGAGTTGTGGGCACGGCTAGCAGACGGTGTTTTCTACCACGGAGATAGCTGCTTGGAACGTAAAGGTGAATCAGCTCATTATGGAGATCAGGAGCATCTGTTATCCCACGACATATTTTAAGCATGATGTACAACTGATCATAGGCTCTCCTAGTTTGTAACATATGAAATCCTAGAGATCCTACGAGAAATTTTGTTGGATACTCCAACTTGCTTCTGACAAGCGTACTGTATAACAGCTGTACAACATGCGCATTTTGAAATTCTCGTGCGTTTCTAAGAACAAACCCTAGTCGTTTAAATGACTCCTTAGCAATCGTTGAAATGTGGTCATGGAATGTCAACTTCTGGTCGAATACGACATTAAAAGTGTCAAAAACTGTAAAGTGCTCCCAGATGAAGACTTAGTCTCACAACATAGATTTATTATAATGGAGGTAAAAGTCAGTGTCTCGTCCAGTAGGAACAAGGAACGGCCCCCACCGAAAACCAGATGGCGTATGATAGAAAAAGAGGAATTTGCAAGTATGTTTAAGAGTCAAGTGGTAGATAAAATGATTGAAAGGAAGGATATGGAAGGAAAAACTATGAATGAATGTTGTAAAGAGATGGCGGAATGTAGAAGGAGAGTAGCAAAAGATCTGTTTGGAGAATCGAAAGGGAAAGGTATGATAGAAAATGATAAAAAAAAATAAAATAATAAAAACTTTATTGTTTAAGAACTAAGCATTAAATATTCACATAACACTAGCCTCCACACTAGGATTCCCTGTGTCGTGGAGACTAGTCTCTCGTCTTACAAGATAGGTAGATAGGTGGATAGGTGGAT
Source organism: Cosmia pyralina (assembly GCA_946251885.1). Classification (NCBI taxonomy): domain Eukaryota; kingdom Metazoa; phylum Arthropoda; class Insecta; order Lepidoptera; family Noctuidae; genus Cosmia; species Cosmia pyralina. Next base: position 4,421,556 of record OX276346.1, on the reverse strand, counting down.
AGGTACATGGTGGTGGAATGAAGACGTTCAATAGATGCTCAAAGAAAAGAAAATTGCGTTTAAAGAATGGCAGGGTGTAGAAAATGGGAATGATAGTTTGAAAGATAATAAGAAGAACACTTATAAAGAGTGCAAGAGAAAGGCAAAAAAGGCGGTAGAAGTTTCGAGGGCTAAGGCGCAGGAGAAGTTGTATGACTCACAAAACAGCCCTAGAGGCCAGAAAGAGCTCTGCCGGATTACAAAAGCAAGAGAAAGGAGAAGAGAGATATTATTCACAATAAATGAATGAAAGACGACGCCGGTAAGGTTCTGTCCAAAGATGACGAAATAAAAGAACGATGAAAGATTTATTTTGAAAGGCTAATGAACGAAGATAATGAAGGGAATGGTGTGCTTAAAGAAGTACAAGTAAATATGGCTTTGGTGAAGGAAATTAGCATGGATGAAGTCAGAAAGGCAGTTCAAAGTATGAAAAATGGAAAGGCCTTGGGCCCAGATGATATACCAGTAGAAGTATGGAAGTGCTTAAAATAAGATGGATGTATGTGGCTGACTTTATTATTTAATAAGTTGTTGCATGAAGGAGGGATCCCACAAGAATGGTGCAATAGTTCGCTAGTGCCCATCTTCAAGAATAAAGGTGATGTACAGGACTGCAACAACTATCGAGGAATAAAGCTCATGTCACACAGACGTGCACACAAGAACTTGCACATGGTGTTCATTGATCTGGAGAAAGCGTATGATAGGGTACCTCGGGATGTGTTGTGGTGGGCCTTGAAAGAGAAAGGTTTGCCCGGGAAGTATGTAGAGTTAATTCGTGCTATGTACAGTCAATCTCGTACCTACGTCCTGTCGGCTGCTGGGAATACCGACGACTTCAATGTGGCTGTTGGCTTGCACCAAGGGTCGGCTTTAAGTCCTTATCTCTTCCTGTTAATAATGGATGCTCTAACGTCGAATCTACAGGAAGAGGCACCCTGGTGCATGCTGTTAGGGTAACGAAAAGTGCAGTGTCGCAAACGAAACGACACACAGGAAAACCAAAAGGGGGAAGCAGAGTCGCTTAGCATCGAGCGCGACTAAAGGCGCTGTGATGGACCACGAACAGCAGGTTCCACCGAGGAACACATGCGACGAGGACGGCTTCATCAAGGTGGAGAGAAAGAAGAAGAAGCCTATTTATCGCAACCAGTGTGGGACGGCGCCGGCTGGTTCTAACATGTTGCTACGTCCTGCAGTACTGACGATGCAGCTGTACGTGTCCCGGTTGCACCACTTTACGAAGCCTGAGGACATCGTAGAGTACATACGGGTGAAGACCAATTGGACCTTGAGGGTGGAGAAGTTGGAGGCGCGCCATAACACCAATTTCAAGTCGTTCGTGGTGCGCGTTCCGACTCACCATTTGCTGACCTTCCTCAAGGAAGAGTTTTGGCCGAAAGGTGTGCTGTATCGGCGTTTGCTTGAAATGTATGGAAAAAAAAGGACATGTTGCGCCGACCCCAAATAGATTGGGTTATGGGCAGGAGATTGATGAGGTACTTATACCTACTAAAAAAAATACCATCACATTTTTTTTCTTTCTATTCTATTAGGTTGGGGAAAAAGTCTTTTCGCATTATAGTATGTATGAACTTAAAATTATGTCTCTTTGGCTATACTACTTGTATCTGGCTGGTTTTGGTATCATTGAAAGTTTAAATTTTAAAGAACATAACTCCAAATTCAAATTAGGAAAATGTGTGATTTTTATTTGTTTTTCGTACTGTCAAGATGAGTGAATCTAATGAAGAAATTCGATACATTTTAAAATTTTACTACAAAAAAGGTAAAAATGCAACGCAAGCCGCGAAAAAAATTTGCGATGTTTATGGACTCAGTGCAGTGTCTGTGAGAGTAGCACACATTTGGTTTAAGCGTTTTCAATCCGGAAATTTTGATGTCAAAGATGCACGTCGCTCTAGTCGCCCTATTACGGATAAAATGGATGCCATTTTTGAAAAAGTGGAGCAAGATCGGCATATCAGTAGTTACGACGTAGCTGAAGAACTGGGAATTGACAACAAAACAGTTTTGGCGCATTTGAAAAAAACTGGGTACACAAAAAAGCTCGATATTTGGGTACCTCACGAGCTCACTGAAAGAAACCTAATGAACCGTGTACTCATTTGTGATTCTTTATTACGACGTAATGAAACCAAACCATTTTTGAAGAAGCTGATAACTGGTGATGAAAAGTGGATCACGTACGACAAGAACGTGTGAAAAAGGTCGTAGTCAAAGGCCGGTCAGGCTTCACAGACTGGCGAAACCCGGGTTATCTCGCAACAAGGTGATGCTGTGTGTGTGGTGGGATTGGAAGGGCATTATTTATTATGAGCTGTTACCACCAGGCAGGACCATCGATTCTGAACTCTACTGCGAACAACTGATGAGATTAAAGCAAGAAGTTGAGAGAAAGCGGCCGGAATTAATCAACAGAAGGGGTGTGGTTTTTCATCAAGATAACGCTAGACCTCACATATCTTTAGCCACTCAGCAAAATTTAAGAGAGTTTGGCTGGGAGGTGTTAATGCATCCGCCGTATAGTCCTGACCTTGCATCTTCAGATTTCACCTGTTTCGGTCTCATCATAATTCTTTAGGCAGTGTCAGGTTAACATCACGAGAGGACTGCCAAAACCACTTGTCGCGGTATTTTGATCAGAAGTCCCAAAATTTCTATAGCAATGGGATCATGTCCCTACCTACAAGATGGCAAAAAGTTATCGAACAAAATGGTACCTACATACTTTAGATAAATGTAAATAATGTATATTAAAAATGTTTTGAATTTTCTTAAAAAATGCGAAGAAACTTTTTCCCCAACCTATTATACAGGCAGGGCTACTTGTAATTCGACGTGGAATACGTCGAATTACAGGACGTCGTTGTAGGGTTAAAATGCAACAAATTATGCCACCATGTTCTAACGAAATTCAATAATTTTTGAGTTACTTAGATTTCAAGTTTTATTTTATGAAAAATACAATTCAGAAATATATTATTTACGGCGACTTTACTGAAATTTAAGTCATTATCGTAGCTGATGTCGTAGCAGATCTTTGTTAAAAATTAAAAGTTGAAAAATTCCTATAACTGGCGTTGGTTTTTTTTTTGACGTAAGTAAGTAGATACCTAATTTATATTTTTCTTAGACAAAAATTACAAAAGAAAAAAAAAACTGAATTTCGGTAGAATATTTGGTCGCCTACTATGACGTCGTGACGTCGGTATACGTCCACAATACGTTGTCGTTGTTGTCGGAATATGTCCTCAAAGTTGGTCCCATGTCAATCAATCTGCCTAGCCTTTTCCCAACGATATTGGGCTGCCAGTCTTACCGGATGCAGCTGAATACCATTATTTTACATGGAGCGAGTGTCTAAGTTGAAAAGTTGGTCCCATGTAAAATGTATAAAATTTTGCTTGGGTAGTTTTTGAGTTAGCTTCAATATTTAATACGTAGGTATTTTTCCTCACTTTTTATGTGGATAATGTTCTAGTTTCTTTTGCAGGTAGCGGTATTCGAATTGGTATGGGGTACCTACCCCAAATACGTAATATCAAATACGTAAGTCTATGGTCCCTTAGAGTTTTAAAAAATCAAGGTCAACGCAACAAAAAAAATTACGGCCATTTTGCGACACATTTTGATACTCGCAACTGTCGCAAGTAAATCAAGGACTATAATAGACCTATATTATGGTCCTTTAGTTCTAAAAAAAACAATTTTCTAAGTCAACGCAATATAAAAATACAACCATTTATGCGATACTCGCAAGTAAATCAAAACCTATGGGATACTTCCCGTTGACCCTAGAATAATGAAATTTGTCAAGAAGTAAGGTGTCAATTCACAAATTGAGGACAACGTCAGAAAATTGTTAATTTGTAATTTTATCCCATAAAAAAACTTTTTTTGGGATTACAATGTTAAGAGGCCGTTTATACAAAATTTTGCCGATTTTACGACAGACGTAATTTTACGGTTAAAATACTGTATTTCTATAAGTTTTAATGCACAACATGAAAGATCATTTCAATTATGATCTAACGAATGAGCTACGTTTTTATTTTGCGTCGAGTTTATAAATGCGAGAATTAGGTTATTTTTATAGATTTTTTAATACCAAATGTTTTTAATATTTTTCTTTTTTTTTAGGAAATGGATTGATTTTGAATTGAAGTTTATTTCTGTTGTTTTAATTTTATGAATGAGAGCTCTAAGTAGCCGAAATCAAAAGCAATTATTTGCCCATTTGCTTTATAGTTTGACTCAGTTAAATATTTTTTTACTCAAAAACTTTTTATGAAAGTAGTAAAAAGTGATTCACACATTGTATAAACAACTTTCACACAAATATATTGTAATTCTTCCATACCAATTAGAAGTCAAAACAATTAGTGATCGATGGTAAATATGTGATATTCTAAACCTTTTACAGCAAAAATTCACAAAACAGTCGCAGATTTAGGTCGATTAATCAAAATTAAATAATAAAAATAAAAAGTAGCTCATACATTAGATCTTAATTGAAATGCTCATTCATATAGTGCATTCAAACTTATAGAAATACAATATTTTACCTGTAAAATCATGTAAATCAGCGAAATCGACAAAATTTCGTGTACGGCCTGTTTGTTTTTGGGATAAATTCTTTTCAACTACGGAACCCTTCATTGTGCGTGGTCCGACACGCACTTGGCCGGTTTTTTTCATAAGTAAGTAGGTACCTAATTTATATTTTTCTTAGACAAAAATTACAAAAAAAAAAAAAACTGAATTTCGGTAGAACATTTGGTGGCCTATTATGACGTCCTGACGTCGGAATACGTCCACAATACGTCGAATTACAAGTAACCCTATATTCTATGAAATGCGATTCGTTGGTAAGCGCATCACTTGAGAATGGCTACACCGTTTTGACAATTTTTGTTCATAATAGTCCGAATTAGATTTTTATGGTAATAAAAATTGTAAAAATTTCCCGGAAAATGTTCAAATTCGGAAAAAAATAAACGTCCTTTTTCTATGAGATTTTTGTATGTACTATTGTTTAGTCAGGACGTCTGTCGGGTCAGGGGGCCGAGTCAAAATCCCTTTTCTGTAACGTTAACGCCAACGGAAAGATAAATCTATGGAAAATGAAAAAAAAAAAAAAAAAAAAAAAAAATGATAAATCTATGGAGGTAAATCTATGGAAAGATCAAATTGTATGGAGTTGACAGCAGCAGTGATGTGACATCTCTGAAGCTTATGTCAACTCCATATAATTTGATCTTTCCGTTGGAATTAACGCTTAAAGGGATTTTGTCTAGGGGGGCTGCAGGTAGTATTCCAATAAATTAAGTATCTTAGTCCTCAGACTAGAAGTTTCAACCAAACTCGATGATGGGGCGTTACTGGCAACACTGTTGATTTTTATTTGTGTAGAACAACGTCTAATTATATTGCTGGATGTGCCGCTATTGCAATATTAATCATTTGAATGTCTCATTCAACAATAGCTGAACAAGAAATAAAAAAACTTTTTACAAAAAATAAAAAACAACCGCCTCCCAAAAAAAAAAAAACAATAAAAAGTGAAAAATAACTTTAATTTCGGAAGTCGGTGTCTTTGGTTTCATTTTTTTAGTTTCATTTTTGCCACCGACTTCCGAAATTAAAGTTATTTTTACCCGACTACGGCGAAGCAAAAAGGAGGGTAATGATTTTAACCGGAATGTATGTATGTAATGTATGTATGTATGTTCATCTGTTCCCTCAGAACTTCTAAACTACTTATCATAATTTGATAAATGAGGTATCGTTGGAAGCGTCTTGATTGTCCGCTGGTTATAGGCTATGTATGTGACGTCACATTAAATATGGCGCCCTCTAGAGGACATAGTCATGACCTAAAAAAAAATATGTTTTAATGATGCCGTGTAGGGTATTAAATGAAAGGGCTTAATTAGCACATTTCAAATATATATATACGAGTATATATATACCTACATATATATATTTTTCATCAGAATAATTTATTTAAAGCTACGTCATAGTCGCTTAACTATCTAAATCGAGATATCGCCACCCGTGAAATATTTATTATCGTTGAGAAGTTTCCGTGGCCATCTGTGGTATTCTCCATCAGTTCCGCTTCACCAGATGATACTTTCTGAATGCAAACACTTGATTTGTTGATGAACATACTAAAATCGCTGTATGTATGCCTATAATATTTGAGGAGTTCCCTCAATTCCTCATGGATCCCATCATCAGAACTAGATTTTAATAAAAATGGGATCAACCTGGAAGTAGGTATATCCTTTCAAATAAAAAAATAATTTTCCAAATCAGTTTATAAATGACGGAGTTCTGAGGTAACAAACATAAAAAAAAATACAACTGAATTGAGAATGTGTTTGAACTTCGTAGAGGTTTTTTTGCCTCTAACATTATTTACCCTTGCTTCCTTGCTGAAACTGATGCAATGAACAACAACAAATACCCATAAAAAATGTGCGTCTCACGGTTGTACCAAACCTCAGTCGATCTCAGCATGTGCTGGACAGTTGATGCCTAACGATCTTAAGTTTTTGTGCACTAGAACTAGGCCTAGGATTGTAGGCATACCGAGAAACCTAAGGGAACAGGATGCCCTGCTTTATTACTGATGAGAGTGATGAGTCTAGACTGTATTATTGCAGTGAAAGTTTATTTAGCTTTACTCACACATAATACCACGCCTATATATTCCCCGAAGGGCTAAGTAGAGGTGAAGGCACAGACGCCAGCACATCAAGCTACTACAATCTGTTAAATTTCTTTAATAGATTTTCATCTTTATCGCTAAAGCATTAGGTTCAAGGTTGATTGGGAAAATTTGACAGTTTCGGGTGGCTTGACCTGCTGGCGTCTGATATAGGTACAGTGTGCTCAATACCGGTGTTTTTAGGAACCGGAACATAATGGGCTTAGTGTGATACAGGTACCAGACGTAGGTAGTACATACACACGGCTACACATCAAGCTATACATCTCCAGTTTACACTGACCTCTCATTGTAAGGAAATCCTATACAATGCGAGATCAGCTTATACTGGAAATGTATAGCTTGATCTGTAGCCGTACGTACCTGTACTATTGTGGTATTTCTAATCAGTATCGGTACTGTACCGGTACCAAACAAATATTTCCGTAAATTAGAGTGAGAAAACAGATATAGTACCTAAGTAAAAAGGATAGTTAATAGGCGTTAGAAAAATAACTTCAAGGATGCAAATCGTACGAGGTTCCTCGTACAAAATTATGAGTTTTGTGGTAGGTACGCGCTGGGTATCTGAATTTGGTACCGGTACATGTTAGGTGGAGTAGGTACTAGTACAGTCTGGAGCCGGTACCCAGGTACCGAAATGGCAAGAACCGCTAAGTACCAGTATAGAACCTGTACTTTTGGTACCAGTTCCAAGCCGGTACAAAAAGTCACAATAGATAGTACACCCATTTCGCCAGTTATGGTTAAGTTCCATGTAATAGGGGGCGAGCCTATTGCATCAGCCGGGCACAAATCCAGACTCCGGGCTGCTACTGAGACATTCCTGACAGAAAAATACAATAATACGTACGGTTTCGGTATCGGTTTACTCTTTATATACCAAGGGTAGGGTAGGAGTTTTGTAGGGTGGTCCAAGAGGATTTCAGATTTTAGGAGATCTTCTCGCGATATTCCTTTTTACAGAATTTAGAATTCGGAATTCAGAATTTTCATTTTGACGTCACTAGTGACGTCAAAAAGAAAAATTTGAATTCCTCTTAACCAAGGGTATTTGAAAATACCCCATGTATGTTCCGCAATTTTTTGTAGTTTTCGTGTCATTTTTGTTTTTATAATTATTTGGAGTTTTCTGCCGGTGGAGCTTCAAAAATTCATATATTTTTTTTGTAGCGTGTATTTTTCAGATATTCTTTTTGTGACATTTAAGACGACAATATCACAAAAAAAAAACCAACAACCAAAAACCCAACGAACGAACGCAGTGACGTAAAGCGCGAGGGTTGTCATAATACGATTTAAAATTTGCCCATTCGATTAAACAAATTTAAATATGATACCCACCCAATGGACCCATACAATATTATTCCTAAAATTTTACGGAAAAAATTTAATAAACCCTTCCACATACACAGTTAAAAATGTGGCTTCACTTTTGATATTCGCGATGCTCCATCTTTCTTTTTTGTTGATCTGAGTAGTATCTGAGTGTACCTACAATCACGAGCATAAATACTTTACAATTACGCAAAATTCAAAAGAGTTTTTCTCGTAAAATAAGAAATGCAACTTTGAGAAAAGACCTATTTCGTGATTGTACATGTAGTAGTTTCTCTTGGGAGTGAATCCGAGGGCAAGAGCTAGTATGTAATAAAGTTTATAGAATTCTTCTCATTTTTAATTAACCGTCGAACAGGTTATTCAAACGAACCACTTAGTGGCTTATGATCTATGTATGAGCACTTACGGTCAATTAGCAACGAAGTACTGGTCTTACGTGTGAGTCGGGCCATAGTAGGCGAGGTAACCCTATAACAGGTAGATACTATATACCTACATCTGCAGTTTATGTCAACCTGCCTAACATTTTTTTTATAACCCGCAAGAAAGAACACAATTCAAACATGTAATTTTAATTCAGTTAATTCAAAGAATTTCCGAAACTAAAGTTACAAAAAAAAACAAGATATCTACTTAATAAAATGAGAGACATATTATAGGAGGAAAAATAAAATAAAGATGCATAAATAAAACGAAATTTTCTTTAATGGCAACACTACAATATTAAAGAAGCGAGACAAAAAATATATGGTTTGATTAGTAACGTTGAACTTCGTCTCTGAAATAGGAATTTATTGGGTTTCCACAACAACAGGTTTAAACATCACCCCTTGTTTACCTGAAGGGTTCGGCAGAGGTGTACCTTCCTATACCTAGTAATTCCGACATTAATTCCTATAAATATACATTTAAGGTCAGTTGGGGTAAGAGGGACTATGGGGCAAGAGAAACAGTAGTTTGTAAATTAAAAACTATAGGTTCTAGCTCCATGGTTACTCGGTCGATAAAACAGTATTATAAAAAGGTTACCAAAGAAAAAACACAGATGACGCTAGTATTCATCAACCCGGCAGTTTGACACAAACAAAAATTCAGTTGACCGACTACGAAAGTACGAGTTCGCGGCATTGTTTTTGTGTGCTCATTTAAATGCTAAAAAGTTTAGCTGGAAGGCTGTCAATGTGTGTAAGTATTGTTTAAAGTTCAATTTTGATAATGTTGCATGTTAAATTGTATAATCTATGCTTTTAATATCTATTTTTGATGTGATTCGACACATAATCTAGAAATTGTAAAGTGGGGTAAGAGAAACTGTCATGGCCGGTTAAGAGGAACATGTGTTTCTCTTTCCCGGTGTCAGGAGTTACGAACATTTAACTTTCTTTTAATATATTATGAATTCGTTATAAAAGTAGGTACCTACCTAAAGCTATGCCTGAATTAAATTAATACCATATTTGTTACAGAAAAATGCGAAATTACAGAAGAAAAACTGATAAACAAATAAGGAAAACATTCCTTATCATCAAGTGATAGTGAGACGGAAATAAAGTATGATGATGATAGTGACAGTAGTAATTTCTGGGAGGAACTAATAAAAGATAATGATGATGGTGAGAGTGAAGAGCTAGAGAATGAGAAAGAAAACCACAATACTAATGCACCATTTTATGAGAAAGATTGGCTCTTGGTAAAACTTTGCACAAAAAAGAACGTAAAACATTATGTAGGCGTAGTGTTAAATATAAACGATAACGGTTGTCCTGTGGTAAAATACACAAGAAAGAAGTCGAAAGTAGAAGGCGATACCATTTTTACTTTCCTTGTATTAGACGATATCTCTGACGTACACACGGAGGACATTGTCTCAAAACTGCCTACGCCTGTAATTGGTCGAAGAGGGCAGATTATTTTTAAAATGTCATTTAATTCTTTTAATATTCAGTGGAATTGCCTAAAAAGGCACGAATGTTTCAATTTTTATGAAAAAGTTCCTAAATAGTACATAGATATATTTAATGGGCGGATTGTTCGGGTGCACCTACAGTTCAATAAATACGAGTATACTTACGAACTTCTCTTTGAAATAAAGGTTACTTTATCGTGTTTTTTGCAATTCATCTGTCAAGTTAACTACATCGAATTATTTCTTGAACTGTACGCAGTACCTACGCTCAGCCAACTGAACATTTAAGACTGGTTTAAGGCTGTTATATTTTATAAAGAAGTAAATATCTATAAGAATATACCACTTTGATTTTAGTTTAGGACCCCTGACTCGAAATCATATGTTCCTCTTGCCCCAAATTTCGATTTTTGTTCAGTATTTTTTATTGTAGACTTTATTTTAATGGCATTGAGTTTACACTTGACTAACAAAATTGTATAAAATGGGATGGTCCCAAATTGAACCACACAGGTTAGGTATTTACACAGTTATGTCGAGTGTTCCTCTTACCCCAAAAACCGGGGAAAGAGGAACAATAGCACTAACCTAACGAATTGCCATTTTTTGGCTATTAGCATTGAAATTAGCTTAAGAAATCGATCAACTATGGAAAACTGACATACGTAGGTATACATTGTATTTATCAAAATCACCATAGGACGTTACATTTAGTAGAAAGAAATGATCATATAATTTGAAAAATAAACTATGTTCCACTTACCCCACCTAACCTTAAGTTCTTTTTTTCAGTGTGATTTCGCTAGTTAAGTTTAAGTCCTATGTAATAGGGGGCGAGCCTATTTTGTTTTAGTTCATAGTCTAAGTAGTATTGTTGAATTACTGTTTTAAATTGTTGTCTTTGGTCTGAGATCGTAGACAACTTGGATACGAGGCTTTTGCTTACTTTGCATAACGTGTGTACTTTGTTATTTTTTAGTTACTAATGTGCGTTTTATTTGTGCAAAATAAACGATTTTTCTTTCTTTTCTTTCTTTTTGTTGGCAAATCAAATCCTAGGTTGACGGCAAACGGGGCAGAAATCCAGACTTCGGGCTACTACTGAGAAATTCCAGATAGAACCTTGCTTAACAGTAGCGCTTGCGACACTAGACCGGACTAACTACACTTCAATCAATCTTCCTAGCCTTTTCCCAACTATGTTGGGGTCGGCTTCCAGTCTAACCGGATACAGCTGAATACCAGTATTTTATATGGAGCGACTGCTTATCTGACCTCCACAACCCAATTACTGAGTAATACGATACCCCTTGGTAAGACTGGTTGTCAGACTTTCGGGCTTCTGACGACCCGTAACGACTGTCAAAGATCCACGAATGACAGCCGGGACCAACGGCTTAACGTGCTTTCCGGGGCACGGAGGAGTCTAAGTATGTAAAGATGGTCACCCATCCACGGACAACCCCGGCAAGCGTAACTTAACCTGATGGATCGACCCCTGCGGCTGTTATTACTTAGCCACGAGCTCCTCATTTTCATTGTTTTCTTTCCAATATTTATTTATTATTTTTGTTGCCCACGACTTTGTCTGCCTGTATTTTGTATTTATTCATTAGAAAAAGTACAGCCACATCATATATATTACCTATTAAACTTATGTTAGAAATAATTTCCATAATTAATGGACTATAATTTACATGACAATTACGGCGTACATAGCATACAATGAATCTGCCTAGCCTTTTCCCAACTATGTTGGTGTCGGCTTCCAGTCTAACCGGATGCAGCTGAATACCAGTATTTTACATGGAGCGACTGCCTATCTGATCTCCACAACCCAGTGACTGGGTAATACGATACCCCTTGGTAAGACTGGTTGTCAGACTTTCGGGCTTCTGACGACTCGTAACGACTGTTAAAGATCCACAAATGACAGCCGGGACCAACGGCTTAACGTGCTTTCTGAGGCACGGAGGAGTCTCGGTATGTAAAGATGGTCACCCATCCACGGACCGACCCCGGCTAGCGTAGCTTAACCTGATGGATCGACCCCTGCGGCTGTTATTACTTAGCCACGAGGTCCTCGCGTGCATAGCATACAATATATTACAATATCTTGCTGGCTTGAAATTTAATATACTTAACTAAACTAAAACAGATTTACGAAAGTAAGACGGGTAAAAAAAAAATTGTGATTGAAATTAAAAACTGGTCAAGGCCGAGTTGGACTCGCGCACCGAGGGTTCCGTTCCGATTTCTGAAAAAGTGTGCTACTTAGAGACATCGTTTTATTTTTCCTGTAATTTTTACGTAAACTTCTATTACATGGAATAATTTCAGATTTTTCTCTATGCAAACTTCGGAGATATAGGGGGAACGGATTTTTTTTTTACATTTTTCATCGAAAGTCGAAAACTACGCGGCCTAAAAAAAAATTCAAAAAAATTGAGAATGTCCAAAAGCGCTCTTTATATTCTTTTCCAAAAACAGTTTTTTTTATGTGATAAAATTACAACTTAACAATTTTCGGCCTTTTTTCTTTACTCACTGTAGTATATTTTTATTTAACTGAAAACATAACCTAAAAATAACAAAATTATATACTAACATAACTAAAACTATTAAAAAACTAAAATATGGCGTCGAAAAATTCTTCCGCATCGCTGTCGACTGGTAAAGTACCCAAGAGACTGGCGGCATTGCCACGTTGTATGGCAATGCTGTTTATTTTTTTTTACTTTACAATTTTTCTTTACTTGTGCTGTTTTTAAGACCTTGCCTCTTGTCAAATTTCATGATTGCAGTACAACGGAAAGTACCCTATAGATTTTGATTTACTTGCGAGCATCAAAATATGTCACATAAATGGCCGTATTTTTTTATTGCGTTGACTTAGAAGCTTGATTTTTTTAGAGCTCCAAGGACCATAAATCTACGTATTTGATATTATTAATTTCAACTTGATACCTCCACGCGTTTCTGAGAAAAAGGGTCTTGACAGACTGACAAACAGACAGACGTACAACGAAGGGATCCTGTAAGGGTTCCGTTTTTTCCTTTTGAGGTACGGAACCCTAAAAAAAATTTACGTACAATATGGATTATGTTTAAGTTACTGCCCAGTTGGACTAGTGGTCACAAGCGCCGCAGCTAATCGCGAGGTTCTGGGCTCGATTCTCAAATCGGGTAAAGGGTTATTGGGTTTTTCATTACGAATTTTCATACACACACAGTCTTCATACACAGTCGCCTGCGCCCGCGTCTCATGCATGGTCTCATCGCTTGTCATAGAAATATAGACAATAGTCTATAGCATAGACAAGTGAGGTTGGACCGTCGGGCGTCAAGCGTGAGTCGAACTTTACACCTTATTGACGGTTTTTGTTTTTTCTTTTCAAGTATTCTAGTGTTTGTATTTTATTTTATTTGATTTTATTCCCCTTGCTATTTTTAATTGATATCCGTGGGTATGTCCGTGGCATCACACAGGCCCTATCAGAATACCAGCGTTGCGGTATTTATTTTTTAAATATCGCAGCTTTATGCTGAGATAGACTTTTTGGCCTCGCACAGGTCTCTTTTTTTTTTTAGTCTGATTTCTTTTTTTTTGTTTTTTTATGTTTATTTTGTTACTTTTATATGCTCCTTTTTAACTGTATTTCCTGTGCGTGTCCCAAATAAAATATTTTTCTTTCTTTCTTCTTACACAGAGGAGTACAGTAGGTAAGTACACCGATATAGTAAGTCGACGTCATCGCGTCAACGCCGGCTATCGCTGAAAACCAGCACTGGGGCTCCGTTTCGCATGGGGTCGCGGCATTATGCTGAGCGGTAGCCGTTTTGCGTAGATGTGACGCATATTTTCCCCAAAACTTGCTTTTTACTTTGTTTATTTTATTTTGTTGTCCTTTGCGTCATGTTTACCGCAAATAAACGTATTTTCTTTCTTTCTTTCTTACACCCACATATCGCTGGTTATTTTTAAATTCCATGTAATAGGGAGCGAGCCCATTGCCATCAAACCGGGTATAATTTAAAGTACCTGCGCGACCGAGTTCTGCTCGGGTGAAAATAGAGAAAACGAATTATCCCAGAAATGAGAGATCGATTTTTCGCGCCCGTCAACCCCTAAACTTTCATCGAAATTGTCAGAGCCGTTTTCGAGAACGTGATTACAAATATATATTACACACACGGATTATTATTATTATTTAATACATACAGGGTGTACCAGAAAGCTGTGGTCAAATTTAAGGGTGTGGTACAGGCCATCAAACTGAACAACTTTCTCCATGGGACAAATATCGAAATTGCGAAAAAATTACCAACTGTCCCATACAAAACTTCAATACGTATTCGACCCAAATGAATGGGACGGCTAATCATTTTTTTTGCGATTTCGATGTTGGTCCAATGGAGAAAGTTGTTCAGTTTGATGGTCTGTACCAAACCCTTAAATTTTACCACACCTTTCTGATACAACCTGTCCTGTAAATTCCGACTCAGGGCAGCCCGTAGTCTGAATTGAAATTTTGCCCGGTTTTTTCCTACTAGCGACTAGGAAAATTCCCAATAGAAAAACTCAATGACACTTTGTCAACCTAGGAATCGAACCCAGGACTTCACACGCAGCATACGCGCTTTTGACAACTAGACAGACCAGGCAATAATCTATCCATACTATCCATACTAATATTATAAATTCGAAAGTAACTCTGTCTGTCCGTCTGTCTGTTACGTTTTCACGCCTAAACCCTGAAGAGATTTCGATAAAATTTGGCAAGGCATAAGATGGCATCCTGGCATAGGCTACTTTTTGTCTCAAAAATAATCTTACAGGGGTTGATATAGGGGATGAAAGTTTGTATAGGAAACCCAGCATTTCTTAAGTTAGGGATATGAAAATTCAAATGTATGCTTTTGGTAGGAAATAAAGAAATATGTGATTCAGCGTTTTTGGAAAATCATCCCCTAAAAGGATAAAATAGGGGTTGATTTTAAAATTCACAAAATTGCACGGATATCAATAAAATTTGGCAAGGCTATAGATGGCATCCTGGGGAAGGACATAGCCTACTTTTTGTCTTAAAACATAATCCTACTGGGGGTGATATAGAGGATGAAAGTTTGTATGGGAAACCCAGCATTGTTAAGTTAGGGATACGAAAATTCAAATTTATATTTTTGTGTGGTACACACGGTTACACATCAAGCTATACATTTCAAGTTTACACTGACGACAGGTCAGCTTATACTAGAAATGTATAGCTTGATCGGTAGCCGTGCGTACTGCGTTTTTGAAAAATTATCCCGTAAGTGGGTAAACTAGGGGTTAATTTTAAAATTCACAAATAAATGATTAAACATTTTGTATACCTCTTTTTAAGAGATTTAAGGGATTGAAAATGTAGTCATAGTTCGTATCTTGAAGAAACATTTAGTCTTAACTCATCTGCCTAGCCTTTTCCCAACTATGTTGGGGTCGGCTTCCAGTCTAACCGGATACAGCTGAATACCAGTATTTTACATGGAGCGACTGCCTATCTGACCTCCACAACCCAGTAACTGGGTAATACGATACCCCTTGGTAAGACTGGTTTGTCAGACTTTCGGGCTTCTGACGACCCGTAACGACTGTCAAAGATCCACGAATGACAGCCGGGACCAACGGCTTAACGTGCTTTCCGAGGCACGGAGGAGTCTCGGTATGTAAAGATGGTCACCCATCCACGGACCAACCCCGGCAAGCGTAGCTTAACCTGGTCGATCGACCCATGCGGCTGTTATTACTTAGTCACGAGCTCCTCATTTAGTCTTAACTATTTTTTTGAAATTCCCACGGGAAAAGGATTAAAGATGATTTCTATTGTCGCTTTAAAGTTGCCGTCAAAGGCATGCAAGTTGGTAATTTTACGTTCCGTTATATATTCCGTCACTATTGTTAGGTTTTAAGATTTTTAACCTCCAGCAATTACAGGTATATCAATCCGCGCGCCGCTCCTCGGATAGGTACTACTCGTACATAAGCAGTGCGAGAAGGCATTGTTTACTTTGATTAACACACATAGGTTAGGTATTTATAGAAATTTATTGTAACGTACTTAAACCTAATACATGCATAGCAACAAATGTTAACGGAGCGAAGGAGCCTGGACCTCACGCCACAGGGAATCCTAGTGTGAGTTCCAGGAAACAACACATCGAATGTAATTTCTTAAACAATAAATTATTCTTATTCTTATTTTTAATCCCGGTAGTACCTACGTTCCCGTAGGATACTTTCCGACATCCACGCGGGCGAAGCCGCCGGCAAAAGCTAGTAATACATAAAGTAAAGATTCACTGTAATGCAGATTCTCGCTTACAAAAGACATCAACGCGTTATGAAGTTAATTTCCATACATTTTTGGAACGAATTTAGGGGAGCTCGTGGCTAAGTAACAACAGCCGCACGGGTCGATCCATCAGGTTAAGCTACGCTTGCCGAGGTTGGTCCGTGGATGGGTGACCATCTTTACATACCGAGACTCCTCCGTGCCTCGGAACGCCCGTCCCGGTCCCGGCTGTCGGTTCTTGGATCTTTGACAGTCGTTATGGGAAAAGCCAGTCAGAAGCCCGAAAGTCTGACAACCAGTCTTACCAAGAGGTATCGTATTACCCAGTTACTGGGTTGTGGAGGTCAGATATGCAGTCACTCCATGTAAAATACTGATATCCAGCTGCATCCAGTTAGACTGGAAGCCAACCCCAACAGAGTTGGGAAAAGGCTAGGCAGTTGATTATGACAAAGTTATTTTTAATTACTTACGTCCGCCAATTTAATATTACAATATCGCTAATCAGCCCTTATATAAACATATTGAAAAAACATCGAAAATGCCAAAATTAAAAATTAAACAATAAAACATTTCCATTTTCCCGAAGGGCTTATTAAGCAGGGGTGCACCTCCATAAGCACACTTACAATTTGCCATTTCCCAAAAAATTACAAAATTCCTTCATACCCAAAACATTCTTAGCGCAGCATCCAGCAAAGCTATAAACATTTAGTCATCAATCATTCGTTGCTACCAAAGAAAAACACATTGAAATTATATTGGAAATTAAATTCAAAATGTAAAAAAAAAAACAACATAACATAGGATCACGCTTATTTGCTCCAAAACCCTTTGGGGGAAATAAGCGTGATGCTTATCATGATTGCTAGGCAGATGTATTCATAGTACACCCTCTTTTGGCCAATTTCGAAAAGAAAAAAAAGAAGAAAAATTCCTTCAAACCCAAAAATCCTTAGCCAGCTTCCAGCATCTATCAACATTTAAAGTATCAATCGTCGGTACCAAAGAACGTAGAAATTGGCGCTCAAAACGGTTGAACGCAACCTGTTTCCGAGGGAGCCCCCCCTGCTCCCCCCACCCCCGCAAGGCGTCCCCCGCCAGTGCCATCAGAGCCTCCGTAGAGCTCAGTTGCGCGCGCGCATATTCGTGGGAAAAATACAAAAAAAACACGTTTTTCTGTGATAATTTTTTTGATCAGTGTATCCCGGATTGCAGTGCAGTGTCTAAAATTTATTTCGGTATCGTTTTTTTATGTATTTTCTGTGTGAAAACAGTGGAAAACACGAGTTATGTTTCAGTGATTTTGTGTGACAGAAGGATTTTGGAGGTAAAGCTTTAGTAAGCTCTATGTAGAGCTTTAAGGATATCATTCTATCTTATAAGCTCTTTCGATAGTGACCAAAGTAATGAAATATCTCCCAAGTCGTCTCTACTATCATAGTAGAACCGACTCTACGTATTTTAAAATGGCTAGCGGGTCTCTATGTTGATGTAGAGAATGCTAATGACATTTCATACAGTTATTTCTATCCCGTATCTAGGATATTTTAGCAACAAACTTTATTTAAAACGGTTCTCTACATGAAAATGTAGAATAGAAACTTACGTTAGTATTTTCTCTACAAATGCTCGTGACATTAAGATTTTTATCACAAATCTAAGATAGACTCTAATAGAGAAGTCTTAAAAATCACTTAGTTGAACAAAAAACTTAATCGTAACTTAAACGTTTTCCTAGAAAGTGTGACTTAAGTTACGCTAAGCTAAGTAAGCGTAGGTTTAAGTCGCGTCGTTATAAAGTTGCTTATAAGTTATAACTTAAGTCATATAACTAGTATTTTGCCCGCGGCGTGGTTTGCGTTTCACTATTCATCTCATTTGTTAGAGCCGCCTGATATATGTTGATGCTAGTGATATTATAAGTCATTATAATTTGCACTTGGTGCTTTAGTTATCACTTTTTTGTTGTGCTAATGAAGCTTTAGTACTTGTGGTTGGAACTCTTGAAAAAACGATAAATGAGAGTAGTATTCAGTACAGGCTGATTTAGAAAGAAATATTAGGGAAAATCCTAGTGATAGAGAGATGCTTATAAGGCTTTAAGCTTTTAGAAAGCTTATAACCACTTAAATGGTTAATAGTGCTAAAGGAAGGTTTAAGAATTTAATTCTATTTAAGTACCTATATCCCTTATAAAGAGCTGTGGCTAAGTAGCAACAGCCGCACGGCTCGATAGGTCAGGTTAAACTAAACTTACCGCGGTTGGTCCGTGGATGGATAACCATATTTACATACCAAGATCCCTCCATGCCTCGGAAAGCAAGTTAAGCCGTTGGTTCCGGCTGTCATTTGTGGATCTTTGACAGTCATTACGGGTCATCAGAAGCCCGAAATGCTGACATCCAGTCTTGCCGAATGGTATCGTTTACCCAGTATCTAGGTTGTGGAGTCAGATAGGCAGTTTTTCTATGTAAAACACTTGTATTCAGCTGCATCCGATTAGACTGGAAGCCGACCCCAACATAGTTGAGAAAAGGCTACGCAAATGATGATTCGTTTATAAAGAGCCTAAAACTTCAGCAAGAGTGCCGTACGCACATAAAATCACGTGAAAGCTCCTTGAAGGCTCTTCTACAAATTCCTTTGGGTTAAGTTCCCTTCTTCAAGATCACACAACACACATCACCTTCTTCTTCTTTTCTTTCGACGGTACATATATGTTGCTTACTTATACTGTTTGGGCCATGCTGTAATTTTGAATAGACTATGTCCCATCTGGGCCACAATTCTGTATGATTCCCCTCTTAAATCTTAACCACGTCAATATCTTGTACACCCCTTTTTATCTATATGCGGTTTCGTTCATTGTGTCAAAGAGAATAAGTTATTAGCAGATGTCGTGATTACCTCAAGGAATTGAAATGGTTTCGAAGTAGGTATAGGAATTGTTAAATGGCCATAGTGAATTAGGGTCCAGCTTGAGTGTCCCAAATGCCATTCACTTGCACCCTTGGCGACCTGAACAACAGATCACCAATCCGCGATATATCTTGTCTAAATACTTGTAGTTTGTCTAAATACCTTTGCCTCTATCTGCTCATTGCAAGACGTTAAGTATCCTCTTCTGTAGATTTCACATCGTAGGTACTTTTCTTTCCTTTGGTTGAATTAAACTATAAGACTTTCTTGCTCATTCTTCTCCTTATGAAACTATCTTTTGGAAGGGGCAACTAGAATCAATTCAATTATCAATTCTTTATAGCATTTTATAATGTTAGTAAAACAGTTAGTAGGCTTAAAATTAATGAAACAATTATGGACCCTGTGGGTCACGGCATAGTAGGAGAGAGGAGAGTGAGGACTTATTTGTGAATAATTCTATTTTCTCTGAACATTTGATGTTCAAAAGTGCCTTTTAATGGAATACTTTGACTTAAAATGGCCTCTAAAATTGCCGTATTTTAAACTTACGTCAGTCGCATCCTGGTCGTTCAGCCTCCACAAAATGAGATATAAATCCATAAAGGGAATCCTTTACCGTTCATTGCGCGGCTTTTGCGTCATTCCTGTAGATTTGCGCATCGTTTTCCTTCAGCACCATTCTAATATTTTGATCATATCTAGTGTTCCTTGCTGTTGTAATTTAAGTGTATTTTATTTCATGCACTTATCTATTCTTTTGTTTTATCAATATTCTCTTTATCTTTTTGTGTATCTGTGGAAAACGTTGTTGGTTGCACATTTTTATAACTCCTTGAGCCTTAAGTTCTATTTATTTTTAACTAGCTGACACGACAGACTTTATCCTGTCCAAAATCTGCCAAAGTCAGTGTCACATCTACGGATGCATTCAATTCAATTAGTTTAAATTATATCAGATTGCTATCCCTAGAACTAACAGCTAGGTTTTCCGTGCAATTTTCCCAATTTTTCTCGGGCTTCAAAGAATATTTGAAAAAAATAATTAGCCAAATTGGTCCAGCCGTTCTCATTTAGAAATTATTTTTTATTTACATAATCTATGTAAATAAAAAATAATTAACACAATCAACACACACAATCAACTATATATATCTATATATAGTTGATTGTGCTTCCGAATAAATAAAATAAAAATAAAATAACATTTAGAGTTATTCTCTTTCCATGACCAGAAGGTTTTAACTAAGAATTTCAATGTAATATACACATGAACAACAAGCCTTTTATGTAAAAGTAAATTAAAGTGAATTACTATGAAGTTAATTAGGTCCTAGCACCTGTTATTATTTATTGCGTTTTACTATTTTTAACTTGACATGACTATTAAGTTCTTACATGAATAGCCTACAATTTTTTGAACTATGAATGTCGATGTCTATAAGAGTAGGAGAAGACCAAAGAAACGATGGATGGACTGTGTGAAACATGACATGGCTAGAAAGGGGGTGACTACCGAGATGACGACTAATAGAGAAATATGGAAAAACAGGATATGTTGCGCCAACCTCAAATAGATTGGGATAAGGGCAGGAGAATGATAACACGAATAGCCTACAAAGTAAATTTAAGTATTTCGATATAGTTTCGGCCTGAAATGTTGTCTAGACTAATTTTTTTATGATCTTTTCTTGTTGGTCCAAATCTGACTTAAATTAATTAAGAAAATGAATATATTAGGATTTAAAGTAGCTACCTACTTTCTTCATCATCATTGTCATCATTACAGGGTGAGAGAGAGTTGGAGCTATATACGACCTTTTTTCACAACGGAACGATGATGGATCCATGATCTTTTTTCATGTCATAGTACGGCCCCAGCTCTTAAAATCCCATTGAAGGATATGAGCCTCCTTCAACAAAGCTATTGGATTCTATCCTTCTGTGCCTCGATTTAATTTAAAACAAATAACTTACCTAGTAATCCCTAAATTAATGACCAAAGAATTGTAAAGCAAAGGATATGAAGTAAAACTATATATAACGTAATATTATTATCAAAACTAAACAAAATAAAACTTTAACTTAACGATTATTCCAAAAAGGTTTTTATTTTAAATCACATTTAAGCAGTACCTAATAGGTAGGTTCTCATTTATTGCAGTTTTAATGGAAGAACCTTGTATGGAGTGGTGATTTTATTTTATTTTGACGCAAATATGTCTATGTTTTATAAGAAGACCGCAAAGGACTACTTAGAACCTACCGCCTTTTAATTATTGAGTTGTTCATCTTGTATTTCAAGTCTCAGGACGATGTTAAATCCAATATGTCCTAACTAATATAGTTTTAAACGTCTAAATATAATTATAAGTATTAATAACTAAAGCAGGTATATAGTAAGAAGGTATCTCAGAGATGAACCTTTTCTTTGGCTTAAAACAACATTAATACACAAGTAAAAATATTAAAATACAGCTCAGGCCAGCCTATTTTCAACCGACTTCAAAAAAAGGAGGAGGTTCTCAATTCGGTTGTATTTTCTTTTTTTATGTTTGTTACCTCAGAACTCCGTCATTCAAGAATTTGAAGCATTAATCGCCATGCTCTAATAAAAGGATTATTTAATGAAAAAATGTATTAGTGAACCTACAGGTGCTATGCATTAACCGAATTTAGGTTACAATGTGGGGAGCAGAAATCCTTTTGGAATTGAAAACTACTTTAGGCGCGTTGAGCGATTTATTGGTAGGGGAAAATCTTACGTTTCGCGTCACCGTGTCACTGCAACACTTCGACACCGCAACATGCATAGTATTTTTGCTCCCATATCAGTTTAGATATTTATAAATCCTATACTTACTATTAAATTAGCAATATTTGTATATTTGTAAACACGTTCTCGAAAATGGCTCTAACAATTTCGATGAAAGTTGTAATATAGGGGTTTACGGGGGTGAAAAATCGATTTAGCTAGGTCTCATTTCTGGGAAAAATCGACTTCTCTATTTTCACCCGAGCAGAGCTCGGTCGCCCAGGTAAGTACTCTTTTATTAAACAAGAATCCTATTGTAAGGTTCTTGAAAACAGTCTTTTATTTTAAAGGCTAATTTACCTTTGTAATACAAATTACCCATATCACATTCATCTGTCGAGCAGTTTTTATATAAAATTTTCCTCCACATGATATGATAAAATAACAAAAGAAAATTAAAGTACAAAAAAGGGATGACATAGCATAGCATGTGTTATAAGTTTTATAAGTCTCGTTCTGCAGTACACCCAGGGCGTGGCAACATGGTGATACATGTCGTATGATTACAATCATATTGAATACAAAGACGCACTCTTTTGTATAGTCTGTGGACCAATGGTCATTGTTAGACTTTTGTGTTCTGACGCGGATAAATTCAATGAGGTTTGTACTGTTTTTGGTATGACATTGATATGGTTATGCTTTTCTTTGAAGTTGTAATTAAGTAGGTAGGGATTAAACAAAAACGAAAGTGTACCAGATGTAGATTTGCGCAGTAAATTTTTCCGTATACAATAAAAGAAAAGAAAGAAAGAAAGAAAAGTATTTATTGTATTTTTAGTTTTTATTTTTTTTTTAAGTAGGGTAAGTGCGGGTTACTTTGACTCTAGGGCATAACTTTGGCCCAAATCGAGACCGATGTTTACTGTCATTAAATCCACACAAGGTTCCGCAAGTACGCGTCTATATCACCATCTAATAGTTACCGAAGGACATACGACGTTCGGTTGTGTGGTCGTGACAGTTCGGGCAGTTTATACAGTTGTCTCGATTTGGGCCAAAGTTATGCCCTAGAGTCAAAGTAACCCGCCCTTACGTATTTTTTCTTTATTTTATTTTTTATTTTTGTAATAATACAAGTTAAAGTGAAAACTGAGACAATATTGATTGTTTTTGAGTAATGGGCAAGTATCCAATCTACCTAGCGTTTTCCCAACTATGTTCGGGTCGGTTTTCAGTCTAACCGGATGCAGCTGAATACTAGTATTTTACATGGAAAGAATGCCTATCTGACCTCCACAACCCAGTTACTGGGTAATACGATACCTCTTGTTAAGGTTGGTTGTCAGACTTTCCGTAACGACTGTCAAAGATCCACGAATGACAGCCGGGACTAAAGGTTTAATGAGCTTTCCGTCCCGCCCACGACCCATCCACGGACCAACCCCGGCAAGCGTAGCTTAACCTGATGGATCGACCCGTGCAGCTGTTATTACTTAACCACGAGCTCTTTCGAGAAATGTGTAAGCATGATGAAATTAATTATATGCTACGACAAATGTATTAAAAACAGAGTAAAAGCTAGAAAACCAATATGTTTATTTATTTATTTATTTATTTAAAGACTTTGGAAGACTTACAGCTAAATACAATGATAACAGATAACAGTATGATAATCTGACAGCCAATTACAAGTCTTCACGTCTAGAGCTTGTCTGTTATAAAAGTACTGCGGAACAAAATGTACAAACTGCCAAATAATGCCAAAAAAATAAACAAAAAGTTAAATAACATTCAGGTAGATCATCACCTAAAATATGTAAAAAGTAATAAAGAATAATAAAGTATAATTGCGACAAGTTATTTCCCATACGAACCAAGATGTTACAATTCAATTCAATTTACAAATATAAAATAATAATAAAAATAAAAAAAAAAAAAATAAAAACTAAGTCCTCAGAATTTAAGCTTTAAAGAAATTCATTGTTAAACACCTTTTTGCCGTGGTCACACTTGTTTCAAAAAGATCAAAGTCGAACTGTTTGCACACCTTATTAAAATAGTTCCTTAGTAAATGTTCCACATGATATATTGATAACTAAGTTTTGCCAGCGGCTTCGCCTGCGTGGATGTTGGAATTTAACCCACGGGAGCCGTACGTAGCTTATGTCCAGACTATAATCTATTTCTGTGACAAACTTCATCCAGATCCGTTCAGTCGTTGTAGCGTGATTGAGTAACAAACATCCATCCATCCATCCAAACTTTCGCATTTATAATAGTAGTAGGATTTCAATTGAATATCTTTTTCCACCAAAAAAAATAAATTAACACAGAATGTGCACAGAAAACCCTTTTTTAACTTACAAAGTAAGTTAAAACCTTGTTTTAACTTACTTTGTAAGTTAAAATTGGGTTTCCAAGACCAAATTTGGTTTTGTCATCAGAGAACTCACAAAAGAAAAGAAAAGTAGTCTACGTTGCTGTCATCGGATATGATGAAGACCGCTAAAGTATAAGTTAAAGTACATAATAGTTGCCGTGATCAAGTTCAATATCAATATTATAAATATTGTTATGATATTTATCTTGTTGCATAATTTATTCAAATTGTTTTCTATCGAAACTCCGTGGGTTATTCTTCTTCATGTCATTGCATTTATCAGATTAGAATAACTTAATTCATGCAATATACATTGAGTCTTTCTATTATTAATTTAACAATATTCACAAGAAACATACAGAGGTAAGTCTTGCTTATTAAAGTTGATAAAGTATGCACGGCGTGCAATAAATGGTTCACAGCATAAAAAGAGATATCCAACTAGCAGCGGCAATAATTATGCAAAAACTAGAATTATTATTTAAAAATAATGACAACCGCTTGCAGCTCAAAAATTTTCACATCTAAGGTGTCTTAAAAATCCTTTTTCACGTGTTTCGAAAAAGCGCATAGTTGAAATTGACGCGCCCCGACTCTGCCCGCGACCCGAACCTCGATATAACTCATTCGTGCATAGTTAGTGTTGACGCTCGAAATTCGGAATTTTTGATGTCCGCCGCCGCGCGCCCGTCGCATGCGCAGCATTTTTGACGCTAATTCGTTTAAAAATCGCTCGTTTTTCTGCTGAGATTTGGGGGGTTGATAATTTTTGTAATAATGATTTTGGTAAAATTGCTTATAAATAAGTATAGTTAAAATTGTTTATTTTATTTTTAATGTTTGTATGTTACGTAGTTTGCAATAATTGTGTGAAGTTGATTACTTCTTTACCTTGGCAAGTATGGTCTTCGTCCAAACAATGTTCCAACAACATTTCCCACAAAAAATAAAAGTTGCATACTAAGTGTACATTTTGAGGTCTTTTACAAAAGACAACTAACTGAATAACTAAGTACAAAAAGAACTTATTCGCACTTGAAACATTAAAGCACTTAGGCCATTCTTCAATGTGCTCGAGATAAATGGCGCTGACTGAGTCTCATCTACATTTCGAGCCAGTCTTGCATTAAAACTTAGTTTTTACGAGCAATCCGCGGCTTGCTAAGCAAGAGATGCAATCGGGATTGCAAAACCGATGTAATGTGCCTCTAATACTAGCATACTTGTATATGTAGATGTCACACTACAAACTTCAAGTTCAGGTTGAAGAAAAATGTATCTTGAAATAGAATTGTTGTAAAATGTTGGTATGTTAAGTTAGGTGTTGTTTGTTGTTGTATGTTTTGTGCCTTACACTGTTTACTGAATTACATTTTTTGTGTGTTAATTATAAATCGGATAGCACGTAAAGCCGTTGGTCCCGGCTGTCATTCGTGGATCTTTGACGGTCGTTACGGGTCATCAGAAGCCCGAAAGTCTGACAACCAGTCTTACCAAGGGGTCTTATCGTATTACCCAGTCACTGGGTTGTGGAGGTCAGATAGGCAGTCGCTCCACATAAAATACTGGTACTCAGCTGCATCCGGTTAGACTGGAAGCCGACCCCAACATGGTTGGGAAAAGGCTAGGCAGATTGATTTTTGTGGTCTCCTATAAGTGAAGTTCCCTTTATTTATGTTTCATGTATTGTGTACATCTTTTGTTGGAGATCCTAAATAAATAAATAAATTTAAAGGTTATGTTTCCACTTGGTGTTTTAATCAGCCAATGACGAAGTTGCACATTGCAATGACACAGATGGACCTCACAAAAGAAGTACTTATTGCATTTGAAATAAGCATTAGGTACTAACTTATTTTACATAGAACAGCTACTAATTTCAGCATGATGCATAAAATATGAATCCTTTATACCGTAGACAGTTTATTTATATTTATAAAGAATCTGATTCTTCCACAGCTCGCGTTTAAAAATCTATAAGAATCATATTTCATATCGTATATTTTATAATACCAATGTCAACTTATACCATCCCTTAAACTCACCTGCCCTCACGGTATTAAGTGCAGTAAAACAAACAGTTTTGCTTTAAATAATATTATTACTTAGAACAAGTGTTGTCTTTGTTGAAAGCCTCCCTACGTTTACCTTTAGTCAGGTACTTCGGAACAGGTAAAAAATACTTGACTTTGCTCCCTAAGGATTGGATGATAGATTTGATTTTGATGTTCTGCATTTGTGACTAGACTAGACTATTTTATAAGTCAAAATAAAATACAGTTTTACTCAAGTAAAAAGTAAAAAAAATAAGCTTTAATTTCATTTTGTTTGACTTAACTACTGATTAATTATACAAATTTGACTCTCATACTCGTAATGTTAGTAATAATATGCTTCTTAATTTCTATGTACCGTTATTTAATATATTATGTACGAGGACCACTAATAGCGGTGAAAGCCTCCTCCATTCGTTTCCATGCTATTCTGTCTGTAGCTACTCTACTCCAAATTTTAACTACTATTTTTATAATATCGTTACTCATCTCATTTGTGGTCTAGCTTGTCTGCGCTTTTTGTTCAGTGGGTACCAGTTGGTGGTGACTTTCGTCCACCTTTCATCTGGTGCTCTTTGGATATGTCCAGCCCATTTCCATTTCAATCTAACTACCTTTATGGTCACGTCCTTTGCCTTGGTTTATCTGAAGTATTTTATTTTAATATTTATTTTTATTTTAGCGTAAAACAGCAAAATACCCTAAATATAATAAATATATGACATTGGCCCACCGAGATAAAGTACTGCATTGGCCTCAAAACTTTTTAAGTATTCTATATTTTTACTTACATCGTCATTTCTATTCTACTCTTGTCCTATTTTACTTGGGGTTGCCGCAACAATCTTTGTTCTTCCATTCTCCCCTGGCAACCGTCACGCTATCATTCACGCCCTTCTCTTTCATATGACTCCTCATACAATCCATCCATCTTTTCTTTGGCCTACCTCTCCCTCTCCATCCATCAACATTTATACTCACCACTCTTTTAGTCACATACGTTTCTTCCCTCCTCATCACCAAGCTTCAGACTTTCCCTTATTCCCTTTTAAAATTAAATATACTCGTACAAAATTTTTATACTCGCATGTTTTTAGTTTGCAAGCGAATTATACGTAATAAAAATATTCGTTTGAAAAAGTTGCACTTTTATTAGCATGACCCATTACTGGTTATTTATCTTTAATTTAACCAATGTGGTTAACATTTTGCATTAGTAGCATTTTAATTATCTTCAGTTTAATTACTTCCAGACACGAATTTTATGAAACATTGCCAATTAATTATTTATTTTTAGTAATGACATGACAATGTATACTAGAAAATCTATCAGTAATTTTTTATAAACATAAAGCTTAAATCTGTTTATGTCATAGAATTATATGGCAGCTATAAAGTGCAAATGAAGTTTTGTCATATAAAAATTTATAATCCATAAGCTAGGAATACATGAGTGATTTTTTTACTGTCTGTCTGCAGGATTAAAAATATGATTCATCTAATTAATACTAAAGTTTTCAAGTATTTTCGTTTGTTTTTAAAGTGCTTCTATTAACTTTCCTTGTAACTTATTACTATTAGGTACCAAATTGATTGTGCTGCATAAAATTTCAATCATATTTAGCTTTCAATTAATTTGTAATTCAACGGCTTGAGATTTGTTTTTGTTTGTTCAGTAAAACATGTCATACTATTTACTTCTCATTTTTTTTTACAATATTCCTATTCACTTATCTTATCATTAACTTATTGTCTACTATTTACAAGTTCCCAACAAACCTATTTTAATGGATATTTTAAAACCAAGATACGTCTTATAAATTCTTAGTAACCAATCATCAATGACAGTCAGTATCGTTAATGATAATTAAATTCTCAACTAAACTAACCTACACATATTCTGTACTTTAAAACAACGGTCGTACATTGAAGATACGATATTAAACCGGGTTCCTCTTTGAGCATTTGGTATGGTCGTAAAATTGGCGATTCGTGACGCAGTGAGCTTGCATATAAGTTTAAAGGCCGATTTTCAGTCGTACGACTTTTTGTATTGATGAAGACTTGTGTAAAAAATAATAATAATATGTTTTATTTTATGTATGCCTATATTGTTGTGCTGAGATTGTCTTATCATGTCACTGAACTACGGCTTCTGAGGAATCAGATATTTTTTCTTCAAATTAAATATTATTATCATCCGAGAAGTAAAAGACTTGGTGAGATTATTCAGCATGCTCAAAATCTTAAAATGTTTCCACTTTTGTTGTTCGATTTGTGTGTTCCTATCCTAAATCACAAAAATATCTAGATCTGGACGGATTAGGCAACAGGTTTTTATGATGTTCATGACAACACTTTTTAATTTTTAAATAAGAACTGTATTCATTGAAATGTTTTGGCACTTGATTTTGTTATTCTATTCTATGTGTCTGATATTTTGATTCTACCAATTAGTCAAAAAATATATTATTAATATTTGTGTATATCTCGCAGGTTTATGACAACATCAGGTTTTTGATCAAAAACCTAGGCTTTTGATCAAGAACCCGAAGAAAATAAAATGATTACTTTATGTTATCATAAACCTGAGAAAATCCAGTTTTTTGATCAAAAACCTAGACTGAATTAGTATTATAATAAAATCAATGTCGGTTGCTAATTCTTTAAATAAAAAAAAAACAATTACAGACAATAAACAGTGATTTATTTATTATAATTTTACTTACATTTAGCACATAAACAATATTGGTTCTCCACTAATTGTGGTTACATCAAGAAATGTTAAAAATAATTTGAAATAAAAAAACTGTTATTATAATAATTTTACATTAAGACATTTAGTTTCTTGCAACCAAGGAATGTTAAATATAATTTGTTCTTTTTTAAATCTTATACTATTACATAGATTTAGCACGTAATCAATAACGGTCTTCCACCAATTGTGGTGACATCAAGAAATGTTAAAATTAATTTGAAATAAAAAAAGACTGATATCAAAGAATTTTACATACAAGTACATTTAGTTTTTTAAATACGTTCTATTTATTCCCCGTCAACCGAAAGCTTCCATTCAGTCGCTTAAATTTTATCATAAACCTAAACAAGTTCAGGTTTTTGATAAAAAAAACTGTATTTTCTCAGGATTATGATAACTTATAGTAATAATTTTGTCTTCTTCCGGTTCTTGACCAAAAGCCTAGGTTTTTGATCAAAAACCTGATTTTGTCATAAACATGCGACATATACAAAAAACTAAAGAATTGAGTTATTAAAGTGTAATAAACCTATGTCTGCTAGTTTTGCATTAATTAAATGAATACTGACTTAATGATATATTTGATCAAATGATATTCGAATCTCTACACTACACACCAGAATGATAATTTTAATTACCTATTTAAAAGGTTAAATAAATTCAACTATGCTCCCGGCGTATTTTTAATTTAAAATGGTTATCTTTAAATGAATAAAAACATAGTTATATTCTGTCAAAATATCACATTTTAAATCTTGTGCTGTAAAGTAAGGTATTATAATGTAAAACAGAACCAAAGTCTAAAAATCAAAACCAGTCTTTAAACTAGGACAGAGTCAGAGACAAGTTATAATAAAATCAGGTTTCATCAATCAACTCAAAGCTTATCTGAATATAAGCTTATCTTAAATCCTGCCAACACCACTAAAAAAACAGCTAGCGTAATAAAACTAAACCAAATTGCAAAACCTAGACACAGTCAGCCAGCGCGGATGACTTACAACATAAATTTTGTACCGAGGAAAGTTAGTTATAAAACATATAAATATTCATACTGAATGATTACGAATCAAAGCCACTTATCGAAAAGGAAACATGTCTAAACCACGTATGTTATAATTATAGCGAGTATGCATCATTCATGAATTTTCCTTTGGCGGAGTAACGCTGGGAGTTCTAATCGATGGTAATAGACGTGGTGAAATGTTACCATTTGTAAAAATAGTGATCGATTGCGTATTGCCAGCGTATCGATACATTTTCTTTGCCTTTTGGACTTTCGTGGGAAGGCGTATGTGATAGTCTATTCATCTATTGTAACTAGATGGAATTCTTTCTTAATTTTTAAGTGCATTCCATAAGTTCAGTTAAACATTTTTAATTAGTGTCACTGATTAAGAACCCGTTAGTCTAAGATACAATATCTGGTTAGAAAGTTTATTAAATGTCACATAGAGACTGGTTGACAGTTCATCTTCACTTAATATGTGTTAAAACACACTTTACTGCTTCTATTCCTTATAGAGTAATAATAACTAGAAGATTCGTGTGTGCAAATCTAAATTACAAGAATTGTTCGATTAATTATATCATTTCTTTTGCAGGTGTTAGTGACAATGTGTGTGCGGTGAGTGATAAGAACGCGCAATGTTGCGCGTGATCACTTGTCTGCTGGTCGCGACCGCGGCTGCAGAGCATGTGCGAGAGTTCACCGTCAAAGAGAACGCACGCACCGCCACCCTCGTCGGTCACCTCGGAGACGAACTGCCCGACGCAGCCCCACCATACACCATCGTCCCCGTCCCCGGCAGCGCCGTCAACGACGACCTCAGGATAGACCCCCACACAGGAGAAATCAGGACCCGAGGCCCTCTAGATCGAGAGAACAGAGACCATTACGCTTTAGTCGCCATCCCCGCCAGCGGAGATAACATCCGCGTTGTCGTCAGGGTACTAGACGAAAACGATAATGCTCCCACATTCCCCACACCCGTCATGAACGTGGAGTTCTCAGAGAACACTCCCAGAGATGTGAAGAGAAAACTAAACCCGGCCAAAGACCAGGATTTGGGACCATTCAACACGCAAAGATACAATATTGTATCTGGGAACACCGATAATGCGTTCAGATTGTCTTCCCATAGGGAAAGAGATGGGGTTCTATATCTGGACCTACAAATTAATGGATTTCTCGACAGGGAGACGACTGACCATTATCAGTTAGTAATAGAAGCGTTAGATGGTGGTACTCCACCGCTGAGAGGGACTATGACTGTAAATATTACTATTTTAGATGTTAATGATAATCCTCCTGTGTTTGCTGAAAGTGTTTACTCTGCTTCTATTCCGGAAAACGCGACCGTAGGCACTCCTGTACTAAAAGTGTCCGCGACCGACTCAGATTCTGCTGAGAACGGTTTGATCGAATACTCGATAAACAGAAGACAGAGTGATAAAGAGAATATGTTCAAAATCGACCCAGAAACTGGTGATATTACTGTAAATAAAGCATTAGATTTTGAAACTAAGGAGTTACATGAACTTGTAGTAGTTGCTAGGGATAAAGGTGCACAACCCTTGGAAACTACAGCTTTTGTGTCAATAAGGGTTACTGATGTAAATGATAACCAGCCTACTATAGACGTTATATTCTTAAGTGATGATGCTACACCAAAAATCTCCGAATCAGCACAGCTAGATGAATTTGTGGCTAGAATATCAGTGCATGATCCCGACTCCAAAACAGAATACGCAAACGTAAACGTTACGTTGAGTGGTGGGGACGGGCATTTTGATTTGCGGACTCACGACAACATAATTTACTTGGTAGTCGTTGCGTTACCACTGGATCGCGAATCCCGTTCGTCTTACACATTGAATGTGGTAGCAACTGACAAGGGGTCTCCTCCATTACACGCGTCTAGAATCATCAGTCTAAAAGTGACTGATGTGAATGACAACGCACCAGTTTTCCTTGAATCAGAGTATAAAGCAAGTGTGCCCGAAGCGGCGGCTCCAGGTACACCGGTAGTACAAGTATCGGCTGCTGATGCTGATGAAGGAGAGAATTCCGAAATCCGTTACTCTTTACTACCAACTCCTCAGTCAGATTGGTTTGCGATTGACGAGCGATCAGGTTTGGTGACTACTCGGGCTCGGGTGGATTGTGAGACGAATCCAATGCCGCGGCTGACGGTGGTGGCTCAAGACCGTGGTAACCCTCCAATGTCCTCGACGGCTACGTTAATAGTGACAGTGTTAGATGTGAATGATAATGAGCCGATCTTCGACCAGTCTTTCTACAACGTCACCGTGTCGGAGAATGAAGCTGTCGGCAGCTGTATTTTAAAGGTGAGTTTTTTATTAATCACTTAAAATCTCTGGATAATTTTTCCTTAGGTATTGGATCGTTAGATTCTCAGTCCGTAGCCTGTATTCGTTTAGATTCAAGTTGTTACATTGTATCTCTAACATCACCATGAAAAGGAATAATTTCTTATTAAAACCGTTGAATACTTTATAGCTACACTTAATGCACACCATGCATTGTAATATCATAAAGCAAATGTATGCCATGTGACGTTGAAAGGCGTTCGCCGTCGCTAATGGCGTAGGCATGTACAGTTTATATAGCCTTTTCCTCATTAGAAATATGCAAAGTTGTAGGCAATTACTCCCCATTTATTACAGCTGAGTTACATATAACATTAACATATTAAAGACTTGCGTTAATAGTGGTGCATCGTCAATACGTTTGAGAACAGCTTCATCTGACTTGTTTTCATTAGCTAATTTCCACACCTTGTGTTACAGCTTATTCTAATTTAGATTATCTTTGTCATAGCATTTTCATTTGAATTTTACTTTGCCGTAAGACTCCTTTACTTCATACATTATTCTTACTATTCGGTCTTACGCTGTAAGACTGTATTCATGCAAGATGCTGATGTCAGGCAGCATCTGAAAACCTTGCTTCAAAGTGGCTCTATGGAAAGATTTTGGTAGTTTTCAAATTAGTTATTTATACAAATATTAATTTATGTATATCGTCCAATATATCCATACTTATCGATTCCGATCTATAATCTTCTAAACCCTTTCGTCACATTATTTTTAAATGTTTTTATCTGCCAACATTACTATACGGATTTGCATTATTTCCCTGCCACTAAGAAGTCAGATATGTAAATAAAATATTTTCAATTCAAACGACATTTTAGTCGTAAATTAACAGATTGTTATGTTGTGTCATTTTTGACAGTAACATATCATAAAGATGTTCTTTTTATTAGCTTTTTTGTAAGTCATTGCATTTTTCATTATTGTTATGTGAAATGAGTGACCTTTTAGTTTTTCAATTATAACATCTATATTCTAGTCATTAGAATATGATTTATATCGTCGCGTCGGCAATTTATAAAGAAACAATCAGTAATTGGCAATGCTTGAGAAATCGCGTCCTACGTGAAGGAAAGTGTGAAACATAAAGTTACAGATAGTTATACTACTTTATACGGGAAACCTGATATGAACACCAACTTACATACAGACATGCAATAGTTATTAAAAACCACTAACAAACATCTTACAATAGTACAAAATTAAGTACAGAGTAGTATACCTCCTATAAATCCCGGAATCATAGACATGACAATTAAATCTCGGGATTTATGAAATTGCAAATTATTTATTGATGCACTTTGAATACATTCGTAACAAATTAAATATTTATAATGAATAGGTATTATCCACTCTTGTTACTTCCTTCTTCGAAGTTTAGGTATTTATACTCTATCTATTCCGACCCCTGCTCATGATAGAGATGAACCTATAACAAAACTGAAAAACTTAGAAAAAAGAAAAAGTATTTATTGGGGCTCGCACAGGAAGATCAGAAACTAAACTAAACACCATCATAGAAACATAAAAAATAAAAGTATATATAAAAAAAAAAATAAGTGAAAACCGAAAATCCAGTACGAGGGCAAATTGCTCCTGTGTCAGCACGATAATGCGACATTCAATACAATTTATTCATTAACAATTTACATTGTGTTTGAAATAATTCTACATAATAAAAATAAAAAACACAAATACACGTACAATTACACTTTAAAAATTAACAATACCTACAACTCACATCAAAAATAATATCATTCAATGTCAACTCAAACATTTAAAGCAAGTAAAATAGTTGAATGTCAAGTTTAGAAAAAAAAAAAATAAAGGGAATTTTATATATCAAACAATTAAACATTTAAAATAAGTGTGGCAGCGCTGCGAACAGTGGTCGTCGTAGGTCGTGGGTTCTAACCCAGATAGGCACATTACTTTGTGTAATTAATTTCATCACCACTGCTCTCAAAACGGTGAAGAAAATGTTAGAAAAAAAATGTCCTAGAACCAAAAATACGAAGATATGTGTTATGCATTATGTATTATGGCCCATTCCCTCTCACAGAGAGGAGGCCTGTTTCCCAGCAGTGGGTACGGTATAGGCTGATTATGTGGCAGCGCTATTACATTATATCTAGCTTAGGAATATCAGTAACCTAATTCCTAATAAAGAACAGGTCGAGCAACCAATCGAAACGAACAGAAAACAAAACACTCCCATACACAAATCCGTACAGTGAAAGTCCAATTTGCGTTCTCTACCAATTTGCCAGAAGTAAACTACGGTACCGGCATTATTCGCCAACAAAATGCCAAAGGTAGGGACACGGCAGATGATGATTCCATACGAACTCCCATTACCCAACCATATATGCTAAAATGGGACATATAGTCATATATTACAGGCTCACAAATAGGCATTTGTGAGGTGAAATTGCTGAGTAATGTGTCGATAAGTTGATCGCTGACTGTACTCGTTTTGAAAGTTTGAGTGGCGGGTAGGATGCAATTCGAAATCTGTTTCTGATGGTAATTGTAAAAGGTTACGGAAAACGGTTACTATGCTAGTTATTTAACTGGTTACTTTTCCGTTATAAAGTTGGTGATATTAGGTCTTTACCTATGAAATTGCCGTTCTGCTGTACTGGCCATTTCAAATCAAAATAATTTTTGTTTGGCTAAGAATTCTAATTTCAAATTAATTTTATTTTAAAAACATGGATTTTTTTCCAAAAGTAGTCATTTGTTTATTGATTAGTGTTACATTTTCATCGCATTTCAATCTTTTTCGTCATCATGGATACGTTAAAAATTCGAGTAATTATGGAATATGAGTACCGTCGTGGCAGCAACGCGGCACAAGCGGCACGCAACATCAACGACGTTTACGGAGCTAACACTACAAACCAACGCACCACTTGTTATTGGTTTGCTCGCTTCCGTTCTGGAAATTTCGACCTGAAAAATGAACCTCGCGGTCGTCCGAAGACTTTGGTCGACAATGACGAATTAAAGGCGATTGTGGAAGCTACACAATCTACGGCTGAATTAGCAGCAGCTTTCGACGTTAGCGTCAAAACAATATTGGTCCATTTGCGTCAAATTGGCAAGGTAAAAAAGCTTGACAAATGGGTGCCCCACGAACTCAATGATCGCCAGCGCGAAGTACGCGTCGAGACGTGCCTTGCACTGCTCAACAGACACACAAATGAAGGAATTTTGAACCGCATTGTTACCTGCGATGAAAAATGGATTCTGTTTGATAACCGCAAGCGCTCAGCAAGTTGGTTGGATCCTGGTTCAGCACCTAAACAATGCCCTAAACGAAAACTTACCCCTAGAAAAGTGATGGTCACTGTTTGGTGGTCTAGCGCCGGTGTGATTCATCACAGCTTCTTACCAAACGGGGTGAGCATTACTTCAGATGTGTACTGTGAAGAACTGAACACAATGATGGAGAAGCTGCCACATCTCCAACCAGCATTGGTCAATCGCTCGTCTCCGCTGCTCCTGCACGACAACGCGCGACCTCATACTGCACAGCAGACGGTCTCCAAGTTGCAAGAACTGGGGTTGGAAGCTTTCCGTCATCCGCCCTACTCACCAGACCTTGCGCCTACAGACTACTACTTTTTCCAGAATTTGGATAACTTCTTGGCGGGAAAAAAAAATCAATACCCGAGAGGCAGTACAAAATGCCTTTGAAGAATTTGTTGCCTCCCGTCCAGCTGATTTCTTTAAGAAGGGCATCAATAAACTGCCACTGCGTTGGCAAAGATGCATTGATTGCATGGGTGATTACTTCGATTAATACAAATAAAAAATGCATGAAAAAAATTCGTTTACATTTTTTCATACAAAACGGCAATTTCATAGGTAAAGACCTAATATTATAGCAGTTGTTTTCGGTGCTTGATTTATGTTGTTTTAGGAAAAGGCGGATTTATTTTTGTGATGTCACACATCATCATCTTCCTGCCCTTATCCTTATTACTTGGGGTCGGCGCAACACGTTTTCTTCTTCCATTCTCCCCTTCAACCGTCACGCTATCATTCACTCTCTTCTCTTTCATATCATTCCTCACACAATCCAGCTATCTTTTCTTTGGCCTTCCTCGGCCTCTCCATCCATCGACATGTATATTAATCACTCTTTTAGTCACATCTCACTAAGGGAGGAGCTCGTGGCTAAGTAATAACAGCCGCACGGGTCGATCCATCAGGTTAAGCTACGCTTGCCGGGGTTGGTCCGTGGATGGGTGACCATTTTTACATACCGAGACTCCTCCGTGCCTCGGAAAGCTGTTGGTCCCGGCTGTCATTCGTGGATCTTTGACAGTCGTTCGGGTCGTCAGAAGCCCGAAAGTCTGACAATCAGTCTTACCAAGGGGTATCGTATTACCCAGTTAATGGGTTGTGGAGGTCAGATAGGCAGTCGCTCCATGTAAAATAATGGTATTCAGCTACATCCGGTTAGACTGGAAGCCGACCCCAACATAGTCGGGAAAAGGCTAGGCAGATTGAGTCACATGCGTTTCGTCTCTTCTCATCACATGCCCATACCAAGACAAACGATTTCCTTTCAACTTTTCTGTCATAACTTTTTTAAACGTAACGTAAAAACTTAACGTCTTTCAAATTTCAGTGACGTCACACACTAAAGGAAATCCTTTGCAAGTCCCAAGAGATGTACTCGTAATAATCGCTCTGCCTTACACCAGAAACTAGCCAGATGTATTTGAACGAGTTCGTCGTAAAACCAGTTTCTATAAGCCGAGTAAACCCATACAAAAGGCAAAGAAAATGCGAGAGACAAGAAATTATGCTTAAAGAAAAATATTACGTAACGCATGTTCATTCAAGTTTGAGAGTTTAAAAACAGATTCTTTCAGACACAGCACATTTTTCAACGTTAATGTCTTGCGGACAGTTTTATATTACGTTTTCTGTGTTAACATGCAGTTTAGCGTCTTAACTGGTCATAAAATTGTAGGAATTGCATTATTACTTCTCTATTTCCGTTGGTATTATGTTACCTTGAACTTCTACCGAATTTTGTGAATGTTTTGGAATCGTTTATATACTTTACTGATGAACAAGGGCTAGAATTAGTGAGGTTTTGCCTTAAGCTTGTCACAATGCAGGGTTCCACCATCTATAATGAAAAATTTCAAAAATGACGTTATCTTAACAAAATACCGAGGATATTGTCCTCGTCCAAAAATACCTGTCGAAAAAAAGCTGAACAATAATCTGGACTGCGCAAACTCCGTACCAATTAGTTACAACGGACAGATCAATTCCGCTTATCTCTGTCGGCCACACCCGCACTTGACGAATTTGTCGAGAAAAAAAAACTCAATTTTCATTAACTCTTATCTTGAAAACTCGGGCCTGGCTCGTAACTTACACGAGTTAATTTCTTTTAATATATTCCACGTATATTTATAAGTGGTTGTACATAAATCTATCGTATGGAGTGATGCCAGTTTGGGCGTGCGGCGAGCGGCATCGCAAATTGCGATCTAAATTGAAAATTAAACAGTCCAGAGCATGCCGGGGGAGCCCGCGGCTCCCACCAATGAGCGATTCGCAAACTACGCATTCGCACGTGTGCCTATTCCAAAATAGCGTTTCTATTTTCGAATTTACCGCTACATGAAAAGAGGTTTAATATCGATAAATTGTGATAAACAATATAATATGAGAACGTAGGATTTCGAGTAGTAAAATAAGCAATAACAAAGCAATAAGCAGTAACGACTTACGTGACTTGGTTGGGAAATCTGGATAAAGCTGTATACCAATCCGGGGTATTGAAATTAACACATTCATTGAGTTACCTACTTAGATCATGAGGACTGATGACTTTTTCCACCTCTGCACGGAAAACAACACAATAGAGGCCACTCTGAAAAAATGTTGAAATTGAAATCAATGTTGTACCAACAATACTTTCAAAATATCAATAAACTGTGAAATATGAACCAACTAAGTAAAATGTCAACATAAATAAAAGCAAACAGAACCAATATTAATAGAAACAGCTTCCATTAATCAATATTCAGCCCAATTAAGCATAAAATTAAACAAAACTA
Source organism: Cosmia pyralina (assembly GCA_946251885.1). Classification (NCBI taxonomy): domain Eukaryota; kingdom Metazoa; phylum Arthropoda; class Insecta; order Lepidoptera; family Noctuidae; genus Cosmia; species Cosmia pyralina. Next base: position 4,382,806 of record OX276346.1, on the reverse strand, counting down.
TAACGACATTACGCCATAGACTATAACAATTCAATTCCATATCAGATGTTAGTCTATGAATTCTAAATACCGAATGCACAATTGAATTGTTGCGTTTTTCGTCACCTGCCTCTCGGCGTCACGAACTCACGACTAACTCGATTGTTATTTGGTTATTCACATAAACCTCTATGTGTTTCGCTTTTAATAGAGGTTAAGTGCCGCTAAAAGGCAGACAAATGAACTTTGACTGTAGTTGCCTTTGCTCGATTAAAAAGAAACAACTTTCTCTATTTGTGTTCGCAGATTGAAATTGATTGTTATCTATTGATGTTGGCCCCGAATTTTTATTGTGGCCTTTTTGGTAACGATTGTTTTATTTAAGTTTTTTAAATTCAAAATAGTCGTGCTAATATAAAACATCCTTACTTAGACAGTAAATTATAATTTTATAATTTTGTCCTTCACTTTTGAGCAACCTCGAAACTTGATTGCCCCTATTATTATATTTTATGTCCTTGTTGAAAATTCAAGTTAGTAACATACTTAATAGATTTAAGTACAGGTTAGACTGATCGGTCTAATTATATTATTATGTAGCCATAAATGTACCCAGTCATTGTGAAATATTGTATTCTTTTTGATCTCTAAATTGTCTTGCCGAAAGGTTGAGCAATGGGTCAAATTAAATTAGGTATCAAATTACTAGCTTCCTACCGCGAATTCGCCCGCATGGTATGTCGATAAAAAGTAGCCTATGTCCTTTTCCAGGTCATGATTTACCCGTGTGCCAAACTTTATCCAAATCCGTTCAGCCGTTTTATCGTGAAAGCGTTACAAACAAACAAACTCACTTTCGCAATTATAATATTCAGTTAGGATTTAATTTTTCCACTATGCAAGTGCACCTAAGGACAACAGGGGTTGTCCTTAGGTGCAACCAGGGGGTTGATGTAGGACTATTGCAGGATATGGAAACAAAGATATTGGATTATGGGTTTGGGTGGCTAAAGTGAACTGGTTATCTAGGACTATGGAAAGAATATGCTTGACCAGTGTTTTATATAAAATACACTCAATAATGTGCCCTCGAAAACGGTCGCTAACACATAGTGTCATAGCGACAAGGGGGGCAACATGTCCTGAGGTGCTTATGAGGAGTGGAGAGGCTATCAGGACAATCCAGGATGGACGGTTAAGATCCCTACCATACTTCTTTCCTCCGAGCACGCTTGCGAATCTCCACTGGTGGCCAGAGGTGACGAACAAGACTTCTCCCGGGAGATAGGGTTCATGGGGTCGCAACTGCCCAACAGCTCGCCACATGCTGCTCTCCGGGTTTCTGTGTCTCTTTTGGTCTAGCTACTCACCCTAGACCTAGAGTTCAGGAGCGCGCAAGCCCCACCACGACGTCAACGTAGAGATACGGCGCTGGGGGTTATAAATTATTTAAATAATATTATTAATTTAATTATTATGTGCAGTGTTGCACAATGTAATAATTGTGTACGCGCAACGTAATAATATTATTCTTTGATCTTTTTCAGGAATAAAATAACATTAGGCTTTCGATTTTTTTCAAAGGGTCCAAAAATGATTACACCCACGAGTGCAACGAAAGCGACAAGATTTAATTCATACCTTATTTATTATCTTCTAGCTATATTGACTGCAATAAAAATCCCTAATATAATGCATCATTCTTAGATTTTATGAGGCAATAACAGCTGAGCATCATTCGTTTTAACTCTTTGAGTCTTGAGGTCGCGATATCGGGCGAGACAATTAATCAATTGAGTCTCATTATTCGGAATTCAATAAATTAAGCCAAAGGGAAGAGAATATTAAAACCTATCGAAAGTATTATATGTATAAAAAAAAAAAAACAAATATTTCAGACCAATTTTTGTCCATATTTTATTAGTGGGTGTGGGTACATTAATATCTTAAAACTATGTTGGTCATGACACGATCAATTCAATGTTTATGTCTCACAATCTCTGATTAGAAAAAGTAGTTTGACTTATTCGAAACTTCTTAAAAGCGTTTGCATCACGTATAATTTTTTTATTACGTTTTATGTGAAATTGATTACAACGCAGGGTTTACCTTATACGACTGTTATTACATTACTCCCTACATATTTCAGTAGCGGGACTGAGCGAGCCTCCAATAACCTGATAAGACGGGGCGGCCATGTTGGATTCCGGTACGCGTTGCCATGGTTACCGCTTGATTGCGTGCGTAGGCGCATCAGGAGCGTATCGACATTTTTGCTCGGTCCCCTTACTAATGTACTGTTTTAATAAGATTATTAGTATGTAATGTTTTTATGTTTTAATCCTTATGTATCTGTGGATGGTCTATCTGTAATAAATGCGTTTTTATTTTTAATCTCTGCTTGTTTTTTGTTTTATGATGGACGTAGAGTTATTAACTTATTACATTTTTAGTATTCAATTTGATATATTTTTTATTTATAAAGCGCAAATATTTTTTTATTAATTAGACTTCTTCGCAATGTACGAAGGGTACCATAAACAAGATTTTACTGAAGTTCGCCATAAAATTAAAATTACACTGTTATCTAATCTAAATGCTATTAATTTTATCTGTATTTCAGCGTATAATAAAACTAAGTGCCTCTCAATAAATCGGATGGGGCAAAACTTAAATAGTTGCTAAACACTCGAGGACAAGTTCTCTTATGGTTCACAGTCACGCGATACCGCTAATTATGTAACAGAATTAATTTATTACCTCAAACTTATAAACGAAAGGCTTAAAGACGACTTTAGATGTCAATAACATTGGCAGAATGTTTTAATACCTTTGAAAAAAAGTTAGGTTGCATATTCATGCGATTTTTGACAGTTGCGATTGTAAATTGGCGGGCGTATTGACAGCTGGTTTCTTTCGTCTGCATTTTTGCTGTAGGCATATAAAAATTGTCATTGCTATTTTTAGAGATTATAAAATATTTTAATAATGTTACTTAAAAAAAATTGTGATCGTTAAACCGAGAATGCTGATTTGCTGTAAAAATGCCTTTCAAAAAGTCTTAGAATTGTTTGCTCGGTAATGATTCAAAAAACAGAAGTATTAATAGCAATCACGTAAATAATTATGTAATTTTCTGTTTTCTCTCTCGATATCAGCAGCCGTAATGTTGCGATGAGATGCATCTAAACACGCGAATGCATCGAAACGTAACGTAATGCGTTGCATAATATCGTTTTTATAGTATTTGTTTTTCGTTAAAATAACGTTACAAAAAACGATTTATGCGTGCACGCGTGATTTATGTTTCGCTAATTGTGAGACGTTTATTGCTTTTTAAAGCGAATTTAAAGTATTTTTGATTCTCACGCGATAATTAATGTAATTATTAAACAGAATCTTTTAAACGAAGTTGCGTGTGAAGTTGTCTTTTGGTTTCGTTCTAAATATGTTTTAATTGATGTAATGCCTAATGTATCTCGCTCATGTTATTCGTATTTCAAATTTTTATGACACTGGGTGCGTTTGAAAAGTTTAGTCAAGGTTATTTTAAACTCAAGTTTAGTTATTTTGTTATCGAATAGAGCTCACCAAGAAGGTACCACTCAAATAAATCGTATCAAATAATTCCTTAACTATCGTACAATCATGAATATGTAACTACCAGAATATTAGAAAAATGCAATTGCGGCATTCACGTTTTCGATCGATGCTTTTGTGTTTTAATCGTAAGCACATTTTATTACGTCATTCAAGAAAAATAATAATCATCGTTGCGTGTGGCCAGTTTGCGGATAAGGTTATTTTAAATGCACAACCATGAACAACCAACTATTTGTGTCTTTATAGCAGTAAGAATTCGATAATTAAAATTGTTTTTTATTAAAAGCAATCTATGGATTCATGGGAACGGCTTTGATGCCAGCGAGTGGAGATATTCCTCTTCATAGTAGAGTGACATTCAAGGTTTTAAATATAAAAAAATAACTACTGGATTATATTTTATATTGTGTTTGTAAAGTTATATTAATAACGGATCTTTTATGAATACTTGAGTTGCAGTCCTTTAACGATTATCTTCAGTTAAATTATCGTAAAATAATTTTCTTGTATCATCGCTCGCGTTACGACCCAGGCTGTTAATCGTAAAATCATACATTAAACCATTCTCCATGTCTCCCGTCGGTATTAATGAAAATACCATTTAAATGCTCTATAAATTATGTGGAAAAATGTAATTGAGAACGAAATATGTGGTCGATATGCTTTTAAGGCACCACTTAGGATTCTGATCCATTCCGATCCTTTAAAGGACGATTCCTAAGAGCCTGTAACTTCCAAAAGAAACCGCAGAAAAATGTGTGGATCTACACTCATTCTGTGAACTAGGTTAGCGACAATATACTCCTACAATGGTTTGTGAAAATTAAGTGATAAGGAAACTTCAGCTAGTAACTTTATGGCCATCGTAATGAATAACAGTCATTCATGGGTACACACGGCTACGCATCAAGCTATACATTTCCAGTTTACACTGACCTCTCATTGTAAGGAACTCCTATACAATGCGAGATTAGCTTATACTGGAAATGTATAGCTTGATCTGTAGCCGTGCGTACCTTCATTCTATATTCCGCTTCTTCCTTCTGATATAAAACCAGCATCCAACTATTTAGAAAGCCTTAACTTGATTATAATTACCTCATAAGGGCTATCAATACTTAGTATCCACTACAATATACTTAGTGTTTACTCTTTTTACCAATTGATGTTTTATGACTGCCTCATAAAGTCTGAAGTATGAGTATGCTTTAATGTTCAGTGTATTAAAGTTCTGTTTTATTCCGATACTAGATTCCTTATTAGCCATAATAACTAAAGCAGCAAAATAATACTCACGAAGCGTTTTATGATAGTCGCCATCTTTGCTCCTATCCATACTTTTGATTTGACAATGGTGCCGATTCTGTTGTACACCGAACTAAACTAACTAAACTATCACTAAAATTCCTTACTTTTTGCTATGAGAATCTTAGTGCTATTCTGACAAAAAAAACCTCTAAATTTAATAACAATTTTGACACAACTAAAATCGAGTTTGACAATCGTGACTCCGCGTGGTATAGTGCCTGTAGTATATTTGACCCGGTGGCTTTAATTGGAACTAACGAAATCACTATGAAGTGACAGGCTTGTCATATTTTGTTCACCGACATCGCTGTCGTTACCGGGTCAAATATCTTTTAGAGCTGGAGGGGCGCAGGGAGGGGGCAGCTTCAACGTGTTTTATATGGAATGAACCTTTTTTTTGGTGCCTTTTTTTGTACCTTTTTTTTTGGTACTTTTTTTTTTGGTGCCTACATGTTGAGTCATAGGGGTTCATGCTAAAATTCCTTACTTTTTGCTATGAGAATCTTAGTGCTATTCTGACAAAAAAACCTCTAAATTTAATAACAATTTTGACACAACTAAAATCGAGTTTGACAATCGTGACTCCGCGTGGTATAGTGCCTGTAGTATATTTGACCCGGTGGCTTTAATTGGAACTAACGAAATCACTATGAAGTGACAGGCTTGTCATATTTTGTTCACCGACATCGCTGTCGTTACCGGGTCAAATATCTTTTAGAGCTGGAGGGGCGCAGGGAGGGGGCAGCTTCAACGTGTTTTATATGGAATGAACCTTTTTTTTGGTGCCTTTTTTTGTACCTTTTTTTTTGGTACTTTTTTTTTTGGTGCCTACATGTTGAGTCATAGGGGTTCATGGGTTTTATAAAGGGGGGCCAAATTTTCATTATTTTTGCGATAGGACTCACCGTTTTCGAGATATATGCAAAAGAAAATAAAAAAAATACACTACTGTTTTTGCATCCGAAGTCAAGGTCTCGGTGTGAATTTTAGTTCATATCAACTAATTTTATTCCACACCTTTTTAATCGCGATTAAACCTAGTCTGATTTAGTTTAACAATTAAAATTTTAGGTGAAAACCATGTGAAAACAGTCAAATTCAGAATAGCAAAATTGCCATTTTCACTAAACTAATAACTCCGTACAATCTTAGTCCTGTCAAACTAAAATATAGTTAAGTTGTGTCACTTTAGTCAATTTCAGAATGGGAAATCGTCGTTTGACAGGAATAAACTAAATTTTAGTGATTTTTAGTCTAGTTTAGTGGCATTTGTGACAAGAGAATCGGCACCAATATGAACCGAATAATAAATACTATTTAATTCTTTCTTATTACTATACTACTTACTATTACTTATTTTTACTTATTATTATATTATGATAATATGGAAATAGTTTAAACTCGTTGGCTTGAAGGAAGGAATATTTAACGTTTATACCGAAAAAACGGAAAAATAAAAGTTATAACGTTATTATAATTTGACGTTATAACTTATAATTATATAGGCATGACAAAATTACTCGGATACCTCTCAGCATACACAGGACTTATTATCGTTAAAATGTATTATAAATTATCGACTCCACACAATTCTTTTCAACTTGTCAATTCCGTACGATGTAATTATTTCTGACCTTTTGTTTAATGCTGGTTTTCATTATCACTACTTGTTATTAATAGTGTAATAATAATTAGGGGACAATATAATGGTTGTATATGAGAGGCCATTTTATTTATCTGCCTAGAATTACTTAAGTTAATTAAACCAGAAGGAAATTCAATAAGTTTCTCGGTGAATTGAAAAATTTCAAGAGAAACATTGGCGCCAAATCTTTCATACAGATTAAAACATTCCGAGGCAAAGATTTTCTCTTTCTGCCTATTATGTCAGTCACGTCAATGTTCATTTTCTATCGCGTTCATCACTGATTGCAAGATTGTCAACCTCCACACGAAAGATACTTTGTAGTAATTAAACGCAATTCCATCTCAATGAATATTCAACGCTTTATTGATGTTAATAAAAGGATTTTCTACTTTTTTTATTAAACATCCAAGCCCTGAACGTCGTTGATCGATCGTGCGTGGATTGACTCATTAATTTACTTAGTATTTTATATTTTCTGATAGCCCTTTCAGTTTTTATATTAAAGAAGTATCAATACTGAGATTATCATTCTAGATTATAAAGATATTGAATTAAAATTAATTAGATATTTCTTGCTATTATTAACAGAAATTAACCGCTTGATTGAATATTTCAGTTTGTTGTGTGTCTTTAAATAACAATGTATTATGTAAAACATGCGATTATTTACATTAAACTTGGCTGAATGTTGTCGCTTGCCAGTGCATTCTTGTTTATAAAAAAAATCAAGTTCTCGATTTAAAATTCAAAATCTTGCTATTCCAGCGATCACGACCCATCGTTGTTTATTTACAGTGCATTTTAAATAAAACTTTAAAGTGTTTATTTTAGAGTAGATTTTCGTGTAATTTATATTTTTTATTTATGTGTGCGTTTATGTATATAATAATAGAGGTGCTATAGAAGATAGGAAAGTAACATGTCACTGCTTCGGTAGTTACGATCATTTAAAGTCAACTTACTTTGGTTTAGTTATAGATATTGACCAATATATATATATACAATATATATATTTAGTGGTGCTGTCAGTTAAGGAAACCTTCAACAATTTGTCAGATTCAATAGGTAATTAGATAGTAGTTATATACACAGAATAATAATGTTTATCTTCATAGACAACTCAGTACGAGTCTATACCAGTAGGCAACAGTTCGAGTGCGCGGCAGTTACTCACGGACGGACGCGTTTTTACCTACCGAGCGGCTGTAGGTAATTAATTATAGGTCACTGCCCATATAAACTACTGTAGCTTTATTATTCTGTGGCATTTTCATGAGGAGCTTGTGGCTAAGTAATAACAGCCGCACGGATCGATCCATCAGGTTAAGCTACGCTTGCCGGGGCTGGTCCGTGGATGGGTGACCATCTTTACATACCGAGACTCCTCCGTGCGTGGAAAGCACGTTAAGCCGTTGGTCCCGGCTGTCATTCGTGGATCTTTGACAGTCGTTACGGGTCGTGAGAAGCCCGAAAGTCTGACAACCAGTCTTACCAAGGGGTATCGTATTACCCAGTTAATGGCTTGCGGAGGTCAGATAGGTAGTCGCTCCATACATATAAAATACTGGTATTCAGCTGCATCCGGTTACACTGGAAGCCGACCCCAACATGGTTGGGAAAAGTCTAGGCAGATTGATGTATACATTTTCATGAAGGTTCTAGTTTTACTGCCTGTCAGAGACAATAGATACCTACTGGGTTGTTCTACTAGGTTGTTTAAAATAAAAACTTTGCTTCCACACTTAATTATTGTTTATAATTAGGTTTTTGACAACAGTGGCCCTAAGAATTGATTGTAATTAATATTTAGCTTTAAACATGTCCATATTCTAACAGGCCCCAAACATAACGAACGTTTTAGAATTTAGCAGATTATCTATTGCAAAAAATGTGCATACCTGGTAGTCTTCCATATAAATAAAATGTAGAGTAGAATACTGTCCAATTTTCAAATAAATAATCCGAATATCCGACATATCAACTTAGTCCTGCACCATCGATATCGCACACCCCTAAACCGATTATGTGCCTTATCGATACTTTTATCGATATATCTCAAAGTTAAGCATCACCAAGTTCCATACAAGTTATTTCTACGCATGTCCGGTGTGTTTAAACATAGTCCGATATAGCAAAAAGATTGTCTTACGAGGTACATTCCCACAGTACTGTGGAGGTTTTTTGCTAACACTGCCTAGGGCTGTGAGAATTGGCATTTAGTTTACTTAATTAAGTAACGCAGACATTATAGTGCAATACTGTTTTTATTCCCTTACTGTGAAATAGTTTTTCTTAATAAGAAAATAAAAATTGCAAGTTCTACAGAGTATACAATTACTTGAAAAATCTAAAGCACTGGTTCCAATTTATGAAAGAACTAGCTGCGTCCCACGGTTTCACCAGCGTAGGCCGGGATAAAAAGTGGCCTATTTGTTAAGCTAGGATATAAGCTATCTACATACTAAATTTCATCCAAATCGGTCCAGCCGTTTGAGCGTGAAGAAGTAACAAACACACACTCACACACGCACTTACAAACTTTCGCTTTTATAATATTAGTGAGATAATTATGGGGCACGATGCAATTAATTATCAAACTACTATTTTAAAAACATTCTAACATAGATGGAATCAATTGATTGAACTAACGGCTCATTGGATAATGAAATGGGCTTTAAAGCTCAGAAAGACTAATAACATTATTAGGTATTCTAGTATTTGTATTTTATTTTATTCTTTATGCTGAGATAGGAGCCTTTTTGGCCTCGCACAGGTCTTTTTTTTATTTTTATTTTTTTTTGTCTTTTAATGTTTATTTTGTTACTTTTATTTATGCTCCTTCTTAACTGTATTTCCTGTCCGTGTCCCAAATAAAATATTTCTCTTTCTTTCTTCCTTTCTTTTCTAACAATCCAGATTCCAAGAGGCTATAAATTGATAGATATGGAACACTTGATTGAATCTAATTCCATCGGGAAGCCCGTTTTTGCATGTATTATGCAGATGGATAGTGGTTTATTAGCCGTAATGTGCTTGATAGAGTAGGCCTGCAATGTGGGGCAAACCTTATCTTGAAGTGGTGAAACATGCATCCGTGAAAGTCACGTTCAAATAAATAGCGGCCAATATAATTTTATTAATCATTATTACAAAAAAAAAAAATAGAAATCTATCGCTATTACTAAAATTATTGCTGATATGAAACAGGGTTGGTTGCAGAGGTCAGAAAGGTATTAGACGCTCAATGTAAAACACTGGTATTCAGCTGCATCTGATTATTGGGTTATTGGGGATTATTGGGTAAAGGCTAGGCAGATTGACTGATGATGATAATGTAGGAAACATCTAGTTTTAACCAAACCTATTTCATCATCACCATCTGCCTTACCTCCACAACCCAGTACTTGGTAACACGGTACCTCTTGGTAAGACTGGTTATCAGACTTTCGGACTTCTGACGTCCGTAACGACTGTCAAAGGTCAAAGAATGACAGCCGGGACTATTGGCTTAACGTGTTTTCCAAGACACGGAGGGGTCTCGGCATGCAAAGATGGTCACCCATTCACGGACCGACCGCGGTAAGCATAGCTTAACCTGATTGATCGACCCGTGCGGCTGTTATTACTTAGCCACAGGCCCCTCCTACATTATCGTCATCACAGTGACACACTATTGAGGATTTGGACTGATTGATTGAACGATTTTTTAGCGAATTTAATTACCTTGACTTCTGCTATTTGAATGCTCTATCAGCATAAAATAATATTTTTATCAAAATATACAATAAATACGATAACAAATAACAGATTTGCATCCATTATGAATCTTCTAGCGTTCCGAAATTGGTCGGGTTGTTCCACAATGCGGTCATTATGTTAGCTAGTAGCATAGACAGATATTGCCCGGTAGCTTCAATTGAACAATAAAATGATGGTGCATCCCTATAAATCCCGAGTCCCAACACATCATTTACTCGACTACGCACGTGGCGGGCCGTGTCCAATGTTGTCAGCGTCTGCGCAGGGCGGGAAAGTCGGCGGCCATCTTGAAAAAAGTCGTTCGACTAGTGTCTAGTCAGCCGGTCGCATGTGGAGCGTACCTTTTTATATTTTTTTAATTGCGTTCGGTTTCTGATAGATTTATGTTTTATTGCATATTTTTTATTGAGGAAAAAATGATTTATTTTATTTATTGGCTGAGTAACTATTAGGGATTGATGCGTTTTCCTGCTCACTTGAGATTTAACATGGTTTAGAAATTGTGGGATAGCTGTTTATGGGATTGATCAGATATTTATGTATGAGAAGTCGTTAAAAATCGGAGCGAAATATTTCAACGCTTCCAAAAGTAGAACGTCTTCAATTTAGTCATAGACTGAGACTAATTATATTCTCAAACAGAATACACTCTAGCGTAAAAATAACTCCACCTTTAGAGACTGACTCCATGTATATAGTCGCTATAAAATGTGTCCAGTTTTATAAAACAAGTACTTACTCGTTAAATTCTAAAGCACATTTTATTTCTATAAATTAAAAACAAACAAAGAGGCTGACCATATTGTCCGTCTGTCATCGGTCGCGTTTAGTGATGTGCTCGAATGAAGTATCGATTTATTAAAAAATATTACGCGACATCGATCGACGGGGTGCCCGATTACTCGATTACCCACTGCTCGAGGGCTGTAAGGTAGCTCGGCTTGTGGCGCGATGAGCGAGTTTTTAATATTTTTATTTTTAAACTGTGACGATAAACGTCTTTTGTAGAAAAAGAAAAAGGCTAGCAGAGTGTAAACAAAAAGCGAACTACGAGAATTTGGGCTGATTGCATTGTATTGCATATAATTGATAGCAATATAAATATTAATGTTATTTCCAATCCTTATCCTAATGATTTAAAACGATACTGCATGTTACAGTCAAATAAGTAGATCACGAAATAGATAAAGCCCATAAAATAGAAAACATTATTACTGGAAATGATTAATTAGTCTATTCGAGCGTATTCATAAACTAGGCTGAGTCCTGAGCCCATTGTTAGTAAAATAATATATTAATTCAATGAATACTGATCAAGATATACATTGTACAAATATGAACACAGTTCACTCCAACCCGCTTCGCTTCTCACAGTAGCAAACCATTTATTTCGACTTCATGTATATGTAAACGATCCTAAAAAGTTCCTTTTCGAGTTCGACTCGTAATAATCGACCTTTTTTTCAAACAATCGTTACGTTATAACAGCTAACATTCGGACGCATGTGAATTTAAACTAATTTCAAAATTCGATTCAATTCGCGGACTTTTTATTCGATTATGATTCGTTGGGAATATATCGATATGATTTTGATGATAGCGGGAATAAATTGTAACTTACTGAACTAGGTAGCATTTTTGCATCTAAAATTAAATTTGGAAAATTATGATCGTTAATTGTTTTTATAGTTGAAAGACCCAAAGGTTGATTAGTAATTAGTAAAGGGAAGAGGCAAAGAAGTTTAAATTGAATCTGGCAATACCTCGTTATGCCAAACGTAATTTATTGTAATCGATCATCACAATAGGGATGCTGCCTGGGTAAAACAAAAGAAATTCCATTTAGTCCGTTAGTCAGATAAAAAATGACTTAGATAAAATGCATTAAAGTTGTGACACACCCCAACCCTACTCGTTGTGTGGCTCGCTAGATGACAACTATAACAAACTACGTATAAAATCTAGCAAGGAGTGACGTCATGACACATTTTAACTCGATGTATCGCCGTAATCTTTTGATTACGTAAAAAAAAAAAAATACGTGACCAATATATTTAATAATCTACAAGATAACAAAAAATTTTTAGTCTGATGACTATTTGTTTTTGTCGTCTCATACTTATTTACTTTTTTGCCTACCCTTTTGAGCACCATCTTGAATATAATCCAATGTTTTAAAAAGTTTATAGGAGAATGGCCGCGCAGTACATTAATGTATCTCGTTTGCGTATAATTATATAGCATAAGAGTTGAATATGGCACGCTAATTGCTTTTAAATTTCGTTGCGACTCCATCGAAACATAAAATGAGTGTTTACGGCAAATGGTTTTAAAAATATCCCGGTAAACTTGGATGAAATCGGTTAAGGCGGTTTTTCTGGTAAAAAATATTGTTTTAATGTAAAAATTATAATATTTTAAATGGATACTTACTCTACTAGGACATGATGTCGTTATTTAAGTTCCTACAATAATCAGTCAGAGGCCGATATCGCCAATATTATCAATATTGCTGATGCATTTTTTAACGAAAAACACAGATGACCTCTTCAAAAAATCTTATAAGTTGCCTTTCTATACCCAACGGTAGAGAGGATCTCAAAAATCAACGTTAAGGCTTCGGGAATCGGCGAAGGGGAATAAATCGTTGGATATATTTAAATGTCTCAACATTTAAATATCTTCCTTATTTTAGTGTGGGTCCAAAATGCAAATCAGCGATATAATTACAATCGTTACTGCAAAGATGACCGTACTATGATCCAATCGATTTGTTCCACTTTTTTGTCGGTCACCAAAATAGATTGGGTGATCGCGAATCGTCAATTCGTCACTAAAGTCAATGGTCAATCTAAACTAGATTAATGCTTAATTACAAATCCTCTGACGCGTCGACTGCACCCCATGTGTGCATAAGGAAAAATCCTTTATATAATAGGTATATAAGCTTGTATAAACGTAAAAAAACATCATCCCATGGAAAAAAATCATCATTAGTAGTTGTGAACCTATGGGGTTCGCAACTAACCCCCCCCCCCACCCCCCACCCCCTGGGGTTTTGGGTTCATAGTACATAATAAACATTTAAAGGGTTAAAACGTAGCTGGAAAATTTTGTGGCACCGTTTTCATCTGGACCTATTCTAATGTTGTTAGGACAGCTCTAGAGTGCCCCGATTAAAATTATTATTTTGAAGTTGAGCTCTTGACCTTCATATAAGTCTGACATGGATGTTTTAATAATAGTTACACTTGGGCAACTTAACGGTGCCAGATTTAAATGCAACCTTTTACCAATCGACACCTTATCCTTTAAACCATTGTCAGTCATTGTATACCGATTTTGAATCGATTCGAAATATCGATGAGAAGACTTTGTGCCGCCGAACGAAAACGTTCGTTGCTGGTTTTTAATTGAGGAGGAATCATTCGATTTACATATCGAGAATCGATATGTTAAGTAGATAGTAGGTTTCGATTTTTTTTTGTAAAGGTTAAGTTGCTTTTCGAAAGAATGGAACGTTGGAGAGGAAACTTGCATACATTTCAGAATTTATTCATTATTTATTCTCATGAAAATAACTATGAAATGAACTCAGGTTTATGTCAAGAATTTTAGTGGTTACAAAAAAAATTCTGATCGGGTCCAGGTGTAAGATATTTATATGAAAATTAAAGTAAGTTTGCGGATTTATCTTAATCATTAATCTTGCAATATTTGGTACGTCGGAATGCTTGTTTTTTTATTTCTCTCGCCACAGCAGGCGTAATAACCACAAGGTGAACTAATGTTCACATTGCCAACATTTTAAGCAAATTTGATACTGCCCAATCAATCAATCTGCCTAGCCTTTTCCCAACTATGTTGGAGTCGGCTTCCAGTCTAACCGGATGCAGCTGAATACCATTATTTTACATGGAGCGACTGCCTATCTGACCTCCACAACCCATTAACTGGGCAATACGATACCCCTTGGTAAGACTGATTGTCAGACTTTCGGGCTTCTGACGACCCGTAACGACTGTCAAAGATCCACGAATGACAGCCGGGACCAACGGCTTAACGTGCTTTCCGAGGCACGGAGGAGTCTCGGTATGTAAAGATGGTCACCCATCCACGGACCAACCCCGGCAAGCGTAGCTTAAGCTGATGGATCGACCCGTGCGGCTGTTATTACTTAGCCACGAACTCCTCAAGAAATTTGATACTACCCATTCTTCTGCAAAATCTCTCTTTACCCTAGCCTGCTACGAAACGTAACTGAAACCAGATTTCGCATTCTCAATTACTTAAAATAATAAACTTACATACAGAACCCGGCCTATCTCGATAATTTTACATACACGATCACCCGAATACCAATCGCCAGGACAATTTATTTAAACAATGCCATGTAAAAGGTTTTATAGTTAAATAATAAGTACATTACGCCGGCGCGCCGCTGCGTATTCAAATTATATGATACTCTGGTCCTTTGTGCAGGACCACAGTCCAGATGATTATCGGTATTGGTACAGTTACAGTTTTAAGGTCCAGACGCAAATAAACGGATTTTGATATCAGTCGATGACGTTTTAAAGCTTCATTCTTCTTTTGAATGATGTTTTAATTGCCAATGCGTCAGCGGATTTTGGGTGGAGTTTTACATTGATGAAATGCTTCTTGTAATGTGTCCAATTTTAGAAATGACTTAAGTTAAACGTTCACGAGAGATTAACTGCCTCGTTTTCAAAGTTCATGTTGCTCTAGCCTGTAGCATTTGAGTCTAGGATAACTTGAGCTTCTCTAGTTGTTGAGCTAAATCTACGAGTGCATTCTTGACATAACTAATAATAATGGTTTGTTCAAAAATTTATTTTCCAATAACTTTGTAAATCTTATTTCATGTAAAAGTTTCTTAATTATATTCCTTTCTGCGAATTTGTTTAGTACCAATATTATAGTATAGTCCCTACTATTAAAGTTCTACAGCTTTAAAACTCAACCAAGTATCGCAATTCTCAACACAACTGCCGACCTCATTCAATGCCAAGTGATGCTAAGTATAACTTTGTAAGTCCAAAGAATGCAATGCTCACAAATGATAGGTTACTAGCCCAGTTTGCCCACTAGTGCCAATAACCATTTGTATAATCCCTACTTACAGGATAACCAGCTGACACGGTATTTTACTTAATACTCATCAGATTGTTTTTACCATCGCAAATACTTAATTTATTCATTGGCATCCTTTCATACGAAATCATATTGCCATTTAAGCTCAAAGGACATAGATTAAAATGTAGATGGGAGATATTTTCGGTTCATGCCTACGCGAGGATGCCTCGTAATTAATTCATGGCACGATTACTATTGGGTATCGGAGTCGTAAAATTAATTCTGTGCTGATGTGAACTCAGTCAAGATCGTCAATTTATAGAGTCGTTTTTTTAAAGGATGCCTATCTTTACCTACCGGTAAGTAGGTTACAATTGCATAGATAGTGATATTTAAAGCTATGTTAAAGCATCCTCTTTGGATAAACATTGTTGCAAATTTTTTGCCTCTGTTTTTGTGGTTTATTACCTGTCTCGGACGGTTTTAAAAATACAATGTGACAGAACTAAGGTGCAGTGTTTTTGCATTATTTACTTACTAAAAGGATAGTGCTGTTCCGTTTGTATTTATTTAGGAATACTTTGACAGCTTTAACATTGTTTGGTTTCAGTTATTAAATTCAGATTGAATACCAGTGAATATGACGTTTATTTTATCATCTGCGTCTCAAAAGCGACGTGTTATTTCAACAGCCAATTACATTTTGACATTCTCGAGCGTGCATCAAAGCATGTACTTATCATGAACTCCTTATTAATTCAAAATAACTAAACACAAGGAGAACTGTTAATTCAGAAACTGAGGAAATTTCGTCGAAACTCATTTCTTGGACGTCTTCTTTTAATAAAAGTCTTGGAGATGCACGGGAGTCAGGGGGATAGGAACGGGGAGTGCGGGGCCTGGCCGGTCGGAAATTATAGGGCTGTCTGCGTTCGCCGGCTCGTAATGATGGATGGAGAGCGACTACGACCGGTGTGGTTAATGAGAATGCGATGTGCGAGGCAGCCCTGCGATGCCTCGCTATTTTAATTTTAGAACTATTTTACCTAATTATTGTTGTCGTGTCTTTTTTGTTTTGTTGTTTAAAGGAATTTTATTTTATGTAGGGACTCGAGATGCAACTCTACGTATATATAGTTTTTAATACTGTTCTTAAAATAACTTGGCCTCACAATTTTCTGCAATGTGTTTTCCAAGCAGCGTTTGCAAAAGATTCGCACTGGATTACTTAAAGTTTATTCCAAGCTTTATTTAATGTAAACATCGAGCCACACACTCGCATTTTAAACACATTTAATCAACATTCAGCCTATAAAGTACAAAAAGTCCGTACCGTGGACATTATCAGTCCGTGAGTGCGAGTTGCACATTGCTACATTATCGTAACGCGATAGCTCAGCAACATAACTAACCAGACCCCGGTTCTATTCCCGGTGATAAAACTTAGTGAAACAATATCGACTCGATACTGAATATCGACTAAGTTACGAGCGAGTCTGCAGTCGATAAATTTCGGAATGGGCAAGGTTTTGTTTAAAAATTACTTGGAAGTTTTGTGTTGTGAGGTTTGTAGCTTTACAATGCCTTTTCTGTAAGGGGCATAATTATATGTTATAAAACTTTAGGCTGAAAGAAGGGACAACATTTCTGTAGAAACATCGAGTCACCAATAAAAAAACTTAACTTATTTAAAAAGTTCTTAGCCTACCACAACAAATATTGAATTAACCTAAAATAGTAAAGATTTCACGCAAAAATGTTCTTCTTAACCAGTCACATTAAACTCACGTTAGTTTAATCTTTCCTGTTTCCAAAACTAAACTTTTGTAACTTCTCAATACAACCATAAACAGCTTAACAGTTAACATAGATCACTAAACTCCAACCAGATGAACCTTAAAGTCGCTTTGAAATATGATATATTATAATAATAATATATTCCACATACATTTCCGCACTACTGGATTCGATTCCATGTAGACGTAAACTTATGATTTACGACTTATACTACTAAAGCTACTAGGGCCCTTATTACCTTGCAGAAGTTATCATAAAGTCGCTACTACGCTGATGAGTTTGGTACTAAAGTTGATCCTTTTGAAGTTGCTCTTCATAATCTTGAAATAAAAGATAATAAATCATCGAAGTATATTTATTTGCTTAATTAAAGTCTTACAGACTTTATTATGATTAGGTATTGATTTCCGAATTTTTTTTCAGATAGCCAGATAGTACGTGGATTTCTAAAAACTTGGATTATTTAGGTTTAAAACAGTCAGTGGCTCTTAATCTATTTGTAAGTTGTATCTGGTAAAAGGCTTTACGCAGATCCAAGCGATGAAAGGACCACCTATTGCGAAATTGATTTCTTTCCAACATTTTCATGAAACCTTTACATACAATAAATAGTACGTGGATTTCTAAAAACTTGGATTATTTAGGTTTAAAACAGTCAGTGGCTCTTAATCTATTTGTAAGTTGTATCTGGTAAAAAGCTTTACGCAGATCCAAGCGATGAAAGGACCACCTATTGCGAAATTGATTTCTTTCCAACATTTTCATGAAACCTTTACATACAACCCCAACATTTAATCTGTAATGGAATGATTTTCCATGAACTAGCATAAAGTATATTAAGGAATTATCGAATAAAAAAGATGGACCACCGTCATAAAAGTTCTATTCGTGAAATGAATAGGCACATAAATTTGCTGTAAACTACGGCTAAACGTCTATATCCTGATTCAATATAATTTAAAATTTCCCCGTGTACCACAGATCTATCTCGCATGTATTTACGATGTCATGTACCAGTTTATACCTTTATGTCATTTAAGTGACTCTTCTAGGAAATACAATCGTATGGAGATAAATCGTGGTGATGCAGTTTCTTGCATTATATTTGTATGGATCATAAAAATGTTGATCGTTTTGTTTGTTAAAATTTTTATTGGGGTGTTGTGAAATTGGAAATTCTTTTTCTCAGAAAAATATTGGCCAACAAAATAGTCAATGATGAAAGGCAAGTGATGTATTGTACGGTTCTCAACTTTATCTCTAAATTATTTTCCATGTTCACAAAATATACAATCGGGAATATTTACAGGGTCAAATTAAATTTGCTAGCGAAACTCCGCAGACGTGATTTGAAGAATTTATTTTGGGGCCAATAACCGCTGGTAGTGTTTTTACTTGAAGTATGAGTTGATAAAATATATTTTATCATGTTCGATACCCATCACGACTGTGAAGTTTATACTAACCTACAAAATTAAAACTGATTTTAAACTGATATTCTAAGTGACTACACTACCTCCGTTGATCACCCAAAAAAAAAAACATCATCAAACTAATTTGTTTTATTGTTTTATCAAGTTAAGATACCCATCACGTCTGCGGAGTTTCACTAGCTAATTTAATTTTACCCCATATAGTAGCAAAGACCACATGAACAAATGCCTTAAATATTTTATCTCATCATCTCAAATCAATTAAATCTAGACTCGTAATCAACACACGTGAGACACTACTTAGCTTTGATTCCATCTTCGGTTACTCCACGCTTCACCGCCACTACCATTACGATTACGAAACGTTTCAAGTTCTTTGAACCCGTTAAAACTGGCAACAGGCAATTAAATCATAAATTTTGCATCGATCCGACGCAACCAACAATCACAAAAGATATCGATACAAAACGAATCGATTGTAAAAAAAAGTCGAGTACAACATCTCAGTGTTGCATGCATTCGATTTTGTCTTAGGAAATTAGCGGGTATTATTTTGAACTTACAACACTAACGGTAGGCGTTCTTAAAAATAAAAATGAAATTATTGATTTATTTGAATCGGAAAACGATTCGATTCGATTAAAGTTTTCGTGTAATTAAACGGTTGGAGTAAATTAATTGGAATATTTTTTAGGCTAGGATTTTATTTGTAAAATTATTCAGTGTTTTTTGCTGAATGAATTAAACTAATATACAATATAAAATGTCTTGTTGCAGAAAAAAATGTGCCTTTTATTTTATGGAATGGCTGTTCTTTAGTGTTTGCATCTTAATTAAAATTTATTAGGGCTGGATGTAAAGTTAAAAATAGAATTACTGAATAAATATAGCTATCTCGTATATTGCTTAAAAACACAACTTAAATCGAAAAAAGCTGCTAATTAACGCTACCTCACCTAATGACACCATCAAAAACCTCTAAATAATTATTTAACGAAAGGTTCTTTTTGATGTAACGATCCGAATGTTTAAAATTGTGCAAACATTTTTTTCGTGGCTGATAAAATCTATGTTGGGTCACTATACTTTTAACATTTCATCGGCGAATATTTCACTGGATTGTTGCCCTACCTTCTTTGATTATAGGATTGATAATATGCAAATGAACGAGTCGACGATTTTAAAATAAAAGGATTAAGATAGGGATCGTTGCCCTCATAAGTGACCCAAATAAGATAATTTCGAACGACATTGGACGCCGCGGCTGTCAATAAGAATTAAGGATAATGTTGCTAGCTTGAAAAAGTATTTTTCAAGTTTGTAGTTGACCGGAAAAAGACTTTATACATTTTGTTTGGTGTTTATAAACGATGGAGGTTTTAGGTTAAACTTTTAGTCATGTTCAGAGACTGATTTAAGTTTTATTTATATAATATCTTAGGATGACTTAAGGTCATATTTTCTGGTTTAGGTGTTGGGTGTCTATTTTTACAAACAAGTCGTAAAGTTGTAATAATCAGCTGATTGTTGAGTTCATGGCAACATATTTGAGGTCACAGTGTTATCTAATAGCGCCGATCTGCTGACGTTTTATTTTATTTAAAACTATGTGAGATATTTAAAAGGTAGCTCGGGAAATATATGTTTTGTATGTTTTTGGGGGGTATAACACTATATCAAGGATCATATATAGGATCCTATCTCTTATCCTAAATATAAATAAGACCTGATTTGTGTATTACATTATCATAGTTTTTTGATCCTACTTTTGTCATAATAATGTGGTTGCAATAGCGGCCGAGTCGGTTGTGTCTACTACTATTGCGTTTAATTATGTTATTTTCTCTTGATCGAAGTCAATGCACTCTTTGATTGATCAAAACAAACATCGCATAAATTAAAGAGGATGTACAAATTAACATACCAAAAATTAACACCTCTATCCTAGGAATTTAAATATCAAAGACATTTGTTTAAGTTAAAAGTCTATTTGCAAACTACATGTATGGATAGAAACAATACGAAAACAAGAAGTTTGCTTAACAAAAACGGGTTTTTTATCCACAAAAACCTCGAGTTTATCTTTCGAACATTGCTATTAGATATCGAGCTTAGAGATTCATAAATAAACATCACGTAGGCTGTAAATGGGTAAGCAGAGATGGCAAAAAGAATGACATCCCGACAGGAGATCCCAGCCTGATCACAGACTAGTTTTTACATACGGTTTTACTCGCGTTAGGTTCCTGGTTTTATTCTTATGGTAGCTATGATATAGAACCTTTTTTTGCTCAACACATGCTTGTTTTTGATTTATGGAACTGTGAAAAGGATTAATTCTTAATTCAAATGTTTGGAATAGTTTATAAATCACAGTGTCAAAATGTTGAGTTAAAAAATCTGGTTAAGAAATAAATCAAAATTTTACAATAAAAATAATTTGTGTTTCTAAGTAAAATGATCGAACCAAGCCACGCTTACCTATCTCTTATTTGTTGATATTCAACAAATCTGTGTTTATCCAACTATCCCACCAAATTCAGTTAAATTTTTTGAGTATAGCACAGAAAATGCTAAGGAAAATGCTATGCTCATGGCTAAGTAATCCGCCGCACGTGTCGAGCTAAGCTACGCTTGCCGCGGTCGATCCATGGATGGGTGACTATCTTTATATACCGAGACTCCTAGTCCCGGCTGTCATTCTTGGATCTTTGACAGTCGTTAGGGCTCGTCAGAAGCCCTAAAATCTGACAACCAGTCTTACCAAGGGGTATCGTGTTACCCAGTACGTTGGTTGTGGAGGTCACATAGGCAGTCGCTCTATAAATACTGATATTCAGCTGCACCCGGTTAGGCTGGAAGCTGACCCCAACATAGTTGGGAAAAGGCTAGGCAGATTGATTGATTTTTGGCACAGAAAATGCAAAATCAGTAGTATGTTAGTAATAAGTAATTACCTTTTATCACTGTTTAAAACTGAAGCCTATTAATTCTAAATGTTTGGTAGCGACAATAATTTATGACCACGGACACAATTCAGGTTTTTTTGATGCCCCAAATGGAGAAATGTCATTAGTATGCAAAACTTTTTAATGCCAGCCATGTTTAGTCGATTATTTCAAGACTATTTCAACTTTAATTTACAATCAGGAAGGTTCAATTTTGCTTGTGGGGTTTATAAATTAACTGAAGATTTTTACTGGTGCGATTTTATAAGTATACTTTCGCTGAATTATTTATAAATATTATCAATATTGCCGTTATAAGTTATGGATTTTAATGATAAATCAAGTATTTGGTGTTATTCTTGATTATAAACTGTGATAATTAAACCTACATTAAATATTAGTTTTCCCTATACGAGATGTGTTTTATTTTTGTTTCTCTCATGACGTTTTTTATTAGCAAATGTTTTAATTACTATCAAACCTTGACTTAAATACTTGATCCCTTTTGACTTTACGTCAATCAATACGTAATAATCAAATTTGTTTTATTTGTTTTTATTGTTTTTATTGTTATTATTGTTGTTCTTTTCATTTTCATTGTTTAATCATTTTGATATGTATTTTTTCCTTTTGATAGCGGCCGTTGTACCTTCTAAATTAACAAAATTTGTATTAATAATGTGTGGAAACTATTTTGGATTATGTATTGCTATTTTGTACCGTTTTCTTATATTATTGTATCTGTTTGTTTCCCAAATAAAATAAAATAAAATAAAATAAAAATTTTACTAATCGTTTTAAAATAATTATAATTTCCTGATTTAGCTTTTACTTTTAACGAAAAGCAAGAGGAGCTCATGGCTAAGTAATAACAGCCGCATGGGTCAATGCATCAGGTTAAGCTATGCTTGCCGCGGTTGTCCGTGGATGGGTGACCATCTTTACATACCGAGACTTCTCCGCGCCTTGGAAAGCACGTTAAGCCGTTAGTCCCGGCTGTCATTCGTGGATCTTCGACAGTCGTTACGGGTCGTCAGAAGCCCGAAAGTCTGACAACCAGTCTTACCAAGGGGTATCGTATTACCCAGTAACTGGGTTGTGGAGGTCAGATAGGCAATCGCTCCATATAAAATACTGGTATTCAGCTGCATCCGGTTAGATTGGAAGCCGACCCCAACATAGTTGGGAAAAGGCTAGGCTGATTGATTGATTTTTTAATGTAAAAGCAAAATTACTGTTTGTAGAAACAAAATTAAGTACCTGCCGTATAAAAATAATTAAAAAAAAAACAAATTTCAAATTGATACTACAAAAGTCATAATTATAACCTTAGCAAAGAAGAAAAAAATAACTTTTTATTTAAAAATCCCGGCCGGTAACACACGTAAAGCTAAATAGTGCTTTGCAGGCCCAAGGCTTCATTATGTGCGCACCATAGCAACCCATAACGGTATCTGAACTGCCCAGTACTAACCTACATCACAGTTATTACAGGTGTATTAAAGGTACCTACAGGTATACGCCAACGTCTCGTTTGCCTAGAGATTTCTGATATGGATATGATTTATTCATGTATGCATTTGAAATATTTTTACATGATGTGGCAAGAATGAATGAACAGATTTTTTAGGGTTCCGTACCTCAAAAAGAAACAACGGAACCCTTATAGGATCACTCGTGTGTCTGTCTGTCTGTCTGTGTCTGTCCGTCTGTCTATCTGTCTGTCCGTCTGTCACAGCCAGTTTGCTCCGAATCTAATGGACTGATTAAGTTGAAATTTGGTACACATATGAATTTCTGTGACCCAAACACGGACGGGTAAAGTAAATAAATTAAATTTGAATATAGATGTCACTTTTTGGGGAGCAAATAAGAAAGTTAAAAAAAAACGTTTTGCAAATTACACCATGTGGCATATCAAATGCTTACGATGAGGGTCTCAAATATGTTTTTATTTATAATTTTAAAATAAATAATTTTAAAGTTATTTAAGAAAATAGACGAAAATTGACCATTCCCCCCCCTTATCTCCGAAACTAATGAGCCTAAAATTTTGAAAAAAATACAGAAAATAGATCTTTACCTGTAGATTACAGAAACATCTATAAGAAGTCTGTGGTCTTAATTTACAGTTGGAATGTATGGGAGAACATGTTTTTCAACTACAATGTTAAGTTTGTTCTTAAGATAAATTCATCCCAACTACGGAACCCTTCATTGTATGTGGTCCGACACGCACTTTTGTCGGTTTTTTTATTATTATTTATATTCATATTATTGTATAATACTTGGTATATTTATTATAAGGGAAATAGTTCTGCACTACAGATTATAAATTGTAATAAATATTTTTTCTCTACTTTATGATTCTTCTTGAGACAGCAAAAATTGCTACGAAAAAAAAAACAGTACAATTTAAAAACTTATCTCATAAAAGTGTGAAGCACGACACCAAATAATAAAATATTAAAAATAATTATAATACCTAAATGTCAGTAGCACATCACTACACCTCATAAAAAATAAACTTTACTTACAAACGATAATTATTTGACGTTTGCTCGTAACTCCGTGTATTAATTATTTCCTTTTTCTTCTAGCGGGATATGAGATGTTCTCGCATTAATTTTACGCGAATTTAGGTTATAACAGATAGTTATCTTAACAAATTGTCTAAAGCTGTTAATTGACTTTTTTAATTAGGGTGCCTCAGCGGTGGTCTGGTGTGATTAGAGAAATTAGGAAGTGGTACTGTATTGCGGTCAATGATGGCAATTAATTTAAGTGTTTTAGCGGATTATAACTGTATTTTATTACATTCGAAGTATATTGAGGCGTTATGGCGTATATCTACAAACTTGTTAAAATATTGTAATAATCACAGTAATTTTCTTGCAAATTAATTGGATATTATTCTAGGTTGCCAATCATCATAGGCAGGTTCCATACAAAGTATTTGTACGTATGTGTGTGTATAAAAATCTCGAAAAAGTAGGGTTTTTTGTAGTAGACTAGCTGCGCCCTGCGGTGTTACCCGCGGTTTATGTGATACACTAAAACGTGTATCATTTCATCGGTGAGAAAAGAATTCACAAAAAAATTGCTCATCCCACGGGAACACTACATTTTTTCAGGATGTAAAGTAGCCTATGTGTGCTATTTGTATACAGGGTGTCTGCTACTTCCACACCAAATTTCATCAAAATCGGTCGAGGCGTTTGAGTTTGAAAGAGTAGCAAGTATATTTGAATTCCTTGCTCATCCCACGGGAATACTACAGCTTTCGGGATATAAAGTGGCTTATGTGTTAATCCAGGGTGTCAGCTACTTCCACACCAAATTTCATCAAAATTGGTCGAGCCGTTTGAGTTTGAAAGAGTAGCAATTAGGTATATTTGAATTTCTTGCTCATCCCACGGGAACCCTACATTTTTTCGGGCTATAAAGTAGCCAATGTGTTTATCCAAGGTGTCAGCTACTTCCACACCAAATTTCATTAAAATCTGTTCAGCCGTTTGAGCTTTATAATATTAGTGTGATTTTCACTGTTTTCTCTAGGATTTAATTAAAAAAAAAAAAATAATAATATAATATTCTATACAACGACAGATCCTAAGTTTATCTTGGTACAGCGTATAGTTAATTCAACTTGATGGACCTATTCCCACGCTGAAAAAAGCCCATCACAGTAATAATTACATTTACATTATAAAGACGAAAGTCTATGTGTGTTTGTATGTTTGATACTTCTTCACGCTCTAACGGCTGGACCGATTTGTGTGAAATTTGGTATGTAGATAGCTTATACCCCGGTTTAACACATAGGTTACTTTTTATCTCGGTCTACGCGGGTGAAACCGCGGGGCGCAGCTAGTCTATGAATAAAAATAACTAGAAATAAGTAAATTTAAATGCGAACTGTACAGTAAACACGTTTTACTTCAGTTTAGCGTCCAATACCATTACTCATTGCCTTACAATGTTGGGAAAATCGTTTTTTGAAATGTTATTATGAGGGGTTCCTTTTTGTGGCAACATTTTTGTGTAAATTATCAAGCTAGGACTGGTATAAAAGTGATATGAAGTCTGTACACATTGGTCGATGTTGGTTCATTGGGCCCTTTTCCAATTTGAGCATGTAGTAGAAAATTATCAAAAATCATTAAATAAAAAGGTTTTTTCTTATACAATGTTTAGTAAACTTAAGTTTGGCCTAGGTAAATTTGGCCTCCGAAAAAACGGAAGATTTTTTTTAAACAGGATGTTTGGAAGCTGGGTGGGGGTGATGTATGTATAGTCTTAGACGAAGTAGGTAATTTCTATTTTTTCAAGTTTTTAAAAGTTTTCTGCGACCTCAAAAGTGTCCAGAATTAACATATTAACTTTAACTGGGGCACTGTTGGCAATTAACTGTCCGAAATGGGGTTATTTTAAAAAAAAAAAAACTAAAAATATCAGTTAAAAATAAAAACCTACTTCGTCTAAGACGTACGGCACAAAATGCTCTAACTGGTGCCAAGTCAACTATCACCCCATTAAAGCTTTACACCCAGCTTCCAAACATCCGTATAAATGTGAATTTTGGTAATGTGGAAGCTTGTACAATTCTTTCTTATAAAGCCTTTATTGCTCTCTATTCCAATGGCTAGTTTTCACTCGTATGTTATGTTCCTCAAATTGCAATCCTAAGCCTCTAAAAAGACGCGAGTTTCCTAAAATTTTTCATAACACCCAACATTAGCTTCACATTCGGATTTTAGTGCCCTCTCACGAGCGATCCACATTCCATGTTACACCGGTCGAATAATTTTTTTTAGAAAGCTTATTACGACGGTACTACATCCTCTCATTTGATTTCCAACCTTAAGTTCGCAGAGATAGGGTTTATTTTCTTCTGGTTTTTGTTGTAAAGGTTTGTAATTAAGGGCCATGTCGAGCAGTCGACATGATATTGTTTTTATGGTACGATAGTGGATCCCATAGATTAAAGTATTTGATGCGCTTCTCCACAATGTTGGGTTTCGTTTATTAAATGATGGGGAAGTTAGATCGTTTTAGTAGGTATGTGAGGCTGTTTTCTTTAAGTTGACTTTGGTATTATGTTGCTTGGAGAAGGAAGATGATCGTTGATATTAGTTTTCATTTTCACTTTGTTACGATCTGAAGATCATTACTTTTAGGGTGATTCTTTTCACTATCAAACAGCCCATCAATATCAACATCCACTATTGGACATTGACCTCCTGTTAGACTAATGTACATACCTACTGTAATAATCAATATTTTTCTTCTTCTGTTCTCTTCTCTTTTCTTCCTTTTTATTTTTCTTCGTTCTTGAATTGCCAACCGACCATTTTTTTGGAAAAATTACTTTTAATGTAAGTATAAAAAGTAGTTTTCCCAAAAAAATGGTCGGTTGGCCATTTAAGCACTAGGGGTCAAACCTATAATATTGCTGATTGAAGTTTACTGAGTTATTTTATTGGTTTCATCTTGTCCTTTACCCTTTTAAGTTTACGCTTTTTCAGATCTCTTTTGTCTCGTACATACTCATGTCTGTTTCTCACAAGGGTTTGTAAATACTACAGAACATTACCTGCTTCTTTCTCCATTCTAACTTACTTCTTTTGATGTGTCCACGTTAAAACATCTCTGTCACCTTGTCAGAAACGGTTATCCTATACTTTTCACGACCAAATAAATATTGCAAGATAATAGCCATTGTTGATTTAACGAAAGTAAATCTACCTGTCATCTAGCATAAACAACAGGTATATAGGTAATTGGGTTGCACGGCCCGAAGTACCAGTGACCCGTAATTTATGCAACTTTGACCTTTAATACGCCGTGTTATGGGATAGTTTCGTATAATTACGGCATGAATCTTTTCTAATGCAGATACAATAGTTTTGATGCTTATCGGCTGGTACAGGTGCAGTTCTCTTTGAAATGAAAATAATATGAATTTTGATACTTCACCTAGTATAAGATAAACATCATCATGCTTGTAATCTTCAAAGGGTTAGACAGAGGTGTCACTGTACACTCACATTTCGCCAATTATGTTTAAGTCCAATGTAATTAATAGGGGGCGAGCCTATTTTTATTTATTTACTAGCTGCGCTTCGCGGTTTCACCTTCGTAGATCGGGATAAAAAGTAGCCAATGTGTTAATCCAGGGCATAAGCTATCTACATATCAAATTTTATCCAAATCGGTTCAGCCGTTTGAGCGTGAAGAAGTAACAAACATATAAACATACACACACACTCACAAACTTTCGCCTTTATAATATTAGTGTGATATATGTGTGATTAGAAAAAGCACATCTACATCACATACATAAAACTTATGCTAAAAATTATTTTAATAACTAAACTAAAGCCTGTTGCCATCAACCGGACACAAATCCAGACTCCAGCATGGTACTGAGAAATTCCCAATGGACTCCACCCAGTATTTCACGTAGTATTATTTTGTTTAGAATTCGATACTCATCATCTGCCCAGCCTTTTCCCAACCATGTTGGGGTCGGCTTCCAGTCTAACTGGATGCAGATTTAGAATTCGATACTAGCCTCATTATTAACCATTATGTTCGGCTATTTGCAGTATGCTTCAATCACCAATATTCTTTTGCTAACTTTGGTGATTTGATTTAACCAGTAGCTTTGGTTAAAAGTCCTCTTTTAAAGATCGGACCTATCTCTAAAAATGCTTCATCTATGATAGCCAGAACTTAATCGCAAAACGAATCCTTCATATCACAAATTATGTTGTACCTATTGGTTCAAATCTCATAAAACTAACTAGATTAAGCGTTAACGTGGCTTAATAATAATAATTTAAAAATTAATATAAATAAAACTTTGATTATGCACTTTAGCCAACGATCATTATTGTTCTCTAATCTTGACATCGAATATAATAATAATAAAATACAGACAGCTAACACTACAAAATTTTTAGGCCTAACAATTGACAGAAACCTAAATTGGAAAGCGCATATTGAGGCTCTAGCCAAAAGAATAAGCAGTGGTGCATATGCGTTATATAAATTATCACGCACTCTAAATGTAGAATCGTTATTAACAGCCTACTATGGTTTGATAGAATCCGTCATTAGATATGGGGTTATCTTCTGGGGTAACTCAACCGACAGGGATATCATCTTTAAAAGACAAAAGTACTGCTTGAGATCTATGTTTAATCTCAAAACTACTGATAGCTGTAAAAACTATTTCATTAAACATCATATATTAACATTACCCTCACTTTATATATTAGAAATAGTCATGTTCGTAAAAACAAATCCACAGTTGTTTCCTCGTATGGCAGACAAATTCCCTAGAAATAGACGTGATGATGGTAAACTATGTGGACATACATCGAAAACTGCACTTATGCGCAAGAGTGTTTTTTGCATGGCACCAATTGTCTACAACAAATTGCCCAAAAGTTGGAGAGAGCTAACAATACTTAAACTTAAACAAACAATGAAATCTTTTTTGGCACAAAAAGCATATTATAGTATTGCAGAATTTTTAAACGACTCATTGTGATAAAAATATATAACTTAAATATGCCATAATAAATGTTATTTAATTGAATTCCTATTGTAAATCTTCATAATATAATTTTATTATATGTAATTTGTATTATTGGACTAGTCAAATATAAAATGAATAATTGGATAATGTAAATGATTGAATGTATTTGTTTAACTGACATTAATTAATGTATAATTGTAATATTTTAAAATCAATGTATTAATACTATTTTTATTTTATTTTTTCCAAGATATTTGCACGCCATGAGAAATGGCAAACATGTCGTGAGCTAATCTTATTTACGACCTTGCATGCATATATTATTTTAATTTTGTATGTGTACACATGTTTGCGCAAATAAAATTTCTTATTCTTATTCTTATTCTTATTAGTCAAACCAAACAGGACCAATTCAACTCCCTTTCCTTACAACTTCACTCATAATTACCTTACATGGGAACTTTTGACTTATCTGATATATTTGCTGCGAATTTGAATAGCTCAACTTCTAGTAGCCGTATCATGGCTAGAATTAATTATTACGATCGATAGCGAGCCTCCGGTGGGTAGATCACTATCTCTGCTGACCTCTGAGTTCAATTATTGTGAATTGCTTGCTTGGTCAATGGATGTCAAAGTTGTTGTGATTTGTTGGGTCGTGTTGTATTTTGATTTGTGAGTGAGTGACGGTGTTTCTGCGAGTTTAGGTGCCTATTGATTTTAATGGTAGTTTTTGGTTAAGAGAGATAACGATTTTGTAATATTAATTTAGTTTCATTAGCAGTTGTGACTTCACTAATAATATCTGTTTCCGTCGTGAAGTCATCAGAATAAGGCGCTTTTAACGTATTTCCCAAATAAACTTTCTTAAGTGTGTTTGTGAGTTTTTTACCTCTTTTACTTACGCATCGAAACTATTCACCAATAAATCCTCTTACATCATTTTATTTCTCATTCATCATCATCATCAGTCTACAACAGTCCACTGTTGGACATCAGCCTCTTTCTCTCTCTTTCTCATTACCAAAATCAATTACCCAGTAACACAAAACTTTAACATCCACTGCTCTTCAATATAGGCCACTGATAGTAAGATCAACGTGTTTGTTATCTCTAATCTCGATTATTCAGCCTTTAGCGAACACGAAGCAGCCTCTCAAATGGTATCGAACCATCTTTTTGTATAGTGAAAGTTTATTTGGACTTTAATGGCTCTATTTTAGGGGTATCTTACTTGCAGGTTGAAAGGTAAGATCTCATTCTTGCTACAGTGGAATGAACTCGTCAATCAAAATATTATTCTTTTATTTTTCTTTACTTACCTCATCATCACCTTCATTGAGTTTTGCAATAATAACTTCAACGTTTAGATAATCCTTATGTTGAAAAGTTTATTTTAAAGCATCCATGTTATATGGGTATCGAACCTTCAAATTGGCAATGTTAACTTTGGCAAATGTGTTTACTGGAGCTTTATCCTTTTCAAGATCATGTGCATCATTTTGGTTTTGAATACTATATTTTCGGACACGGGTCCCTATTAATTATTTCTATAGACTCATAGTTGGCAGACAATATTCTTCTTTGGGAGTCTTATTAGTAAGTATTTCTATAGACCCATAGTTGATAGATATTATTCCTCTGTCTAACCACAAAGTCGTCAATACGCGTAATGGTTATGTTATTATAATGACAGATCATTAACCTATTGACTAGAACCACAATGCCACTCAACCGATTATAGAGCCTTGTTTAGTACTACAAAGTTAAATTCTTGACATTTCCCACGCGTAAGTATAAAGCATTTATAACTTAACTGTTAACCTAACTATTACTGATATCAATGCGGTAACTGTATTTGAATTTATAATAACTTTATCTAAGCTGTGTAGAATTAGGACAATTTAAATTTGATTACCTGGTTCAGAAATCTAAATTAAATCAAGCTTGGAATCAATTAGTGGTATTTTAACAAATATTTGTTTTCATACTATTCTGCATTCATAAATAGATATCAGAATTTCCATCTTTATCTCTGAGTTGGCAACATCAATCATTGCATTGGTACGCTCCATATGAGTTCCTTACGTGCTAAAATTGTCCTTCTAATGGTTGTAGGTACTCCGTAGGTGTCGAGAAGGTATCTTTTTTTTGTTATTGCTCATTGGGCCTGCTCTTGACCTCGATCACGCCTGATGGAAAGCGATGAATGAGGTATATTTCTATCTGGAAAAATGTAAAGTTAGCTGAATGTTCAATGAGTTTAATTATATAAATAAGAATAATAAGAATAAAACAAGAATCATTTTTTATTGGTCCATTGTTACAAAAATAAATTTCAAAAATAATAATATTGTATGCTCACTGACTACTTGTGGAAATGCACCCTAATTGCGTAACACATTATCAATCGGAGTTGGTTTCATTTTCACAGTTCAACAACATTCATTGCGTTATTTACGCTGTCGAGCAGACACATTTTTCGAACATATGAAGCAATGGATTAGCAATATGTTTCAAAATGATTCAGATTCCGATCAGCTATAGTATGTTACGCAATTAGAGTGCTGAGTTATCTTAAATTTCTTAAAGTCAACGTCTATTATTATTGTATCATTATTGCGAAAGTTAAGTTTCTCTTAAAAGTCGTCTGAAAGTAGTAGCTTCTAATAGAGTTGGAAATCATGATAAAGGAGTCATTGTGCTTGTTAATAAGCGAGCTATAAGTTTTCTAAGGTAATGTAATGACTACTAGATTTGTGCATCGTATTGTTGTGCTTATATAAGATATAGAAATTTATTTATCTTTAGTCTTACTACCTGGGGTTTAACTCTCCCACCAGAAAAATAAGCTTGCAGATACGAATGAACAATCGATATTTTTTACCACTAATTCACTTACCTATACTGAATTTTCAACTCTACCACTTGAAGTCACAGTTCAAAGTTGAACACACTTTATCAAAATTTATGTGGTTCTGGTTCACAAGGACAACCAAAGTAATAAATTCCACTGTAAGCAGTACAAATTCAACAATTGTTTGCCAACATACCGATTATACGATTATAATATTCGATTAATTCTATAGAATTATTCGATTGGCAAATTTCGCATAACTTTACATGGTTTTAAGGTTGTATTATTTTGTGTAGCTATTATGAATAATATGATTATTTAAAAAGATAATAATTTATTTGAGAACTTAGCTTGTGCCACTTAGCTGTTGTTTTAGTGGCATTCTGTATTTTTTATTGTTTTTATCATCTTAAAATAGGCCATTTAAAACTTCTCAAAACGTTACACTAAGTAAGTTCGCCTATATTATTTATAACATTATAATTATAAAACAATCCATCTCTTCATAGAATTCTGCAATTAACCTGATATACTCAACTTACCTTAACCTGCCAGATTGATGCAAATATTCAATTACTAAAACTGACGTCTTGTCAATTATTTATCCAGCTATCTGACAGATAACAAATAGGGTACAAGAGCTTATGTAGCGATACAAATAGCGTCCAACTCCAGTATAGTTACAACAATTACTTGCGCTTGCACAACGCTTAACTATAAATTTAATTTGTCAATAACGTAAGTGGGCTGTGCGTATAATTTGACGGGCGAAGGTCGATTGACTGTCTTGTGCCCTTAATGTGAGCGTGAAGCTGTATGTCTGTGTGTCTTATTAAATTTAATTTTAAATTAATTGGTTGGCGTGGCAGTGTCTGTTTTTGCTACTGCTGCTTTTGCAAGGTCGATCTTGTGTTTATCTGTATAAGTCATCGCCAGATTATCATGATCATCATCATTAGTTACATATTGTTCAGATACTTGTTGTATATAATGTATTTCTAAACTCCCAAAAATATTGTTTTATTTCTTAAATGCACTACTAAAATGTATTACTTAAATGTATTACTGTTAATTATCCTGTCATATTACTGTCAATTATCAACACTCATGAAATAATAAAGAGTGCAAACAACTTTTACATAAAAACTTTTTACAAAAAAAATAAAACGGACTCCCAAAAAAAAACACTACAAAGTGAAAAACAACTTTAATTTCGGAAGTCGGTGACTTTGGTTTCTTTTTAGTTCCATTTTAAGTTATTTTTCACTTTGTAGTGGTTTTTTTTGGGAGTCGGTTGTATTTTTTTTGTAAAAAAAATTATTTTTCTCTTTTTAGTGGTGCCTACCCCACACATCGAATACCACTCTGCAAAATAAATTAGAGCAGCATTCACATAGACTATGTGGGAAAAATACGTACGTGATTAAAGCTAACTCAAAAGCCACTCATCGGAACTTAAAGATATTTATATGCAACCATCTCAAATAAAAACTTTGCAAAAAGGCAAATATACGTCGCGCTAAGCCGTGTTAGAAGTTTGGAAGGCGTAGTTTTATGTTGACGGAAATAACGAGGCTACGAAATCTGACTTCTGACAATCGAAGCCACAAAAAACATATAACTCAAGTAGCGCAATTTGAAGCGGCATATAATTACCATTAAAACCTTTCTTCCTTTCTTTTTTTTTCTTTCTAAAATCATTTATAGCCAAAGTGCACCTCATGACAATTCAAATGCTTGATTTGTTGATGAAAATACCAAAATCGCTATATGTATGCCTATAATTTTTGAGGAGTTCTCTCAATTCCTCATGGATCCCATCATCAGAACTGGATTTTGATAAAAATGGGACCAATCTGAAAGTATATAATTTCAAAGAAAAAAAGAATTTTCCAAATCGGTTCATAAATGACGGTGTTCCGAGGTAACAAAAATTAAAAAAAAAAAAATACCACCGAATTCAGAACCTCCTCCTTTTTGAAGTCGGTTGAAAACAAAAGTTCAGTTAATTCTTAAGGTTTCCTTTTCAATGCGCCATATGTTTCTTTAACTCAATTTAATCCATCAATATTGCTAAATAGCTTTTAGCACCTTCTATACTAATAAAAATAAATAAGCAAATCCTTCAACCATACCTAGTTCAGTATTATCTCTGTTATTATGATTTATGTAGCACTTCTCAAAACTGCCAGCCAAGTGTTGTGCCAAGTCGTTATATGTTCAAATATTAATTGTTCAAACGCCAGCAACAGCTTTGTTGTAATGTTTAGCGTTTGTTTTAGATCTGTTGGTATTTAATTTAGTAATTTTAGTGTTAGGTTTTATTTGTTTAAGAAATTAAGGAACATTTGAAGAAGCTAAAACTATCATAGGATTTTTAGATTAATTTATGCAAATCCGTTCATTCTTTTGTAAGAGAACTTAGATAACTAATAAGGATTCACTCAAAATTATAGGATAAGATTTTGATAAATCCTCGTAGGTGCACAATTGATAAATTAATCAAACAATTCTGTCCGGGTGTTGCGGCTCCCTTAAGTGTTTATTTCCTTATTGCCACGTTTTTCAATTTTAAACCTGATCTATTTAACTTCCTTCACTGCTTTAGTTCTTACTAACATCGTTAGACAAACGTGTACAAACTTTACTAGTATAAATTCTACTTTCAATTACCTATCTAATCAATTATCAGATAAAAAGAGATCTAATTAAAAAGATTTAGAATTGCTTTTAAAACCCTTCTTAGATATACGTGCTCAATTAAAATTGACTTAGCGGGAATAATTGAAAAATACTCAGAACCTGTTGGTATATAAATATGGTCATATTTGGTGGTAATGTTAAAGTTTATAGTTACGACTAGTTGTTGCACATGACTTCTTTTAAATACAAACTGAACTTTCTATATGACCCTACGCCCGCAGTTTTTCAAGTATGTATTGTATTCCTTTTGCATTTCATTTTTACCTGTCTTAATAGTTATCTATTGGAACTTAATTGCTTTTAGCGATAATACCATTTTGTCACCTCTTATATTTAAATTCTTTTGAGTGTACAAAAAAGCATATCCTAAGAAAAAGTTTATCTTTTTTTCTTTCTTTAACTTTTAGTTCTTGGTTTGGACTATACGCTGTCTGTCAGCCAGTCAGTCACGAATCAGATTTATTAGTAGGTACGTTTGCTTACATTTCAAGAATATATTTATACGTTTCGGTGATTATCACGACTAGCAAGTTGATCACAACGTAATTGGGAATAGTCTATCTATGGTTTGTGGCAACACTGGGTCAGTCCTGCAGGTGTTGAATTAGGACGTGTAGGCACTCTTGCGCCATTATTTGCGAATCCGGTCAAAGCAGTTGTTTACGACCGCTAGAATAAATTTGTAGGGGCTGTTAACTGCTCGGAGATATTTACCACATCTGTTACGTGACAGTGACAAGTGAACCTAATATAATTGGGAAAAGTCTGGATATAAATGATGACACTAGGTTTCTTCAGGTATTAAAATATAAATAACGACATCCCTTTGACGTAGATTTATGCCAATGCTTCGATTCGACTCCTTCATTGAGACTCGATTTTATGAATCGAATTTGTTATTTGGCGATGAAAATTGAATCGATATTTAAGATCTTGAATGTTAATAAACATTTTAGCATCACGATTGGCATAATCTTAGAGTAGCCTTAATATTCTTATTGTAAAACACTTAGGTAACACCATTTCAATCTATAAATGTTACATTGTAGCTAATCGACATAGAATAATGTATATCTGTACAGTTGTAGCAGATAAAGTAGACGATCGCTGTTTTAGGAAAACAACCATTCCTTTTCAATTTAAATTAAACCTCTATAGTTGTGTGTGTAAAGCTGGAAGCATCTGGCTACCAGTTGATCAAAATTTGGAGGTAATATAATAAAATTGCTCGAAATTGAGCTGAAATATAGTGTAAACTAAAGTTATAAGTGAAGTATCGTGTGAAACGTTTTCAATACTTGCAAAACTGTAATCGCTAATGGAATCAGTTGCGTCGACGCATTGTTAGGGTCAGACTTGTTTATATAACCGACAAGCTTATAGGAACATTCTATACAGGCTTGTAACAGTCCTACTGCAGGGCAAAGGCCTCTTTTAACATAGACGGAATGAGCATTAATCACCACGTTGGCTCAGTGTGGGTTGGTGATTATTTGTCCAGGTTTCCACACTATGTTTTCTTTTACCATGTTAAGATCAACTTGGAATATAGCTATCATTATATAATACTAGTTTCTGCCCCCGACTGCGGCCGTGTGATATTTCATGTTTTAAGATGAAATATATCCTATGATAGTCGGCAATACTGTAGCTTCCCATTACTTAGTGAAATATTTTTTGAAATTGGATCAGTAATTCCGAAGTTTACCCCCCACATATATAAATTCAGAAATTTTACCTATTTCAATATTATTATGGTATATATAGAAGATAATTTATTGGTATATTCATATCCTAGGTTTAAAACCGCAACTTCTTGCTCAATAGCGGACCTAACCTAACCTAACCTCCGGTTTAATAGGAATATTGGTACCTACATCTTATTTCCTTTATAAGCTGTGTAGAAGTTTCCAGAATAGTTTCGTAGATCTACTCCTCAGATGATGATATTAGGTCCTAATATTATGGGAGGCGAACCTATCATTATGTCATCTTCTTGTTCAATATCGGTCCGTCTGCTATAACTGCCAATGATCTTAACTAAACAAAAACAACAACAACAACTTTGACACATAATAATTTCTCCAACCTTTGTTATTTGCTATCTGAGCTTGTTTTCGCATGTTTTTGAAAATTGATAGGTTAAATCAATTAACAGCCAATCTAGGAATTTCGCAAAAATGCGTTGTATACATTATGCCTGTAACATAAACATGTACCTATACTAGGTGTTCCGCCTTGCTTCGCTCGTGCCTACGCTCACTATGCTAATACAGAACACGAATGAAAACAAAATGGATGCGGTATTGTTTTTAGAAATTGAGAGTTATGCTAATATGAACTATCTTCGCGTGAGTGGATTTGAATAATTTGTTAGTATTGGATTGTTGAATGGAATCAACGACTGGTATATGTATTATTTGGATGCAGTTTTATGACAGAGAAAAATTAATTTTAAAATTAAATTAATTTCATCAATATTCATTTAAAGATTCATATAAAAGTTAAGATTGCTCAACAGGTTTCTCAGTGACTTACAATGACATCAATCGCATTAGTTCCTTTATTCCTTATAACAATATACTTTCTTCACTGAAAATTCTCTGGTTTTTACTGGTTTTCCAACAACGTACACTATGATTTGGACAATGACATCAAAAATCCAGTTTTTCGAATCGAAATTGTCCTAAAATTAATCAAAAGTCTAAAATATTAAGTTTATTTACTTATTTCATCATCATCATCATCACTTCAGCCCGAAATCACCCATTGCTGGCTATTTATAGTTCATGCTTCAATGTTAATGCGAAAACATAAAAGCACGTATCCAAACACACGCACATCCTTTTAATACAAATCCCTACAACAAGCGATGACGGGCCCAGATACTGTGAAATCATAAATACACCTTTTGCAGTCCACCGCTTTGTCTCTCCTGCCTTTTTGCAGTTGGTTAAGCGTATGTTCCAGTGGAATGGTAACATTTAGTTAGACTTGCCGTATTCAATCCTGTTCTATTTGAAACGGCTTTTATATTTGGTTCTGTTTGGTTTTTAGTAGTTGTTTCATGTGTATTTGAGATTGATGCATAAGAATTACATTATTTTTAACATCACCTTCGTTATCATTTTTCTGTCCCTGACTTAATTTGCTTTGAGTCAGCACAGCATGTTTCTTCTTCCATGCATCTCTATTAGCCCTCATCTCAGTATTCACCTCCTTGTGAGCCATAAATAATCATCCACACAATCTATGCATTGTTCTTTGAGTTTTCCTCTATTATTATATTCATCTACATCCACAGTCATACTCAAATCTTTTCTTCTGATATTACCCTCATTAGTTATTTCAATAATATCTACCTTATTATGTCACGATTCATTCACAGTAGTTAGGAGATCCTTGTTCAGAAGTTAATTCTGACATTTACGGGTTTATGCGTTTGCTTCTAATAGTTCTAGTATGCTAACTTTAATGCTGATTACCCTTCAGTTGCTGCGTATTATTAATTGCTTTATTGTCTGTGAAGCAGTTAATCTTGTATATGCGTTCTTGTTGTCAACGAGAAGCCCTAATGTAATGTTTATAGGTAGCCTATATAAATTAAGTGGGGAGATAGGCAGCTGTTATTTTCTTAGACTATTTTATTTAAGATTTTGGAGTCATGCTTTACGCTGAAAATGCTAGTATGTTATAATAATATGCATAACCGACTAAATCGTGCGCTTATATATTTGGCAATTAGTTCATTTGACGAAGAGCTTTTTTGTGGATCTAAATGAAATACTACATTATGAGCTTCACAAAGAAAATCGACTATAGTAACATAGATGATATGATTTAATGCACTAAGTGTTTCACTCTGCGAAAGTGCCAATATACTCAGTAAAATTTTACTTCTCCAACTAAAACAATTCTACAATTTCATTCAAACAGTTCTCCTAAAGTTCATTGTTGGAGCTTCACATTTGTTTGCACCGCGCAAGCGCGAAGCCTTGCGTCATTGATCAGCTGTTTAGTACCCACACTACGTATTTTGCTTGAAATGCTACTGTTTAAATGGCGTTATGTTAATTGAATTAAAGTTAATATGGCTGTTTCATCAGTTTTATGGTTGTTAAAGGAGTTGGCTGGTTATTCGGCTACTGACTTTAGTTTATGGATAGTCAAACTTTAGAAAAGGTCAAAATACCATCGTTTTATTGCTGTATAGGAACAATGATTGTGGACTCTAAAAAAACCGCTTTTAATGAAAACGCTACAGCAATTGCTCAGCATATTAGAATACCTCACTGTTAACTCCAGGATATCATGAAGAAACAACAAACAACTAAAGCACACGAAAGTGAATCTTACTTTACTAGAAATACGGTCTCAAATAAAGCAGATTAATAGCCATTGAGCCAGCAAACATCTTACGCACAGTTACGATTAACCATTATTGTTGCAAGTTTAAAGCATAACCAACAGAAGTGTAGATACCGCTGCAGGCGCTTATAAGCGATAAAAGCAATAACATATTCAGTTTGAAGATAGCAATACGACATAAATTATAACTGGTTCTTAACTCTTTGGTTGCAAAAACTGTTATATAATTATAACCAGTTCTCTGGTTCTTTTTTGTTTTGGAAAAAGTGTTGCGTTGACAAGTGTCAACAGTGTCGTGATATGCTGCAACGGTATATACCTTTTTTGACATTGTTTTGGACTAAGTATATACTTTAATAAATTATTTTTTTCGGCGTTTTACTGCATTTGCACTTTGGTGCAACTAAAAGCGACTCCAAAGTTCTGAAGAAAATTTGTTTTGTCATGAAGGTGAGTTTTACTGCCATTTGCAAAATATAATCGCTAAGACACCCTCAAAAGCCCTCAAGATGATGCCCTAAAGACGAGTAGGTTTATTTTTAGTCATTGCGCCTTAGCTGAACCAATATAATGTCCAATATCTTTTTATTCCTATTTTCGCCATCTTTTCCAGACACATAACTTCACCATTGCAAATACGTGCGTATAATAATCACGAACTAAAAGAATTACAAATATATTTGAAATTAGAACTGTCTCGTTAAGGCTTGGTCTCTGACTGCGTCTTTTTTGTCGCGCTGACGGCCCTCAATCACGCGCGCCCACGAACCGACGTTGTTAATTAAAATATATTACTGCACCGCAGTCGCGATCGATGACGTCGAGGAGATGCCGTGATTAGAACTCGCCTTTAACTTAGTGGCTTGTATATAGAGCAGAGGCAGCCTCAGTAATGTATGGTCGTATGTGGAACGTATTGATGGGAACTTTCGAGAATTATTTGAAAATCGTGCGTGGTTCTTAATTGAGTGCTATAAAGTTGGTTGTTAATTGGTTTTGGATGTTCGGTAAGGAACGGTGATTGGTGATGATTTTGATTTTGTTGTTGGCGAATGATAATTCTATTTGATTCTTCAGATGCGTAAAAGCTTTTTACTAGAAATCGGCAGTCTGAAAAATTACTCCAGAAGTGGAGTAATTTTTCACTGATTAAATTTCTTTTGAATTGTAATTACTCACTGAATAAATACAGGGTTATTTTAAATTGGCTAGCTAAATAGACGTGATGGCTATCGTTTAAAATAAATGTTTGTTTCGAATAAATGTTTTATCTATCTATATCTAAACAGGATAAAATATAAGAAAACAGTTTTTCTCAACTCATAGTTTAAGTAACAATACAAACGGCGGTCGTTGACCTCCTAAAAAAAAAACATCAAATCTTTTTATGTATTATTTTATCGTGTTTAGATATCGACACCCATCGCGTCTGCGGAGTTTAGCTAGCTAATTTAAAATAACCCTGTATAGGCTGAAATATATTACATGCCTGCAACTGTATATGCATTTTGCATTGTTGCCTACTTACCTACTTAGCTTGAGCTAAACTCTAAAGTAGCTTCAAACATTCTCTGGCATATGATATACCCATATATCACTGTCTTTGTCTAGGTATTTCTTCTATCATTCATATCTTCTAAGTTCCTTTACATAGTAAAAAGCTATCTTAACACTTCACATTTTGTCCTCACCTCCGCATTTCATGTCATTGACAACTCCATTCTGTTGCCATTTTACAGTTCTGTCTAGCTTAACAAACTTATCCCAAGACTTAGCAGATAACTTATCTAGAAACTTAGTTCCGTTGGCAACTCCAAATTACTTGGTACAATAATATTGACATCATAATTTTAGATAATCTTAGTTATGGTATGCTGTTAGGATATTAAACTTTAGGATGAAGGGGTAGGGTGCTTTTTTGAATAATGGTATGGTGATATTAAATTTGCAGATAGTTAAACTTTTGGTGTAAGTATGCAATCTATTGGGGTGACCATGTTCCAGTCAATTTCTTTATATTCCATAAAAATCTATATCATACTAGAAGATACATCATCATTCATCGGCGATGTCCGTCGTTAAAAGATTCCCATCCATATCACCCGTCTCTCCACAATTCCATTGCTTACTATAGGATGCATATCCGGTACGGCTCTATAATCCTTCCACATCCTAAGGGCATGTCTTCCCTACCATTGTCGCGCCCCCCGGTCTACTCCTTGATATGCAATGGTCTCTGTTACACCATGTAGCATGAAGCTACAGGGGCTATAATAGTGTGAATCTTTGGGTTCATTCGAGTAATCGAGTCTGGTCAAACCACGCTGGGGTCGGTGCATTGCATTTTATTCATTCCCAGATATTATATCTTATGAAAGTCACTAGGTATATGTGACATCACGATACACGATAGTAAATTCTGTGACTGAACAAGTGACTCCACTTGTGTGATAACTTTTCGTGATGAAAACTTCCTCATATTGTACACGAAGAGTACCAATCTATTTCCCCACAAAATTTCATCAAAATCTATTGTCAGCAGTTCAGCCGTTATATCATATCAAACAGACCAGCGCTTTATCTCAAAGCTTTTTCATTCCTCTTAGTAAAGAAATACGAGTATATCTTACAGATAAGACAATCTCACTAATTGGCCTGCCTACTCCAGTTCTAATACCGAACACTGCGTCTATTGTACACCGGAAGAGGCAAGTTAACACTTTAAATATTGACATCCGGTCTCTTATTTACATTAAAAGTTAGTGGGTATATAGCGTGTAACTTGATTAATTTTGACTAGTGAACTGTTTTAGGTTTTACAAGATCACTTTTGGATTAACGTTCGTTGTTATTGAGTTCAATTTCTGTCGCCTAATTCCTTCTTTAATAATTTAATTTTTCTAAGATAATGTCTACATCATTTAAAAATTAAAATAATATGTACAAGTATATAAAAAGGGAGGGGAAATAATCATAGGACATCAACAAAATTCATCCACATCCCTGTCAACAGGAAATGTGCTGGCAGCAATGCCACGTTTTATGGAAATGCTGATTCTTTGCCCAAAAAATAGGCCAGCCCTCTGGTTACATGAAAAGTCGACCAACCGTTTGGCAATGTTTTGATAAACTAATTTTTCCTGCAATTGGTATAATCAACCTCCTATATTCTTATATAATTCGTCGAGTCGTCATTCCAGAGGTTTCTTCATTCATTATTATTACCATCGTCATATTTAATACAATCCTCCCATGCTTTCTTTTGACTGCATGTTTTCTAATAGCCATTAGCACATTGTAATTTAATGTATCCCAATCAGCTGCCATATCAGAGGATCCTCTCAACCCATCCTTTCTTAGGTCACCTTCTATTTATAAATCCATCACCACTTTATATTCTTATTTTTTTTTTTATGGTAAAGTTGAAAGTGGCACCGGTAACTGAAAAGTTGTGCGGAAATCGGCATTCCTCCAATGAAGAAAATATCATGAGGAAAGTTTTGAGTATGAATGTCGATGGCTGTAAGAGAATGAAAGAAGAACGAAAGACCGAAAAAACGGTGGATGGACTGTGTGAAAGATGATATGGCTAGAAAGGGGATGACTACCAAGATGACGACTAATAGAGAAGTATGGAAAAAAGGGACATATTGCGCCGATCTTAAATAAATTGGGATAAGCGCGGGAGAATGATAACCGGTAAAGAACATTTTAAAACTACGTCATACAAAAACTTAGCTATGTATACTAAACCATGGTGATCCTACGATGCCAGTAGCGGTGGGCGTATGGCTAAGAGCTGAGCGGATTAAGATAAGCCAAAGTAAACAACAGACTTAGATTCGGAGAATGTTTCACGCCAATTACAGCGGTTCTCTGAACCTGATCTACATCGTGGTATAATGATACCAGCGTCTGGGTAGACTGGACCTAGTTCGAACCATATTTGGGTAAAGCCTGAGATGATGGCATACATAGCAAGTTATATTCAGGGTGATAGTTGGTTGAAAGAACTCGTCGAAATAGATATTTGGGAATCAGATCCTTTGGAAGAGTGTCCAAAAATCCTTCGGATGAAGGCATATTTAAGCATAGTTAAATCCTATTTGGGACTTAAAAGTTGATTAAACTATAGCTTTGAGATTTGTGTTGTAAGCATTTAAATACCAAAAAGCTCTAGTTATTTTCGTAACGTAACGTCCTTTGTGCAACATGACATATTAGTCATATCTAGACAGACATGAGAAGTGACATTAATTTGTGGCCGCGTGGTTCTTCTAAACTACGCAACAGATTTTGATGAGGTTTTCACTATCATTTAGAAAATTTATTCCGGAAGCTTTATATTATGTTTATTACATTAATATTTAACTTATATATAAAATAGAAACCTTCGTGTTTTGTCAAGTCATAAAAACCGTGCGAAGCAGGGCCGGGTCGCTAGTACATATTATAAGTTAAAGTCTCTTTATATGTCTGTCTGTGTGGCCGTGTTGTTCTACGCAATAGATTATAATGCGGTTTTCACTATTATGTAGAGAATTTATTCCGGAAGGTTTAATGTCTATAAAACATCAATATCAAACTTATATTTATTAAAGAAATCTTATGTTTTGTGAAGTAGTAAAAACCATGCGAAGCACGGGATGGGTTGCCAGTGATATATATTCTGTTTTAGAAACAAATGAACATGAAACATTCATAGGTCCACATTAGGATTCCCTGTGGGTGCTGTTATATATAAATGGCATTGGTAAGAATTAGGAACATACAGACAGTTATCGTAAATAGATATTAGTAGCTTTTTATATAGGTAACACATATTTAAAATGAACCATGTCCCTATACCTGTGTTGTTTTAAGCGAAACTTGAGACGCTTGTTTGTGTTACCCAAGCACAGTAAAAGTCACGGAAAAAGCTGAAGAGCTTGC
Organism: Cosmia pyralina; assembly: GCA_946251885.1. Classification (NCBI taxonomy): domain Eukaryota; kingdom Metazoa; phylum Arthropoda; class Insecta; order Lepidoptera; family Noctuidae; genus Cosmia; species Cosmia pyralina. The sequence continues at coordinate 4,338,825 of OX276346.1, read as the reverse complement.
GATGAACTGAAAACCTACCTATACCGTATTCACAATAAGATGAGACATTGCAACAAACTTTTTTTACAGTCCGTTCAATCGATTTTGACTTCTATTACGTTGGCGGCATGACAAATGGCAGCTTCAGTAAACAGTTGGTATTGTAACCACTTTTTTGCATTTAATGCCACCCTTAAGCCTACGCAATAGAAGTCAAAGTCGGTTGAACGGACTGTAAAAAAGATTTGTTTCAATTTCTCATCTTGTTGTGAATAGGGTATAGTTGGTTTAGTGGTCGCAAGCGCGATTGTCGAGTTCTGGGGTCCCTGAGTTTGATCCCTGGGTCAGACAGTTTATTGTAAATTTTGTTCATTAGCAAATTCTTAGTAGCACACTCCGCGGAACCGTGAACCCTGTTGATAAATGTCTATTATTTCTTAATGAAAATGCGGTGAGAACTAATACATCAAATAAGTACATAAACAATACACACCCACACCACCACATTAACACAATAATTACACACATTCATAGCTACTTACTTCACACATGTTTGAACACTTTATTGAGACCCCTGAGGCGGTTTATTTCGTGAGGTGAAAGGGGTCTCGAAAGGCTGGCTAGGTATTGATAATGCTGTAATGCTCGGCAGACTGACAGACAATCGAGGTCGATTTATTGGAAGGGTATCCTTAGAATACATTAATAGCATCTACATTGTTTTGTTTAAATCGGAATGTTATTGGCAATAGGTACCTTTTTAGTTTGTTGAAGTAGTAAAGACTATTAGTGAACATTTGGCAATAGAAGCAAACAAAATGGGAATCTCCCATTTTGTTAAAAATTGCCTTCATTATAATTCAATTTAGCATTGAATAATATAGCTTAGTTTAGAATCAGCATTGCCATAAAACGTGGCAATGCTTGCCACGCTATGCTTTTGGGCACTTTTCCTGTTGACAGCAATGCGGACGAATTTTTTGATGCCCTATGATCCTTTGCCGCCGGGGTCGCGAGTACTTCGAAAGAGATTGAAGAATCCTTTTCTTTTTCATATACCATGTACATATTAATATTTTAAATCTGTTAGTACTAGCTGTGCTCCGTGGTTGCACCCGCGTAGACCGGCATAAAAAGTAACCTATGTGTTAATGCCGAGTATAAGCTATCTACATCCCAAATTACATCTAAATCGGTCCAGCCATTTGAGTGTGAAGAAGTAACAAACATACAAATACATACACACACTCACGAACTTTCGCCTTTATAATATTAGTGTACTTACAAATAAATAGTTTAGCATTTGTCAAATTGTTGTGGTCAGTTTTAATTCAGTGATAACTATTATTAAGGCGCAGAGGCTGTTAAAAATGGCTGAACACGTTAAGAATTCCACTTATTGGCACAACATTTTTCTTCATAATTATCATCTTTCAACCAATACTTAATTATTTTCTTAGGTTTCTCCCTTTCCTATCAAAATATTATATGTTGATGGATGAACCTTCGACATTTTTTATTCATCGCTCTCATAAACCCATGTGTTCCATTACAGTTATTGGCACAGTTGATATGCTTATAAAAACTTTTTTACAAAAAATACAACCGACTTCCAAAAACAACACTACAAAGTGAAAAATAACTTTAATTTCGAAAGTCGGTGTCTATTTAAATGTGTTTTCGTTTTTTGCCACCGACTTCCGAAATTAAAGTTATTTTTCACTTTGTAGTGTTGTTTTTGGAAGTCGGTTGTATTTTTTGTAAAAAAGTTTTTATTTTTCACTTTTTAGTTGTGTACCTACCCCACACAAATTCTAATACCACTATCTGCAAAACAAACTAGAACATCATCCATATAAAAGTGGGGAAAAAATACGCATTATTGAAGCTAACACAAAACCTACCGAAGCAAAGTTAATCAATTTTATATGGGTCCAACTGTGATGTATACCCTCTCGAATAAAACAAAAAAAAATCCAAATCGGTCCAGCCATCTTCGAGTAATCGAAGAACATACATAAAAAAAAAAAAAAAAAAAAAAGGTTCCGACGAATTGAGAACCTCCTCCTTTTTGAAGTCGGTTAAAAATAACTGATCATCGCGTTCACTTATAAGCTTCTCTTCGTACCAGATACCTGAGGCTATATCTGGTTTTCTTTAGAACGTCTTCAATCTGACCTCTAGCCCATATAAACCAGGTATTCACAGTCCGAACGTATCGTTAGTAGATAATTCAAAGATTTCTAAACTTACTCGAACATATGACGATAAATTAGGAGACATGTCTTAAAATTTATATTTTATTTATCCTTCACAATGTTTTTCTATGGACTCGTCTCACGAAATAGAACTAACCTTTTTTGTTATTCTTTTCATGATGGAGATTTAATATCTACGTTTCTTAAATAAAAAAAGAAGTAATTCTAACAGTTGAGTGTAAAATAATAGGTGCATTTTTGATAATTTCTTTTATACATCGGTTTGGTATGCGATCATTAATCACAAGTCTTTATATGTAGGGCTGGCAAGAAATGATTGGCTTGGATTTGAATTAATGTCTCGTTAACTTTTGCCTTGGAGGTTTCCTATTTTAGACCGGATTTCAGTAAGTAAATGTTACCGATAAAACACTGTATTATCTTTGTCATCATAGCTGCTAATTATAATTAGGTATCTCGAGTTTCTCTTACAGGCTTTATGATTAAAAAATCATTCCCATGCTAAAATATTTACTATTTTAGCACTAAACTGCCAACCAACTATAAACTTAAACATTTTAAAGCTTAATAAAAATTCCGACTTTCCTCATAAAATTCTCTGCGGCAGCCCTAGAGATACAATGGTCGGCAAATTATCGTATATACCTCCGTGTGAGATGAAAGGCCATCGGGTACAGATTACCAGAAGTACATCTTACCAGTTTGAATTAGACAGCGCCTTTATTTCTGCCAAACAAGTAGGTTTTCGTACCTCAAGGTCAAGTGTTACGAAGACGTGCCGTTGATAGTACAAGGCCTCATAGGAGTCTGACTGGACTTCAAATAGTTAATGGAATTGGAAACTTTGATACTTGTTTCAGAATATTCTAGGGAAGAAGAAAGTATTAAGTATAGGTTTTTTTTTAAAGATTTTTGTGTATTATCTGGAATCTGTTTAAGATTTTTAAGTTAAGGAATAAAATGTGCGCTTAAGGAAATAAGTTTTGAATAATATTTTTTTCTGAACACTACTTACATACTCGTATTTTTTTCAGACATCATATTTTTATGTGTTCTATACTTAGTTAATTGACGGTATCTATTAAATTTTATCTAATATTATGTTTTCTTTGTTGTCAGGTATGTTCACACCATCTACTACTATTAAGAAGTAGTTAAAATTAGTTATTACACATTGGTAAGTTTTTCTAATGTACTTGAATAGAACGATAGTCTGTCTACCGCATGCACAGCCGGGCAGCAAAATAATATTTAGATGTCGCAGTAATATGGTTGAACCGTGACATAATTGTATCCCTAGGGATTTAGCTTTTGAACTCGCGTAATATAGTTATATGAAAGCAGTTCATAACTCTTACTAGGAATATAACTATGATACGAGCACGATCTAGTAATATAACTATTAAGGCACTCCGATCAATTAGGTTAGGTTAGAACTGTGACCAACTACGCGCGAGCCGAGCAAGCGAAACGAGCGGTGCCGTGGCAGCGACGGCGATCACTACGTGGAAATTTGTCACAGTAACAAAATTAGGGCACTCCGACAGATATGAACCGCTTTCATATAACTATACTACGCTATGTAGCTATTATCCCTAGGGATATAACTATATTATATCTTCAAGCATCTTCCTGCAACATAGATATATGATTCAATCAATCTGTCTAGCCATTTCCCAACTATGTTGGGGTCGGCTTCCAGTCTAACCGGATGCAGCTGAATACCAGTATTTTACATGGAACGACTGCCTAGCTGACCTCCACAAACCATTAACTGGGTAAAACGATACCCCTTGGTAAGACTGATTGTCAGACTTTCGGGCTTCTGACGACCCGTAACGACTGTCAAAGATCCATGAATGACAGCCGGGACCAACGGCTTAACGTGCTTTCCGAGGCACGGAGGAGTCTCGGTATGTAAAGATGGTCACCCATCCACGGACCGACCCCGGCAAGCGTAGCTTAACCTGATGGATCGACCCGTGCGGCTGTTATTACTTAGCCACGAGCTCCTCCCATACAACATAGATATATGATTAGGTATGTTCGGGAAAAAGCCGTGCTGCAATTGAGCTGAGTCGAATGTAGCTGTAACTGAAACTTTGTAGCTCAAAGTTGAAGTTGCAAGTTTCTGTCAAAAATTTCCAACTCCAAATCATGAAAGTAGTCTGACTTCAGAGCGAATCTAACAACAATACAAAAGACTTTCTGTGTCTGTATGTGTGGTACAATGACCCACTACTACCTTCTACCTGCAGATGTCGGTAATAATGGCAATTATGATGGGTACAATTTGGGTAACTCAATTGTACAGGTAGGGCAGTTGTTAGATGCTGCGGTGCTCAAAGTTTTGTTGCTTATTGATATCAGGAATATAATGAGTTTAGAAATAGTATCTTTTTTATTGAATTATTATATAATTTAATCAAAAATCGTCAGTTAGCTCCGTGCGCGCAAAAAGTTTTGTAAATAAAGTGTTTACAAAAATTTCTCGAGCATGCATTATTTACTCTACGAGTTCTCAATTTTCCTTCTTCCATTTTAACATTTATTTTTTCCAATAACTTTATTTCTATTTAAACATTTTGAGAGCCTTTGACCCAGCAGGTACTCTAAAGTCATTGGCGCCAGACAGTCACAGTTTTTTCTATTTTATTCTTAAAATATCTCATCAATGACTGGATGTATCTTTTGTGTTACTTTGTTACATTATTTTGTGCATAGAAGTCCGATCTCTCAAGTGTAATGATACCCTTAGTATTATTTATTACTAAGGAGTTCTTCAAACTACTTTTGAAAAGGCTTTGAAGTAATAAAAATAAATCAGCTGTAATTTTAGCCAGAAAGTCTACTATATTTTTGTGGTTTTTTAAATATCTATTACTATTTCTTGTATTGTCAAAATCTTTCATGGTAACATCAGATTTACTGGCAAATTTACCCATCTGAAAAATGCTGGCAAAATGTGGACGTACTCCCTGCGGGGATTACAGACGTGATTTTATGTTTTCCCATCTAAGATTTGCTTATGGTTTCAGAAACTGTAGGTCAATTTAACAATAAATCCTGGCTATTGATGTTAATAAAACCAAGTTAACCACAATAATGGAAGACGTGGGACCTGAATGATATTTTGAGACTCCAAGCATTGCAATTTGGTGAATAAAACTTAATAGAACTTGCTACAAACAAAGGACAATCAAAACACCAATAAATAGAAGCTTTCAATATCAGAACACAACTCGATTTTACAGTGACAGCAACCATAAACATCAACGAGAGTAAAAATCACAAGTGATGCAAAATCACAAGTGATGCAAAATCAGAGGTAAAGTAAATATGTTATAAGACTGTTACTGTAGGAACGTATCCATACGTGGATGAATCGTTATTGTTTCGAAACGTTATTATATTATTTAGTGGCCCTGAAATTTCTACAATAGTACCTAATTATATAAGACACCGATGAATCATGAACAATTACGGATCTGTCAAAAAACTGATCTTCTTCTTCTGCACAACAACAACATCGACAGCCCAAAACTTCGCCACTTCTATGGCGTTATCGGTGGCAGCGCAGAGATTACTTGGCTGCATGTTTTGGAAGGCAGGAGCATAGTTTGCGATGTGCCACAGCTCCATATCCACATTTTGCTGCTGTTAAAGTAAACTCCGTCCAAAATAAAATAACAATTCGTTTTGCCGACGAATGAACAGACTTATAGGTAGTTTTCTTTTGACCTTTCCTCGCATAGTAACCTCATATTTATGTGGCAGATGGATTGTCGAAGCCGCTGTTTTACATAACCGCTAGCTGTTTTACAAAACAGCTCCGTTATGTAAAATAGCTGAACTACTTTCAGCTGTATTGCCATTGCGTTACGTTTAACAAAACTGCTACCTACGTTTAGACGTAATGCAAAATGCCTTATCTGCAGTCAATATAAGCGTTTGGTGTGGCTTCTAATGCCGAATCGATCGCAGTAACTAAGCTACGGCACCCTAACCAAGTTTTAGGTTAGGTTAGTTGTGACCAACCGCGCGCGAGCCGAGCGAGCGAAGCGAGCGGTGTCGCGGCTACTTAGTATTTTTAGGACTGACTTTCATAAAACTCTCCTTAAAATCACTGTTTTCACTTGAGTTTTTCACTCATATTACTCGTTTTATTTATTTGTGTTTCGGACGCCATTATTGTTGTTATGACACAGAGCCACGAGCTTCGATCAATAATAGCACTATTATTACACAGCAATAGTACTATTATTGATCGAAGGCCACGAGTGACAAAATTTAGACTAAAATCTACAATATGACGTTTCATTTCACATTGTTTTACATAACCTCTAATCGTTGACCGCTGCATTGATAAATGCAAAACATTTCTGCAATTCTGCGTGTTAAAGTTCAGTAATTATGGAAAATTGCTAAATATCGTTCAGCTGTTTTACATAATGGTGCTGTTTTGTAAAACAGCGGATTCGACCTCCCATCTGCGACATTTATATTGCCAACTGTCACCCAACATGGCGTGAAACCCAACATGGCGTGAAAAGTCTCTATTAGACCAGAAACCGTTCAATCAGATTCTGCCCTAGTCATTAACACTCCCCATGATATGGCAGGGTTAACGATCAGGTCAAAATCTATATCAAACCATGCCATAATCGGTAGGAAACCTAAACAGCTATCAATTATAATGCGTGCTAAAACTAGCAACTAACTTTTTGACCCGGCCTTCCGCATACTCCATATTCATGTAAAGCCGTGATATGATATGCGTGGATCGCATGCGCAGGAGTCATTTAGTGATGCTCCTCGTGTTACAGCGCGTAAGTCGCGGAAAGTGGTTATGATGTGTCATAGTTGAGTTAGTACGGTGGAGAAAACTGACTGTTTGTTTAGTTTAGAAGTGGTAGGTTTTGCTAAGTTGGAACGGTTGGGAAGATGGTTGGACTCTATTGAAATGAATCGAGTTGTTCTCGATTGCTTTTTAAAAGTTTTTCTGACTTATTAAAATTATTTTCTCTGAATAGTACTTTGGACAACTTTTATTGATGTTTTCATGTAAATCGAGTGTTATAAGAATTGGTAAAAGCTTTAAGTTATTAATTTATAGATCTGCAAAATATAGAAAGCAAGCTATTCTGTGTGTGGTAGTATTTTTCCTAAAAGTTTGGTTAATTAGTCACCTACAGGGATCTCTTACAGTCCTAATTTTAGCAGTGTCACCTAGAAACTTATATCTATGGTTCTCACACAGGGAATAGCGATTCTATAGCTATACATATGACGTATCCTGAACTAAGCCTTTTATGTTGAAACAACCGCGTCAATTTAAAAACATCGCAATAAAGAAGCAAGGGGTATATTAAAATCAAATATAATCAAGAAAACTCTCGTATACATTGTAAATACCCATTTATTGGTGATTTTGTGGCCCATCATTATGAATTGTAAAGAAATAAACACGGTCGTCTGTTGATATAACAAAATTGCACGCATAAACTTTATTTCAAAACAATTTTCTAATGTTTTTAAAACTTTATTAGACTATTGAAATTAGAATTATTTTGTTATTGACTTTAATTACTGTTGGATTGGTGTTCTTGGAAGATTTTATCTGTTTTGATAGCGCGTAGGCATTTCATTCATGTTTTCAGAGTGTTTTATTTTAGTTTTTAAACACTATATATTTATTTATTGTTAATCAAAACTGATAAATCATTTAACAGCGCCGACATAGACGAACTTTCAGTTCCAATATTGTTTACACTGTTTTTGATATAAACCCATTATTTACACTGAAACGAAATTACAGAAATATCTGTTTCATTCAAAAAGGACATACGAGTACTTAAGCTTATTTAGAAAATAACTCAACAATTCCCGAGGAAAAATCAGAAACTTAAAATGTTTAAACTTGCTCCCAAGTATGGACTGCAACCCTGTTTTACTATCAAATAAATATATAGTCAAGTTATTGCATATGAATTAATGTTAGGGTTCTGCATAGTTTGTTATTTCAAGCTGTTAAGAAAAAATATATTCTTTCGTGCAAGGAGCAATATTAATGATAGAAAACACTATATTTGATCACTTTCATCTGATTGTAAATTAAGCTCTAGGCTCTATAAGTATTTTCAAATGGATTTAGCATTTAATAAACATAAATCCTATAATAAATGATGTAGAAAAAGTGAATTTTAGAAATCTAAGCTTAAGAAACCATTTATTGAACTAATATTCTCTTCAAAACGAAGTTCCCTTACATTGTTTCACCACTAAACCTATGCTCATATTATTATCTTATGATACAGTTGCCTAGTGGTTACGGAATCCTAAAAAAATCCTTGGCCGCTCTATAAAAGTAATTAACTCCGACTGAAGATAATTGATGAAGCTCAAAGATTACTACCTTAGTATTCCACCAGACACTTCAAACTAAAATAGACTATATTGTCTCCAGCTAGAAGTCGTGTTTCCAATTCAGGCGGTGCCGGAGACCGTAATAAAAGTACGGAGATGGGCGTAGGGCCAGACGAATAGAGGAATAAAGTTTTTTTTTTTAGTAGTTATGGCGTAGATTCCCCCTCGGTATTATTATAAAATCGTCAAGTTAGACCATTTTTGTTTTGGATGTGTGACGGATGGTGTTTTGACCATAGTGCAGGTAAATGTGTGAGATTGTGTGTGTGCTTGGAGTTATGTGTGTGTCAGTAATTTTGGTCAGGGTTTTATGCTTGGGGGCTTAACGTAATGATCAGTTCTATGTGTGTAGGTATGGGTATAGTTCAAAGTTTTTACTTTTTAATGGGTTGCCAGAGCATCGTAAACACGACCATAGCTGGCTCCACTTTTTCGCGATCGTAGCAGTTATGCACGAGACTATTTACAAAATGATATTTTGAAAGTAAGACGTTTTGATTGGTAGCGATTGGTAGATATTTTAAATACTTAATAAAAAGTAACTGGTAGTCTGGCAATTATAAATTGCTTTTTTATACGCATGCGTTTTAGAGGCTGACTGCAACTGGGTCAAAGTGACTGGCAAAACTTGTTGTTTAATCTGTTGCAATCAATTCTGTCAAAATGTTATCCTAAATCTATTACGAGAAACGGCAATTTACTTCTAATGTCCAATAAATAGAGTATTCCTATAAAATTTCAAGCTTGAAGAACCGTTTTGCTATTTACAATGGAGAAATCAATTGAAAAAACGACCGCATCATCGCTATACAATTTCGCGCGCATTCGAAAATGGTGGATGCGTTTTTTTTTTCGTCACGGGATTTGGTTATTCGGCCTTTTGTGCCTGTGCGTTATTTTTTTAATGGACCCAGACCCAAAGCAATAGATTGTTCTGCCTTCGGGCTTGCGTCTAGGAATGCACAGCCATTGAGGTATATTTTGATGGTCAATCAAAGCAAGACGGAGGTCCGTAAAAAGACGTGAACCAAAAAAAAAACAGTTTCTTTATTTTTAAGTTTCACAATAACGTTTCAAAGACTATCGAGTCGACCATGCTGATCGACTAGACATGAGCTGTTTTGCTTATAAAACTTATTTTCAACTCAAAAAATTTTACTTATTGTCATAACTCTTTTATATTCCACATAAATCTAAAAATATAAAAGTAATCTTTATAATATCTACAAACAAGAAAAAATAAATACCTCTTGTCGGCTTTCGAGCCCTAAGATACGTGTTAATATGCGGCCTCTAGGACAAAGGGGTTAGTTTTTTATACTCCAGGGTTGGAATACAACCTGTCCTTTATGCATTTATGATGTCCGGTTGTAAAACAGAAATCTCCCATTAGCAAAGATGCTTCGGCATTTTTCGGGTAACATCGGTAGCAAGGTGCTATGTGACTGTGAGTGAGTGAAGGTGAGAATTTTGAGGATCGGGAAGTATATAAATAAAGGATTTATAAATGTTCTTCATTCAAATTGGTCTATTAATGGTAGAAATAACCAAGGGCCCAGAATGGGTTGTCAAAAGCTGATAATGATCATGATGTCGTGATAAAAGAAATGACAGTAATTATCAAATCCGATTTGATAATGGATTATGATAAAAACCAAAGAGACGAGAAAATAAATGATCTCAAACCTAAAAAGATACCATGAAAGCTCGAGTGTGAATCTGAATAGAAAGATAAAATCAATCTGCCTAGCCTTTTCCCAACTATGTTGGGGTCGGCTTCATGTGTAACCGGATGCAGCTGAATACCAGTATTTTACATGGAGCGACTGCCTATCTGACCTCCACACCCAGTAATACTGGGTAGTATTACTGGGTATTACGATACCCCTTGGTAAGACTGGTTGTTAGACTTTCGGACTTCTGACGACCCGTAACGACTGTCAAAGATTCACGAATGACAGCCGGGACCAACGGCTTAACGTGCTTTAACCTGATGGATACTTAGTTACGAGCTCCTCCTCCTCAATAGAAACATAAAATATTTTCTAAAATAGGTATATACCCTCAGATGTTACAGGAACTAAACAACCAGTATTGCTACATAGTCTCTAAATAGGGTTATCAAAACTTGTTTCATAAACCTCCTTGCACCGAGCGCCATGATCTTCAGCCGTTCGCTTCCTCGATCTCCCAACCCACAGCCCATAAAATCGGCCAACCTGTTAAGTTCCTTTAATCAACCAATTTATTGAACCCTTGTATTGTCTGTCAAACGATTCCTACACGACATATAAGGGAATCTAAGTAATTTTCTGAGTTTTGCCATCTTTATTGACGTGTCACTCGGACTCTGATGATAGATTGGCACTTTTAACCGCTCAATCAGCTACTGTTGGAAAAAATGCCGCAGTGTTTGTTGAGTAATACTCGCAGTTCCTTAGAAAGGAGTGTTGGCAGTGGATTAGTGAAAGCTGCATTTGTGCGGTAGAACTTAGATGGTTTGCTTGCATCTGTAGATTATTTTCTATAAACATAATGATTAATTAATACTTTTTAGTCGCATCAATACTCCGATGGCTTGGTATTTACTGAAATTATTCATCAAATTAATATCCCGTTCAACTAAACAAAGGCTACGGATAATTGACCGAGTGAGCGTAGCGAGTGAAGCGCCTCTGCTTCAAGTCTTACAAAATTTTCTTTCGTCTGTATGTTTGTTGCTACTCCTCTACAGGTCGTATTTTTGATTATTTACAACCAATCTGGATGAACCTTGGTATACAGTCTTTATGAATTTTTAAAATTTTTGTGGTTGGGGATATCTCCGCCTTATGAGATCCGATTTTGATGGTTCTTTTTTCATTTGAAAAGTAGTAGCTTTAAATTGGTCTCATAACATTTGGTGAAGATCTGATGAGGATCTTCGGCGTGATGAGCATAATAGCGCCTCAAAATGCACTAAATTGCTCACTTTTAGATTTCTACCAGTGGAATCGGCCCTTCTACTACTAGGTATGGATTGATGGAGCACCTGGGACCACCTTCTCGTCACAAAACTAGAGAATTCTGAAAATAATTATCAGAATTCTCTAAAACGTTAATTGTTGTTAGTTGTGGGCTTGTGGGTTAGTTTATTTCTAATGATTCTATGAATGATTCTATCTAATGATTATAGTCTTGCCACTTGCCATGATTTTATTGGATAAGCGCGGAAGCTTCAAAAAAATAAAAAACATGCCAGATATCCGTTTTAAATAGCTTTAGTGTAGGGTTGCCATATTTTCCCGAGACACCGTCGGGACACTTAAAGCGAAGCGAAATTTTTGTAGGTGAAATAAACCAACAAACAAAAAATATTTATTTAGTAAATATTTATTTTTAATTACTGAGGACAGAATTATTATTTTTTATATTTTTCAGATGATTTCACCTGGGACAATAATTGTGGGTCACCTTTCATGAATTTATAAAATTCTTCACAACTCATTTTAAAATTGTAACCGAAACGCGCGTCGCTTGCCTACATAGCGTACGCAATTCCAAATCGCGTATTCGTCGATTCGGTGTGTTCCGTATAAGTCGAGATGCTGTGTATTTGTCGGGACATTTTATAGCTTGTCGGGATACCGCTGTTAATAACGGTGAAATGTCCCGACGTATCGGGACGACTGGCAACCCTACTTTAGCGATATATTAATTGTTGCAAAAAAGTTTGTGCTCGCGAGGTCTACTGTTTGCAGAAATATTATTTATTCATCTGTAATCATCATAACATCACCTACCTCATCATTAATTTTAACTTAGAGTTCTGAGAAGATTACAGCCTTCATAATCCTCAGAAAACTAATAATATTAAATTGGTAGTATGAACTAAGTACTTAACTCCTCAATCTATGTACTTTGGTCCAAAAATTCCTGTATCTGTTCAAACAGCATCTTAGCATTGCTTCTACTGCCGGCTTCACAAAATACGAAACTACCACAGACTAGCAACATATGTGTCAGTACTGCGACTGCTGACATTCATTGAACTGCAATGCGTTTTTGCTGTGTAAATACTCGGTTTAGTTTCTAGGCAGCCATTAACTCACTGGGAAGTATGCGACACGATGGAGATGTGTTTTGTTTCGGATGAGGCGATTCTGTGATTGGCTTTTGTTTTTAGTTCTTGATTTGAAACTGTTGGTGGTTGGTAGGTATATTTCGTATAACGAGATGGCGTCTGTTTCATCAGAATTTTGTGTACATACATCATAGTGGTTTATTGTCTTTCTTTTAAAACTGCCGTGTGATTCTGTAAGACCTCATTCTAAACTTCGAATCAGAATCCACTGTGAGTTTTTTGATTGGCATTCTAAAAACTCGGTTGATAATTCGAATTTACACTAGCGCAACCCTTGCGAGCGTGTCAGCGAGTTGAACTAAATTGCCCGTAAGATTTTGACAGATAAAGTATGAGATGATGTAAGAAGTGAGAAGTGGCATTCAGTAAGGTAATGCCCCCGTCATTTCGACGCTCACTTCGCACTCAAACCCGATTCAAAGTGTCAAATAAAAAGCATCTATTTTACGAGTGAGAGTGAACAGCAATTTGAGATGCGAGTTGTTGATTGAATTTTACACAATCGACGTACTGTCTTATTAAAATCTACAACATTATTACATACAGTACAGTACATATTCCAAAAGTAAAAACCATTCCAAAGACAACATCACCTTTCCACTGAGTTTACGAATATTTTGGAATCTTACCTCTCTGAACAGAGGAGTAATAATTGCGTAGCACACTAAAGTAGCAATGGCTTTAATTTTGACAGTTCAGCAACATTCATTGCGTTATTTATGTCGTTGAGCAGACAATTTTTTCGAACATATGAAGCAATGGATTAGCAATGACCTTCAAAATCATTCAGATTGTGGTTGAAACTATACGCATTTAGGGTGCTGGATGCTGTCCTATTCAATCTTACTTGTTTATCAAAATCTACTACATTTCTGGAAAACTTCTTTAAATAACAATTCTAAAAACAATCACACCTTTTACTTCATTTACTAATCCGTTAAGTTTATTTACCACATCAATTCTTCCAACATCCCGTAGTGATGAACCACCAAGTTTCCGTGAGCGGCCATTTGCGGAACCGAGTGATGTTATTAAGTTTTCTCCACAATTAAACTTTGCATTCTTAGAGTAGTTAAGTTAGAAAGCTCCCCTTTGATATGGCGATAGTTTTTGTACTTCCATCTCGTTACTGCGGTTTTCTTGGCACTTATTCCGTGTGATTGCTCAGGGAGTGTTGCTGTTTACTTGATTAACACTTGCTCACTTCCTTTCTTAGTTTTTTGTTTAATTACGGCTTGAACTTGTTTAGGTAGGTGAGAAGGGGGAATCTGGTAAGATGGAAATGTTGAGATTGATGAGAGATTGTGTAGAAAAGATAAAATTAATAATCGTGAAGGTGAAGTTAAAGTTGACTATTGAAAAGAGTAGATGTTTGTGCAAATAAACTGAACCCGGTATCTACTCTCGCCAAAGATACAAACAGCAACCATTATCAATATCTATCTCCACAAATCAAACCACAATCCTAAAGGATCTGCCACATAAAATTCAATTACTTCATTTGTAGACACTGAAACCATATATCCCTAGAGCCCTTAATAGACACTTTTACAACTTGCCTTAAACAAGTGTCAGCCCTTGATAGATTTCTCCAGCCAACTGCCCATATTAGCAGTCGGTACGTACGTCAATAGAATCAAATAAATCATTGCTTCAAGTTCAAATCTATCTATCACATATCGGTTTTTGCTTATAAAATGCGAAAGGACGTATAATGAGACAATACCTGGTATTTACCGGTTTTTTCCGGTTTATGCGCACGCGGTGATTGGTGCGTTTTGTTTAGATAATGATAAAATTGTTTAGTTGATGGCTTTTGCTGTTGTAAGAAGTGAATTGGTGTTATTAGGTTTGTTATTTTTCTTGTTGCTAAAGCATTTTGTTTATGAGAAAGTTCTAAGCTTTGTTAACTCAGTATTTACTATTATTTAAACTACGTGTGTAAAATTGCGTCTACCGGCTTTTATAAGGTTGTTAAGAACAGCGTCCATTATTCAGGTCTTTCAGAAAAGCAATCATTCGAGCTGATTTTATAATCAACTCCTCTAAGTTGATTATAAAATCTGGCTGTCCACACCTGGATAAATCACACTATCACTATTATAAAGGCGAAAGTTTGTGAGTGTGTGTTTCTATGTTTGTTACTTTTTCACGCTCAAACGGTTGGACCGATTTTGATTAAATTTGGTATGGAGGTAGCTGGCACCCTGGATTAACACATACGATAATTTTTATCTCGGTCTACGTGGGTGAAAGCGCGGGGCCTAGCTACTGTTTTCATAAATAGCGCCATAAGAATCTAATAGAACTAGTATAAATCAGAAAAACCTTCACGAGCGACAATGCTTGAGATCGTCTGGCTCACCCAGAGCAGTCGGCGATTTTCAACATTTTGTCATGGCCCACGGGGTGAGCTATTTGTACCTATATTCTGCGTGCTGACAGGGGAGAAGAATTAGAACGTTGAGATACCAAATGAGATGAGACAATTTCAAACTACACTAATGAGATACGGCTTTCTCATAGCACGTGCGATTATTACGTACCTCCATCGGTGGCCTACCCAAGTGCACAGCCCATTCAATTATCCGATAAATAACCGGTTATAACCATTACAATAGCAGTTCAAATGACAGGTGATTCTCGATACATTACGAGTTTAACGTTAACCTATTTCCTAACAGTCAAGTTTTACTGCACATGAATATCTAGCCCTGACTTTCACTTATAAGTTAGGTTATAAATATATTGAACTGCTGTACAACTTGGTGATTATGACTGTATATTCGGCTGCCTACTTATAGTACTGAGGGCTTAAATAAAGTGACATTATATCAGCCATATTTATTTATTTATTTAACATGTGGAAAACCAACAGCTTAACTTATAAACAATAAATATACTGAAATAAGAAACATGATGCCAATTACAGGTTTTCACGGCTAGCTATACAGTAATTATAATAAGAGATCTTATACACGACAAGACTTAAAGAAAAGATGAGCACCATTCGTCGAGTCGGTACCACCAAACACAAGGAATAGACTACAGTAAAATAAAATAAATTATGAAACAGAACTACTAATTAACACTACGAATTAATTTTGAAAAATTACAGGTTTAGCCTATTGTGTACGCTTTAGCCTTTGGTTGAAAACAATTCAAAAGAGTGCTTGCATAGGTCATATAATGTAAGTGAGTGGAAACGCCAGGAGGAGACGCCTTAGGAAGACATATAGTGACCTTATTGGTGATGTTCTTCAGAGAGGTCAGGTGAGTAGTACTCGCAACCGGCGTGCGTATATGACTGTATGAACGTAAACGAGGTAAAAGGAGTATGCAAGGATCGTAGCAGGTGGCGTTCTGTTGTTTCTGCCTACCCCCATGGGAAAAAGGCATGAGTTTATGTATGTATTTATTGTATGTATTTCAGTGATAACGATGATAAAAAAGTCAAAAATGTATTGGATTGACGTAAGCTACCGATTAGCTTAACAGTGTATACAAGGTTTGTGCAAACACTTTTAAAAGTCAATCGTGTTTTAAAAACTAGATGAGGTCGGCATTTCCTATCTGACTACTCTTAGAAGAAAGCCCGACACAAACTCAGAGGTCACAGTCTCTTTTAAAGTCCAGAAATAATCTTGGTCAGATCATGTGAAGACCTTGTAGATTGGTGTCTGAAATGGTCTTTTGAGGGAAGAACCACACAGATTGAGTGGACCTGACCAGTCAGTGCACGCATTTGTCAGTAACGTGCAGCTCAACTCAGAACTTAAGGAGCTCAACGGTTGTTGAAAATCGTTGTAGAAATACGAACGCTTTGTAAGCGATTGCCATTTGTTTACACCAAGGAGATCTTAAGAATAGCCTAATTTCAGCACTGGACGAGAAAAGGCAGATACTGCTAGGATCACCAACTTGTTATTCCATCAATAATTGGAACAGAGGCCTCCTCTCTTCGAGAGGGAGTGGGCTGTGGCCACGTGGGCTCAGTGCGGGTTGGTAGATGTCACATGTCTTGTCTTCTTGTCAATTTTTGGTTCTTGGACATGCCGGTTTCCTCACGATGTTTCCCTTCACCGTTTTGAGAGCAGTGGTGATGAAATTATTTACTTAATAGCTTCGAATTTACGACCAACAAGTCGTAAATTAGGGTTAAGCTATAAGAACTATCATGTTTGGCCCACACCCAGCGCTGGGATATGTTAGAACTAGGCCGAGAAACCTTGTTCCAAGTACAGCGTTAGCCATTAATAATACGTGTATTTATACTCTTATCATTCAATCGAGGGGCCTGTGGCTAAGTAATAACAGCCGAACGGGTCGATCGATCAGGTTAACCTACGCTTTCCTCGGTTGGTCCGTGGATGGGTGACCATCTTTACATACCAAAACCCTTCCGTGCCTCGGAAAGCATTTTAAGTCATTTATCCTGGCTGTTATTCGTGGATATTTGACAGTCGTTACGAGTCCATCAAAGTCCGAAAGTCTGACAACCAGTCTTACCAAGGGATCTCGTATTGCCCAGTTAGGCAGCCGCTCCATGTACAGATATTCAGCTGCATCTGGTTAGACTGGAAGCCGACCCCAACATTGGGAAAAGGCTAGCCAGATAATGACCCTCTTCTCGTTCAAATACCTATCAAAATCAATTTATTTTATGTAAAACAATTTTCAACAACACATGCCTTCCGCGTTTTGATGCGAAAAATCCATTTACCCGACATAACCTGTCCAAAGTAATATAATGAGTTTGTAAATTATGTGCCATTCATGGTATGAATTGACCTAGAGAACGCCTAGCGGATTTAATGTAGCGTCATTATTTATAAGTAGCTTTTACTCGCGGCTCCGCCCGCGTGGGATTCGGGATAAAAAGCCTATGTGCCTCAAGAATGTAGGCCGCGCACATCCGCTGTGACTGACATGAAAAATGAGTGAGTTTTCAAGAAAAATTGTTAAACGTTTTGTGATGAAACTGTGTGCTAGAAATATCTTACTGGGATCGTTAATCTGCCTGCGACTCAGATTGAAGTTCTTTAGTTAATTAACTGACAGGAGGAGGTTACTTTCTATATTTTTCAGTTAATTTCTTTGGTAGCTTTTTAATATCTATTACATTTTTTAAAGATATAAATGTGCCCATGGGTGTAGGCAGGAACTACAGAACGCCACCTGCTACGATCCTTACATACTTTTTAACCGACTTCAAAAAGGAGGAGGTTCTCAATTCGTCGGAACCTTTTTTTATTTTTTTTTATGTATGTTCCCCGATTACTCGAAGATGGCTGGACCGATTTGGATTTTTTTTGTTTTGTTCGAGAGTGTATACATCACAGTTTGTCCCATATAAAATTGATTAACTTTGCTTTGGTAGTTTTTGAGTTAGCTTCAATAATACGTATTTTTTCCCCACTTTTATATGGATGATGTTCTAGTTTGTTTTGCAGGTAGTGGTATTTGAATTTATGTGGGGTAGGTACACAACTAAAAAGTGAAAAATAAAAACTTTTTTACAAAAAAATACAACCGACTTCCAAAAACAACACTACAAAGTGAAAAAATAACTTTAATTTCGGAAGTCGGTGGCAAAAAACGAAAATACATTTAACTAGACACCGACTTCCGAAATTAAAGTTATTTTTCACTTTGTAGTGTTGTTTTTGGAAGTCGGTTGTATTTTTTTTTTCATATCAGGTCATACACGCACGCCGGTTGCGAGTACTACGCACCTGACCTTTCCGAAGAACATCACCACTAATAAGGTCACTATAATTTTGTCCTCCTAGGGAAGGAGTGAGTTTAATATGTTTGTATAGACATTCTGGCTTGTTTTTATTGACTAATCCAGTAGATAATGATGATAATTCATTAGAAATTACGGATGTCTTGCATAATTATAGAAAGTTATTAAATGTAAACTTAACACTTTCTTTAAGATTGTTTTCGGTCTTTTTACCACGATATAATTATTATTTTACTCGTATTCAAGATTAAAAGTGATTAAAAGATACTTTCCACGAGTTTACTTTTCCGGCCTAGCTTGTAATTAATAGTTTGACACTCTTTTCTTCGTAAATGTCAGTAGAAAGTATAATTATATAAACAGATGTTATAATTAAATTAACATCAATTAATTTAATACTAATTCTACTTTTCCGTTTTCACTTATTTTGTTAATGTCAAAAGTAATGGCAATAGGTAAATAAAATGACAGAAATGTACTAGTTTTTTTAGTTAAAAACTTTTGAACGAAACTGTGTCAAGTTATTGAAGATTTTTTTTTTTTTAAATATGGGATCTCGGGTTTTTTATTTTCCCATAGTCATGGCGTATCATACAACTTTGAATGGGTGATTAATGTTTTCACACAAAAGCAGTGTGTGGGAAAACATTTACGCAGTACGCCCAGTATATCTAGGTACTTGAAGATAGCGCTAGTTGTTCAGGCAAATAAGGGTCAAATTCAGTGTATTTCAAATTAGTTCGCTTTTCCGCCGTCTGTCAAAATAGTCTGGTTTGTATGTGGCATAGTTATCGTCGGTAACTTGTCAAAAATTTCTTTTTAAGATGATGAATTGTGTTATGTTAAACAAAATTTGTGTTTTAAAACAAAAGTGTACGATTTTGTGTGGGCATTGAGATATATTTTGGGAGCTACCTTATCTGATTTGATATAATAATTAGGTAAATTATCATATTTTTACGCCTTGTATATTGTATACCGAAGTGAAATAAGAGGTTATACCCCTTTCTACAAGCTTTATATTAACTTGCTTCGTTCGTATGTTTCCGGTTACTCTCTTTTTTACCGATGTAAGATTAATTCTTTTATGAAATGTAATCAACTTGTTATTTCTTTCCTTTGTATGTCGTACTTTTTTTTGTGGATGGGAAATTATCAAACGACTTCTCCCGCTCTGGGCGGAGCGGGAGGGAGTGTCAGACTTTTACTGACTAAAACCCACCCGTGTTCCTTCAATTGCCTGTGCCAGGGCCACGGTATCTCTTTCGAATAACCTGCGAACCCGCCGGCTTTATGTCATACTTACCCGCGACTTCGTCCGCGTGAAATTTCTTGTTCCCCCGTCCCACCCCGTTGCATCGCATCGCTCGCCCGCGCTTTCTTTTTGCTCGGCTCCTAAAGGTCGTAGCGTGATGTTAAATAGCCTAAAACTTTCCTCAAGAATTGGGCTATCAAGTGGAAAATTTTCTTTTCAAATTTGACTGGTAGCTCAAAAGATTATCCCCTACATACAAACAAATTTTACCACTTATAGTATTACATTATTAGAATTAGTATTCTACATCTAGATGTGTTTCTTTTTTTGTTATGACTCACTCATTACAAACCGTTAATCAATGCTCAGCACTACCCATAAGGGCAGTCGATGTCGTATGCATAATGCATCCAAAAGTTTTCTTCAACCAGCCAAGTGCGTGTCGGACTACGCACAATGAAGGGTTTCGTAGCAAAAAAAAAAAAATTTCCCTAAAACAAAGTTTGTAATTAATCCGATTTTTTTTTATGTGATAAAATTACAAATTATTAATTTTCGGGCTTTTTAGGGTTCCGTGCCTCAAAAGGATAAAACGGAACCCTTATAGGATCACTCGTGTGTCTGTCTGTCTGTCTGTCCGTCTGTCACAGCCAATTTGCTCCGAATCTAATGGACAGATTAAGTTGAACTTTGGTACACATATGAATTTCTGTGACCCAAACACGGACGGGTAAAGTAAATAAATGAATTTTGAATATAGGGGTCACTTTTGGGGGGCAAATAAGAAAATTAAAAAAAAAAGTTTTGCAAACTACACCATGTGACATGTCAAATAAAAGGGCTTACTATGAGGGTCTCAAATATATTTTTTTTATAATTTTAAAATAAATTGTTTTAAAGTTATTTAAGAAAATAGACGAAAATTGACCATTCCCCTTATATCCTTATCTACTGAGCCTAAAATCTTGAAAAAAATACAGAAAATAGATCTTTACCTGTAGATTACAGGAAAACTTATAAGACGTCTGTGGTCTTAAAATAACATGGAAAATTTATCAGTATTGTGAGTACAAACTTACATTTACAGTTGGAATGTATGGGAGAACATGTTTTTCAACTACAATGTTAAGTTTGTTCTTAAGATAAATTCATCCCAACTACGGAACCCTTCATTGTGCATGGTCCGACACGCACTTGGCCGGTTTTTTTCTTTTTCTAGTGCTGTGAGACGTTGCTTCTCGCCAAATTTCATGATTCTAGGTCAATGGGAAGTACCCTATAGGTTTTGATTTACTTGCGAGTATCAAAATATGTCGCATAAATGGCAGTATTTTATTACTGCGTTGATTTAGAAGCTTGATTTTTTTAAAGCTCTAAGGGACCATAGACCTACGTATTGGATATTAATTTCAACTTGATACCTCCACGCGTTCGTGAGAAAAAGGGTCTTGACTGACAGACAGACGGACAAAGAAGTGATCCTATAAGGGTTCCGTTTTTTCTTTTGAGGTACGGAACCCTAAAAAAGACAGTATGCTTTCCAAAACAAAAATCAGTCTCAATAACAAAAAATATGCTCACCCATCCACTAACCAACCGCATCAACCGCAGCTTAACCTCACAAAGTTCCCAGACCCATGCATACTAACTTACACAAAGATAACCTGATAGCCTATTAGCATCTTATCACACTCATGCAAGCCTATCAGAATCTATCACACACTATAGCGTTATTGAGAATGTAACAAACTCGGCTATCCACAAAGATGGTGCGATAACGCCTAGTAAATGAGACTTAGAACCTAGAAAGTTAGCTTTCCTTCCAATCTAGCGATCTAGATAGAGTTTTTACGATATATATGCTATGCAGAGTATTAAAGGTTAATTATTATATGTAAACTAAGCTAAGTCTCTAGGGAGTCCGTGAGAAAATGAGTGTGTTTATAATTCTACTGTCAATGATTGAATGTTAAAATGATTTCAGAATATTCTTTGTGCATGTAGAGGAGCTTGTGGCTAAGTAATAACAGCCGCACGGGTCGATCCATCAGGTTAAGCTACGCTTGCCGGGGTTGTCCGTGGATGGGTGACCATCTTTACATACCAAGACTCCTCCGTGCCTCGGAAAGCACGTTAAGCCGTTGGTCCCGGCTGTCATTCGTGGATCTTTGACAGTCATTACGGGTCGTCAGAAGCCCGAAAGTACGACAACCAACCAAGAGGTATCGTATTACCCAGTTACTGGGTTGTGGAGGTCAGATAGACAGTCGCTCCATGTAAAATACTGGTTTTCAGCTGCATCCGGTCAGACTGGAAGCCAACCCCAACATAGTTGGGAAAAGGCTAGGCAGAGATGTAGGTGCGGTCAGGTTAACTGTTTATCAGATTGGCATACTGCATCAATTTGCCTTGTTATAGCCATTACCTAATATGACTGTCAAAGAATGACATGAATTGTGATTTTAATATACGGCCAACTTAAGTTGCTAGTCAATTTGGTAAACAAATTATTTCCCTGACGTATTCCTGCTGATGCTGAATCATTTTTTACTGCGTTGACTTAGAATTTTTAGAGCTCCATTAAACCTATTTATTTCATATTAATTTTAAATTGATACCTGAACGCGTTCCTGAGAAAAAGGGTCTTGACAGACAGACAGACGGACAACGAAGTGATCCTATAAAGGTTCCGTTTTTTCCTTTTGAGGTACGGAACCCTAAAAAACACGGAACTTAAATGAAGCTAAAGAATTTCTGATCGGCAATTCGACATTTGTATCATCTTTAACCATAGGTATAAGTTACACAAAAGCACTCGTAAATATACCTACATATACAATCCATAATCTAAGATCACCCAGCTAAAACCAACAATATCTAAAGAACATTCGATATTCGCAAGTCACAGTGTTTGCTCGACATTAATGTAATTTATGATGCCCAATTTACATGTCAACAGATGCCTATCTAGCTTTCCAATGAATAAGTAGGAAGAGCTGAATGCCTGCGCTAAATAGTTTTTAAAGGTGTTTCAGTGTGTTCTTGATATTTTAATTATGGGTGCTTGAGTTGTTTTTAAAGTCAAATTGGGAATGTTATTATTACATATTAGGTACGGTTCGGGATAGTTCTGGTACAATCAGATTTAGTTCGAGAACTACTGGACAGATTTATGTATGATTTTCATAAACCACTAGTGTTCTTACACATTACACACAGAGGCAACTGCACGTGTCGAGGGCGGTCGTCGATGCGTCGACGACCGCCGCCGACCTAAAGTTGTAGCGCATGTTGTGCAGTTGTAGCGTGTCGCGTCCGCCATTTTGTTAGTGGACTGCAAATAGTTCAGGAGTAACAAAATGGTGGACGCGACACGCTACAACTGCAAGCGTCGCTTTAGGTCGATGCCGCCGACATGTCGTTATTTTTCCATAGCAGAGTGACTTTTAACAAAATATTTTTTTTGTGAAAGTAATGAATGAATGACTGAATGAATGAAAGAGCGGTTCTAAATGTTTTACTGCTGATTAAGTGTGTATTGTGTTTCGAGGTTTAGACATTCAATTATTCTAAATCAATTTCAAATGTCCGAAGCATAAAGAGCATAGCTATGATAGTTTTACTATCTTATTATTCTGTCTCTGTAAACGGAATGATTTCCAAACTCTAATTTAGTATCGCGATTTATAATTTTAAGTATAAATTATATTCATAATATATATTATTTGAGATGATTATCGTTACCCGCGGTACTCGTAAAGGAATTGGGTTACTGTGGCGTTCGCTCAGTGTTCATACGAAAGCTGACCATGTAACGATATTGCTATATTCTATCCACGTAGTTAATATGACTTTCAGTTGGCGTTTGAATAAATAAGGAATCAAAAGATAAGGTACGATAGATTGAGATATTTGATACCGTCGAAAATAGCCATAATAATTTTCAAGGATGACGTTTCAAATGCTAAAACTTTAGTAAAAAAAAGAAGACTTCGTGCTTGGGCAGGTAATTTTTTTGGATTTTCATCAAACGTAACAGTTGGATTGTGACTGTACTATTAGACCTCCGTCTTACCCGTTAAGGTTCGCGCATATTTTGCCGGGCCGCAGCGGGTTGGGTCACAGCGCAAAAAACCGCTCAAATCGCTCGTATGTATTTTATATGAACTATCTTAAATAAAATTTTTGCGCTGCGACCCGACCCGCTGTGGCCCGACAAAAAATGCGCGAACCTTTAGGGCGTGGTTTTATATTATGTTATTTTATAATAAACTGGAGAATGTGATTTTAATACAAATAAGACTTTTCGAACGTCGTAAAAAGTGGGTGACTAATCTAGCCGGTATTTTTCTTGTACTAAGAGTTGAGAAAGCAGTTTGACCCTGCTAAAATATTCAACGTTGAAGCTGGACCTGGAACAGCTTGGCGGCGACGACGGCGATGTCGTTAAAAGATTCCCATCCATAGATTAATATCACCCTTCTCTCCACTATTCCTTTGCCTACTCAAGGATGCATATCCGGTACGACTCAAACTTTCCTTATCCTAAGGCCACGTCTTCCCTAGCATTACTGCGCCCCCCGGTCTACCCCTTGATATGCAATGGCCTCTGTTACTCCATGAAACATGAGGTTGCAGGGGCTAGTGTGAATCTTTGGGTTCATTCGAGTAATCAAGTCTGGTCAAACCACGCTGGGGTCGGTGCATTTCATTCATTCATTCATTCCACATCATTATTCAAAAATAGTTCAGAACATTTATTTTCTAAACTCGAAACCAGTGTCCCTGCTATACAAACTTGCCGTCATAACATTAGGTCGGGGCACATGATCTGAATACCGCGGAAGCCGACGTCACGTATCCCGACATTGTAGCCCGGCCGTATTTACTGTTCCATTCAAAAGGTTTTTAATTATTTAGTTCAGAAACTTTGAGATTAATTGAGCAGATAGTATTATGAGTTTGTTAGGTTGTTGATGGATGCTGGGGACTTTGATACCTAGATAAATTAGGGAGTAATGTGTCTTGATGCATCAGAGGAACTGAGCAGCTCACCTCTTGTCGCGTTTGTTTTTAAAGTGACAAAAGAAGGTCGCTTTGTCAGCTGTCATCCTCGCTCCTGTTCTCGTAAGCTAGTTTATAATATTATTGGATAGTTGAGCTTTCAATAATCTATTGAAAATACTCTACAAAGATAGAGTTTATCACTTTCCTTTAGGATGAATAAATGTTTAAAGCATTTTAGGCCTAGTTTCTAACCTTCACTAAGCATTTAAAGGCAAACTCACTTAACAAATTAGGCTTAAATTAAATAAATAAAATTGGCAGTTATGAGGCCAGCGGACATAAGTGAAAACTTAAAACTTTTGATTAACTTTGTTAGTTTTTTGAATTTAATTTTAGTAAAAAATAAGTAAAATTTCATAATTCGTAAATTGAAAAAAAAAAAGAAAATTAAACAAAATAAATAATAAGCAAAAATAGGATCACTATATTATTTGCAAAAGACACGTTCAAGAAGCTATTTGTTCTATGCCAGCTGTTAAAAGGCCGTTGACCAAGACCTTTTTTTTTGTTCATCGTCTGTCTATTGTTCTACACAAAAACGAACGACCGTTTTTATAAATGTCTTTATTTATTTTGACATGTAAAATAATAACAACTTTCAGTTGAAATAAAACTTAATTTTGAACATTCGGCAAAGATGCATTTATAATTTTTAAAACTATGTATAGCAAGCGCGGTGTCGTAGTGTCGATGACGCAAGCCCGTAAGATTTCCTCCTACCAAAAATCATTTAAAAAAGTTTTGACTTCAAATCGCACGCATAAAGAAGTTTTCACTCCAAAAATTGACAGTTATGGAGAGTTGGAGACTGCCGACATGAAAACTTAAAAAAGTAAAATTATGCACAGTATGTCGCGTTGACGAGATGTCGAGGTATCACGGTGACGCGGTGTCGCGAACCCACCAAAAACCATTGCAAAAATCGGTCAACGCGCCTATAGAAGTTTTCACTTCAAAAACTAATAAAAAAAACCGGCCAAGTGCGTGTCGGATCACGCACAATGAAGGGTTCCGTAGTTGGGATGAATTTATCTTAAGAACAAACTTAACATTGTAGTTGAAAAACATGTTCTCCCATACATTCCAACTGTAAATGTAAGTTTGTACTCACAATATTGATAGATTTACCATGTTATTTTAAGACCACAGACTTCTTATAGGTTTTCCTGTAATCTATAGGTAAAGTTCTATTTTCTGTATTTTTTTCAAAATTTTAGGCTTAGTAGGTAGTTTCGGAGATAGGGGGGGGGGGGGGGAATGGTCAATTTTCGTCTATTTTCTTAAATAACTTTAAAACAATTTATTTTAAAAATATAAAAAATATATATTTAAGACCCTCATAGTAAGCCTTTTCATTTGACATGCCACATGGTGTAGTTTGCAAAACTTTTTTTTTTAATTTTCTTATTTGCCCCCAAAAGTGACCTCTATATTCAAAATTCATTTATTTACTTTACCCGTCCGTGTTTGGGTCACAGAAATTCATATGTGTACCAAATTTCAACTTAATCGGTTAATTAGATTCGGACCAAATTGGCTGTGACAGACGGACAGACAGACAGACAGACACACGAGTAATCCTATAAGGGTTCCGTTTTTTCCTTTTTAGGTACGGAACCCTCAAAAATGTTCTTCGGTTTTACTATTTTCTACTACCTACCCAGCCATGGTAGATAGTGGAAAATCTACCAATATACAACCAATAAGATTGCCCACGTAGGTATTTAAACACACAAAGTGAGAAGAATGCGCCAGTTCGACGTATGTGCATAGCTCAGCTATTTAGCGGTAACCCTTGCGCGCTGGGATGCGCCTGCGCATGCCGAGATACTGATCGAGACTATACAGTTAAGACTTTGTCGCCCGTGTCATTAGCTCCTAGTCCAGGGATGGCAAACATTTGTGGCCAAAAAGCAAAAAAAAAAAGGAAATAACATGCTTTCCGTTTATTTAGGTTAGATTATTCTTTTTATTTTTTGTGTATTGCAGAGACACTTTTAAGGGTACCTCAAAAAGAAAAAACGGAACCCTATAGGATCACTTCGCTGTCCCGTCTGTCTATCAGTCTGTCAAGACTCTTTTTCTCAGGAACGAGTGGAGGTATCAAGTTGAAATTAATACCAAATACCTAGGTCTACGGTCCCTTGGAGCTCTAAAAAAATATCAAGCTTCTAAGCCAACGCAATAAAAAATACAACCATTTATGCGACATAGGTATTTTGATACTCGCAAATAAATCAAACGGGTACTTCCCGTTGACCTAGAATCATTAAATTTGGCATGAAGCAAGGTTATGATACCTTATGCACAAGTAAAGGAAAAAGTCCAAAAATTATTAAACCCTAATTTTTTGACATAAAAAAATTTTTTTTGGGAGTACAATGTTATGTTTGTGTTAAGGATAAAACCTTTTCAACTACGGAACCATTCATTGTGCGTGGTCCGACACACACTTGCCTGGTTTTAATTAATTTTGACCAGCTTTATTTGTAGCAACAAATTTACACTAGGTACTAAATTAAATGACTAACTAACTAACTATACAAATAAATACAAAAACGAAAGTACACTTAGGCGTCGAAGTACTCGTCCGCATCGATTCTATATTATTTTAAAAATATTCGTTCATAAATAGCATATTGAGAACGAATTCTGACACAAATTGAAGTAGAATTGAAATATACAAATGCACTATTAGATTACATGTAAATAAAGTGAAAATCGTATTGTATTTGTGACCCATTTACAGCAGGCAATTAAATTGGAAGCATATTGATGATCAGTATTGCAATTTTATAGCTGCCTTTGGATTTTTATACTTCAATCATTGCCGTGCCCAGAATATTTCTGTCGCGTGCCGTAGGTTCGCCACCCCTGTCCTAGTTTACGTTTAGTGTATACCAGGCTTTAAATATACTATAGTATGATGTAATCGAGATTATTTACTGGTTAGAATTTAACTTGTATGGCGCCTGCATCATGAATTCATGATACATGATCAGGAAATGAATCGTCTGTTTTAGTAGTTTTCATAGACTAACGTTTTTTTAATTGGTTAGTTTCTCAGCATTTGTTTTATGTTCTGGAAAAGCTTGCGTTGACCGCTTTGTGTTTTAACATAAGCTGTTATTGAGCTGAGTTTATTAGATAAAATAACAATAGAAATGTGTTTTTCAATAATCTATTATATTTTTCGAATAAGCAATTATTTTCATTTAACATTCCCAAAAATTTGGTCCCGTGTGAGCCAGAAAGGAGATTAAATGTGACAGGCCTCTTAAGTGATGATATTGTTGGCGATGAAATGCGCTTTTCTCAGGGAAACATATTAACAGGTTCACGCGCGGTAAACGAGCCACAATAGAAGTTAGTTATGACGTCTATAGCCGTATAATATGTCCTTAAAAGTGATAAACTTTACGGTAGGTAATGAAATAAGAGGAAAATGTGAAAAACTTGGATAAATATATATACGAGTATACCTATACACATAAATACATAATTTCACACCTTTTTCCCATGGCGTTAGGCAGAAACTACAGTACACCACTTGCTACGATCTTTATGGTTATCTGTACCGTTTTCTCAAATAGATATAATAGACATATCTTCCAGAAATAATGCTACAGACTGGATCTTACAGGAATGATTACACCCTGACCTATGCCATTCAACTGCACACAGAATTCTAGGGTTAGACAGACTTGCCCTTCTGCCTACACCACTCACAAGACACGCTAAACATGATCAAATGATTCCCAACATAATTGCTATATTAAATAGGAGCAGGATACAGTTACATAGCTTCGGGCACCGCGCATAAGTGCGCAACTGAACGGACATGCAGCTATTGTGCCCAGCCGATCCGAGATACGGGCGAGTTCCAAGTACAGTTACCACGTTATGCGCCGCGTGTGTGGCTGTCTTCCACCTGATATATGGCGGGGATGTGGGCTGCTTCTAGCTGGTGTGGGGATTAAATAGTTAGTATCTTAAGGTGACCCTCTTTGACCTGAGTTGTAAGGTATGAGGAAGCACAAATTAGTAGATTTTTTGAGAATACTAGCCATTTTTAGGGTTCCGTATCTCAAAAGGAAAAAACGGAACTCATTGGATCACTTCGTTAACCGTCTGTCTGTCTGTATGTCTGTCTGTCAGTCTGTCAAAACCCTTTTTCTCAGGAACGCATGGAGGTATAAAGTTGAAATTGTTATCAAATACGTAAGTCTATGGTCCCTTGGAGTTCTAAAAAAATCAACCTTCTAAGTCAACGCAATAAACAAAATACGGCCATTTATGCGACATATTTTGATACTCGCAAGTAAATCAAAACCTATAGGGTACTTCCCGTTGTCCTAGAATCATGAAATTTGGCAAGAAGCAAGGTCTCACAGCAAAAATAAAGGAAAAGTCCGAAAATTGTTAATTTGTCATTTTATCACATAATATATATTTTTTTTGATATTACAATGTTAAGTTTGTTTTTGAGATATTTTTTTTGCAACTGCGGAGCCCTTCATTGTGGCGTTGCCCGACACGCACTTGGCTGGTTCTTTTTTGAGAAGGAAAGGTGTTGAAATTGTTAAAGGAGTTGCAGCAGCTTAGGCTAGAGATCTTATATGAGCTTTTATTCCATTCAGCTTCCATTAAGTCTTAGGTGCCAGTAGTCCAGATCTTAGGTGCCAGTTTACATAATAAATATTTGAAATTTAACTATAGTTAAGCTTTTTACTACAGAAAAGATAATAAGTCATACCTAAGAAAAGAAATCATGACCAAGCATACTACCCTTACATAAGAGCCTCATCATCTCCCTAGCCTTTTCCCAACTATGTTGGGGTCGGCTTCCAGGCTAACCGGATGCAGCTGAATACCAGTATTTTACATGGAGCGACTGCCTATCTGACCTCTACTACCCAGTTACTGAGTAATACGATACCCCTTGGTAAGACTGGTTGTCAGACTTTCGGGCTTCTTTTCCGTAACGATTGTCAAACGGCACGAGGTCGTGGTATCCATCCACGAACCAACCGCGGCAAGCTTAGCTTAACCTGATCGATCGACCTGTGCGGCTGTTGTTACTTAGCCACGAGCCCCTCTTAGCCACAAGCTCCCTTAGATAAAAGCCTACATAGTATAATAATTTATGTATTTATACCTATACCTACACAACATAATTCTGAATATATATTCTCCTATGACGTCACCATTTAGCATACAGGTGGATGTTCCAACACCCACGGACCACATCCTAACAAGAGGCCGTTTACCAAGCGAACTATTTTATTCAGCAACAAATTCAAGAGCTTTCCCTCGATCAGAATACTCACAATGCGAGCAAATAAAGTAGATCCAGTCCGGAAAGACTAATTCTTTACCTGCTAGTAGTACAAACGCCTTTTGTGGAATTGATTGTGCCTAGAGAAATTCTAGGACAGGGGTGGCGAACATTTTAATACTTAGGTTTTTTTTGGTAAAAATAATTTAGCAGAGGATTTGTGGTGTCTTGTTTTCTTAACAAATGTCTAAGAAATGTTAAGGTTGTATATCCTAATTAGAATAATGTGTTTTTAAATCAAACAGCTGAGTGCCTCACAGCTCAATAAAGCTTTTAATTTTTCATGACTGACGGACTAAATAGAATTTATTTTTCTTTACACAGGCATCATCGTTATTTTAGATTTCGCAGGAATTTCTCCTGCGAAATCTTTAATTCACATTTGTAAACTAAAAAGCTGGATTTTTACTCGACAATAAAAATAAAAAATTAAAAAAAGTAATTAAAAAACTTAAAAAACCTGACTGCGGTAAAAAACAAACCCAAAAAAACAAGCCCAAAACAAAAAAAAAAGCTAAAAACAAGCCCATTTAATTTAAATAAATGTTGGAAGCGGGAGGGACCCATACCATTTTTATTATATTTTTAAGTCCCGCCTGCTTCCAACATTTATTTAATTTAAAATGGGCTTGTTTTTAGCTTTTCAGTTTTTTAAAATTAAGTTTTTTACCGCAGTCGGGCTTTTTAATTTTTTTTCAAACTACTTTTCTGCTCAATAAGAAACTTAGCTATGGAAATGTACTAAACAGAGAGAAACATAGACTTCCGAATTAAAAATAAAGACGAATTACGTTTAGCTGTCGATAACATTGGCCCAAGAATGAATCCTACCGTCGTACCTCAGGTTGACCATCCCTACAAATCCTAACGTTATAGTTAATATTTAACATAGCTTTCTACCATTTTATGTTACGATATTGTTGGTTAGGTATTATTTATCGTCCGAGACGACAGTGCCTGGTTAGTTGTAAGGGTAGCGGTATATTATGCGCCAGGTATAGTAAGCGCCATGCGCCAGGAATATATTGTGAGGATTCTGTAGAAAGTATGACTTTGTAAACTCATATTTGGATGATGATATGGTTAGAAATGGAGTGACTACTGAGATGACCGTTAATAGAGATGTATGGAAGAATAAGACATGATTTGTCGACCCCAAATAAATTGGGATGGTTGAAAATCAATCTGCCTAGCCTTTTCCCAACTATATTGGGGTCGGCTTCCAGTCTAACCGGATGCAGCTGAATACCAGTATTTTACATGGAGCGACTGCCTATCTGACCTCCACAACCCAGTAACTGTATAATACGATGCCCCTTGGTAAGAATGGTTGTCAGACTTCGGGCTGCTTTTCCGTAACGACTGTCAAAGATCCACAAATGACAGCCAAAACCAAGGGCTATGTTCCGACGCACGGAAGTCTCGGTATATAAAAATAGACACCCATGTTATTATTCGGGGGCAGAAAAATGATGATGAATAATTTTTTTCAAACAGATTTTAGGTATTTTTGTAAAAAGCTTAAATGCGATGCGGAAGTCATATTTGTAAGTTAAGTAAATAGTACAGTTTATTGTGAAAGAGTGCTTTCAGGGAAGTACTATCTGTATGGTTTGAAAGGCATGGCTGCCACTGAAATTACAGGCGAATGAGGCATTGTCTGTGCCGTTTAAAATTTCCTTTCTATTCCTGAAAGTTAATTTCTTTATTTAAAACAATGTGAGATATGTAGTGATTAATTTCGAAGAAGTCTCTTAAAGGCAACTAACTATTGGATTGAAAATTACATCGTATTAAATGAAACAGTACACTTTTTATTGGGATTAAAGATAAGTGTTCGTATATGTCTTCTGATCTGTATTATTATTATCTGATACTCGTGAATTATAAAGCTATTTACTTTCGAAATATTGCTGCAATAGTGGTCCGCGTTTCTTTCGATAATTTTGTTACACTTAACTTAAATATCTTTTATTGTTAGAGTCGTTTAAATTTTTTTTTTATGGTTTTACTAGATTTTGCTCGCGGCTTCGCCCGCGTGGAGATTGGAAATACTAGTTTTTGTTCCAGAGATTGGAAATTATCCCATAGAAATTCTCTACCGGGATACCAAGTATCCTATATCCTAACCTAGGTCATGGTCTACTCATGTGCCAAATTTCATCGAAATCCGTTAAGCCGTTTTAGGGTGAAAGCGTAACAAACAAACTCACTTTCGCATATAAAATATCAGTTTGGATATTTAGTTTTCACAAATCCACAGGCAGCTCTCAAATTTTTCATATCAGATACTTCTGCGACCCTGGTACATCCGATGCAAGTTGCTATTTAAAATATGTTTGATATCATCATGTTTTTCAGCGGCAAGTCATCTTACATTATTTCTCCCTCATCTCGGCCAAGGTTCCGTCCAGATTTTAGCCAATCTACCATCAAATCAAATCAAATTCATTCCATCATCAATTCTATCAACACAAGTTCCTATTTCAAATGAGCTACTGACCACACCTAATTTATTAAAACTCCCGTCAACCAAGAATAACTTAAAACCTTATTTGAACTTATAACCTCCGTACAGCAAATCAACCATAGCTTAGGGCTACGACAAACTTGTCCGCAGTAGTGTGTCATCAACCTAACAGTACGTACAAAGACTTATCCGTTAGACTATTTACTGTGACATGTTTATGATAGAGAATATTCTTCACTGCGTAATATGCAGATTTGTTTAGCGGGAAGCTTTGACATGATTCATGTATAGGTTTCAGACGTTTGAAGATAGAGAATTAATTCTATTCTAGAATCTGGTGAGATCGATTTCGATTCTTTAGGTTGGCAAAGCCAGGTTATAAAGAGAACGAATGAACGAACCCTCTTCCGAATATGTTTTGTTAGGAAAATAATAACAAAAAAACAAAAAGGAAATATTAAATGGTTAAATAAATAAATTAATTCTGAATGTGCTTTCTTCAGCTGCATCCAATTAGACTGGAAGCCGACCCCAACATAGCTGGGAAAATATAGGAGACGAGGTGAATGTGAACGAAATGGTAAAGAGTGAACTGAAAACAAATAATTTATGAAGACCGAAGTCATGTCGATGTTATGTTTACGGAATATGACTGCAGATAAAATATATCTACAGTGCCCTCCAAAAGTTAGCTGACATAGTTCCGCTTCAGCTGTCATTGTGATTTAAAATTCTAGTTTCAAATCCTAAAGAAGTTTTCACTTCAAAAAAGTTTAAATGATATTTGGTAGGAGGAAATCTTACGGCTTCGCGTCACCGCGTCACCGCGCCCCCTCGACACCGCGACATGCTATGCATAGTTTTATATTTTTAACTGATGAAAAAAAAAGGAGGAGGTTCTCAATTCGACACGTATGTTTTTTTTTTTATTTTTTTTTATGTATGACCACGCATAACTTTTTACAGAGTCGTCCAATTTGAATTTTTTTTGTTTTATTCGAAAGGGTCCTCATAGTTGGTCCCATATAAAATTGATTAACTTTGCTTGAGTAGTTTTTGAGTTAGCTTCAATAATACGTACCTTTTCCCCACTTTTATATGGATGATGTTCTAGTTGCTTTTGCAGGTAGTGGTATTAGAATTTGTGTGGGGTAGATACCACAACTAAAAAGTGAAAAATAAAAACTTTTTTACAAAAAAATACAACCGACTTCCAAAAACCACACTACAAAGTGAAAAATAACTTTAATTTCGGAAGTCGGTGGCAAAAAACGAAAGTCATTTAACCAGACACCGACTTCCGAAATTAAAGTTATTTTTCACTTTGTAGTGTTGTTTTTGGAAGTCGGTTGTATTTTTTTGTAAAAAAGTTTTTTATTTTTAAGTTTTCACTTCTGTCGGGAGTCATGACTGCCAATATTTTTATAACCGTGTTTTAGTTCTTGTACTCGTATCATAGCGCCATTGCAGCTGAAGTGGAAAAATATCAACAAACTTGTGGAGAGCATTGAATCTGCAAAAAAAAAAAATGCACAGTACACACTACCATGCTATTCAAGACACTTCAGTTGGCAGACTCACTGGTTTAAACTCGTGACCATAAAGCTCATCAGAGACAATACACTTTTGAGATATTTTTAATCTATTCAAAGTAGCAATTAGACCTAATAATATTAGTTATTTGATACTAACTACTACTACTATTACTACTACTACTATTGGTTATTAGTTGATTGATACTTGTTGTTGGTTTTTGTTATTGTTTGTTGATTGTTATTGTTGTTAGTTTGTTATTGTTGGTTGGTTGGTTGTTGTTGTTGTTGATTGGTTTGTTGGTTGTTGTTGGTTGTTTGTTATTGGCTGGTTGTTGTTGTTGGTTGATTTGATTTGTTGTTTGTTGATTGATTGTTGTTGGTTGTTGATTGGTTGGTTTGTTGTTGGTTATTGTTTGTTGTTGATTGGTTTTTTATAATATCGACCGCAAAACGACAGTATCCCTTTTATAGTTATTCCGTATCTTGTTATTCAAATTGAAACTGATAAGTATTATTACCGTTATTGAATTCAAAAGTACACCTGACAGCTTTGTTAAAAAAAAAAAATAGCAATTACCTACTATTTTATTGGACTACAGAACATTCAATGTTATGGCTACTTACGACGACGCAAACGAAGTTAACATTGCTATGATACTCAAATTAATCATAATGTAGATAGTGTAGATATGTGAGAAAGATCATTCTGTATAGAAAAAAAAAAAAAAGAAAAGATTATTCTGCACAAATAAAAAGCACGTTACATTTATAAAATAAACATAAAAT
The DNA here is from genome assembly GCA_946251885.1 of Cosmia pyralina. Lineage (NCBI taxonomy): Eukaryota > Metazoa > Arthropoda > Insecta > Lepidoptera > Noctuidae > Cosmia > Cosmia pyralina. Next base: position 4,303,878 of record OX276346.1, on the reverse strand, counting down.
ACACACGAAACAAAGCAGCCAAAATCCACTAATATTGTAAAGGCAAAAGTTTGTGAGTGTTTGTGTATGTTTGTTACTTCTCACGCTCCAAATGGCTGGACCGATTTGGATAAAATTTGGTGTGTAGATAGCTGATTCCTTGGAGTAACACATAGGCTACTTTTTTTCCCGATCTACGTGGGTGAAACCGCGGGGCGCAGCTAGTTATATTTATAAAACAAAATACACACGAAACAATGCAGCTAAAAGGCGAAAAAATCGACAAATAAAACAAATAAATAGACGGCGATGATGCTTCGACGTACTTCTTTAAAATGTTTTTTTTTATGAAGTTTTCGTATGTTCTAATTCTTCCATTAGATATATCAAACAAGTATTTAGTAAACCATTATGTGCTTTTATGTCATTTATTGATCTTTCTTTTTCTTGTGGGTTAGTGACTAAGCTGAGGTCAGAGTTTTTATGCCTCTCACAGACCTCTGACTTGGTTTTTTCCTATTATCAGTTCTGTAGGTGCATTATATCCACCAATCCACCATCCAGATGCTTCCACCATTTTACCTACACTATGTCATCCTATCTACCTAGCCTAGAGGGAGCTGTCCTTTTCAATATGTATACTCTACTGTATGTACCGTAAATATTACTTATGTACAGACAAACTGACAAATTTTTCCAAATGATTTTAAACCTCAAAATGTTGATGGTTAAGTTCAAAATCGAATGAGAAAATTTGACAGTTTGTTGAAACTTGACCTGCTGCTATTGTGTACATTTGCCTTAGTGAACATTGTTAAGAATAGACCTTTTGCGACTATAAAGTGTAGTGTACACCGTTAACTATAACTTCTAATATTACTCAACTGAGCACTGGTATGCTGACCGTACCGTAGCCCTGCTTATCACGTCATCTGCGCACACGCACTATATGTCATTTCAGATGGTAAACTTCTACTGCTTAGCATGGAATTTCTAAATTACCGTTATAATTAAGTCAAAGTCACTGTAATTATATATTTTATATTAAAAAGATTCCCATATCACACACAAAATGAAAAGTCTTCACTCACTCACGCACTCGTTGACTGAAGGCTCCTTCAAACAGGTGCGACACGCGACGCAAATCGCACGTGACACAAAGGCACCCCTCGTCGCGCGACACGCGACATCGATGCTCAGCCAAAAGCTTTAGATCTAGAAAGCTGAAATTTTGTACACAGGGTCCCTTTATGATGTAGACAAGGAATACGGAGGCAGCAATTCACGATTTTTCTTATTCCCGCGGGATTGAAGATAAATAATGAAATAGCCATTACTACAATTGCTGGCGAATTTTGCCATAATTAACTACCTCTGCAAAAATAATGGATTTAAATAGGTATGAGGAACAGTGTGTAAAGTTCACTCATCCTCTATAAAAAAGGGAGTATCATCTGACCAGACAGGGGACTCCGACTGATGTATATATGCTAGTCGCACGGTAAACTCCGCTTGTGCGATGCAGGATTTTTGCGTGACGTCAGGTGATGCGTAGTTCGCATGTAGCGATGTAGATGCCGCCACAGTTTCAAGTGATTAACTAACATTCTAAGCCTGAAACCTTTTGTCATAATTTTGTTCCTCATTCATCTGTTGCCATGCCCATAGGGATCAAGGGGTGGCCAACAATTTATCGGGAGTCACACACAACACACAAAGGAAAATTATTACCAACTCGCCCGTAACAGTAACACAATACTTCTAAGGCAGTATTTCGTTAGCCGAACATTTTTGCTTCGAATAATTTTTACTTGGTATAATATTGGGTTCGTATATTTTTTGGTTGGTATAATTTTATCGGGCGCGTTGTTTTGTGATTCACAGTTCAATGGATCCGGCTAGTAGGGTTTCTTGTGACTACGCTTTAGGTTTTTTTTCTTTTCTTTTTTATTGGCGGGATCTTAGGATTTGTTTGCGAATGCCGAAATGGAGGACCACCTAATAAGGTTACTATATCTGCTGTGTATGTAGTTTTAATGGTTTGGTCATTGTTTTAATATGAGGTAGTTTTAACAAGGTAAAAAAAAAACCTAACCATCCTAACTATCTTTAACCTTGTAGGTTAAAGATTTGTTAAAATTACATTCAGATCCTATGATCTGAAAGTAATTCAACAAATCTTCTTCCTTGATAATCAAGAAATTACATGATCATCAAAATCCAAGATTTATTTTTTATAAAGTCCACTCCCACGTAATTCGGTCCTAAAACACTTCTTCCGCATCCGTTCCTTTTTGTATTCATGCCTTTCTATACAAACAGGCTCCTTAGGAGCGCACCTGACTATTTTGAAGGACAATCACTACATTGACGATTGACCTTCAAAGTTTGGAAGTACTTAGATCTTTTTATATATCCCTACTTATACCTATTATAATCTACAGTAACTTTCTTGCCTATTACAAGATTGCTCAACTAACACATAACATCAGCCCTGTATTTCCCGAAGAGCTTGCCAGAGGTGTACCTACCTATGGTACCTAACACGTATATTCAACCAGTTATGTGGCCCTATCCTTCAGCTTTATGCCCAACATACTTCGTTCCGCGGCTCTTTGGAATACGTTGATCTTTTGTACGATGTCTTTTGTAAACGACCATGTTTGGCATCCGTACAATAATGTCGGCAAAACAACGGAGTCCATCGCTTTCCTTTTTAGATGCATTGGTAGTTTACTTTTGAATACTTCCTTCAGCGACCAGTATTTATTCCAAGCTTTCTTTATAGCGCGTACTACTTCATGAGATGTTTGTTTTTGGAATGATACGTTTTGTCCAAGGTATATATACTCATCCACATAGCTTATAAGATGAGATTCAGTTTTAATTGGTATTTTTTCGCTATTCGTCATGGCAAATGTCTTCTGTGTGTTCATTTGCAGTCCACACTTTCTACTTTCTATGTCTAGGGTATTTAGCATATATTCTAAGTCCTTGTGATTTTCAGATATTAACACAATATCATCGGCAAAGCGTAAGTTACTTAGATATTCACCGTTTACGTTAATACCTTTATTTTCCCAGTCTAATTTTCTGAAGATATATTCTAAGAGCGCAGTAAATAAATTAGGTGAGATCGGATCACCCTGTTTCACGCCTCTTCGGATATCAAACGGCTCTCCTTTGCCTTCCAGCTTAACCACCGCCTTGCTGTTTCTATAGATCTCTTTCAGTATCTCTATGTATCGGTTTTCGACTCCCTGCGTCTCCAGTGCTACCCACAAAGGCTCGTGTTGTATTGAATCAAAGGCTTTGTAGTAGTCTATAAACGCTACATAGAGTTTTTTGCCATATTCAGAGTATTTCTCAATAAGTTGTGTCAAGGTGAAGATGTGATCTATGGTTGAGTATGTTCTTCTGAAGCCGGCTTGTTCTCGGGGTTGGTTGCCGTCTAACATCTTTGAGATTCGATTCAATAGTACTGTGGCAAACACTTTGTATACTGTTTGTTGTAAACTTATTGGCCTATAATTTCCTAAGTCTAACGGATCGCCTTTTTTATATAACAAGGTTATAATCGATATTCCCCATTCTTTTGGTACTTTGTTGAACGTCAGTATGTCATTGAAAAAGGATGTCAGTATTGGTACTAGCGGGTCAATAATCGCTTTCAAAATATCATTTGTTATTCCATCATCGCCTGGGCTTTTATGTGATTTCAGGTGTTGGATTGCACAACGGACTTCACTCTCTATGATAGATGGTACGACACTTAGTGATGCGCATGGCTCTGGTCTAGTACGCTGATGACTTTCCTCGCTTCCATAAAGCTCCCTGTAGAACTGTGTCGCAGTCCCAATGATGCAATCCCTATTAGATATTGTTTTGTTTTCTTTGTTTTTCAGAGACATAATCCACGGTTTAGATGTGTTCAATTTTACTTGCGCCCTTTTGACTGATGCTCTCTTTTGCAACTCTTCTTCTATTATATTGTATCGATGTGCTTTGTAATCTCGTTGTATTTGTTTATGTATAAGTTTATAGAGTGCGCTGAGTTGTTTTTTCTCGGGGCGTGTTTTGTTTTCTTTATTCTTGAGTCTGTTTCTTTCATTAATAAGTTTCTCTACATACGTTGATAGTGGAGCTATGTCTTTATTTTTTATTTTAGGTAGGATAGGAAGAAAAACACATACATTAGATCCATAACAAAGGTAACGGACGCCGTCGAGCTAGCAAGCAGACTGAAATGGCGATGGGCTGGACATATAGCTAGAGTTACAGATAACAGATGGAGTGAAAGGATATTACATTGGTATCCCTATGAAGCCAAACGCCGACGCGGCCGACCTAGGCGACGCTGGAGTGACGATATCTACCAAGTGGCCGGATCTACATGGACTCGCCAAGCACAAGACAGACAACACTGGAAAGAGTTGGAGGAGGCCTACACCCAGAAATGGGTACCCCAATAATAAAATATACTTTTATCAATAATTGAATTAAAATTAATATACTCGTAATGAATACCTGAATACCTTGAAATGTCAATGTTTTTTGTATTGTGTTGTCGTGTTATCGGAATATAATTAAAAATATAATTTAATCAAGTATATAATATTAAAGAAAAGCATGAATTTAAAAAATAATATTGAAGAATCATACAAAAATAAATAAATTATATAAAATAAATTAATTTAAAATAATATTGTATCAATACTCGTAGAATATAATTAGGATTTAATACATATTGGTATTGTAATGTGCATGGAAATATTATGGAATTATGAAAACTGTATTTTGGGAAATAAAGGCTTTATTATTATTATTTCTCGTCTTTGGCTTATCTCGGGACCCTGGGGTCCCGGGCCTTTGGAAGGCGTACGAGGGGCCGAAGCCAACTCGCAGAGGCCCCTTAGACAATTTCAAATGACGAGGAGGCACCAGCCGACGATTAACCCTGTATGCACTATGCAAGTGCACCCAAGGACAACCCCCGGTTGGTGCAGGACTATTGCAGAACATGGAAACAAAACACATTGGGCCTATGGGTTTGGGTGGCTACATGGATTGGGTACCTTGAACTATGGAAGAACTATGTCCCCTGCCTGATCAATGTTATATAATATACACAGATAAATTGGCAGGGGGTGACTTGCACACACAATAATGGGCCCCCGGAAACGGTCGCTAGCACATAGTGACGTAGCGACAAGGGGCAACATGTCCTGAGGTGCTTGAGGAGTGGAGAGGTATTCCACGGCTCTCAGAACAATCCCAGAGCCCGGAAGATGGTCAAGATCCCTACAAGCACTTACTGGAATACTTCCTTCCTCCGAGCACGTTTGCTCTTGCGAATCTCCACTCAAGCCGGCCAATAAAGGCAAGAATGAGGTGGGAGCTCTGTTCCCGTCAGTGTTCACTCCAGCCGGCCAATAAAGGCAAGCCAGAGGTGAAGAACAAGACTTCTCCCGGGAAATAGGGTCCGTGGGGTCGCTACTGCCCAACAGCTCGCCACATGCTGCCCTGCGGGTTCACGTATCTCTCTTGGTCTGGCTCCTCACCCTAGACCTGTTTCGGCAAAGTAAACTCCATCGGCACAGACCCAGAGTTCGGAGCGCGCAAGCCCCACCACGACGTCAACGTAGAGATACGGCGGTGGGGTTATTATTATTATTATTATTATGTGGCCCAGTCCCACTTCAGCTTGGCTCCTTTTTGGGTGACGTTGGCGATTTGTGTTTTGGAGCGCAGCAGTGTTCTTATCACGGTCCTTAATCTGACTCGCTGAAGTCCCATGTATTAGGGGGCGAGCCTATTGCCACCAACCTGGCACGAATCAATCAGACTCCGGGCTGCTACTGAGATACACTTTGGCCGACCCGGTAATCGAACCCAGGCAGGACATTCTCAGAAGTAGCGCTTGCGGTCAGTTGATCAACGGGCTAGTTTCCTCAATATCACATAAAGTTACTCCAGAATCATCCACTAATATAATCACACTAATATTATAAAGGCGAAAAAGGCGAAAGTATGTAAGTGTGTGTGTTTGTTTGTTACTTCTTCACGCTCAAACGGCTGGACCAATTTTAATAAAATTTTGGTATGGAGGTAGCTGACACCCTGGATTAACAAACAGGTTACTTTTTATTCCGGTCTACGCGGGTGAAACCGCGGAGCGCAGCTAGAAATTTGATAAATTGGTCAGCGGTTGGTCTTAATCTGCCAAAGCTTTAACTTACCAAGGAGTTGTATTATAAACATAGTTCTTATGCAAATTCAGTTATTCCTTGAAGAGAGAGAGAGCAAGCCATGACTTTCATCTGAGTACAAGCTGAATTAACCGACTTGACCCAGATTTAACTTGAAATATCTATGTTAAATATATTTTATGAATAACTTAAGTTTACTTGCAGGTATTAAGTTTAGAGGATTCTTTAGAGGTGACTAAGGGATTTAATCAGGTGGAAGAGAATTCTGCATCGACCCTACATTGATGATATCATCTCTCAAAGTCCCTCTATCAAGATCAAATTATAATATTGGTATTAACAAAGAGGCAGAAATAATGTGCTTATTGATTTAGTGATCTGTTTTTTTTACTAGCCATAATTTTCCCACTGCTGGGCAAAAGCCTCTCTACTCTCTTTCCACCTCTTTCTGTCCAGAGCTGCCAAGGACCAATCTTTATTAAAGGAGTCCAGCTCATTCCGCCATCTCCGTCTGGGCTTGCCGCGATGTCGTTTGCCATTAAGCGTGACTGTGTCGTAAGTTTGGCCCATTGATCGTCTGACATGCGGCAGATGAGTCCAGCCCAATTACATTTAAGCGTGGCAGCTTTCTGAGCGACATCAGTTATTTTGGTGATGGAATTGATTGTTGTATTCTTAACCCGGTCCACAAGTTTGATACTCAGAATACTCCGTTCCGTAGCTCTCTGGCAAACACCGAGCGTGGACTTCTGCTGAATTGTCAAAGACCATGTTTGAGAATCATACGTGATCAGCTATAGTTAAACTATTTTACGAAGACGTGTCTTGAAACCTGTAATGTCGTTCAATCTGCCTAGCCTTTTCCTAACTATATTGGGGTCGGCTTCCAGTCTAACCAGATGCAGCTGATGAATACCAGTATTTTACATGGAGCGACTGCCTATCTGACCTCCAACACCCAGTAACTGGGTAATACGATACCCCTTGGTCAGACTGGTTGTCAGACTTTCGGGCTTCTGACGACCCGTAACGACTGTCAAAGATCCGCGAATGACAGCCGGGTCCAACGGCATAACGTGCTTTCTAATTCGCGGAGGAGTCTTGGTGTGTAAATATGGTCACCCATCCACGGACCAACCCCGGCAAGCGTAGTTTAACCTGATGGATCGATCCGTATGGCTGTTATTATTTAGCCACGAGCTCCTCTAATGTCGTTAAACATAAAAAATAGTTTAACATAACAAGATGATTGGTTGAAGCACAATTTCTTAGATCCAATTTCAGCAATGAAAGATGGCGGGTTGAGTAACCAATCACGGGTACTAAGTCTCACAAGAAAAGTCGCTCCTTCATTTAACATAAACCATTCTGCCCTTATCCCAAAATATTTAGGGTTTGTCCAGCATGTCTTACATTACATGATCATATTGATCTTATTTATTGTAAAACCTACCACCTAATTTCACATGTGGAAGCAATATTGAGTATTGAGTACATTCCTATAATCAGCTACCTCAAAAAATAAAAAAGTACACTCCATTTCAGTGGCTCAACGCTAATAATTTACCATTTTCTAACTGACAGTCCAATCTTCGCTTCTAAAGACCACTCCGAACTGGTCCTATTCCGCTAGACTGCAACTGTTGCTGTTAGCAGCCTCAATAACAGAAACGGGCCAACTTTCCGTAGAACATAAATAAGTTCCAACTTGGATACCGGAGACATTCAATAACAAATTCTTAAGCACGATTGTCAAGCAGTTCTAAATAATTCAGTTAGATGTGGGCGTTTGTAATTTCACTTTGTAGCTTGTAAGTAATATTTACTAGCGCCTATTTTCGGTTTTAGAAGTGTAGTGGTTAGCTCTGCCACGCCAGAAGCTGAGATGTATTTGACAGCCAAAACATTAAAAAAAAAACCGGCCAAATGCGTGTCGGACCACGCACAATGAAAGGTTCCGTAGTTGAAAAGAATTTAGGTATACCAAAAACAAACTTAACATTGTAATACCAAAAAAAATTTTTTTATGTGGTAAAATAACAAATTAACATTTTTCGGACTTTTTCCTTTACTTGTGCTTTGAGACCTTGTTTCTTGCGAAATTTCATTATTCGAGGTCAACGGGAAGTACCCTAATAGGTTTTGATCTACTTGGGAGTATCATAATATGTGGCATAAATGGCCGTATTTATCTCTTTCGTTGACTTAGAAACTTGATTTTTTTATAACTCCAAAGGACTTGATACCTCCACGCGTTCCTGGCAAAAAGGGAATTGACAGACTACAGATAGACAGACAACGAAGTGATCCTATAAGGGTTCCATTTTTCTTTTTGAGGTACGGAACCCTAAAAAACAATAGGAATAACAAATAACTATTTGCGATCAGGATTGATTCCATGTTAGATCCATTTTGATTGATTTTTTTATAACTCCAAAGGACCATAGACCTACGTATTTGATATTAATTACAACTTGATGCCTCCACGCGTTTCTGAGAAAAAGGGCCTTGACAGACTGACAGACGGACAACGAAGTGATCCAATAAGGGTTCCGTTTTTTCCTTTTGAGGTACGGAACCCTAAAAACGGTCACAGAAAACAGGTTTCACGTTCATAAAAGTCTCCAACATTAAATCAGTTTAATGATATCAGAATATTGTATTTACATTCGATTTATGAAACAAAAATGGTAAGTATCTCAATCGGATTACAGAAGTGGATAAAAGGTGGTCAGAAGATTCGGTCCTCAGAATCTGAGGACAATTTATTTATTTTATCGTCTCATCTATCTGAGGCTCAGAAAGACGCGAAATAAAATAAATAGTTCTAAACTGAACGAAAATGTTAAAAGAAGAAATAGCAAGTGCATTTTCAGAATTCAATCAAATGCATAACTTGTTAAAACCAGGTTCACCAGAAACCGATTACGACTCCTATTATGACAGTTGTAGGTCAACAGACAGACAAAGACAAAAAAAACTTCTGTCCTTTTCTCTCTTTCCATCAATACCATTGCGAATGTATTTAATCGCACAGAATCACCCGATTGACCGAGCAGCCATTACATTTTATGTTGTGTATGAAATCGTGAGGGTGCATATATTTATATCTTTAATAGGCAATATCTTTACTAAGAAATTCAGATAGGCTGTCACTGCGTAGGCAAAGTTACTTCTTTGCAACATCTTATTATAGTTGATTTTTAATAGACTTTCCTATAATGTAAACAAAGTAATATTGTGTAATATACCAATAGTCCGAGAGGCGTGAATATTTTGATGTCGGTAACTGACATACACTAACTGTTATTGTAACTGTCCCCGACAGTGGAACTTTACAAGGTTTCATGTTTGTGGTATCTAAGTCTTTACTATTGGTATTATATACTACTTTAAATATTGGCATTCAGCTGCATCCGGTTAAACTGAAAGCCGATCCCAACATAGTTGGGAAAAGGTTAGGCAGATTGAAGTCTTTAATTAATTAATTTATTAAAACTTTGTGCACGAGTAAAAAAAATACTGTACAAAGGCGGACTTACTACCAGACTTTTGCCGAAAATCTAATTCCGGGTACAGATTGGTAAAACGTAACATGAAATGTAACACAAATTCGCCTGCCTAATTAGTGTAATGCAACATGAAACGTAACACAACATCTAGGCAAATTTGTTCCAACATGTTTTACATTCACCAATCTGTATCCGGCATAAAACGGCGCAAATACTCCAATCTTATTGGGACTTATGTTGAAGCCGTTTGGGGTTGAAACACTAAGGCCATGGACCTCTTAGTTTTTCGAGACATCGCCAAGCCGACTAACGTGACCAGAAATGCAAATGAATTTTTTGATGCCTTATGATTATTTCCCCTGCTTTTTTATATACTTGTACATATTATTATGAAAATTAGGACGATGATGCAGATACCTAGGTACCTAATATTGTTTTTCTACCAGACTAGATGATTAACATCACAGATTTTCTTAAAATAAGAAACTACCGTCTAAATTTTACCACTGAGGTCATCCTAAGGTTATAGGCGTTTTCTTTCAGAAAATAAAGTCTAATCATTGCTTTTACAACGTGTCGTTTTGCATCTTCGTCAAATTTCAGGGTGTGATACAGAACATCAAACCGAACAACTTTCTCCATGGGACCAACATCGTAATCGCGAAAAAATTTTCAACTGTCCCATAAAATATGTTAAACTCATCTATTTTAACAAACCTAAACACTGTTCTTTGTATAAAATAAATTTATTAAACACATGGAATTCTAACTACAACGTCAACCGACTCGCTTCGTGGTTCCATGATCACTGCCCTGCTTTCCGTTTTACAATTTAAAACGACTTTTACCCCACCCAGAAGAACGATAATATCATAACCGTCATTTCTAAGTGTTACCAGAGTAAATAATACATTCAGTTGCCATACTGTAAATACATTTAAAAGTTAGTTAAATATAAATTATTTGTACTTTGACAGTGTTGCCACAGTGAATATAATTAGAAATTAAAATAATATATTTTTAAATTAAATCCAAACTACCGCAATAAACGATAAGTTTTAGTAGAATTCACAACAATTATTTTCAATTAATGAGGCAAATTTATCTAGAAAATGCTACTATTTGCGGCTGATGTTGCCATGGAAAAAGTTGTTCGGTTTGATTGTCTATACCACATCCTCGAATTTGACGAGGATGCAAAACGACACGTTGTATATTCCTACTTTTTAAATTTGTATTTGTAAGGCTTCTCCTATCGTTCCATTTAAAAATGGAATCGGGAGAATTTAAACGGTAATCGTATTAAAAGGGGGTAAGTAGGACTGTATGTGGTGTTTGTCGATCAGTTTAGGTTTTGCTGTAGTTACGGTTGTTCGAATAGTTACCGTATTATATGTTTGTGTTATTGTGTCAGTATACCAGTAACACAAACAGTTTATGTAATAGCATTATTTGCTTTCAAAAGTATCATGAATAAGTCCATTGCCCGAAAAAAGTATCATTTAGTGCTTGATAGCGTTTAAAAATGTTTCTTGAACACATGAGATAAAATAATTTTAACTAATCATAGAATTCTGTAAAAAAGTAAGATTCAGATTGTTGGATTACATACATTATGATCTTCCTAATCATCACCATCTGCCTAGCCTTTTTCACCGACTTCAAAAAAGGAGGTTCCGTATTCGTGTATGTATATATGTAAGTATGGTTGTTTTTCCACGATTTTCTCAAAAACTAATGAACTAATTTTGATGATTCTTTCACCAACGTGATTTGTATACTTTCAGGAAGGTTTAAATATATAATTCATTATGTATTTATTCTTATGTACGAAGTTATAATGTGCACAAATGTACTGTATCCGGCATTTCTAAGCCGATTTTTATGATTCTTCTCTTCGTTCGTCTTGGGCTTACTTATGTAATTGTATATTCAACTAAAAATTGAAAAATAAATTTACTTAAAAAAAGTAAAACCCGACTTTCAAAACCAAAAACGAATAAATAACTTAACAGCTTCTGAAGTCGGTGACTTCAATTCTTAAATGCACCTTAGCTTCACACCGACTTCAGAAGCTTTTTTAATGAAAGCTATTTATTCATTTTTGGTTTTTAAAGTCGGATTTCACTTTTTTTTAAAGTAATTTTTTCTAATAATAACTCTAAATGCACACACATAACTTTGCCATCTCAACAGATAATACGTCCAATTTGTATTCCTTCCTATAATCTTAAACTTATACCACGGATTAAGTCTGTCACTTGCTCAATATCAAGCTCTAAACTATCGCTAAGTTTAGCATCAATCTTTACTACTACTACTGTGAGTTCTACGGTTTGTTTGTCTGTCCCACTATCTTAATGCGTATTCAGCTGTTTTACATAGTTTCTCTTGTTAACTGAAAAGTAATATATATTGCTAACGTATTTGTTAACCGAGGCTGTATAACTAGATCTAGTCTTCTGGCAATAGCGATCAAAATTGACGAGATGTTTCAATGAAAAATAAAAACTATTAAAAAATCTAACAACGGATATCCTTCTGGTATTTCAGAAATTAAACCATTAAGACCCAGTGGTTAAGGCGCCCGCCTCTTATCCACTAGGTTGTGGGTTGGAAACCCGGCAAGTGCCTATACCTGTCTAAATGTCATTATTCTTAACTTTGACATCGTTGTTGGAAACAAGCGGGGCAATTGCGTAACACACTATCAATCGGAGTTGGTTTCATTTTGACAGTTCAACAACATTCATTGCGTTATTTACGTGCGGAGCAGATAAATTTTTCGAACATATAAAGCAATGGATTATCAATTTGCTTCAAAATGTCAATTAGGGTGCTGGACGTAACAGAATTTTGAAATCGCTATTTTTTGTCGGGAACAGAATGGTGTCCTAGAACTATCCTATTTAATTCTTTCCTATAGGTACTTATTTCTACTCGGAGGAGCTCGTGGCTAAGTAATATCAGCCGCACGGGTCGATCCATCAGGTTAAGCTACGCTTGCCGGGGTTGATCAGTGGATGGGTGACCATCTTTACAAACCGAGACTCCTCCGTGCCTCGGAAAGCACGTTAAGCCGTTGGTCCCGGCTGTCATTCGTGGATCTTTGACAGTCGTTACGGGTCGTCAGAAGCCCGAAAGTCTGACAACCAGTCTTACCAAGGGGTATTGTATTACCCAGTTACTGGGTTTTGGAGGTCAGATAGGCAGTCGCTCCATGTAAAATACTGGTATTCAGCTGCATTCGGTTAGACTGGAAGCCGACCCCAACATAGTTGGAAAAGGATAGGCAGATTGATGGAGGTATTTATTTCTACTTTCATCAAAACCATTCCTATCGTCTTTTCGATGTCATCCGCCCAATATTTCTTTGATACTCTTTACAACCACTTCTTCCCAAGCAAAACCTGGTTTCAATCTAGCTCCCAACATAACGGACACCTTTGACTAATGTACCCACAGGGGCACAGTAAGTGCGTTTTACGTCGCGTGGCGATTGATGATGCTTTCTATAGCTTCAAGATAACTCGCCTTTATTTATAATATCTCTGCCTACTAACTACTGAGTTTGAAACGCTTGCAATTATCGGGGGTACTAGTTTTGTTTGATTAATTTGAAATATTTAGTGTCGTTATGTTTCTAGAGCACTTAATAAGTTATCTTCTTTCAGAGCTAATATTGAAGAGACCGAATTGCAAATTGCCATAACATCACGCCTCTATCCCCAATTGGGTAGGCAGACGTGTCTTACATAACGTGTCGTTTTGCATCCTCGTCAAATTTCAGGGTGTGGTACAGAACATCAAACTGAATAACTTTCTCTATGGGACCAACATCGTATTCGCGAAAAAAATTTCAACTGTCCCATAGAATTTAATACTTACTCGACGCAAATGTATGGGACGGTTATTTTTTGCGATTACGATGTTGGTGCCATGGAGAAAGTTGTTCGGTTTGATTGTCTATACCACACTCTTAAATTTGACGAGGAAGCAAAATGACACGTTGTATATAGCACATTTATAATTTTATTGGCATATTAGCTGGGTACGGAAGCTATATCAAATGTGTGTCTAATTGCCTTTCCGTGGGAATCTAAGTAAAATAAGTAGTAATATATTTCATTTTGAAAAGATTGCAATCTGTATCAATATTATTCTATTCGTGACCCGTATTGGAATGATGCCATACAAGATACATGATGACAGGCCTACTTCCAATCATTGATGGTCTGTAGGTAAATGAAATTATCTAACTAAGTCTATTCAGATAGTCGAGATTTATTGATGTTTTGAAAGACCATATTCTAATAAAATAAAATAGGATTACTATATAGAAATCTTTCCTAATGATGACCATAAATCATCAGGCATCAGGAAAAACTGTTAATTTTTTTTTAAGATTTTTAAATGAAAAGATGCTTTTTTGAAAAATGTAATCAATTAAAAAACTAGTAAATAATGTTAATCTAATAAGTACCTAATTATTAAAACACATTTCTATTGTGTTACCTAATAAACTCAGTTCAAAAAGTATCTGTTTTTGAGACGAGTTAAATAAATGCCACAACAATAATGTAGTTTTATAGTTTCCTATTAAATTAATATTATTTACTAGTCCTATAATTGATTACATTTTTCAAAAAAAACATCCAGTCTTAAAAAATTGGTCCCTTGTGAGCCAGAGAGGTGACAAAACGCGTCAGCTCTCTTAACACAAAACTCGGTCACATTAGCTATGTGAAACATAACTTTTGTTTCTAACAACCTTTCTAAATTGTCTTTCTCATTATCTATTCAGCATTCTAAATCTTAGTCACTTAACCATTCGTTACTAACAAACTTTACTATGCATTCTATTCACATAACTCGCACAAAGTAAGCCTATCTAGTTACGCCTGCACCAATTTCCCTGTAACCTACTGACACGCGTCGGGTTTCAAGTAGGCGACGAATCGTTTACTTACGGACCGCAGGGTAGGGTTACTGTTAGTCGGTGATAACTGATACGGCTGAATGTCGGGTTGGGTTGAGAGATAGATTTTTGAGGGCGGAAGAAGATGCGATGCGATATTGTGGGAAAGCTAAGTAGTCTTTATTTCTTCAAGAAAATCTGCCTTAATACTCGTAATTAATTCGTAGGTTCATTAGAAAACCAGCGTCAGGCAGCATCTGTCTGGCATTAATGCTGAAATGAACCTTTTTGGCGCAGCCGTGAGGCACACACTTTTGTTTTAAAACATTATTTTCATTTTTTTTCTTTTGTTTTTGTGTTTCACGAAGTGTGTCCAAATAAACGTTTTTCTTTCTTTCTTTCTTTCTTTTTCTTTTCGTACCTTACAGCTTTGACCTGGTTACCAGCATTGGAAATAAGCAACCAAATACATACATTACATAGCGTTACTGCCGAGTCGCCAACCTGAAGTGTTCACATGTTCAGGCTTTTCTGATCTCTCTTATAATCAGTTGCAATGTGGATGATTGGTAGCCCAGTGTGGAGCAGTGGTGTGGAGTTCAAACCCAAGTAGGCGCGCTTTACTTTGTGTAAATACTTTTATCACCACTGCTCCAAAACGGTGAAGGAAACATCATGAGGAACCGGCTTGTCCTAGAACCAAAAATTCGAAGACATGTGACATTTACCAGCCCGCACTGGGCCCGCGTGTTAAATTATAGCCCACGCCCTCTCGAAGAGAGGAGGCCTGTGTACCAGCAGTGGGAACATTATAGGCTGATTATATATGTGTGTTATGTATGGATGGTTTCCTTTAAATAACAAATAATCTAGTATAATTTGATTCTTGTAAAAAGGGAGTTTTGACTTTTCCTTGGTCCTCTGGACAACAAGGCTTTTCTACGCCACAAAAAAGCAATACCTACATTCTAAAATACTCATTAAATCAGAAAGTTCGTCATTCACTCAAAAACCGTACAATTCTGTCTACGAGTACCTAACTCCGAGCCACCCTGACTGATAGCTCATCATTTGTTCTGCGCTATCTATTAGCTTGTATTGCGCACAATAGCGCTATGCCGCCGTGGGCGCAGTGAAATATTGCGCGCTCCGCGTAACGTGGACGCGCGGCCATTTTTCTTTTCGCTACCGAATCGAGGTGCGAAGTTTTTTGAGGTCATTTGTTTGATTTTGAGTTATCGGTGGTACGTTAGCTTTAGTGTGTACTTTAAATAAGCTTGGCTGGGTTATATTTCGCTCTTCGTTGACAATAATTTGCCACTTTTGTATTTATGCATAAAGCAAGGCATTGGCTGTTCATTGGAAAAAAGTTTTAAGCTTCTTGATCATTTTAGACCTGTAACTGATGTGTTTATCTAAACAAAATTCTCTTCCACATCTCATCCGCCTTCAAAGCAAGAGGGAACAGGCATCTTCTAGGCACGCTGGTTCCATCACTGGACCTCATCCATCGCTTTCCATCAGGCATGATCGAGGTCAAGAGCAGGTCAAGTAAAAAAAAAAACCGGCCACGTTCATGTCAGACCACGCGCAATGCAGGGTTTCATAGTTAGGATCAATAAAATTTATCCCAAAAACAAACTTAACATAATGTAGTTGCAAAATATATTATTCTCCCATAAGTACATCGATATAAGTCACGGTCAATTCTCCAACAGCAAATGTAAGTTTGCAATCGCAAAATAAAAAAAATACGTGTTAAAATTACAAATTTACAATTTTCGGACCTTTCCTTTACTTGTGCTGTTAAACCATGCTTCTTGCCAAATTTCATGATTCTAGGTCAACGGGAAGTATCCTATAATAGGTTTTGATTTATTTGCGAGTATCAAAATATGTTGTATAAATGGCCGTATTTTTTGCGTTAACTTAGAAGCTTAATTTTTTTTAGGCTACGTATTTGATATTAATTTTAAATTGATACCTCCACGCGCTCCTAAGAAAAAGAGTCTGGACATGGTCTGGACAGACTGACGGACAGACGGATCACGAAGTGATCCTATAAAGTTCCGATTTCAAAAGATTTGTCAGCATATTAGAAACTGCTAAGGTTTTAAGGCCAAACCAAGGCGTAACAATAGTAGCTTACATGCCGTTAACACCATTCGAAAGGGATTATGAATGACTGTAGGTATCAAAATACCAACAGAATATGTAAAGAGAGGTAGCATTATGATGCGCATGCGCACACACATTTTTTGTGACAGTTTCCGGTGAAGATAAGACAGGACTTTATCTAAATCGTTTAACAACTTTGGTTTAAAAAGATAATTTTAGTTGAATGTACATACATTTTTGATGAAGTCATTGTTATAGTCTTTGTTGATAGCAAGTTGTTGCTTTTATAAGCACTTCAAATCACTTTTCAATATTATCCACGTGCTTAATATTGAAAAACGATTTAAGATAAAGATGGAAGACTTCCTTAGTTTGATGTTGTGTAGTTTCAATGAGTCAAGTGTTGGAATCCAAATGTTGGCTGTCATCGAAGTCTAACCAGTTTTTGATCTCGCTTTTTAATATTTTTATCCTGTTCCTATCCTTTACATAGCAAAAGATAACAGCATAATCAGCCTATAATGTTCCCACTGCTGGGACACAGACCTCCTCTCTGTGAGAGGCAGTGGGCCGTAATCCACCACGCGGGCCAAGTGCGGGTTGGCGATATCACATGTCTTCGAATTTTTGTTTCTAAGACCTGCTGGTTTCCTCACGATGTCTTCCTTAACCGTTTTAAGAGCAGTGCTGATGATTATTTACACAAAGTAAAGCGCCTGTCAGGGTTCGAACCAATGACCTACAACTCGTAAGTCGCGGCCGTTACCAATGGGCCATCACTGCTCCTATGCTCTAAACATCATTCTCCTGCCCTTATCCCAATCTATTTGGGGTCGTCGCAACATGTCCTTTTTCCCATACTTCTCTATTATTCGTCATCTCGGTAGTCACCCCCTTTCTAGCCATGTCATCTTTTACACAATCCATCCATCGTTTCTTTGGTCTTCCCCTACTCTTATAACCATTGACATTCATACTCAAAACTTTCCTCACGACATTTTCCTCACTCCTCCGCATCACATGCCCATACCATGACAACCGATTTCCGCACAATGCTCTAATACATACATATTATTCTGAAACACCGAAATTCTCAAAGCTATCGTATTTAATTAGCCTAGTTAAGTATCTGGCTCAATTTACTAGTCTAGTACTTCCCAATCTTTGGTGACATCATGCTACAAATAGCTTAGTGCTTCGGGCCTCCATTAACCTTAATAACAAAGCCAAGATTCTGCCAAAGCTAGAAAACAGGTCTTAGACATGTCAAGATTTCCAATAATGATGCATAGATTAAGATAATAATTTTATAAAAGATTCTTAGAAACGATAAAAGACAAGAAAAACTCAAGTTACTATCTCTAAACACGTAGATGCCACGGTATCACACAGAGCAATGACATATTGGTTGTACGTACGCTGGATCGGCGCACGCATGACGGTTCTAACCATCGCTCACTACTGTCATAATAACGGGACATACTGCGCAGGATCAGATGTAGTAGATACTTTGATTTTATTTTTAGAAATAGAATAGAAATGATCTCGGTTAGTTGTAATTTTTCGGGTCGTCCGTAACAAATTGTGAACTTTTTGGACTTTCGATTTCGATACGAATTCGAAGTCTGATCGAAGAGTGGCTTTTGAAATTGAATGAGAAGATACTAAGGTGAAGTACAACTGTACATTTCTAAAGAAAAGATCATGATTCGTTAGCTTTAAGAGGAAAGCGAATGCGATCTATATTTGGTCACGGACGTTACAGAAACTAAATCCAAAACGAATAGCTGTTGAGTATAGTCCTGTACTTGAAACTATGTCAGCTATCTTGTTTGCTGACATAACCTAAATTTTAAAGGGATCACGTATGTCAAGGTCGGTATCCAATCAAAAATTGGACCATATTTCCGGCCAAAACACTCTTATAGTCAAGTGTCTTCCACTGGAGAGCGCTCCTTCGCTCCGTAACCTGCCTTCGCAGGTTTTTTACCTTTTTACTCACCATCCAAACAAAAAACTGCCCTAAAATGAAAAGGATAGGGCTTAAATTGTAACGGGATACGGATTGCAACCACGTTCACTCTTATTTAAATAAGGTAGTCGATGTGTGAAAGAGATAGCTGATATTAAGGATGTGCAGGAAAAGGATGGGAGATGGCGATGTTGCCGCGCTTTTAATAGTGATGGGATTTGTCGATGTGTTTTTTGGGATTTGTAATTTAATTGGAAATTTAAAAATAGTAAAAGTACAATACAACAATAGGTACCCTGGAGATTGCAATACTGACTGGAGATTTCAGTACTATCAAAGTCTACAGAAATCAAAATAATACAAGAAATGAATCTATACTTATAATGATTGCATATTCTTCACTTAATGAAGACTGTTGCTTTATAATTTCATGGTGGTCTTAACAAGATACTCTAAATAAAGTTATAAATAAAATTGTTTTATATTTTTAATGGCCACCATAACCATTCTTGTCTTCATATGTATTTTGATACTTAGTATAAATAATTATAGCATTTGCGGTACAGACCGTATAAGGTTGTTGAAACATTAATACATAAAAATCACTAATTCAGTAAATACATAATGAATATTTAATTGATATAAATTAGGAAATTCCTGTACCTAATCTGTGAAAGTATTTAAAATAATTTATTATAATGAATTTTGTATTATAATAAAGCAATGATTCATAGTTAATAATGTAAATGAATTCTAAAGTTTAAACGCCTTTTATTATTTGCAACTAAATAAGAATTAATTTAGGCACAAAGTTTCGTTTTAACAAAAAACTGGATTAGATATTTTTGAGATATGATGTGTTGAAATATATACTTTTGAAATGTGTTATGAATAGCTTACCAATTTTAAGCAATGGATTTAATGCCGTGCATACAAAAGAGAATATTTAGATATACAATTTTTTTAATGTATAGTTTTATTACTCCACACAATACAGAATACCATTATTCAAAACAAAATATTCAATTTACTAATTCTGAAAGAGTATACTTACTACTGTTACTGTTTTACTGTTACTGGAACTACTGTTTACTGTTACTGTTTTTGGAATTTATAAAATATCTGGTACCATACATAAAGACTAGCTGTCTGAATTCCACTGATAAATGAAAAACCAGATTCTAGCAGTTTAACCATAAAATATTAACATTGTCATTTAGAATATGCATAGTTCCAGTTTATTTGCACGTTAAAATTCGCACTCACATGATAAAATATATTGACCTAGTTGCCGTTATTTAAAACTTTGGATATTTTTTAATCTCTAGTTAATAAATATATGTGACTACATCATTGAGTTTTTAAAGCGCATCTAGGATTCCCGAAGAAAAACGCGAGTCTAAATTCATATCGATACTCCGCGGTCCCATCCCTAGTAGCCAGATGGCGTCGACAGGCGCTGCGAGCCGACAACTCGAATTCGGCCCGTTCGGAATTCCTCGCGTCGCCTCCGCTCCGTGATGCATGCACGCCGCGAGTTTCGGGGATTCGGCCGAGCTCGCCGGGATTCTGGCGAGGCTAGGTAGGAGTTTAGGGTTCGGGATTTTAGTCAGAATTGTTTTTTTTTTGTTGCTAGACTAGGCTTTCGCGGAGTTAAAAAAGGTTATTGAGTAGTAGTAGACTAAAGAGAGTATGCAAGATTTGGGAAACTTAGCTTCGACTTTTTTGCCGTAAGGAATTATTGTTTAGGATGGGGTGTAAAAATACGCCAGAAGGTTGAATTTCATATCTGTCGGGAATTTGAAAGAAATTTTAATGACCACTGACTTCCTCTAGTCATACGGAAATAAATACAGAGGGTGCACATTTAATTTTGTGGAAGTTAACTACGATGACGGGAATGTAACAGTAAACCCTGCAAATGCCGCAGGGTCTGACAACTTATATTTTGTACAGAACTCAATTGACAAAATACTTTTTTTTGTATAGTATTTTGATTATTATTCAAGTGATTTTGCAAGCAAACATGTGTACTTTAAATGAAGGATGGAATTTCGCACGAGCGCTATTGTGAATCATGTCTCGTTGATGATGTGCCACGAATACAAAAGTTGGGTTTTAACATCAAAATATAGACGGTTGTGAACTTGTGACTGCTCATCATGGGTATCATTTTAAATATGATTTTTAGCTTTTTTTGAATGAACGTTTGTCTTGATCTCCACTCTACCTAAATAAAGCACTCTTATAAAAAATACGTATGTATATCATTTCTATTATTTGGTACTCTTGCGATGTTGCAGGTAATAAACCCAAGTCATATTATTTTTCAAGCACACTATTTTGATCAACTTCGAATATAGAAGCTATCATTTTTATCATAGGCATTTAAATTTTTCTGTTCCAACTTTAAAATTAATAAAATAATAATACAATCCTGAATGGCGTCCAAAACTTTCTCCATCAAAAATTTAAGATTTAAATTCAAGTAAAAGTTAAAATTCCACGTGTTAATTGTTATCGTGCGTGTGTGCAGCGAAATGTCGGGGGCGCGGGATTGTGTAACTAATTCACACTATTAGTTGAACCAAGATTATACGGGATACGCGGGATTTTAGTAACATGGTGCAGGCGAGGGGATATAAAAAATTAGGAAATAATACGTATTATTGAAGCTAACTCAAAAACTGCCCAAGCAAGAGTTAATCAATTTTATATGGGACCAACATTGAGGTATGGGTATGTTTCAAAGTTGATCCCATATAAAACTGATTTTTATTAAACATTTGGTTTTATTCGAGAGGGTTCTCGAATAAAACAAAAATTTTCTAAATCGGACGATTCTGTGAAAAGTTATGCGTGGTCAAATATATAAAAAAAAATATACGTGTCGAATTGAAAACCTCCTCTTTTTTATCGTCGGTTAAAAATAGGAGAAGGTATACTTAGCGACCTGACAAAATTTATAAATAAGCATACTAACTATGCAGTATCTCACACATCACAAGAAAATATGAAAAACCAATCAGAATTCCAAAATTTATGTATCCTACTCCCATATTAGTATCAAACCACATAAACCTCGTGTTCCATTTCGATATAACAAATACATAGCCCACAGTAGCCACTGTTTGCTGAACCATTAGCACTGCAGGCTCTAAACGTGGATATGCCGCAATAAAAACTGTTTTAACGCATCCATCCCACTCCTGCGCATTGTCTTATAGAGTACGTTTTAAAAGGAAAGGTTTTACTCTAATTAGAAGTGATCTAATTTGTATGGCTTTCAATAGTTTTGTTTTTTGTGTTTTTGATTTAGAGGAATCTGGGAGTTAGGTGTGGCCCAAACGAAGTACGAGTACGATGGCGAAGGTACAGTTAATCGCACAATACACACACAAATCGCACAGTAACAATATGACATTGACAGCTCTTTCATTGACATCTACTTTGTGGCAACACTATCTAACAGCTGAATTAAATTTTTCTTGTAATTTTAATCATAATTATTAAACTTTATTTTTAAGGCCCTTTTTTTTCTAACTCATCAAGTAAATAAGATCATATTGTGTATTTTGTATTATAATAGATTCACATATACCAAGTGCAAAATAAGTGTAAGTAAATATTTCAATGTGAATCGGTGACAGTTGTCAATTTTTCATTGTCATCTTGATATCAGGTACACACAGCAGCAGATCAAGTTACTACAAACTGTCAAATTTTCTCATTCGATAACTTCACCACCAAAATTTTAAGGCTTAAAATCATTTGGAGTTTGACAGTTTGGTATAATCAGATGTGCTGTTGTCTGTACAATCACACTAATACCTATTACAAAGGCGAAAGTATGTGAGTGTGTGTGTGTGTGTTTGTATGTTTGTTACTTCTTCACGCTCAAACGGCTCGACCGATTTAGATGAAATTTGGTATGTAGATAGCTTTTACCCTGGATTAACACAAAGACTACTTTTTATTACGGTCTACGTGGCTGAAACCGCGGGGCGCAGCTAGTACTTACTTTATATTTTACTTACTGTTACTTTGTTTACGTAGGTACTGTAATTTCACCAGCAATTACATTGGGTGGTATTCGTGATACAAGAATTACCACTGCGGTCGTCTGTTGATAGAGCTTCAGTCTTTTTTGCATCACACTAATATTATAAAGGCGAAAGTTTGTGAGTGTGTGTGTGTGTGTGTGTGTGTATGTTTGTTACTTCTTCACGCTCAAACGGCTGGACCGATTTGGATGAAATTCGGTATGTAGACAGCTTATAACCTAGATTAACACATAGGCTACTTTTTATCCCGGAAAAATGTAGTGCTCCCGTGGGATGAGCAAGAAATTCAAATATATTTGCTACTCTTTCAAACTCAAACGCCTCGACCGATTTTGATGAAGTTGGTGTGGAAGTAGCTGACACTCTGGATAAACACATAGGCTACTTTTTATCCCGATAAAATAGAGAAAGAAAGAAAAAGTATTTATTGTGACTAGCACAGGAAGATCACCAACTAAACAAAAAACACAGTAATAAAAGTTTGAAAACAAAAAAACAAAAATAAATAATCACACTATCACATCACATCACACTAATATTATAAAGGCGAAAGTTTGTGTGTGAGTGTGTGTGTATGTTTGTTACTTCTTCACGCTCAAACGCCTCGACCGATTTTGATAAAATTTGATGTCGAAGTAGCAGACATCCTGTATACACATAGTACACATAGGCTACTTTACATCCTGAAAAAATGTAGTGTTCCCGTGGGATGAGCAATTTTTTTGTGAATACTTTTCTCACCGATTAAATAATACACGTTTTAGTGTATCTCATAAACCGCGGGTAACACCGCGGGGCGCAGCTAGTACTCCAATATGTTTGATATTGTCATATAGTCATGATTCTTACCCTCCTTTAGATACTAAAAGGTTACTGGTAGACCATATTATAATATTGGCTACCTACATGCCTAGATATACGAGTAGAACTATGTTTACTTAGCGATCTTATCTGGGCTTCATAGCTCATAAAACTACTATGGGTTGTCTACTTATTAAAATTAATCATCCTTGCAAACTACTGCCCTTACGTAGTCAGGGAAACCTACTTTGTACAGCTCAACATGTACCTTTACATCCACATAGCCACCTACCCACTTAAAGTACATACAAAAATGTCGTTAAAAAGGATTTTTTTTTAAGAAACATTTGGTACTACCCTCCCACGTACAGTCCGCGGCACGGACGGGACACGTCCGGCTGAATTACGATTCACAGGAGACGCCTTATGTTGCGTCGTGCTTCAAAAATATTTTTATTAAGAACAAAAGATTTTTTGGTAAGCCCAAGTTATGAAAGATAGAGGTAGCGGTTTTAAGTATACATGAAAGTGACTGATATTTGGTAATTTTTGATACTAAAATAATGTTTCTAACAATAAAGATGCATAGGTAGGTAGTGTGGGTACATACAATACCTGGTTGATTATTTTTAAAGTTATAATTATTAAGTATGACAGAATCAAGTTGACTGATAAGCATGAAGATGACTACCATGATAACACAGGGCATAGACAAAGTAACATTCGATTAGCGATGACA
Source organism: Cosmia pyralina (assembly GCA_946251885.1). Classification (NCBI taxonomy): domain Eukaryota; kingdom Metazoa; phylum Arthropoda; class Insecta; order Lepidoptera; family Noctuidae; genus Cosmia; species Cosmia pyralina. The sequence continues at coordinate 4,279,566 of OX276346.1, read as the reverse complement.
CTAGTAGAAAAGCAAAAACATGTATAGGGTTGGCATAAGCTATCGAAATGTCACGTGATCACGTCAATGTCACTTTGAAGCTGTAGCGATTTTAGAAATAGAATCGCTCCGAAGCGAATGCCATTTGGCTAGGCCGTCTGATAATAGTAACTAAGTAAACAAATTTGGCAATTTTAAGAATTTAAAATTCAATTAAGATCAGCTTTACTTCCAAAGAGGAAATGACGAGTTTCCCTGTGGGTAGCTGTAACGAAAGGTGAAAATTTTGTTGCTCTCATTTAAATATTAATTATAATATTATTAATACCATTAATCTGACTATTTAATGTATGCATACACATGCTAACATAGAGCACCCACCGGTATAGTGTTATCAACTCCAAAACTTATTTCACTACAATCAAAACAACACTATTTAAAATCATGGAAGCACTGAAGGTCTCACTGTCAGAAATGATGGCACTGTTCCAAAACAGGATGTCAAACTTTGAGGCGGAACTGCAGAAAAGTCCTTCAAGAACATCAAGCAGCATGACGGACACTTTGGTAGCAGACTTCACTTCATTCAAGAAGTTTATACTAGATGCGTTGGGCTGTATTCAGCAGCAGTTGGAGGCATTGGCGCAGGGGCTTGACAACCTGGAGATGCGTGGGCGCCGGAAGATGGTGTTGTTGCATGGTGTCACCGAACAGGCCAAGGAAGATACAGCGCAGGTAGTGGCAGAGGTTGTGCAAGGTCATCTGAAGCTGACCGACTTCACAGTTGCGGATATCAGACGGTGCCACCGGATGGGCAGACAAACAGGTGCTAGCAAGCCCAGGCCCATTCTCTGCAAGCTGCGGGATGTTGGTGTCCGGGATAGTGTCTGGTTTGCCAAGACAAAGTTGAAGGGCACTGGTATTACGGTGTCCGAGTTCCTGACTAGATCGCGGCATCTGCTCTTCATGTCTGCGCGTGAGAAACTTGGCGAAACCAACTGCTGGACTAAGCAGGGCCTCATTTATGTTCTTCGCTCTGACGGATCCCGGCATCGAATAAATTCACTGGACGACCTCAGTAAGATCGAGCAGGTCAGTGAAAAGTCTACCATTGCGACAGCATTGTCATCGTCACCGACTACATCGCAAGCACCGAAGAAGGCTCGGCGTGCTGCCGCGAAGAAGAAGTGATTTCGCATACATTTTAGGTAGTATCATGTCACCGTCCGGGTAGCAGTTTGTTTAAAACTCGTACCCTCTTAATTCACTTTCTTATTACTACAATTTCTCTACCCTTCATCTTTCCATATTAATAGTATACCGTCTATTTATTTTTCACAGTAAAGTTCACTATGTATTTTTATTATTTTCCTATTTTGCTGTCATCTGTCAACTCGGTAAGTCATTGTCATGTGTCATTGTATTATTTTAAAACTTTCGTTCAGGAACCGGTTGATAGTGCGCCCTGTATACAATATTTATGTTGCCTATTTTTTGGTATGGATAATTTGATTAACTTCGCTTGTTATGTTATTCTATGTCTTTTCTTGTTTATGTTTATATGGGAATAATTTGTAGTATCTTTCTTTACCCGGACGATGAAATTCTTTTGTCTAGGTATTGTTTTGTTTTGGCTTATATACATTGTTAACACTCAACTGGCGGGTGGATTTAATTAATCTGCTCTTTATATTTTTATATTTATATTGATATCAATTAGTTTATTTAAGTTTTATAACTATTATTATTTATTTATCTAATGTCGATGTCAGATAGCAATGACGACAGCGACACTGAAAGCTTTTTGTCAGCTTGTAGTAATGACAGCTTTGTTAGTTTTCCTTCCCTTACTGATACGCTTGAATCTCAGTTTTCTGATGTACCTAAGAATTTTAATGTAGTCCATATAAATGCCCAAAGTATTCCGGCACATTACTCTGACATGCTAGCTAACCTAGACTGTAAGAACATCCATGCAATCCTTGTCTCAGAGTCTTGGCTAAAGCCATGTCTCCCTTCAACTTCCTATTCCTTGCCAGGTTTTCAACTGGTAAGAAATGACCGCGCGCGTGGTGGCGGCGGCGGTGTTGCCATATACCTTCGTCCACATATTCCTTTCTCAATTGTCGATATGTCAGCACAACCTCCGCCGCAGGACGCGGGCGAGCACCTCTTTTTGGAAGTAAACCTGAATCATGTGAAAGTCCTTCTAGGTGTTTATTATAGCCCTTCATCACGTATAAATTTCTTTTCCTCTTTTGAAAAGATCCTCGAAAACCTAACACCCTCTTACAGTCACACGATCATTATGGGGGATTTCAATACTTGTTTATTGAAACTCGATTCCCGCTCTTCTTCTCTTCGATCAATAGTGCAGTCTTCCAATTTGTCAATTCTCCCTTTGAGTGCCACACACCATTTTCCAAATTGTAATCCGTCACTTTTGGACCTTCTCATTGTTTCCTCTCCTCAACATGTCAGCAAGCATGGTCAATGCCCAGCTGACATGTTTTCTTACCATGATCTTTTATTCCTCTCCTACAAAATTCGCCCACCTAAGGCAAAACCTAAAATTCTCCTGCAGCGCAACTTTAGTGGCATGAATACAGATGATCTCCGAAGAGATGCCAACAACATTGACTGGTCTTCTTTAGTCAGTGTTGAGTCAATTGACGATAAAGTCAACCTGCTGACAGACAACCTTGTACAGCTGTACGATGTCCACGCTCCTATTCATGCTATAAAAATAAAACATCTTCCGGCACCGTGGCTTACAGATGATATTAGAACGATCATGCACAGGAAGGCTGTAACCAAAACTAAGTTTAAGTGTCGGCCCTCGCCGTCGAACCGGCAGATCCTTGTGGATGCTCGCAATCGCTGCAATAAGGTGTGTAGAGATGCCCAACGCCGCCATATCCACAGCTCAGTTGAAAACGGAGATCCAGCTAAAGTCTGGAAATTCCTTAAATCCTTGGGAGTTGGAAAATCGCGCCAAGAAACGATTCCTAAAAACTTAGATATTGATCTACTAAATCAACACTTCTCATCTTCGTCCCACTGTAATGGGACCATGAAGGCATCTACAATAAACTGTCTTTCGAACCTTCCAACTCCGGACCATCCCCCATTTATTTTTAGTCAATTCTCTGATTGTGATGTTAAGAAGAGCGTAGTTTCAATCACATCTAATGCAGTTGGTAGTGACTGTGTAAGTCGGAAAATGATACTCCCTGTCCTCGACGAAATCCTTCCTATCCTATGCTATATCCTAAACTACTCTATATCCTATGGTGTTTTTCCATCGATGTGGAAAGAGGCAAAAATCACTCCTTTACCCAAAAAATCTAATCCTACTTCCTTTTCCGAATACCGTCCTATCTCCATCTTGCCTTTCCTCTCCAAAGTCCTAGAACGCCTTGTCCACAATCAGCTTAGTGCTTTTCTTTGTAAGAATAGTCTGCTGAATCCTTTCCAATCCGGTTTTCGTCCTGGTCACAGCACCGCTACAGCCTTAGTTAACGTCACTGATGACATACGGTTAGGCATGGAAGGAGGACATCTGACGGTTCTTGGATTACTGGATTTTAGTAACGCATTTAATACTGTCGATTTCGATATCCTGATTGCCATGCTTCGCTCGCTTAACATATCTCCAACGGCGATTGACTGGTTTCGTAGTTACCTGTATGGCCGTCGGCAACGTATATGCATAGAAGAGTTTTGCTCTTCCTGGTGTTACACTTCTGCCGGTGTACCTCAGGGTGGCGTTTTATCTCCTTTACTCTTCGCAATATTTATAAACTCTATTTCCAAAAAACTTCTTTCTTCCTACCACCTTTATGCAGATGATTTACAAATATATAGACAAGCTGCCCTTTCGGATTTGGCTGATGCAATTAATATCATAAACAAGGATTTGGGTTCGATTTGTGAGTGGAGTGAGGCACATGGGTTGCAAGTTAATCCATCGAAGACTCAGGTCATTGTTGTTGGCAGCTCAAGGATGACCCCCAAAATAGACTGGGCGCAGCTTCCCCAAGTTCAATTTAATGGAACTGTTATCCCAGTAAGCGAAAAGGTTAAGAACCTTGGAGTTTGGATCGACAAACATCTTTCTTGGGGTCCCCAGCTACAGGACGTAAGTCGCAAGATTTTTGCATCTGGTAAGTCCCTGAGACGATTGCGGAACTTTCTTCCAACTGCCACTAAAACTGCGCTTGCGCAATCCCTTTTACTTCCCATCCTTGACTACGCTGATGTCAGTTATCTCGATCTCACTGAGGCACAACTCGATAAACTTGAGCGACTTCAAAATTTTTGCATAAGATTTATATTTGGCCTGCGAAAATATGATCACATTTCTGAATTTCGTATAAAGCTCAAGTGGCTTCCTATACGTCTTCGCCGGAATTCACATATCTTGTTTCAGCTCTACAGTATTCTGTTCAATCCTACAACCCCATCTTATCTTAAAGAGCGTTTCAAGTTCCTTCATGACACACATAATAGATATCTGAGGTCATCGGAAAACTTGAGACTTGAGATGCCGATGCATTCCACCAGCTTTTATGACAAGTCTTTTACAGTTCAAGCAGTACGATTATGGAATGCCTTGCCAGTGTTGATAAGGCGAGCTCAAACTTTGGCCACTTTTAAAATTCTGGTAAAAAAACACTTCCTCTCTCTTTAAACGTCATTATTACATATATAGTTCCTTGCTCTTGTTTCATGTTTATTATTGTATAAGTATATATATATATATATATAAATTTATTAATGTATGTATATGTTGTATATGTATATGGTACACCACGGACTACCTACAGAATTGTCTCTCCTTGTCCCCATACTCCATCCAAAGGTTGTCTGTAAAAGATCGCTTTTAGCGATAAGACCGCCCATTGTGTCACTCGTATGTAAAATTTCAACATTGTAAAATTGTAACAGTAATTTAAATGGTGTGCATAATAAAGAGTATTCTATTCTATTCTATTCTATTCTATGACGAAAGAGGGTTGTGTGTGGTGTTAAATTAATGGATAGAATAAGTACATAAGAGGAAGTTTGAAAGTGGCACCGGTGACTGAAAAGTTGAGTGGAAATTGGTTGTCATGTAATGCGGAGGAATGAGGATAATGTCGTAAGGAAAGTTTTGAGTATGGATGTCGATGGCTATAAGAGTAGGGGAAGACCAAAGAAACGACGCATGTACTGTGTGAAAGATGATATGGTTAGAAAGAGGGTGACTATCCAGATGACGACTAAAAGAGAAGTATGGAAGAAAGGGATATGTTGCGCCGACCCCAGATAAATTGTGATAAGGACAGGAGAACGATGATCAGCTTTACCTCGAAATGCATTTTGATTAAAACAGAAATCAACATTCAACACGATTTCTTATCATAGAGTTATCAAAACATTCTCCCCGGTCAGCTTATCACTTACACCACACACCAGAGAACAGTTCTCAGTAAGTGGTATCTTGAGGATTTATCTTCCACGTTCATCTCACTTCGTGGGCTCACCACTTCGTCTAGGTTATGAGAGAATTCCGACACGGTGATGACATCTTACCGACTTTATTGAAGGAGGGTAATGTTTTAAGACAGATGTGGAACATGCATAATGTTAGCTTGTGCAGTGTAAACAAAATATTAATAACAAGAAATTGCTGCACTGAGTGTATTTAATTAATGCTGCAATGCAGCAGCAACTTACATTTTTCGAGTAACTAGCCTTTGCTATATTTAGAACAAAAATAATGGAGTGGAGTTTACTTGACAGTGGACTGTCATTATCATTAGCCTATACAGCAGTCCACTGCTGGACATAGGCCTCTCTAATTACACGCCATCCAGCTGCTTCCAGCCATCCTGCGAAAACCGTCACTCCACCTAGGCTGACGGCTTCCTACCTTACGTTTGCCGATTTGCGGTCTCCACTCAAGAACAACACGTCTATCCTAACGGTCATCGGTTCTACGGCTAATATGGCCGGCCCATTGCCACTGACTGTAACTATAATTCTAATATTGGAACGTGTAAGAGAAAGATGGCAAGAACAGTGTTTAAGAGTCACCTTTTTTTAAACTTGCTTTGTTTAAGTGACACGTTAAGCGAAATAAGTTATAGCTTGAAATATAATAAATAATAGCAGCCGCACGGGTCGATACAGTAGAATAAGCTAAGCATACCAGGATTGGTCCGCGGCTGGGTGACCATTTTTACATAACGAGACTCCTCCATGCCTCAGAAAGCACGTTAAGTCGTTGGTACCGGCTGTCATTCGTGGGTCTTTGACGTGGGCTGTCATTCGTGGGCTACGAGTCATCAGATGCCCGAAAGTCTGACAACCCAGTTCCTAGGTTATGGAGGTCAGATAGGCAGTCGCTCCATGTAAAATACTGGTATTCAGCTGCATCCGGAAGCTGACACCAAGATAGTTGGGAATAGTCTACGCAGATTGGTAGCACACTTTTGGCAATCTTTATAATATTCATCATTTTCAAATATGGTCTTTTGGTCCAAACTTCCCTAGAAAGGATAACAAAAATGTTCCCACATGTTCATAGAAAATAACTGCATGATGTTTTCAAATAAGTACTAATAAAATATTTTTTTTTGCAGGTAAGTTCGTGATATCATCTCAAAGAGGTAAAATTTACGATATAACTTCTCGATAGTCCACACAAAGGATGAACCAAGCGGGAGTACGAAAAAAATCCTTTATTGCATATTCTATGCGCGTACGCATGCATGAATCATTCGTCTGTTTTTATAGAAAAAGGGATATTTTTGTATCACATTCTTATATTTTTTTGATGAATTTGGGAAAGCTTGGTTTTAGGTATAATATTCTTCTTAGCGTGTAGCAATCTGATTACTTAATGTCATTAAAAATCTTGAAATTATGCCTAAAAAGGGTCAAATGTTAAATTCTAGAAATTCAAAATTGTAATATGTGTAACTGCGAAGGAATCTATTTGAAAAAGTATTCGTGAGCATTGTGAGCAATAGGTACAGTATCGTGAAATACCCTGTCATTTTTAAAACCCATCAAAATGAACACTTTTGAGTTGACTGTACACATTGCTAAAAAGAAATAGTCGTGCACTAATTTGCACCCGAGCAGTTAATTTATCCAGACTGCAAAAGCGTGACATTTCTTACTTTTATTTAAATACATTTCAAATGTAATGACACCCGGTGTGGTCCTTGCAAAGGCTAGATTACCCTGTGTGTAAATGGATGAAAGGAATTTTCTACTGTAGCAAAATTAACCTTAACATTAATACAGGAATTTGTTTCTAAAAGGTTTAAAAGAATGGTTGGGCAACACTTTTGGGGTAAAGGAATATGAATGTCGCAGAGAGTAACTAGAAAATATTTGAAGAGGTGGTAACATTTTATGAAACAGGTATTTTTACTAATATTTATTTCCCTGTATTAAAAGTTTTTCAAAGATACCCTTAAGCGACGTTCTCACGGACGTAAAAATATCGCGGCGGCATTTTATCGCGCGCTGGATTCTTTTGTTGTTGAGCCGAACATTGAGAATTCAATAGAGTGCATCCCCGCGCGTCGAAAAAATACAATGTTGGATTTTCAACCTTCGGCGTTAAGCAGACCACTGAAAATCCAGTGCGCGAAAAAAAATCGCCGCGATATTTTTACGTCCGTGCGAACGTCGGCTTACTGATGATGATTAACTGTTCTGTTTTATATTCTACGAAATGTTATTAGAACGATGTTCTATTTTAAAATGTAGCTATTATTTTTACACTCGAAACCTACATAATTATGTACAAAAACTAGCTTCTATATTATAAAATCGGAATAATTTGAATGAATAAATAGGCGATCATTCCGAAACCATAAATCCTTTTATCGATATCTAAGATCTGTTAAATGACATCACTTAGAGAAAATGCTTCTTGTTTTAGGCGATCTTCATACAGAAATACTTACTAAAATGTTTTATCCAGTAGAATAAAATCAAAACTTTACGACTAATATTTGCCTGAGATTAAGAGGAGCTCGTGACTAAGTAATATCAGCTGCACGGGTCGATCCATCAGGTTAAGCTACGCTTGCCGGGGTTGGTCAGTGGATCGGTGACCATCTTTACATACCGAGACTCCTCCGTGCCTCGGAAAGCACGTTAAGCCGTTGGTTCCGGTTGTCATTCGTGGATCTTTGACAGTCGTTACGGGTCGTCAGAAGCCCGAAAGTCTGACAACCAGTCTTACCAAGGGATATCGTATTACCCAGTTACTGGGTTGCGGAGGTCAGATAGGCAGTCGCTCCATGTAAAATACTGGTATTCAGCTGCATCCGGCTAGACTGGAAGCCGACCCCAACATAGTTGGGAAAAAGGCTAGGCAGATTGATTTGCCTGAGATTAAATTAAGCAACAAGTTCCTAAAAATCCGATTATACGTAATAAAATATTTGACTCTCACAAACTTAGCGAGCAAAAACGAGTTTTGAAAATAAAATAATTGTAGGTACGAGTTAAAAATAAGTTTTTATTTTTAATGGCATGTAAGTAGATGCAATGCTTAGAAACATTTTATTATTTTAAAAGTAAAAAAAATACTACCTAATTTTAATAACGCACCTAAGACTAAAAAAAAAACCTAGTGGGGTTTTATAGACCTGAAGAGGATTTTGGGAAGTTATATTTATAAACATTCCAGTAATAAATTTAATTATAAAGAACAGTGGCCAAACCTAGGCCCATTGTGTAACCGGCCTAATAGTTTCTTATCAAACAAATTATAATAAATGTATAGAAATGTCTATGATGCCTTCGCTTAATAGGCGCTTTGGTAATTTCGCGGCATATTTGCAAAGTATAGACATTAAAAAGTATACAAACGACGTCAATAAAGACCAGGTTTAATCTCTAAATGAGCACAGCGATGGCAACTTGTATTTTTTATTGATTTTAATCTGAATGAAATATTGTTGCAATAGTCGTTTGGTTCAGTATGTGGTTTTTATGTTTAGTGTTAGGCTAATACACACTAAATTATTAGAGGAATTTAGCTTTGAAGTATGACTACTTCAAAGCTAAATTCCTCTAATAATTTAGTGAGTTTTGTGTGTGTACGATGACTCGTATTGTTATGTCATTCAGTGAAGTAGTTAGCACTTCTTTCTGTAAATATCTCACCGTGAAAACTTAGGTGAAGTGAGCTGTCAATAGTGTCAACCCCTAGCATCGGGTGGAATGACAGCTCACTTCACGCTCACTTTACTTAAGTTATCACAGTGTGTTTACAGAATAGCATTGCAGTACTTACAGAAATCAGCTGCTCTATTCGTAAAAATGTCACCGTGAAAACTTAGGTGAAGTGAGCTTCAAGTGAGATTTTTATAGAATAGACCGGCAGACTTATTTTGGGTTATGCCCCAAATCTCCATTGACAATCCCCATCAATGAACTCAAATCTCCATTGATATCTTGATCAGAATATGATTCGCGACAATAAGAAATATGTATTTACATAATTTTAACCTTATGTATTGTCCATACATCTCTCTTAGTTAGATTTGCCACGGATTCTTCTGATTTCCTAAGTCAGACTGATCCAGGGGAAATCTAACTTATAGAGATTTATTGATGATTCGTGATGTTAAAAATATGTAAATACATATTTCGCGGATCTTTGACAGTCGTTACGGGTCGTCAGAAGCCCGAAAGTCTGACAACCAGTCTTACCATCAAGAGTATCATATTACCCAGTTACTGTTTGTGGAGGTCAGATAGGCAGTCGCTCCATGTGAAGTACTGGTATTCAGCTGCATCCGGTTAGACTGGAAACGGACCCCAACGCAGTTGGGAAAAAGGCTAGGCAGATTGATTTTTGATTGCATTAGGCTCAATCCCTATTACATGTGACTTAAAAAAACTTTTTTACAAAAAAATACAACTGACTTCCAAAACAACACTATAAAGTGAAAAATAACTTTAATTTCGGAAGTCGGTGTCTGATTAAATGTATTTTCGTTTTTGCCACCGACTTCCGAAATTAAAGTTATTTTTCACTTTATAGTGTTGTTTTGGAAGTCGGTTGTATTTTTTTGTAAAAAAGTTTTTATTTTTCACTTTTTAGTGGTTCACATGTGCTTACCCCTTCACAGCGTACTGGCGTGATGTTATGTTATGAACTGGTGTGAACAACAAACAGACATGATATTTCAGCAATCCCAGTCCATTTGCTATCATTTATTGAGGAGTTCCGTTGCCTATCTCAGAAGTTCTTCATCAGATCTTCACCAAATTGAAATGGGACCACTCCAAGAAAGTACTCTTCCCAAAACTATCCTAATCGCTTCAAGTGTGCCTATAAAATTGGAAGAGTTCTCTCTATTTCTCCAGGATCCCATCATCAGATCCTGACTTAATGATCATGGGACCACCTGGGAAGTATACCCTTTCAAACAAAAAAAAAATAATCCAAATCGGTCCAGCCATCTTCGAGTAATCGGGGAACATACATAAAAAAAAAAAAAAAAAAAAAGGTTCCGACGAATTGATAACCTCCTCCTTTTTGAAGTCGGTTAAAAATAACTAGCGAATTGTGGATGTACAGCCATAAATATAATTTCTTTGGGTACAGCTCTGCCTATTCCTTTGGGATTCCACGTATGATGTTATTACCTATGTTATAAGAATTTCAACCCCAACTCAGACGCATAACATAGCATCATCAGCCTATAATGATCCCACTGCTGGGACTCAGGCCTCCTCTTTGTGACAGGGAGTGGGCCGTAATCCACCACGTGGGCTGCACGAATTGGTGGATGTCACATGTTTTCGAATTTTGGGTTCTAGGACATGCCGGTTTCCTCACAATGTTTTCCTTCACCGTTTCGAGAGCAGTGATGATGAAATAATTTACACAAAATAATACGCCTGTCTGGGTTCGAACCTACCACCTACAACTCGTAAGTCGTGCGTTACCACTGGGCCACCACTGCTCAAAACTCAACTCAGAGGACCAAAGCCTAAATAGTTTTGAAATACTCGTGAACGAAATATGATATTCTTTTAGTCTCAAATATTCTATGTTACAATATTCATAAAGCATTATTTACTGAAGCACATTGCCCCATAGACGCTACCAGTTGAGCAAACACCATTTTATTAGCCGTGATATTAATATAACACCACCATACACTTAGACCTCTCACTCCAAGCTTTTGTAAACAGAAAGAGGTCAGGTTACAATGGCCACGTATTTTTGTCTTCTAATACGCCGAAAGACGAAACAAAAACTGTATATCGTTCCTTTTCGGGACTTTTACGTGTTCGGAATAATAAAGGAGAAGATATCTTTAGGTTACGTTACGATCCTGTTGCGTGTGAAGCGATAGTGACAACTTCCAAGTTCCATTTGATAATTAAGGGGACCTAAAGCGCGGACACTATCGGACTGCATAGAAAAGAAAGAGAAGCGCGATGACATAACCCTGGTAATTTATTGCAAAATATGAAACAATTATCTATTTACTAAAATCTATTGATAGGTCAGAATAACCGTAGCTGTAAGTTCTTGGTAAAATAAACAACCGGTCACAGGATTGCTTATGTCTTTGGTTTGGCGTAAAAGGAAATCAAGGAATTATTTAAATGAGAAGAATGTCTTTTTTAAAGTCATAAAACAATGGTGCCGATTCTGTTGTGCACAAACTAAACTTAATTTAGGCTATTGCTAACTTTTTCTCTTTATTATGACAAGAAAGGGACGGAAGTAAATTAGAGCTGTCAAATTAGTTACAACAAATTTTTCCATAGACATTTAGACGACACGTAAAAACATGTCGACTAAAAAACACGGTGAAGCGCAAGGCGTGAACTAGTTTGACATCTCCAACTTAGTTCATAGCTATAGCTGTCCTTTTCTCGCGCTGCCTGTTAGTAAAAGATAGCGATTCTCTAATTTCAGTTTAGTGCGTTCACAAGCGAATCGGCACCAATGACCACCAAGCGTGGTGATTTTACGATTAATCGCAGTAATGCAATTGCAAGTAGCATAATACAGTTTACCAAAATCCCAGTCTATCTGTCCACGACTCCGTGCATTTAGTCCTTCCCCACTTAACATGTCACAACGTAAGCTAACTATAAAAAAGCTATACAAAGCTCTGTTTGTTTGTTTGTCTATGTTGAAGTGTTAATGCCAGTCTTAACACGTATTGAAATTATGAATTATTGAATAGACGCCGGTACTAAACAGTGTTATAAGAGGAATGTTATATAAATGTACCGATTTCGTAATGTTTTGGGTACAAAAATTAGATTTTTTTGGAGCGGTTTTGAGTAAAGAAAATAATGTAGTGGTTTCATAAACTCGCTCGTTACTGAATATGTTTACGCATTTTTAAGATGAAAAGGGCCGCTTGGTAAGTAAGATTTTTTGTAAGAGGTATCAGAGGGCCAATTCTCGTAATTAAAAACGTTCAAATTCAAGTCGCAATGTCAGCCAGCGACAATCAAATGTCAAAAATGTAGGCAAACTCTATACAATTTTGACAGATTGAGACTGAGATGAGATTGCGAACGTTGTTATAAAAATACGGGAATTGCCCCTCTGATTCTTAAACAATGTGTAAAAGAAATATCATGTAAGTACTTCTATAATTGAAAATATGTTGACGTAGAACTTGAGGTATCTTAAGACAAATAGAACTGCGGCAGCGCAACCATTGAAAAAATAATAAGTCTGGAGATATGGAACATTTTTGAACACAAAAAAGCGGCCAAGTGCGAGTCGGACTCGCCCATGAAGGGTTCCGTAGCAGCAAGTTACATAATGTTTTTGTAGTTCGTTGTAACTTTGATCGATGATTTAATAATAGTGTACCTATTTTTTTTTAATTAAAAAGAAAGGTAATGCGGTTCACGATTTATGTCGTATTAAAAAAAACTACTTACTAGATCTCGTTCAAACCAATTTTCGGTGGAAGTTTACATGGTAATGTACATCATATATTTTTTTTTAGCTTTATCATTCTCTTATTTTAGAAGTTATAGGAGGGAACACACATTTGACCACTTTGGAATTGTCTCTCGCGCAAACTGTTCAGTTTAGAAAAAAAATATATTAGAAACCTCAATATCATTTTTGAAGACCTATCCATAGATCCCACACGTATGGTTTGATGAAAAAAAAAAATTTCGAGTTTCAGTTCTAAGTATGGGGAACCCCCAAAATTTATTGTTTTTTTGTCTATATCTGTGTGAAAATTTTAATGCGGTTCACAGAATACATCTACTTACCAAGTTTCAACAGTATAGTTCTTATTGTTTCGGAAAAAAGTGGCTGTGACATACGGACGGACAGACAGACAGACATGACGAATCCACAAGGGTTCCGTTTTTTGTCATTTGGCTACGGAACCCTAAAAAGGCCGTTGTTGGCGTTAACTGCTATAACTTCGAGCCTAGGAGGTTTAGTGTTGATTTTTTTAATACAAAAAATTCTACCTCATTTCTGACTAAAAATTACAAAATGTTCCCTAGCTCCTGATTTATTATTTTTTTCTCTATGGTGACGCTGTTAGCAGCTAAGTGTTGAGTTGGTTTTTCATTTTCAATATTTGATTGGGTCTTGTTCACATTTCATGAAACTCAGAAAAAGGAGACCTCTAACCGCACCGACCAGTAAAGATCAAGAAGCTTATTCTAGCGAATAACGAAAAAACTTCTAGTTTTTATATGACCTTAAAACTCTCAAACGGATTGACACACAAAATTCCACAAACACAGAATATGCAAAACATATTCAGAAACACACAAAAAATGCAAAATTTATGTGTGAATACATAACAGCTACGTAGGTGTCATACGTTTGACCTTTACTTCTAAAATATAGATCGATCAATCATAAGTCTATATATCAGCAGTGTTTCATAGCAGTCTATATGATTGCTTAAAGAGGCTCTATGATCAGAAAACTATTAGTTTTTATTGTTATCTGAAGCAATATTTTTAAAACATGATATGTTTTTAAGAATGCCATTTTACATATTTGATTTGCATTTAGAATATTAGTCTGGATTTTAATAATTAATTTAATATCAGTTTTAAAATTACACGAATCCTAATAGCAGTCGGTACATTATTATCTGCTGAACAATATTCACAGGAATGTTTTGAAATATTCATTTCTTTCTCTTAAAGCACTGACCTTTCCACCACTCTGAAAGATGAGCAAGAGACAATGACCAGTAATAATAATGTATATGTGAGATTGTATGGCAAAATAAACGACCAGAATGCTTGTAAACTATTTATTATTTCTGAGGTCATTAAAGATCCACGTTTCATAGTGTTCGTCGTAGCGACTAGTTGTCGCCATTTTCTAGTAAGTATTCTTTCTCACTCGCACACATACTTCTCATCCATCATCAAGCTGCGTTCATACTTTAACATAACAGGTACAATATTATTATCCCACATGTATGCCGGGGCTAGTTTTCAATGACCAGCCAAATTTTCACAGGGCGTTCTACCCGTGAATATGAACAACTTTTACTATGGGACCAACTTTAAAATCACGAAAAAAAAATCTGCTGTTTCATACATTTTAGGTATTGAACTTTTGTATGAAACAGCTGTTTTTTTTTCGTGATTTTAAAGTTGGTCCCATAGTGAAAGTTAAAATAGTTACCCTGTGAAAATTTGGCTGGTCAATGAAAACTAACCCTGTATAAGGTGCTATAAAAATATCTGCCACGGCTTCAATGGGAGATATTATTGTGTATATAGATTACAACAGTGAAGAAATTTCGTACCCCGGAATAGTTAAATCAATTTGAGAAAATAAAGTAATTAAATAAACATTTACTTTATTCTGCATAACGTGGTTCACAAACTACGCGCCCTGTGTCGCTTCGTAAATTAAAACAATTGCTACTTCTTTCTGACTGTTCTGTGAATGAACACTAATTACTACGAGACGGTTTCACACAAATAAATCAATTCAAATTTATACGCACATTTTTTTGTATGAAAAAATTTATGACATAAGATCAATAATTTATCTTCACTAATTGTAATCTATAAACACGATACTGGTGCCGATTCAGTTGTGCACAAACTAAACTTAATTTAGGCTATTGCTAACTTTTTCTCTCTATTATGACAAGAAAGGGACGGAAGTAAATTAGAGCTGTCAAAAATACATGTCGACTAAAAAACACGGTGAAGCGCAAGGCGTGAACTAGTTTGACATCTCCAACTTAGTTCATAGCTATAGCCGTCCTTTTCTCGCGCTGCCTGTTAGTAAAAGATAGCGATTCTCTAATTTTAGTTTAGTGCGTTCACAAGAGAATCGGCACCAGTCTCCCATTGCAGCCATTGTGGCAGATATTTTTATAGCACCTTATACATATCAAATCTGCGTAGCCTTTTCCTAACTATGTTGGTGTCGGCTTCCAGTCTAACCGGATGCAGCTTAATACCAGTATTTTACATGAAGCGACGGCCTATCAGACCTCCACAACCCAGTAACTGGGTAATACGATATCCCTTGGTAAGACTGGTTGTCAGACTTTCGGGCTTCTGACGACCCGTAACGACTGTCAAAGATCCACGAATGACAGCCGGGACCAACGGCTTAACGTGCTTTCCGAGGCACGGAGGAGTCTCGGTATGTAAAGATAGTCACCCATCTCAAACTCAAACTCAAAGCATTTATTTCAAATAAACCAATTACAGGCACTTTTGAATTGTCAATGGGTCGGTCAGTCAGAAAGATGAAGCTAGTTACACAGACAGTTACACACGGACAACCCCGGCAAGCGTAGCTTAACCTGATGGATCGACCCGTGCGGCTGTTATTACTTAGCCACGAGCTCCTCTAGACTCCTCTAGACTCTCCTCCACAGCACCTTATACATATATGGACATTAAATTATATTATCTATGTTGCTAGCAAAAGATAAAAATATGACTGATGATGACCTGTTCTGCATTTATAGAGAAGAGTTTAATTTATTAAGTCATTTTACCCTTACTTCTCGAACCATCATCAGTCGAAGATAATTCGGAATAGACTTCGTTTCAAAGCAACTCCTATTCACAGAGTTCTTCTAATAGTTCTGTATTGCTTTGCTACCTACTCTTAGGTTGAATTTCACTTGCTTGTCAGAAAACGACAAGAGCTATTTTTCTGTGTTAGTTAAATAATTTCAACGTTAGTGAAGTTTAATTGTAATAGGAAATGCTGTAAAAAAATATAAAACAAACGAGACCAAATAAACTCCCGGCATAATGTAACGAAGGGTAGCACATAAACCAACACGGTTGCCATAGTTATATCTCAGAATCCACATATGCATTTTCTGTTGTTGTCATTGCCTGTTTAGAAATTTCTTAAAGAAATAGTGTTGTGCAATTCTTGTTATGCCTATCTGATATCGACAGCTTCAGTCACGCCTCTAATATTTGTTGTTGCCGGATCTATAGTGATGTGTGTCACAAATAACGCCTTATCGATGATTATTAAATACTTTAGTGACATACTTAGTTATTATGAACTGTTAAGTCCGGTTTTATTGGGATGCAAAATGGATAAGTTAATGTTCAATGATGATGTTTAAAATATCCTTATCGTTTTAATTCTTCAAAATTGTGTGGTCTTTATATCCGCAAATTAAAATAAATTGAAGCTCTATCATCTAATTTATAGATCATCTAGTACAAGAGAAGCTAAATACGTAAAAACCAGTTCCGAAAATTGATTGGTGCGTACAATAAAATGTAAAAAACATGTAAACCTATGACACAATACGTTAATTTCATAAAAAAAACTTTATTGCTTTAAATTAAATGCGAGCTAAATAAAGCGTTTTTGAGATAAAACAGTCGTAAATATAACAAAAGTTTGACTTAACTTCGTAGTCTAAAAATACATAATATGCAAATTGTACAGTAATAAAATTATGTTAAGGAGATCACAAATCAAAGTGAAGAATTACGACCTGAATCGAAACTGACTTGTCTGTTATGCATTAAATAAATTATATTTTAGACATTATGTGATGATTGAATTGAAACTTTTATGATCAATCTAATTTCTGTTAGGCAAAACATTGCCACATAAAACTCTAGATTGTCGCGTCTGTTGTGACATTTTTTTTTCGGTTATTAAGGATTATGACTGGCGCGATCTTATTTAGTAGTTTAATTTATTATAAATTAAAGTACCTACGGTTGAAAAACGAAGTGAAGATTGAACTCGGAATAATAATATATTCAGTGCAAAGTAGATTGGTTCAGTCCTTACAAGTTTTTAATGAATCTAGTCATAGATTAACAATAAAACCTCTACTACACTCCTTCATAGTAATTTAGCATGTTAATGTCATTTTAAAATGAGCATAGAAGTAATTAAAGATCTGATTATCGAGAGCAAAAATATGGGAAATATATTTATCTCGAAGAAGTATCTGTTTACCTTAAATTTTAGAAAATTTAAGGTAAAGAGATACTTGTTTACCTTAAATTTTCTAAAGTAATCAAAGCACATTTCTGTGTAAATTAAATCTCAAATGAGGCCTTCAAACCCGAAATCACAATATTTAAAACTAAACAGACAATGAGAATGATCTGCTTAAAACGAGAACCGCCCTTAATACGGTTAATTCACATATTTATATGTAAATTTTTTGCGATAATTGACACAAAAAATATCGTCGCAATATTTTCTTTATTAATAAAAAAAGAAACCGCATCACAACACGTCGTATTAACACAAAAGTTACGTACCACGACCGTAAAAATAAAATTATTATTGCCGCTATCAAAATGTCGAGAGGATCCATTTGACTATTTAAGTTCACGTATAATTGCACCGGCTTTTAGCATCGGCTTGATATAATCCTGGGAGGCATCCTTTTATCCAGTCTCGCTTCGTATATAGTAATTGCTAATCTGTAAGTTTTTTTTTTCGCCAAGACCGGTAACTCGACACTGTAGGATGCCGCTTAAAAGGGAAACTTAGTAATGCCTTTACGCCAGTCGAGTCGTGTTATGTCAAAGTGAGAAGTGTATACTTTTTATCGATATCATTGGGACAACACTAGGGTTGGGTTGTGTTGGGTTTTAATTGGCCTTAGTAGTTGACATGTGATGAAAGGTGTAAGTTCTTTTTGTGGTGAAATTGTAATCGAGTTCTAGTTATTTTTAGTGGGCTGTTAAAAGTTGTAATTGGGTGCTAGAAGTTGAACCGTCTGTAAATGAGAGCGTGAATAAATGGATGAATGTAGTTAGGTAAACTGCATTGGTTAAGATTATATCTGATTTTTATCTCCTCACAACGAAGTTGTTCTTCTTCTTCTACATTGCATGATTATGTGGGTCTTTGTATTAGGGATTTAAAATATACCTAATTGTTTTCCTTTACTACTTTACTACCTATTTATTCTAATAAGTACCGGAAATTTATTACTTACATTTCATTTATTTTGTCGTTAATTTCAAAACAGATGTGGTGGAATCTATATCGCCAAATACGAACTACGCGTCACTCTGACATCACGCAATCCTGCATCGCGCGATCAGAGTTTACCGCGCGACTAGCATATATACAACGTCCCGACATCAACTGTCGGGCAGTTGCCCACCAGACACGACACCCGTCTGGTTGGAGGATCCTCCCTTTTCAATAGAGGATGAGTGAACTTTACTTGTTCCTCATGCATATAAACAGATACTATTTTGGTTGTCACATAATTCTCATTTGATTATTACATTTCTTGCACTTCATTTTACTTTCAAACTGTCTCCCCATTCACTAACTTGTCGATGTTAGATAATTCTATAAATTATAGCCAACTCTGCTGGTTATGATTAGCATACACTAATATGATTTGGTTATGATGCAGGTATACGAGGATATAACGTATAGAATTCATTCGCCTTTAATACGATTAAACTTCCTATACTGGAGTCACCGACACAGTTTATGTCGATAATCATAGTTTATCGATATGTTAAGTGAGTGTAGCACAGCACTAGTGTTTAGTTACACGTTGCAAAATATTAAGTTGAAGTTAAATTGTTGTAATAGGTGCATCATTTCGTGCAATAAGTATTTGCAAATGGTAATTGAGAATTTTTACGAGATCAACCTTTATAGCAGAAGCATTCTTCTCATACAATCCTAGAGAATAACTTTATATTTACAATTTGTAGGCAAGTTTATAAACAAGATCCAACTTCAGTCACATACAACTAAGATTTTAATTTAGATATGTAAACACCAGGGCGATATCAATTGCAGGATACGAAAACAAGAAATGTATGGAAAATATAAAATGTATTTTTTGATCTGGTAGTAAAGTGATACCTACATGTTGTGTATTGGCTGCAGTAAGTGATAGAAGTCGTGTAAGGAAGATTTTTATTGTTGTGTGTGAGTGATGAAGTAAGAACCTGTTTGTGGATGTGTCTGCATCGTCGCATAACTACTTTAATAGTCTTCTATACACTTTCCCGAACCGAAATGGTCCTTTAAAACCATTCAAAAGGGTTACCTACATTGTATGGGTTTTTGATTAACTGCTTAGAAAAATCCTATCGAAAACTCTTTCAATGGGTAACCAAAATGGTCGCCGATTCAAATTTCGAATTTGAAATTCGCAATTGTGTAAATAATTTCATCACCACTGCTCTCAAAACGGTGAAGGAAAACATTGTGAGGAAACTGGCATGTCCTAAAACCAAAAATTCGAAGACATGTGACATCTACCAACCCGCACTGGGCCCGCGTGGTATATTACAGCCCACTCCTTCTCGAAGAGAGGAGACCTGTGTCTCACACAGGCCTCCACTCTTGTGTGAACTCAGTGGGAACATTATAACCATCGTTTACATGGACGCTATCATCATCACTATCATAGGCAGCCTTGTTCTAGCCACTGCTGAGTATAAGCAACCTTCCTTTTGAAGGTTGCTTATACTCAGCAGTGAAGGCTTTTGAAGGTTCCATACCAATAGATTACCTAAACACGGCCAATATTAACCACTATGTAATCATCTCTGAACCATATACCCACCATATCACTCGAGCATTGAGCATACAATCTCGTACCGCTCATATCTCGAAACATTCCGCGGCTCAATTCGAATTAAGGCAACATTGTACACCACAGGTCTGAAACAATTTAGGAAATCATTTGCGGTGCATCTGCAATTGTACCGGGTTATACCGCTGCGGTGTATTCCTCTGTGGTTATTTTGGTACAAGGAGAAAGATGAAAGCGGGCTTAAAAAAATTTTGTTGTTTATTTTGAACATATTTTAATTTTGGATGATCTGCACGTGACAGTGCTGCCGCAGCTGTGCTGTCACTATTTACAATGCAGTGCTGCTGCGAATTGCTGCCATGCTTGGAATGTAGTCTCTTAAAAACGTATAGAAAATGTATGGGGACTAGTAGTGACGCGGCAGAACTGCTGCGGGGTTCGGAACATTAGTAATTTATCTCTCGCCGCGCCTGCTTTGAAATTTCTTCTTGTATTATTAAGGAATCTTGTACTTGGTTTTTCAATTGTTTTCTATTACGGTGAGAATTTATATGAAGTTGCAGAACATACTCATCGTCTACGTAAACCTGCTCACTAAATTCTTTTTCTTACTTACCAAAGTTATTCAACAATAAGTCGTAACCGTTTTTTTATCGGGTCAGAAAACCATTAACCTAAACTCACCGCAACGCAAATTATTTAGGATTATTATGCAACGCACCCACGAATAATTGCTTGCCTATACCAAAGAGCCATAACTATACTCCATTTTACAATAACATTTAAACAAACTAATATTGCTCACTTTAATCGTTGGTGGAAGCTTGTAATTGACCATCTTTTACACATTGTACTTAATATGGAAATGTATTAGCTGTAAGCTTTCCTAAAAGTAATAAAATAAAAAATAAAATAAAATAAACTCTTTTTTTACTGTCCGTTCAACCGATTTTGACTTCTATTTCATTGGTGGCATGACAAATGGCAGCTGCAGTAAACAGTTGGTATTGTAAGCACTTTTTTGTCTTTAATGCCATCCTTAAGCCTACGGAATAGAAGTCAAAATCGGTTGAACGGACTGTAAAAAAGGTTTGTTTCAATGTCTAATCTTATTGTTATTGGAGTATAGTGTATTCAGCACGCACAGTTTTGCATTCTAACTCGCCCTTTGTTCACGCGCTTGCAATGCTGAATGCTCTAACTGGCATCGACACAGGAGTGTGATTTGTTTGCCATGAGAAGGATACACGTATGTCGTGCATGTTTGAGATTCTGTGAGAAGATGGACGAAAGATGAGGTTTTTTTTTTGTGTGCCAATATTATTTGTTTAGTTATTTTTATTGTTATTCCTTCTTTATTGTAAATATGTCTGTTTTTATTGACATTTAACTGTGGGAAAAATAACTTGGATCTGGGTCTGTAGTTTTGTGCATGTTTTTACCAAATAAATAAATACCTAAATTGAAAAAAACGCATCATTTCTCCTTTACTTTGCACCCTTCCGCTGTAAACTTAGACCAACCACAAAATAAAACCATATCTATGCAATATGATTTACGATTCAAATACAAATTTCTCTATTAAATAATATAATGGAGGGTATTACGTGTTCTCACTTACTTGTTTATCCGTTTTATGTATCTGTGAGTAGGAAGAGAAATCAAAAGCCAAAGGCAATCTTTACCTTCGCACTTTTATTACTTCCTTAAGGCGAGTATAACTGCTAACAGGCACTGCCATCATTGAAAAATTAATAAATCTGGAGATATAGAACATTTTGACATTTCCTACGCACATATTTTTAGTCAGATTAGCCACTAGAACGAAAGCGGCTCTACACAAAAAAAACAGTCCATCATACAGTCATGCGTACGCGCACCGTGACGTCAGCCGTCACTTCACACGTGCTTACAAACAATGCCGAAGCGACGAAAATTCTTGGAATCTTGTAACGTTCGAATACTTTTATGGAGGCCAGAGAACTGGACTCTATCGTAGTGTATGTTTCGTTTGAATGTATGATCGTATAAAATTCACAAAAATAGGTATGTAAAGAGCTGACACAGTTAGTTTCAGATTTCTAGATTCTAGATTTCTAAATTTTCTACAAAGAAAAAACAAGCGATGACCTATATTTTTTTTGGTTTAAAATGCTTGCTGTGTTAGGTAGAATTTATTTTACTAAAAAAATCAACACTAAACCTCCTAGTGTGGCTCGAAGCTATAGCAGTTACCAAAAACGGCTTTTCTCAATGGTGGCGCTGTTGGCGGCTATAGTCACCTTAAATGTTTTCGTAAACATTTCGACTTCATAGATTTGAAAGCTATCTTGGTTTGTTGCCCTAGCTAGCTGTGGCTCGTGCTTTCGTTTGCATGCAACTCTATCATTTAACCGACGTTCGCTCGGACGTAAAAATATCGCGTCGGGATTTTATCGTGCACTGGATTTTCAACTCTCAGTGTTGAGCCGAGCTTCGAGAATTGGATTCTCGAAGCTAACCTAACAACAACAGAGTGCATCCCAGCGCGTTGAAAAAACACACTTGTATTTTCAACTCTCGGCGCTAAGCAGAGCGTCGAAAATCCAGTGCGCGAAAAAAAATTGCCGCGATATTTTTAAGTCCGTGCGAACGTCGGCTTAGGGGCTGAGTTTTGTAAAGTTCTACTTAGTGCACCTGTACACCTACAATGTCCCGTTTTATTTTGGTTATTAATGGATTTCTACTATATGTAACTGAGACCTATAAGACGTAGATATAAAAAAAAGGTCTAAGCAAACTGCATCATCAATGGTTGAAAAATCAAATAACCGGCCAAGTGCGTGTCGGACCACGCACAATGAAGGGTTCTGTAGTTGAAAAGAATTTATCCTAAAAAGAAACTTAATATTTTAGTTGAATAACATGTTCGCCCATACATTGATATAGGTACGTCACGGTTAATTTTCCAACTACTAAAAGTTTGTAATCCCAAAAAAAAATTTTTATGTGAGAAAATTACAAATTAGCCTGTTTTCGGACTTTTTCCTTCACTTGTGCTGTGAGATCTCGCTTCTTGCCAAATTTTAGAGTTGGTTTTCATTTATTTACAAGTATCAGAATATGTCGTTTTTTTTTATTGCGTTGACTTAGAAGCTTTATTTTTAGACCTCCAAAGGACCGCAGACTTACATATTTGGGATTAATTTCTTGATATTATTAACTTGATATTTCCACACGTTCCTGAGAAAAAGAGTCTTGACAGACTGATAGACAACGAAGTGATGCTGTAAGGGTTCCGTTTATTTTTCCTTTTGAGGTCCGGAACCCTAAAAACGAAGCTAAGATGTCTTGGATGGGTCATGAATTCAAATTTCAGAACGTTCAGCTTCATGTTTTAGCATTGGATGCTACAACGTAGCACTGCCAATATTATAGTGGATATGTTCATAAGTTAGTTAAGTATCATCGCAGATAAAAATCAATCGATGCCATATTTTTTTTTTAATAGTTTTAGTTATGTTAGGATATAATTTTGTAATTTTTTGGTTATGTTTATATTACATTTAAATAAGTTTCATAAAGTAGGTACTTACCTCGTTAGACTCTAAAATCAATCTGCCTAGCCTTTTCCCAACTATGATGGGGTCAGCTTCCAGTCTAGCCGGTTGCATCTGAATACCAGTATTTTACATGAAGCGACTGCCTATCTGACCTCCGCCACCCAGTAACTGAGTAATACGATACTTACCCCTTGGTAAGACTAGTTTATTTATTTATTTAAGGACAACCAACAAAGCTTACCTACACAGATTTAATTAATTTTGGCTACACTATAAAATAAAATGTAAAATAATATGGGTATTTTAAAATGTATTTTTGGTGTACGTTTTTTTTTTTTTGTGGATGGGCAGTCATTAAATGACTTCTCCCACTCTCGGCGGAGCGGGAGGGCGTGTCAGACTTTTACTTACTAAAACCCAAACGTGTTCCTTCGGTTGCCTGTGCCAGGGACACGGTATCTCTTTCGAACAACCCGCGACCCCGGCGGCATCGGCCCTATCGGACCCCAACACTGTCACTTCACCGAAAATTATTTTACAAATTTTGGTGTATGCTTTGTTGGTAGTCCTTAATACTTGTTGTCAGACTTTCGGGCTTCTGACGACCCGTAACGAGTGTCAAAGATCCGCAAATAACAGCCGGGACCAACGGCTTAACGTGCTTTCCGACGAACGGAGGAGTCTCGGTATGCAAAGATGGTCACCCATCCACGGACCAAGCCCGGCAATCGTAGCATAACCTGACAATAATAAGCTTAATTCTGAATTTTGGCTAATTATTGCGTAATGATATTATGATGATGTTCTTCAGAAGCGTGTACTCGTAACCGGCGTGAGTGTATAACCAAATGTAAGAACGTAAACGAAGCAAAAGGAGTATGTAAAAATCGTAGCAAGTGTATTCTGTAGTTTCTGCCTACCTCCATGAAAAGATGGCGTGAGATTATACAGGGTGTCCAGTAAATAGCACGACATACTGCAGGGGGTGATAGCTTGGGTCAATACCTACCGAAACACAATATATGTTCAGTAAAATCGTACGGATTTACAGTTTTACAAAATTTTCCGAAATATCGAAAAATCTCTACCTTGAAACAGATTTTTAAGCATCTCGTAATGAAACATTCCTTTTCTATTATTTTTTTTACATCAAATTATTTGTGAATAGTTACTTTACTCATTGATAAGTCTTTTTTCTATCAAAAACAAGAATGTTTTCAAGAAATAGTATTTTTTGTTTAAATTTTCACATAACGATTTTCTTTTCGCATAACTTTAACCTACAGTGGTGAAAAAAAATCCATAAGATTTTGCTGAACATATATTGTGTTGTTTTGATAGGTATTGACCCAAGCTATCACCTCCTGCAGTATGTCGTGCTATTTACTGGACACCCTGTATATGTATCTTGTAGTCTTCATACCTTACCATATGCTATTCTTTAGAACTATTCACTGCTTTTTCCAGAATCTTGTCTTTGAAGCCAAAGCTAAATTTCATTCCAATCATTCCACAAAGTTACGACTCGTAAGCATTTAATACGATTCGTTTCTAGACCTTACGATTACTTACGAATCAAGCATTAGATAGGCATTTAAATTGTTGTTCCTCTTTTAACTTTGTCCATGTTGTTCGTTTGATTTAAGTACTGTGCCTACGCTGAAGGAGATTGATTCTAAAAAAAGTACATTTAAAAAATCAAAAACCGATTTCATTGATCGATTAGATTTTTTAAATTTACTTTTTTATTTTAAACTTTTTTGTTAGAATTGTTTTTCTCTATACCTATTAAGTACCTACTTAACGCTTTATGTAACAGTTGTTAAAATTATTATCTTTCAAAGCAGTAGCATTCTGGGTTTTTCTATCGATTTAAAAAATGCTATATTGAAATATAATAATAATACTTATTTTTTAAGTTATTAGACATATTACATATACGATTATATAAGAACTTTATGACATAACAGCTTTATTAAACGTTTTAAAAATTTAAGTGAGAATGTTTGCTAACCAACTTTAAATCGTTATAGATTTTAAATGGTCTTTGAAAATGAAAAACGATTCTAGAAACCTAAAAATGATTTTCAAAAACCAATTCAATGATACCCCACTTGACATAGTTCGTCGACTTAATTTTTTAATTTTTCACAATATGGCGTCTGGGTGTCGCCATATTCAATTTTGTATATCATGTCTTTCGTGACACTCACAAGATTAAGGCAAATCGATTGACGTAAGAATTATCAAAATCTGCCTACGCGTTTGGACTCTAGAGTACCTCATAAGAACAAACAAACATACATACATGCATATAAAGGCTGATAAACACATTATCCTCCTTTGCGTCGAGTAGACGGGTAAAAATAATTCTCTATTCGACGAGAAATTATTCGAAAAGTACACGGACGTAAAGTCCTTGTATTGTTGTCAAATTCCGAGTAAATTTTTGTGATTGATTTTGTTTTTTGCTCGACCAATCACAGCTGATATAGCTCTTAAGATATTTGACAGTCATTTTACAAGACTTTAATAGCTTTTCAGAACACGGAAAGAGAGGGCGAGACATAAAGAAACAGACTGTTCTCTCTCTCTCTCTCTCTCTCTTAAATATTAACAGTTATTTTCAAAGGGTATCGAAATAAAAGCCCAAAATGTCTGTAATTAGAACTCACGTGCTTAGCGGAATCTTTGGTAACTTAATTATATGCTCGAAAGAAGCTAAACTTTAATCTGCTTTAGAGAATACGGTTACAATGTATTTGGGTCTCTAATTAAATCTTCTGAAATGTCTAATACTTTTGTTTCCAACTAATGATAAAGATTTTGCTGTCTTTATTTTTATCACTGGCTTTTGCCCGCGGCTTCGCTCTCGTGGATGTCGGAAAAAAATCGTACTACCGGGAATTCTTTTCTTATTCCTTGCCTACATTATAAAGGGAACCTCTGTGCAAAATTTCAGCTTTCTAGGTTCAAGGGTTTGGGTTGACGAGTCAGTCAGTCAGTCAGGACTTCTCTTTTTATATATACAGGGTGTTAGGTTAAATAAACGGGGCACATACTTTAACGGAGTGTAGTGCTCATAAAAATAAACAACTTTTACCATAAAACTAACCCTGAAATATGAAAAAAAAAATCAGATGTCTCGTACATTTTGATCGCGTATACACTGAAAAAGAAAATCATCTGTTCTCTACAAAGAGAACAGCTGATTTTCTTTTTCATATTTCAGGGTTAGTTCCATGGTAAAAGTTGTTAATTTTCATGAGTACTACACTCCGTTAAAGTATGTCCCTCGTTTAACCTAACTTTGTATAGATTGGGGCTTGTTTGGCCGGCAAAGGTTTTCGAGGTGTCCGAAGGTTACTAATCAACATTATCGTTTGGCTTGGTGTGGGCATTGGTTATGTGATGAGGAGAGACGAAACGCATGATGGATGGAGAGACAGAGGAAAGCCAAAGAAAAGATGGATGAATTGTGTGAGGAATGATATGAAAGAGAAGGGAGTGAATGATAGCGTGACGGTTGACAGGGGAGAATGGAAGAAGAAAACGTGTTGCGCCGCCCCCACGTAACATGGGATAAGGGCAGGAAGATGATGATGATGGTGTAACAGGGGGCAAAGTATTGTCATCAACCAAACACAAATCCAGACTCCGGGCTGCTACTGAGAAATTCCTGATGGCAAAACCCAATAAAGAAAGAAAGAAAGAAGAAAAGAAAGAAAGAAAATACGTTTATTTGCGGTAAACATGACGCAAAGGACAACAAAATAAAATAAACAATGTAAAAAGCAAGTTTTGGGGAAAATATGCGTCACATCTACGCAAAACGGCTACAACACAATGCCACCGACAACACTCTGCTCGACCTGGAGATTGAACCCAGGACGTCATGCTCAGCAGTAGTACTTAATTGCGACCACTTGATCAGGGAGGTAATGGTGGCGGTAATGTTATGGTTTGAACTCAGCAAGCGAAGTGATCAATAGGGATGAACCTGGGTAAAAAAAAAAAACTATTTAGTCCGTCAATCAATCTGCTTAGCCTTTTCCCAACTATGTTGGGGTCGGCTTCCAGTCTAACCGGATGCAGCTGAATACCAGTATTTTACATGGAGCGACTGCCTATCTGACCTCCACAACCCATTAACTGGATAATATGATACTCCTTGGTAAGACTGATTGTCAGACTTTCGGGCTTCTGACGACCCGTAACGACTGTCAAAGATCCACGAATGACAGCCGGGACCAACGGCTTAACGTGCTTTCCGAGGCACGGAGGAGTCTCGGTATGTAAAGATGTTCACCCATCCACGGACCAACCCCGGCAAGCGTAGCTTAACCTGATGGATCGACCTGTACGGCTGTTATTACTTAGCCACGAGCTCCTATTTAGTCCGTCAGTCAGATAATAAAAAAATATTACACACGTATTTTTTGTTTTATCATATTAATAAAAAATTACTTAAATAACACGTATTAAAGTTGGGGAGTGGGGGCTCGCTACGTCACTTCTACGTATAAAATCTAGCTAGGCGTGACGTCATGCCATATTTTAACGCAATGTATGGCCGTAATATTTTGATTACACAAAAAATTTAAAAATACGTTTCCAATATTTTTTAACCCGTCGCGCGCTAATTAGCAGACACAATTGAAATTCTATTGTTATCTGTACACATGGTGTACAATCGACATTTTAAGAGTTAATAACCTTCAAGACGGACGAAAAAAAAAGTGTTTAGTCATCATCCCTATTTTCATTTGAACCCTTAGCCAGGCCGCACACCTGAGAAGCAAGCATACAGCAAATGCTTTAGGAATTGTACGTATTTACGCCATAAATCCTTCAAATTCCAAATGTTGAGGAGTAAAATACTAAAGAGTTTGCTGGATGCTTGCTGCTTGATGCTCATGTGTGCGGCCGGGGTTAACCTTTCAGAAGACCAATAAAAGGCTGGCAGTAAGACAAATTGTTAACTCGTCTCCTTCGTTTTCCCACCGCCAGCTCTGCCTACCCCTCAAGACATACAAGCGCGTGTCTTCACAAAACAACACTATCCAACATCCAGCCTGCGGTTTGTTTATTACATTATGCGTACCAACGTGCCTGGTAACCATGGCAACGCCTAACGGTCTGCGCAGACGCACATAATGTATAGAAAGAGATTTAAGACAAAACTACCAGTGTATCCTGAGCTATTGATCTCGATAATCGATTTTACTGTTGGTTGAATGCGCTATCAATCAAATATAAGCTCTAAAGAAACGTAATAAAGGTTATAAAGCCTTGAAAATTAACTATTCAAAAGCAAAATTAAGTTGGTAATAAATAGTGTTTGACTGAATTTAGTTAGAATACTGGAAGTGTTCGTGTATTAAATGTAAGAGCTGAATTATTGCGAAGTTATTAGGTAATAGTTCCATTGATACGGTTTTGCAGGAATTTGTTCGATGATAAGTACTGTTCTGAGTTGGAAGGGATATTAAGAAATTCGTATGTCTAAGTTATAGGCAAAGTGTGATACAAGACTGACAGATTGTGCCACTTTGCATTGCGTTGGTAACACTTAAAGTGAGATACAATGGTTAGGTAAATATTTCTGAGTTAAACTTGACTTGAAACGGGTGTTAATATTACTAAACACAAGCATGTCAAGAATTCTACTGATCGAAGATTTTTAACAAGCTTTTTCAATGAGAAATTATGCATAGCAGAATAAATTTGTGTTTTTCATTCGAATATAAAGTTCATAGGGCCGGTAGGACATCATCATCATTATTTCAGCTGAATTACGTCCACTGTAGGGCATAAGCCTTCCGTAAGCCAAGCCACACCTTGGTAAATCCCATAGAAAATAATCTGCCATGTTCCTCAATTTAGGTAAAAACGTCGGTCACAACCACATCTGCCTACCCCCTTACAACAATGTCCATACATTTAGCAGTTATATGCGCAGTCGCAGGAACACGCACCAATTAGCACAGTCGTCGCTTGCCGATACCGACTCATAAATCGAATGGACCGTTACTGTGGGGCCTTGAAAACAGCGGGTTTGAATTGTGACTGGGGAAACAAATGAATGACTGCTAACATGGAAATATGTATTGTGTTATACTAAGCGGGAGTCCGGTACACATACCATAAATTAAGTATAAACAAAAGTGTCTTTATATCCTGAAAGATTAGGAAGACAACCCCACAGTATTCTTAAAAAGAATATATAAAGAAAGAATAAACAACGTACGGCCGCAACTACGACATTAATTAAAGACACGGGTAGGGCTAGTGGCCAATAATCAAACAAATTATAATAAGGTAAAATAATTCGAAAATTGAAAAAAAAATTCAAACAAACTAAATAATAAAAATAATAACCAAAATTAGGATCACTCTATTGCAAAATACTCATCCATGAAGCTGTTGTTCGATGTCAGCTGTTAAATGGTCATTGACGGACACTTTCTGATATCCGAAATCCGACCAATCCGGACGAAATCAAACATAGAGTGATGTATTGGATAAAACTATGTAAATACATATTTTTTATTGTCGCTTATCATATTTTGATCAAGATACAACCTGACACGGATCTGCAAATTGCAAAAAACGCAAGATAATTTGAATTTCGCGGGCTATCAAAGCGCATAACTCTTAAGAAAAACTAAAAAGAACTATGTAATAGACACTATCATCATCTGCTTAGCCTTTTCCCAACTATGTTGGGGTTGGCTTCCAGTCTGACCGGATGCAGCTGAATACCAGTATTTTACATGGAGCGGCTGCCTATCTGACCTCCACACCACAACCCAGTTACTGGGTAATATGATACCTCTAGGTAAGACTGGTTATCAGAATTTCGGGCTTCTGACGGCACGTAACGACTATGATCCACGCATGACAGCCACCCATAAAGATGGTCACCCATGCACAGACAAGCGTAGCTTAACCTAATCGTTCGAACCGTGCGACTGTTTTACATAGCCATAAGCCCCTCATATACAGAGTATAATGTCTGGAATAAGCACTAATGCCATGAAACAAAATTAAAGCTTAACAAGATAGGAAGTAGGTAGAATGACATGAACCGTTGGTTTATAAAGGACGCATGATTCACTTCTATGGGAAGAACTTGTGCCTCCATATTATTAATGAGGTTTCTAATTGTCCAGTTATTACTGTGCAGTAATTGGACAGTTGATATGCGTGTTATTTGTAAAGTTATATAAACAATCTCGCAACTCGGGAAGTCTCGCCTCTAGGTATAATAAATTCTGATGGAATTCTAATAATTACTTAAAGGAAATATAAATTGATTCCAAGTATGTATATACACTATTAGTGACCGTTAAAATTGTGATTGTGAGTGCAGCCAATTTTTCCTTCTCAGCCCATGAAGCCATCAATGGGGTAGGTATATGCAGTTCGCGTTTAGCAATATTAAGGCTACCATACAAGGTTAGTTCTACCTTCAAATCCATCCAACATGGCGTTTGTGGCTGCAAAGACCGCAAGATCTCGCCAACGATGGTCGGAAAGTGAGTTATGTAGTTTGGGCTAATCGTTAAAATTAAACCATCTGATCGTGTGCGCAGGCATGCGGTCAGACCGATCAGATCAGAACCGTCTTTTCAAATTGATATCTTCATGTCCTTGTATTCATTCATCTTTTTTATCCATGATAACGAATGTTTCCTATTTTCGCCGCTACCTTCGTGGCCTCGACTCGTAGGACCCCCGCCGCTTCGGCAGCCTTCGACGAAGGTACCCGAAAGAAAGCGCGCCTTTGCATCCAGATATAAGAATTCCATGTATTAAACGTAAATTACGAGTATCATAGTTTTGTGCAACATTTATAAAAATATTATATGAGTTTAATATAGAATTGTTGTGTCAAACCTCGTAATGGCAATTTGATGGTAATTTTACTTTTGTCTGTAAGGCGACACGTTTAATAAATGGGTGTTGTTCCATTATGGGTATGATTTTAAGTAAATTATTGTTTGTTTAGCTCCATAAAAGTTCAGTCATATATTTCAAGAATTAAATAAAACAGGGTTTATCGCCCATTATGTTACGAATCAGAAAATGTTACAAATTACAGAGATTTTTAAAATGGCATTCGCACTTGCTGAAATCATCTTCTTCTCAATTGCTCTCTCACTGCTCAGAATCGTGACTCCGTATCAAATTGTCAACGGTCTTTCTCCATCTGTTACGATTGCTGGCCCGATGGAGTGCGGCGCTGAGTTGCTAGGATATTTGATCTGACCAACTTTTTAGGTTTCGGCCTCTAGGTCTTTTGCCCTCTATTTTTCCACTCATTATTAGACTTTCCGCAGTATCTCATAACACGTTGCATCCAGGTTGAGGTCAGTTGTTGTGCTTTCTCTAAATTGAGTTATTTAAGGATCGAGATATTTGTGCGGTGGTCTGTCCATGGTATCCTTAATAGGCGGCGCCAGCATCACATTTCAAAGGCGTAAATTTTTTGCCTATCGGTAGTTTTGATCGTCCAAGTCTCTGCCTCTTAGAGAAAGATGGAGAAGACAAGTGTGCGGACCAGGTGTTTCTTTGTCCGATTGGTGATAACTTTGTCTGTCCATATATTTTGTTCAATTGAGTCATCGCTGTTTTAGTCATACTAATTCGTCTTCGAATTTTCAAAAATAAACATTAGTCAAATGTGACAAAATACCAAAAGTAAGTCGTCGGCATAACACAATTTGACAATATTAAAAATTCACTTTTTATAGCACGTTAGAATACATTTTAGATAAATCATACGACTATGACATCCGTTATCAACGCTGCATAAACATGTAACCATATACATATTCCATTGAATACAGCCAACAAAAATGTATGTTTTAATCTCAAAAAATACTGTTGAATAATTTTAAGGTATTTCACAGTTTGTCGTATTATGATTATAAAATAAAAATTACTTCGACACAAGTTTGCCGCCGACCGCGTCTTGTCATTTTAATGCAATCTTACGACCGATATATTGTCTCTTTCTTCCTTATAAAAACTTATATTTTGTCCCTTTCTAACATATGAATTATACGGTTGTAGTACCCTGGCCCTGATAAGTATATTTACTTATTTGATTCGATATTTTTAAATAAATTTCGCGTTTTTGAAGTCCTGTGAGTTTTATTTTTGTGCTCCAAACCTGGTTGGTGTACGATATTAAGTTGTTGTCGTAGTTTATAATTATCCGATAATTGTAAAAGTAAAATAAGTGTATGGAATTATATTTATTTACTGCAGATCCCGTGACCACGATATATCATAGTTTAAATCATCTGCAGAAGATGAACAGGTGCATAAAAGACAGATTAATGATAAAAGAACCAATTTTTACAATTTAAAAAAAGAAAGCGAAACTTATATTGTTCTCAGTCGACACGGAAGCAAGCCAAAAACATTAAAACAACATCCCACCAATCAAAACACACACCAATAAAAATAAATTGTAAATTAAACTTTAATCGATACGCTGATTTACGGATTTCATTATGAATCCTTTAATGAAATTGTAATTTATTCTGGCAGGGGTTGCCACAAACAATTGTTCTCAACATTGTAAGGAACTGGTTGCACGAAAGAAACAGAACTGCAGATAGGAACATGTTGCTTCTTTGTAGAACAATAACCAATTATGTCAATTATTAACTTTTAGCTTAGTTAACCTTAGTTGCTTACTGCTTGTGTTTGCTTTTTATGTAGGGTGTTTTCGTTAGGTAACTTTCGTGGACTAGTTTTTCATAAACCTATGTTTAACCCACCTTTGTTCAAAAATTAAAAAAGTATTTGTATTCTTGAAATAGTTCACATACGTAATTTTTCATCATGATTATCGATTGCAGGTTTTTCTTTGTTTGTAACTCTAAAACTCTTCTTATTGGTAGAGCCACGCACCAAAATTTGTATAAGTTCGATCGAAATCCAAACGGCAATCTTCCGAAGTCATTCAGCTATTTAAGTATCTACCTTAATCTAAACAATTTTATTAAACAATTGGTTTTTGAAAATGCGTCTAGGTAATATTTAAATAAAATATTTTCTAAAGAAACCACACAACACATCAGAAGTCCGAATATGTAACGATTTCACCACCTAACTTCCAACTATAAACGTCATTGCCTCCAAGATTCATATTCACCCGGAAGAAGGTTTAGCGTCCAGTAAAGTTAATGTAAGCAGCCGTTCAAAGGCTCGCAGTAAACCATAATAAAGGGCACAAGTTAAACATGCAGATGATTTGATGGCAGCCCGCGTCATTTGACATTAAGTATTGCATATTTTAGCGCTGCCATTGTCCGGAAAGTTAGGTTGGGAGTGAGATGTTTAGGGTTAACGTTATTGACAAGATAGGAGCTGACTCAGTAAAAAGATCGGATTGGATGTCAGATATTAAATCATTTATTTGCTTTAACAGGGTTTATAGAAACCGTTTTAAATCAGGGCTTCATTTGAAGTTCCAATGCAGAAGAGGATAAATTTATTTATTTTCCCTGTCGCAACATAAATTCCTGACATAAATATGATTCATATAGACCTAATAAATAAGTCGTTTATACTACCACAAAGCAATATCCCTTTAAAGTTCCAATATACCATTGGCAAACACAATTGACCGGAACATTTTAGTGTACTTTAAAAATGCTTTAAATAAATGACCTCAAAAACGAAGGGTCTCGTAAATCAATCAAAAAACTAATTAAAATCAACTGTAAAAACTGTAGGTCGAATTGCACTTGAGCGTGTAACAATACTTTGGTTATTTTCATGAGAAAACATGTAATAACCGTCGTCAGAGTGTTTACAATTCTTGAATGTTCACGTTTGTTGATCTTGACGAGCCATTGATCATTTTTGGCGCGACTATATATTGACCTGTCTAGGTGTTGTGACAGTAGGCACCTGTCTATCAGGATTTTTACTTCAATCTGAATTTACAGTCCCAGCTGTCGAGAAAATGCGTTCGTGACATCTTTCAGTTGGACAATTTCTAGTAGTAATAAGCATCAAATTCGGAAGAACATATTCCTTAGTAGTAGAAAATAAATTTGAGTTTTCTCTCTGCTTTCGGCTTTTTTTTTGTGGATGGGAAATCATCAAATGACTTCTCCCACTCTGGGCAGAACGGGAGGGCGTGTCAGACTTTTACTGACTAAAACCCACCGATGTTCCTTCAGTTGCCCGTGCCAGGGCCACGGTATCTCTTTCGAACTACCCGCGACCCTGGCGGCATCGGCCCAATTGACCTCGTCACTGCTGACATCTCCTTGAGGCGCGCGTGGAACACAATGCGCCGTCGACCCGGGCCTGGTCGTTACCGGACGGCGAGCTGCCCATTACTCGTCGTCCCCAAGCCTGCGCCTACGGTGGCCGGGAATCGGCGATCGATTCCCGCCGCCCAGGGCGTCTCCTACGGCGGCTAGGGGCGCGAGGGCGCAGCTGTTGCCTCTCCCTCACACGTTCCGCTTCCTTCTTCGCGAGCATTACTGCTTCGCAAAAGGAGGTGACGGCCTCCCATGCACTCTCTCTCCGCGCCATGGCCTGGACCAGGTTTGGACGCGAGAGATCGCCGCCGCCGATCGCCTCCGTGAGAACACGGCGGTGCTCCACCCAAGACGGGCAGACCTCCACTGTATGCTCCACAAGTCCTCCGGGCGATCCACACAATGGTGACACTTGGGCGTTTCCTCCCGCCTTATCCGAAACAGGAACCTCCCGAAACAACCGTGTCCGGTGAGGACCTGCGTCAGGCGGAAGGTGAGGACGCCGTGGCGCCTCTCCAACCACTCCTCAAAGAGGGGACTTATCGCCACAATTGTGGCGTGCCCAGCACTGGGTTGCGACAATCGCACTCTCCATGTCGCCATGAGATCGCGCCGGAGCTCTGTCCGCTGCACCGTGATTTCTCGCGGCAGCAGAGTTACGCCCCGGCGTTCGGCTTAATATTTAGTTTTTGTCCTTTACTTTCTGCTCCAGCAATAATTGGTCCTGTGTCAGTCGGATTGCTGATTTATTAGTAGCAGAGACGAAAACATCTTCTTCAAGATTATTATCTCATTGCGTTTCACTACACCGTTTTGATGGTATGGTATTTAACTTAGACATACATCACAAAATATATGAAAGTGATGACATAATTCAAAGAGGAAATCAAATCAATTCTAAGCGTTGGAAGTTTGTCAAACGTGTTTACAATTTATGACTAGTTTTGAACAGTGAGATAAAATATTGAGGAAATCTATGCAGCAATCAATAAACGTGTGTAGTGGCCTGAAGGTGCATATCAGCAGCGGTGTCCGTAACGGTGTCTAGTTAGTATTGCCAGTGGAAAGGTTTAGCTTCATAAAAAACTTGTCATTTATAATTGTTTTATTTTTAGGTTCTATGTTAGAGGATTTGGTTTCCGCACTTAGTCCTTCAGGTGGACCATTGTGCGTGGGACATGGTGGCCATCGGGGGTTATTCCACCCAGCCCACCTCCTTCCAGAAGTTGATCAAGTCTCCTGGTCTGTTAAGTTAAGAACATCTGTGAAAGATCTGGGTGTTCCGAGGGTTTCTGTTCTATTATTATTGGAAGGTAATAAGAAACTATCTTTAAATCCATGAAATGGAATGGTGATAGATTTTTACACCATTTTCGTGATTATTAGTCGATTAAGGGCCGGTTTCTTGATCCATAGTTAACTCAACCATTGGTTAAAAATAGTAACTAAAGGTTGAATTTTGTCTAAATGTGAAAGGCTAAACATGAATGAGTTTACATGAATGTTAACTCATTAATGTTAAAAATAGTAAACTAATGGCATTTTGGCCATTTAGCTAAAATTCCACCCAAAGTTACTATGTTTAACCAACTACGGATCAAGAAACCGGCCTTTAGGCCTATGGGGTTACTATGTAGACCTATCTTTGTAGAGCTGCCTCTTACAGAGAGGAGGCCTGTGCCCTAGCGGTGGGAATATCTTAGGAAAGCTTTGTAGACAGAGCTAGACTAGACTAGACTTTTTGAGTTTCCGAGTTTATGCTCGTGTTTGACTTGATATATGATAGGGTACGGAACCTTGGTCCTGTTTTCATAGTCACTATAGCGCAATATGATATTTAAAATACTGAACCCTAACTTTGGTGACCCAGTTGCACCTGAGGATCATGTTTTTCTTATTCTTTAATCTCTTCTCTTCTCAAAGGTGAAGAGTTAAAAAAGCCTGAGAACTTAATTCGATGACAGAAGATACACATCTTCATATCCCCTTTGTCCTTATACAGTGAGCAGATTACCAAGTGGAACGAATCAAAGATGCGAATAAGATGTGCACGCGCTTTGAAAGCGTCTGCAAAGGCAATTATATTTTATGTTCCGAACACCAAAGAATTATGAGAATAACTATAATAATATTGTTCACCGGAATCCACAGTTTGCGCCACAAGCACTCCATTCCTATTGTTGAATACTGCAACCAACAATCTTTAGCAACGTTACGTTCTGTTTCATTTTAAATAACAATAGTATACGGAAAGGCTTAACTGTTCAGGGAAAACATGTTATCCAGCATATTCCATATTCTACGAGATCAATCGTTTTGCACTTTTGCTTACATATGACGATCACAAACGGTTGCTCGACGTAAAACAGTCCCGTGTGTCCACAACAAAGGGACCTCCCGTAAAAGCGGGTTGATTTTATGATCATACTAATTGGCTATACCAAATAAACGTAGAAATATGAAATGCATAAAACTCGGTTTCGATTCCGTGCGCAGTTGTAGTGTGTAATGCATTTAGCGACATTTAAGCTGTAAAATGTTTTCTGGATTCTCATTAGTTTTGTTGCACGGTCGCCGCGAATTATATTACGTGTGTGGACTGAGGAGCGTCTATTTTTACATTTTTACGCGTGTGTTTATAGTTTTATGAACTCTGTCTCTTGTGTGGAAAGGTATTTTAATAGATAGTGAATTGCGAACTAAGGAAAAAGTTGAGAGTGTGAAATGTAACGCGTAGTCCTTTTGATGAATGCTAGGAGGGATATTTATTTCTTTGTAGATGGATCTTGATTGGATGTGAACGTTTTTGTTATATTCTGCTTCCTAATCTAGCTTTGCTGTTGCTAACATTGTTGAATTTTAGTCATTGGGAATCCTCTTGATAGGGGCTTACTCCGAATCTTTAGATAAATTTGCAATTAAGTTATAGTATACCACAAGTAGTATATGCCTTGGAGAGGCCTATGTCCAGCAGTGGACTGCGATTGGCTGAGTTGATTGATTTGATTTTTTGATACCACAATAGGTTTAATTAATTTTAATTATCGCTTCTCCTAAATCCTTCCAATTCAATGCTTTTCCAACCACTTTTACATAATCAGTATATACTGTTCCCACTGCTGGGACAGAGGCTTCCTCTCTTCGAGAGGGAGTGGGCTGTAATCTACCATGAGGGGTCAGTGCGGGTTGTTAGATGTCACACGTCTTCGAATTTTTGGTTCTAGAATATGCCGGTTTCCTCACGATGTTTTCCTTCACTGTTTTGAGAGCAGTAGTGATGAATTAAGTTTTGAGAGTAATGGTGACACAGTGGTAACAGCCCCGACTTACGAATTGTAGGTGGGTTCGAACTTAGGTAGGTGCTTTACTTTGTATAAATAATTTCACCAAATTTTGATTGCTGCTAATGCGGGCCAGTTAAGGACGCTATGAGTCAAGCTCGTCCCGCCATCTTAGCTTTTGTCTGACGCGGTGTTGCCTAGCTTTCAATGGGACCTAGTAGGTCCCATTCAATGGTAGAAGACATGCATCATAAAAATACAGGCACACACCAAAAACACTTCAAGACTACCCACAAACCTTATACGTAATTTGTGTTTAACAGAACCTAACAATAGTAGTTCGTACAACTCTTAGTTAAAATGGTGGTTAACTTACGAGGTAACGCAGCAAAATAACCAATGAGTTAGGTGTCATTGTTAGTTCACATAGGTAGGAGATAAAAGTATAAGTAGCAGGGTACCTAGTTAGTCTTTTGTGGATTTAATCATATGAAGTATTTAAATTATACAAGATTTTGTAACAGAGGGTGTGTGGTGGT
Source organism: Cosmia pyralina (assembly GCA_946251885.1). Lineage (NCBI taxonomy): Eukaryota > Metazoa > Arthropoda > Insecta > Lepidoptera > Noctuidae > Cosmia > Cosmia pyralina. The sequence continues at coordinate 4,240,880 of OX276346.1, read as the reverse complement.
AATTTTAACTGAGAAGTATTAAAGATATTTCTGATTAAGAAGGAAAAGCAATAAATCAATATATCAGCATTCAGCCTGCTAGACTTACGTTTCATCCTAGTGTAAGAATTCATTTAGGGAAAGGCTAGGGCTATCACCATACCTACAATTTTTTTTTACATGTTGTGTTCTGGTTTGAAGGTATTAATGACCCCACGAACCCTATCTCCCGGGAGAAGTCTTTCTCCTCACCTCTGGCTTGCCTTTATTGACCGGCTGGAGTGAACACTGATGAGGAACAGAGCTCCCACCTCATTCTTGCCTTTATTGGCCCGCTTGAGTGGCTATTCGCAAGAGCAAACATGCTCGGAGGAAGGAAGTATTCCAGTAAGTGCTTGTAGGGATCTTGACCACCTTTAGGGCTCTGGGATTGTTCTGAGAGCCGTGGAATACCTCTCCACTCCTCAAGCACCTAGGGACATGTTGCCCCCTAGTTGCTACGTCACTAAGTGCTAGAGACAGTTTCCGGGGGTCCATTACTGAGTGTGCAAGTCACCCCCTGCTATTTTTTCCGTGTAATAAAACAATGATCAGGCAGGGGCCATACTTCTTTCATATTTCTAGGTAACCAGTCCACTTTAGCCATCCAAATCGATATTCCAATATCTTTGTTTCCATTTCCTGCAATAGTCCTACACCAACCGGGGGTTGTCTTTGGGTGCACTTGCATAGCGCGTACAGGGATAATTGTCGGTTGGTGCCTCATTTCATTATAAGCGTCTAACGGGCCTCTGCGAGTTGGCTTCGGCCTCTCGTACGCCTTCCAAAGGTCTGGGACACCAGAGTCCCGAGAAATGTCAAAGTTAATCATACCAGAATATGAGATATTAGAATAATACCAGCCTACTATTGTCCCACTGCAGAGCAAAGGTCTCTTCTCATACAGAGAAGGCACGAGCATTGATCACCGCGCTTGCTCAAGACGGGTTGGCGATCTTAGACTTATATTAACTAGTCTAGGTTTCCTCACCGATGCCAGTAATGTCCAAGATAAACTCAAAAAGTACATATGAATTCAAAAAGTCACATTGGTACTTGCCCAGAACTGAACTCACAACCTCGTCCATGAGAGGCAGGGCCTTAACCACTAGGACATCACGATATTTAATTACACACAAGGTATTAGTGCTAGTGAAATTATTTTTAAAACTGTTCAGTTTTTACAATATGGCCCATCATTGTTGAATAGGACATCTCAAACTCACAACAACCTCACTTTACCATCAGTAATTGGTAAAACACAAAATCGCCTTCATTTATAATTCACTCCATTATTTCGTAGGCGTAATGCTTGTCCAGCGTTGATTCGGTTTTGTTTATCGATACTTATTTATTCGGTAATCGAGTTATTTATTGATAAAACTTGAAGAATGTCGATGTGGGCACGTCACTTCACTAATGATGCAACTGCATTATTTGTAGAGATGTTTTTAGAATATTTATGTGAAAAATTCGATTGTGTGACATAGTTTGATGGGTTGTGACTTGTATACAATGGTAAATGGAGTTGAAACCAGTGCTTCGAACTGAATACGTTAAAATATTGGAAAGAGGTGGGTACCTTTATGAAAGCTGTATTAAGTATGACACATCTCTAGCTATACTTATTATAAAATAAAGTCGCTTTCCGTGTCTGTTGTGTGGCCGCGTTGTTCTTTTAAACTCCGCAACGGATTTTGATACGGTTTTCACTATCATTTAGAAAATTTATTCCGGAAGATTTATATGTATAATACATTAATATTTAACTTATACATAATAATATAGTAACCTTCATGTTTTTTCAAGTCGTAAAAACCGTGCGAAGCAGGACCGGGTCGCTAGTAAAGTATATAGAGGAACTTTGGATGCAGCAAGTTCAATTGGAAGATGAAAAATATGTTGAAAACTAGTGACCCGCCAGACGTTGTCCTTTCAAAATTTAAATTTCTGTTTTTTTCCTATTTTTTTTCTTTTAAACCACCCCAGTAAAGAGGATAATAAAACAAAAAAAAAATCAAATCGGCCCAACCGTTCTCGAGTTTTAGCGAGACAAACGAACAGCAATCGATTTTTATATAGATATATTGATGATTTTTATATTAAGTTTCGAGGTATTTGGTATGAACGTTCCCCATTTTAATAAAAAAATAAATATTTTACCTAGATCTAAAAATCCTCTCACTATAGTCGACCGTAGCTGTAACAAAATCCGACTAGCAGTTTACAAGATAACCTCGAACAAACATAGAGACCTGACAGATGCACTCAAGAACTTTGTTTAATAATACACAGTGATATAAGTTGCTTGTCGTCATGCGCGCGCGCATGCTATAAATCAAAGAAGAGCAATGGGTTGCAGAGTACCTCTGGGCAAATGTTCGCAACTTATTAATATTTACGCACAATTGTAGTCACCTCACTGGTTTACACTAGTGATGTGCCTTAGGACCACTAATGGTCCTAGGTTTCGGGTGAAGCTTAATTAGACATTTTATACAGGAAAGGGCATAATTGATATTCTATTCTAATTATATATGTTTGCTGTTTTTGTTCTCATACTTCTGTAATGGTGTAAGCGTGGAGGAGCTCGTGGCTAACTAATAACAGCCGCACGGGTCGATCCATCAGGCTAAGCTACGCTTGCCGGGGTGGGTCCGTGGATGGGTGACCATCTTTACATACCGAGACTCGTCCGTGCCTCGGAAAGCACGTTAAGCCGTTGGTCCCGGCTGTCATTCGTGGATCTTTGACAGTCGTTACGGGTAGTCAGAAGCCCGAAAGTCTGACAATCAGTCTTACCAAGGGGTATCGTATTACCCAGTTAATGGGTTGTGGAGGTCAGATAGGCAGTCGCTCCATGTAAAATAATGGTATTCAGCTGCATCCGGTTAGACTGGAAGCCGACCCCAACATAGTTGGGAAAAGGCTAGGCAGACTTCTGTAATGGTGGAAATAGTGGATAATAAAAGATGAAGACTTTAAGTCATTGCCATTATATCCGCCAACATTAACTAAACTAAATACTGCCACAAGACACAAGGTCAGTGTTCTTAGATAAAAATTAAAAAGAAAACATTATAGATAAACTCCAAAATATGGATGGACTGGGGCCAGCACATCAAGCTACCCCAATCTGTAAAATTTTCCCAATTGAATATAAACCTTATTTCTTTGTAGTAAAGTTGAAAAACTATCAAAGAAATTTGACAGGTATGGTACTGACCATCAAACTAAAGAACTTTCTCCCGGGGACCAACATCGTAATCGTGAAAAAAATATCAGTCGTCCCATACAAAACTTCAATAACTGCTTACCAAATGTATGGGACGACTGATAATTTTTTCGCGATTACGATGTTGGTCCCCGGGAGGAAGTTCTTACGTTTGATGGTCTGTACCACACCCTTAATTTTCGGCACACCTTTGTCAGACATCCTGTCAGTAAACCTCTGCCCAACCCTTGGAGGAAACAACGCGAGATGTTATGTTATGAATTTATCGTTAAACTTAAGCAGTGTTCATACATAATCGAAGGGATTAGACAATCATATTGTGTATTGTAGGCATGATTTTTAACCGACTTCAAAAAGGAGGAGGTTCTCAATTCGTCGGAACCTTTTTTTTTTTTTTATGTATGTTCCCCGATTACTCGAAGATGGCTAGACCGATTTGGATTTTTTTTATTTTGTTCGAGAGTGTATACATCACAGTTGGTCCCATATAAAATTGATTAACTTTGCTTTGGTAGTTTTTGAGTTAGCTTCAATAATACGTATTTTTTCCCCACTTTTATATGGATGTTCTAGTTTGTTTTGCAGGTAGTGGTATTTGAATATGTGTGGGGTTGGTACACAACTAAAAAGTGAAAAATAAAAACTTTTTTACAAAAAAATACAACCGACTTCCAAAAACAACACTACAAAGTGAAAAATAACTTTAATTTCGGAAGTCGGTGGCAAAAAACGAAAATACATTTAACTAGACACCGACTACCGAAATTAAAGTTATTTTTCACTTTGTAGTGTTGTTTTTGGAAGTCGGTTGTATTTTTTTGTAAAAAAGTTTTGTAATTCAATTAACGTTGTTGTCGCCCAGTTATGACTCAAAAATCCTGTACAATGTTTAACAACATTTTGAAAAGCATCTAGAAAGTCTATGCCAAACTAGAGATAAACCCACATTTCTTATACTGATCTTTGAGATACATTTTATTGCAATACGTGACTCACCTTCAAGGCATCTCATCTTCATACATACCTGGACATCTAAGGAAAAAGTCGTGACATCACATAGAACGCGCCTAAATTCAGTGCGCATACGCACTTATTGACAAATTCAGTAAGCAACGCTAACAGGCTGTATAATGCGTGAAAACATAAGTGCGGACACAACACCCTGTATAAGGCCTCGTATAACTAGCTAGGCTTGTTAGCTGCGCCCCGCGTGTAACTCAAAACGAGCATAGTTACTTGTAGGGTTGGGATAGTTGGGAGGAAGGAATATGTTTGAATAGAAAAAAAAAGATAGAACAGTTTGACTACTACCTCAGCTTTTTATCGAGTGAGAACCAGACTAAGTGCGGCGCTGAGCGCAGATAGTTTAGGCTATTGCTTTTTACGGTGAAAATAAAGTAACAAATTCCCATTGACAGCGATGCGGACGAAATTTTGATGACTAATGAGCTTTTTTTTATTATATACTTTTACATAGTAAATATATTTTAGTTCATATTACATTTCACGTTAAGTTTTACCAGTCTATCGCCCTTACGAGTGAGGTCCATCTGAATGATATATGATAGTGTTAGCTTGTATATTGAAATTAAGATTTATCACCAATGTAACAACTGAACTACTTCGAATAACTCTGTTAGTATTGTCACAGCTTTGTGGACGTTAATTATTTTGGATTATTCGGTATTTTCCGTAAAAAATTTTGGTAATTTAATTATGAGAATGTTCGTTTAAAAGCAAAAGTGTCTGACCATGGGAATTATTTCGAGAAGGAAAACATTTCAGATGAATTTGAAGATTTTTTTTACTTTTAAAGCACATTTTTGGTAGTCAAACTCGTCGTGCCAACCCTAGTCCTAGAGGTAGTGACAGATTTATTCTCAAAGAACAAGGCAGAGATCAACACGGTGCACATTGTAGGTTATTGTTGATGCCAGGCTTAATATGAGTTGGGATTACATATATCATTCGTTATTTAGTTAAATTACCTGTGATGTGATTACCTGTTCGATGTAGGAGTATCTTGTTCCTCTTACCAATCGTTATTAGTAAGATGTAGCTTGGTCAAGATCAAAGAGTAGGCCATAACTAAATATTGGAATCCCTTTGCTCTTTGGCTTTGGAATTATAAATAAAATATTATTATCTTCTTGTATCACTAAACAATCTGTTTAGCCTTTTACCAACTAAGTTAGGGTCGTCTTCCAGTCTTATCTGACCTCCACAACCCAGTTACTGGGTAACACGATACCCCTTGGTATCACCATACTTAATTAAAACCTTGTCCAAATCTACAGCTGAGCAAAATCCCTCGTCATAAACTATATCAATCAGTTTGCACTTGACTTCAGTAGTAAAAAAATATAACATTATACATTTTCCCATGAGCTACTAAGCCCGTATCTTACAGACAGCAATTTTTCACAATCAAGAAATACTTTAATTAAACCTTATATTTTAATTTTATTGCGAGGCTCCAGGGGCTAGTGCAAATCTTTGGGTTCATTTGAGTAATCGAGTATGCTCAAACCAGGCTGGGGTCGGTGCGTTTCATTCACTTATACATTCAAAAGAAATTCATGCATACCTACTACATGATTGCTCTAAATGTAATCAAATGAAATCTTTTAGTGGATTTATATCTGGAATATAAATCCACACACAAATTTCAATAAATATACACACAAATTACGTAATAAACACGACTATTCTATTTTAAAGCTACTGCTAAAAACATAACCTATCAAATTATAATATTACCTATACATTTTTCCATGAACTACTAAGCTAACCAACATTGAAGTCAGTTACATATTTTATTTTCCAGGATAAATTTAGAATACAGACGAACACGATTATCACGATCTTAACCTAAATCAAACACATTTCAGACGCAAGAAACTTGATCTAACTGCCCCGGGCAAAACCCTAGTCCTTTAATTAGGTCCTGATATATTTTTTCCTAGACATGTAGCAATATTCTTATAAACTAACGATCCCGGGTTTAGCGTTACAACTTGCACCATTAGTTATGAACGAAGAAATAAAAGTTGTGCTGACATTATTACTGGCTAGACAATATATGGATGGTATTATTTTAGAAATATTATACGTCTAATAAAGTTCAGCGGATTGGATGAGGTGGTCTTTAGTGTTATGTAGTTCTCTTTTGTGAATGCGTATGCGCTTTATGAGTAGATTATGGTAAAATTTGGTAGTAAGAAGAACTGTAAGAAAAATTAACTCTGCGTCTTCATTTTTAAGTTGTAAGATGTATATATAAATATCATATATATCCCAATCCTCTGATGTTTATTGTCAGTTATGAAAGTGAAAATGGAAAGTTTATGAGCAATACTACAACTCACCACCAATGAATGTTCTAGAAATTGTTAATACCTGACTTGTAATGTAGAATGAGAAAATAACCGTCATGTGTCCAAAAGTTGTAAGTTCTAATATTATCAACTACTGCTTAAAAATTTGCCAAATCTTTCAAATGATTAAAATAAGAGAGTTTCAGACCTCTATCAAACCTGTACATTTCTTCACACTTCGATCACGGAAATCTCTTGTAAATTTTCAATTATAGTGCCAGATATACACCGTACGTAGGTCCCGACATTAGAACAAATGCGTCGTTAAAGCGGGATATAGCGTGTACCCTCGCCTTGTTGCTTTGCACATACTGCTAGACTTATTCCTTGGGTCTGTTGATACATACAGACTGGTTGGACATCGAGCATGTTTAGTTTGTTGAGAGTAGCAATAATTTGTACTTTAATTGTTATGATTTGTATCTATTAAAAAAAAAAAAAAATGTAAATCTAGTGAATTGGTAATAATAAAAATAGCAGGTTAGGCAATAATAAAAGTGGCAGACTGTGATTTGAATATCTAAGCAAAAGCAGGGAAGTAAGAAATTGGGGTAGAATAACAGAACTCACAACATAAATAAAAATAAATAAAACATTGCTTAATAGCCAGTTATTCAAGAAACTATAATAATTCAATTGCAATATTTTATAAGATTATGTATGTCAAAAGTAGTATTCACAAAGTACAAAAACAATAGTCTACTTAAAAAGTTTTACAGTCAAAAGATTCTTCAATTTTAAACCACACAAAATCCAACACCTCACATTCAGTTAGCTATCCTTTCCATCTGTATATATAACAGACACCCTTTGCAGATAATCCAGAGATCCAGAAACATTCAGATCCCATCGGATACCGCGATATAGTTACAATAGTTGTCGTTTAAAGGACAAAATCTTGTTATTTGGACGCCTACGGCCACATTTTACATCGGCCATGGGTTCTAAGAGAGGTACTATACAGACCTGTTAATGCATAGATATTGCATAATAATAGTTTCAAAGCTCATGGAGGAACGTGTTTCCTTGCTCAATAGAGCTCAGTTTTGTCGAATAAATATGTATTTTGTTGAACTGAACATCTATGCTGTTTATTTAAAATTGCGTTGACGGTTGCTCTGCTTAAATAATTTTATGTATTCTTACTGAATTCTCTTTTGTTATACTGGCCACATTTATCTGCTCATCTGGCACTGTTTTTATTTAAAACTTCATCATCATCGTCATTGGCAGCTTCCTTTTGCCCACTGCTAAGTCTTTTTCCTTGGCATAGTTATTGATAACTTCGTTTCTGGGTAGTAAACAGATCAACACCTATTTCATCTTCTGTGAAAACATCAAAGTCTATATTTTCCTTTTAATAAATCCGTACATCAAAACGACCATCTTCTCTTTAAGCCCAAAACATAACCCTAAAATACACAAGCACCTGTCACCTCCATACCTTCCACATTCTACTCCAGTATTCCACAGCGTGTGTTCTATCCACAGTGCGCTCTATATCACATTTTATCTCGCGCGTCGAACTTGCACACGCGTATAACTCAACCCTGTGGCCGGTGTTAAGTGTTGCAATTAAATATTGCCCAGCTTTGTTTCTGATGTTGATTTTATCACGATTCTTTTGAAGGTAGTCGAGCTGGGCTTAATGTGGATGTTCGGACAAAGGATCGCGGTGTTATTGTTGGAGGTACTTGGTGTGGTGAAGGTGGAGATTTGAATGAGATAGGGATATGTAGAAGAAAATAATATATAGATAGGATAGATATACATATATGTGTAGTTGTCTATTAAATACTTATATTTACGAATGTTTAGTTATTGGTCAAATAGGTAACGTAAGACCTGAACTTTCTTAGGCTGTCATGAAGCATCAAATAATGAAGAGTCATTACCGCTTGAACTGTCCAAACAGAAAGTTCTGAAGAATTTTATCCATAATATATTATGATGAGTTTCGTTCTCCAGACACATGTTTTGAATGTTACGCAACAGAATTTATTAGACACGCCATCCCTTCATTAACCATGACAAAATCTACAAAAAAAGTTTTCTCCTTTCACCACAAACAGTAAACTCCATAATTCTATGCTATAGGTACCTTCACACATAAAATTCCACGATGACGTATTCCCATTGAGTGGCACAACGCGTCGAATCAGGAATGCTACTGGTATCAAAAACACTCGACACAATACGAGATGGGTTAAAATCATTACCAGTCAACAAGGCATAAACACATATTAGCATAATATTAAGAGAATGACTGTGTAGCGATGAGAGAAGCGGGAATATAAATGATTTAAGTTATAAAAATAATGGTGGGAAATAAGAAATGATGATGAGAACGAAGGAAGCGGATAATCAGGTGATGACTGATTTAGATGAATGGAACAAAGGATGAATTGTAATGAGCGAGAAAAGATGATATGACTGAGAAGAAGGTAGATGTAGGACAGCTGATAGAGACAGAGCAAAGAATATTGCATTAATTCGAGAAAGGTAGTAAGTGCGATTCCGGTGATAATACAGTCATGTAGGAAATAAAAGACTAACATAAGGTTGGCAGGTAAGAAATAATTGAAGTTATAGAAGGATTAGAAATAAGTGGGATCGTTGAAAACGGTTATATAGATGGATAGATAGAATACTCTTTATTATGCACAGCATAAAAATTAAAGATATGAATGAAACAATTATTTATTTAGATTTATTTATTTTGATAACCAATTAAAACAATGCATTAGATAAACCAATGAAAAATGTAAGTAACTAATCGCCACAGCCTATAACTCACGCACACCCATATCCAAACTCCATTCAAAGGGACTCATTTCAATAGGCGCCGCAACCATCTAACATAACTTGACCTTCTTACCCCTTCCCTTGCCTTACAATGCCAACCAAAACAGGCCCCAAGTAGGCTCAACCAAGGACCTTATTACACTGGCCGTTGATCAGTTGACACTTCTAAGGTCGCGTCAAATGACCTCTCACATTGCGACCCCACCCTTATAAGTGCGTTCGTGCTTTCACTTAGAAATGTTATGTCAAATTAACATTTTAGATACATGCTTTTTGTATCTTTTATCTGTTTCGTCAAATAAAATATATATTTTAAATCTTGTTGGGTTTGATGGAAATGTGGGTAGTTTGGAAATAGTAGGCGGAATCGTTTGTTAAGTTATTGCAACGACCGGACATCAAATAAGGAAATCAAAAAAAAGTTAAAATTGATAGGAATGAGCATCAGTTTCTTCTTAACGCGAACTACAAACTTAAATTACAACATATTTTTTTATTTCATTTTTTTTGGGTCAAGTATATAAACCAATAAATTAAAATGCGCAGGAAACGTTTCTCTTGTACATAAATAGCCCGTGACATCCTATAATATGTAATAGACTATTTCCCAAAAAAACAATCGAGGACTTTTCCTGGCAGGTTACTTTGAATTCGTTCATTTTCGCAAATTTCAAAACTGCTGCACCGATTTTGTTAACGTTGTCACCAATAGATAGTTTCTCTCGGAGATTGTTTATGTGTTACAAATAACATTCTCCGATGGGAAGCCAGGGCATGTCGGCTATAAATAATTACAATTATCTTTAGCCATGATGTCACTAAAGTATTTAAAAAGTCTGGATTTAGTCTCTACCTACTAGTTTTTTTAATATCAGTCAGTAGCCAAGTGGTTGACCTTACTAAAAAGGAGATTTTATTTGTTTAAAGTATTTTTAATTAATGAGAACGATTGCATCTAAGCGGATGGGGTTATAAATTATGTGATTAAGTATTGCGGAATTTCGCAAATGGCTTTATGACTATTGTTTATACTCGCCTCCTGTTACACGGGCCTTAAACATAATTGGCGAATTGTAGATGACAAAAAGTACTTACAATAATACCAACTGTTTACTGCAGCTGCCATTTGTCATGCCACCAACGCAATAGAAGTCAAAATCGGTAGAACGGACTGTAAAAAAGGTTTGTTTAAATATCTAATCTTATTGTCTTGTCTTATTGTATACATGGGCACTTATGAAACGTGGTAGGTGCATGGTTCCTTCCAATGGAGAAGAGCAGGCAAGAAACTCCAAGGTTACTTTTTTAAAAATAATTGGCTTAATAATTTTAATAGGCACGGTATCGCAGAGTGTAGGCACAGTATAATAAAATAAACAGTATTACGTCTTCATACAAAACGGCCCACGCGGTGCGCTTCGAAATCTTGGTGTACACCAGTAAGTACTCCACAGTCTCAAGTGCGCCGCAGTTATTTATGCGTGAAATATGGCACGAAGTTATCGACTGTATAGTTCAGTGTACGGATGTTTGAATTCATCAATATCGAAAATAGAAATACTTAACATTTTTTAAATTACCAACTCAATCGCCATAAACATCGCGGTAATTATTCCGATAATTATCGCGATAAATTGAGTGGCCACAGTTGAACGCCGCCACCCGTGTTATCGCCACGTCAATCGGCACTGTGAATGCCGTTGACAAATTATAGCCACAACTTATCGCGAGCTACGGCCTACGCCCATCATCGCGATAATCAACGGCATATCCCGTTGGTGTGGCCCCGACATTAGTGTACTATAGGTACACCTCTGTTTAACTCTTCGGGGATTACAGGCGTGATGTTGTGTTGTTAATAAAAGATCTGCTGAACTGTAAATTGTTTTCTTTATATTTAACAAAGGAATTAGAGTTAGATTATTGAAAGTTAAGTTACTACTTACATAAATAGGTAGGTATCCTAGTTTTATATTGTCTGATAATGTTTATATAATATTATTATTTAATAAAGCCACAAGTCACAAGTCTTCAACATTTCAATAGCTGACACTCCATAAAATTTTCTTCTCACAGAACACATAAATCGCGCATTGCTCGAATAAATTGCATCTTATTTTAATGTCACAGAAAAATGAAAACAAGAACAATAACGAAAATTCAAAAACAATTTTTTAATAAGCACAAAACGATTGGACTTTCGCGCGAATTGTAATAATCGAAAAACGCGCGTTCCGAACGCGTCTGGCATTCTACAAGACTCTATTATAGCCTTCATCAAAACTGACAATGAAAATACGACCTTATTTTAACATTAATACGGTGCAAAAATCAGGGTTACAGCATCTTGAGAGTCCCCACATTACTTTTTTACGTCGCATCTCAAAGAAATTCAGTTTCATTTACGCCTTACGACACGATTACGATACGATTTCGTTTGATATCTGTTTTATAGAGGATTTTGTATTTTATAGTAAGTATTATGGCTTAATAATACTCATTTTTACGGTTTAGGGCTAATAAATGTGGCAATATTTTGTTTTTTATTTATATTACGATGTAGTATTCTGATTTTTTTGAATACAAATGTGCTAATATTGATTTAATGGCTGTTTATCGTGAGCCCTTTTCATAATATTGTATTTATGTTGCAAATGATTTATTATGTTATGTCTTAAAATGGTAGAACGGGAATAAATCTTTAAAGAAAGCATGTTTTTTGCCTATAATATCAATTGTAATGGAATATCGATCAGTGAAGACTTCCATTGAGTAACAGTGACTGTAAGAAAACGTTTATTTTTAATTTTATTAAGTTATGTCGTTAATCATAAAACTTCCCATCTCTTGTATTGGCAAAAACTGTCGATGGGCTTCTACATTCCGCCTGTTGCTTAGATCCTATGTAATTTATATTGCGGTAAATCCCTCACACGACTTCCTGATCTACCTCTTCAGCAATAAAGTTTACAATTGATTGAAGTTGACGCGCATTTATTACCTTTTGGTTCTATCGTAAGCTGATGATATTACATGACAGAGAATTAACTATCGTACTCGTAGTATTGTATTTTGTATTGATACAATAACTTAATGACGTCATTATTTCTATAGCATCCACTAGTGCGAATTGGAACAGCTTTGAAAGTAATTAGTGCTTTTATTTTTTGTTTGTGAGCGGAATGGCTGGTACAAGAACCTAATTATGTCACGTCAGTTGTAAAACCTGAATCAATTCTACCAAACGTTCTTAGTAGAATAAGATTTCATTGCACTTGGCGTGGTCCGTAGCGAAGAATAATCCAATGTAAGTAATCTAAGTAATCCCTTTTGTCATTTCCCGGTCCTTTCAGGTTGACGTCGTAAAAGGCAGTGGGGTTATGTCTCGGATATTGGCAGCATTGATCTATGAGGTTATTAAGTTATTGCTTAGTACTACTTTCAATCACTTATCCATTTGTCGTGTGTGGCGTTAGAGATATCTAATCAATAAATCATTAGGCGAGGGGATTGCTTTGGTGCAACGGTAGCAACAATCTACGAGATACTAATACTTGTTATAAAGAGGTATTTGGTTGTAACTTTGTATGTAGGGGTAATCTTCGGAAGTACTGATCCAATTCCGAAAATTCTTTCAATACCATATTGCCGAGTATCATAGGATAATTTTTATTCAATAAATTTCACGCGGACGAAGCCGCGGGCAGAAGCTAGTGATGTGAAATATAAAGATAGGTATACTTACAAACTCGTGGGGTTAATAAAGTGCTAACAATTAGTAATATAATATTAAAAGAATGCGTCTAGAGCAATAAACAAAGAGAATAATATATCTATAAATGAAGCTAGAAGTAGCTGAACTGATATTTAGTGACCTCATTTCAATGAAGACAAGTCTTATTTCCACCTAAAGATATGAGATAAAATTAACTGAATTTATGATTTATCTCTGATATTACATTCAGTAGAAGAGCTGGCAATGAACTAATTGATATAGTTCGTAAATGCTTGATAAACGAAATTATTAATTCCCACAGAGTAGAAACTAAATTTTAACACAGTAATTACAGCGACTCTTAAGAACAACTGGTAGCAACAGTCGGCATATCAAAGTAAATTGACACGTTAATCAATACAGTTAATGTTATTTAAAAGGTTTTTAATAGTTGAGTTATGATGAAAACAGTTTATTGATCAATCAACGAGAATTTCTTCCGCGATAGAGCAGAAACTAATTAGAAGATCATAATTATGTGGTATAGTGATGTGCGTCAGTTTTTTGAATTATTCGATAAATTCAGTCACTGATTTTGTGACATGCTCGAATGTAAAAATTGTTTTGATACTGTTAATATAAACAATGAGTATAGGGTTAAAGCCAATCAATTTATTTAGTTTAGCAAAGAATATTGTAGTGGGACCAGTAGCCATACTTTCCAAAATTAAAGAAATTCATGTCCAATGTCAAGAGAAAACAAAAACCTTCTATGCAGAGTTATAAAATACACAAAAAAATAATGTAAATCAGTCAAAAACTTTACACTCTTTACCAATCTATTTGCCAAATCGTTGTCCATTTTCCTTAAAACAGGTTACAAACTATCTGACTACGGCTGTCGGCACAACACTAAAATGTCTTGATTTATATTATGTTTCATATTTGTAATCGATAATAAGTGGCTACTGATTAACTGATCGTAATATTTTTATATGGATCATAAATATTGTGCTCAATTACTCAAACAAACTTTTATAAACCTCAGACGGTATCGGGGTAGGCAGGTCTCTCTTGATTTTACACGTGTCGATGTAGGCCTCAAAGATTTCACTTCAATTTATCATGTTTGGTGATATATAGAGATCTCTCAGTCTTTCATTTAGTTATCTTTTCATCTGGTTCTTAACTTTGGTAGCGTCATCATTATCATTGTCTACTACTAGATTTGGGTCTGTAATAAATAGCTGCTTTGAAGTAATGTTTTAGTTTACGAAAGATTCTGCCCAACCCGTGACATAGTTTTTAGTATTTCATAGACTTTCCATTCCACGGTCTAACTGTTTTTGACTTCTTCTAACATTTAATAATAAATGCTTTAACCACACAACAGTGAGCTTCTGGTTTTACTCACAGCAACTGCCAACTGACCTTTGCAACTTAGGGAACCAGATTTTAATATAGTACGATATTATCATGATACTCTTTACATAATAACTTAGCGACATTTGCATTACCTCCTGAGAATTTTGTGATATTTAAGTAAAATAATATAATAATACACTTTTCACAATTAATATAATTTAACCGGAATTTAATAGGCGTTATTATAGTTTTATAAAGCTTAATTATTCAATTTATAATTGACATATCGTGTATACAGAATATATTCTCAGCTTTTGGCTACTGTCGACGTCGTTACAAGAGATAAGAATATGAATTTATTACAATTATAGGTTTAGCTAAACATAACTTTAGACTAAAATCTAGTTTATTGTTATATTATTCAAATGGAGAATATCGATGACATAGTTGCAAATTTATGGATGTACTGGATTTTCGATGCTACGTTAGTCAGCAGCATGGGCGATGAGTATAAAATTAGTAATATTCAAGATGGTGTGTTGAGATACAAATTTTTGTTATGTGGCAAACCAACACGTTTGCTTGTATGGACAGTCGTAATTATAGATTCAAAGCAAGAAAATAGACATTTTATGAAAAAAATCCATATTTTTGAATCATCAGCAAAATCTACTTAATTGAAATAATGACTGACTATATAATATATTTACAACGGCAATTTTATAATCGTAAAAAGTCCATATTAACTTAATATCGGTAATTAAAATAAGGAGAGTCCCTGTTTTACGAACAAGTCGTTCAAACTCACCGACAGTCACACGATATGCAGAAAGAGCTGAAAATACCGAGTATTAATAATTTTATTGACTACAAAATGGATTTTATTATTTTCTACTGTCATGTGAAGATTCGATGTAGGTATGATTTTAATAAAGATAGGCATAATAACATAACCGAGGATCATGTATTCGTTTTGCTCTTTTCGCGTAAAACTTTATTTGGCGCCAGGATAGGTCCTTGCGGGATCCCATAATAATTGGAGCTCCTTTCACAACAAAAAAACAAATATAGACTTTGTATACACTTGGTATATGAATATGAGAATCCTTACTTAATTTCAGTTCTTCTCCTCGACTCATTTTCACATACAACATTTTTCATATACCCCCCATCAGGGTGTCTAACGCTTCTTTCAATTTTGATTTAAACATAACATGTGTAAGGTAAGTTTAATCCAGATAATTCTGAAACAAAACAAAAACATCTGCCTACCGAGCGACTAGTTGATAAATGTGCTGTTCGTTTTATTTTTTCTTGCGTTAAAAGGATCACTTATCGTAATGTGTTGGTCACGAGTTTGTAAAAATTAAGATGTGACTGTATAGGTGGAGGAGACATATTTGTTGAATCACTTTGTTTAGGTTTTAATTTAGGTTTAAAAGTAAGGAGATTAAATAATGATTTATTGCGGTGAAACAGAACTTAAATATCAAAGTAAAAAAATTAAATGTTTTAGTTGTAGTTATTTTTGCTATCCCATTTTTATACATTTATAGATTATTTACATTGATTTTCCTTAACTAATTATTAATTTTATTTTTTTCAGGTAAGAATCACTGTTGGCTGTTTATATTCTCTAAGGTATTTTAGTTATATTAGAAACACTTCTCATCAATATTATTTATCTTTTTAGGCAATACGATTTTTGTTTCTGTGAGTTATTGTATATTACAGAATGTTTACCTAATTAGAATTCCAAAGCAATAAGCAATCTTTATTTTGAATTTTTTTTACACACTTCCAATTGTCATCAAAATATTTGAACAGCAGGAAACACTTTCTTAAGCCGAGATAGCCGATGAGTCAGTCAGCTATCCAGTTATTTTTTAGATTAGGATTAACATTATCAATAGAATGCATTACACCGCACCTATTCTCTTCATGTTAATAAGACCGTACCTTCATTGTAAGTCAGTGCCGTGGTTTTTCATCCTGTTCTAACTTAACATGACAGACAGAGATAGATGTATGTCGCTGGACCAGCTAGGCAGGCGTGTTGAAATACTTACACGAAGCATGGATTAAAACTTGAATGTTTGATGTACTGATTGCATAAAAAGCTTTGAAGAATGTTGGGTTGAAATTGAAATGATTCTGAGTGTTTTAACTGAGTGAATAAATTAGGTATATGTATAATGTAAACTTGTGTTTAGAAATAAATTCCGTTCTAGTAAGTTCTGGGAATCTTAGAATATATATGAGTTTAATACTGTGCCTTTTACACAAGACATGCAAATGCAGGTTCTTATATATTTATTCGACAATTTTTTATCACTTCTTAAGATTGAACTTCAATATACAATTAGTTACTTATCAGAAATAAAATAATAAATGAAAACTCACGAGTCAATCAATACTATTCAGCCTAGGTAAAAGTATGTCACCAAATGTCTGAAGTTACTCATTGTTTGAAAGCTCAAATGCTGCATAAAAGCAAAGACCAGATTTATTTGTCAAAGTATTGTCTCTATCTTTTTCAAAAAAAAAAAAAAAAAAAATGGATGAATTTGTCAAGGTAGGGTAATTTACAAGGTGAATTTTATTTTTTTCGTCACCATCTTTCTCTGTGCACCATACAACCGGCTCATGGGACGCTAATGCCCAAAGTAAAACTGTCACAATGGGTACTATTTAACACTACGTATCGCCGGGATCAGATAACGCCACGTTGATAACACTGATGATCGATGACGTCACACTGTTCTTTAAACGTGTTATACTTTAATTTGTTAAGTTGGCGTGGGAAACTGGGAGAGGAAATGATTTCTGTTGTATGAACTTTTATTGGTGGTCCATGTTGTTCATTTCTTAGATCTGTTAATCCAATAAGATTGACAGGGGGATATAGTGTTTTTAAATATCACGGGGGTCATGCAACATGCTGAGCTCAATTCAGTAGGGTAAAATTATGTTCGATTCCCGTTCACATAAACCTAAAAGCACTAGAAACTACTTGTGTCTATTCGCATAGGTAGTCGTAAGCTTTAGTGAAATTTAATCTCCAATTTTCTAATAAAATTGTGTCGAAAATTAGATTTGAAAGAAATACCAAACTGTTCAAATGATCATGTTCAAAGTTCAAGTCACCATCAAAATCTGTTTCATATTTTCTTAGTCCATAGTACCTATAAAAACTGTACACTAAACCAAATCGATCCTTTAAAGCTTACAAATAAACGGTTTGACAAACGGCTGATATCTTCAATACATTTCGATGAAAACCTTCATAAAGCTCGCACCAAATCAACGTGAACATCATACGTACTTTCACTCAGACAAAAAACAACCACAAAATGAGAATCTACCCCAAACACATGCCTTTTCATACATTTCCAACTAAAATATAAAAAAGGAATGCACAAAGAGGTCCCTATTCTGTTAGCGCGCGTTTCCTCTCAGTTTTTATCAAGTTCACACTACGTAGAACAAAAGTGAGCAAAACAAAGCAACGCCGCCAGCGACACCTGACGAAGTGAGAACGAAACTTGATACCCCGGGACAACAGCATTCTATTGAAAATTCAACTTTACTTACTTCAAAATAAAGCACAAACCTCCCCGATAAAATCAATATATGGAATAAAAGGCGGGAACAATTGAATCTGGACTCTACACTAACTGAAATAGAGCACGTTTCAAGGTGCACTCCGACATAGTATTAAGATTCCGACCGCCACGTGATACGGTCTACCTTTCGCCAAGTAGTTTTGTATTGGAATAATTTTATAGTTATTACATATTAGAATGCTATCGCGGGTTCATTTGAAACTGAACCATACTACACTGTAATAAAATGTGATTTTAAATGTGGAGTAGTAAAAGAAAGAATCGTCAATCGAAGTAGAAATACATGATTCAAAATGAATTGTCAATCAAAAAGTTGGATGTTTTGAAATTTTACCAATGGTGCTACCAAATTAAAACTTTGTATAATAAAATAATAACGGGTGTGTCCGTCGTTTGAATAATGTTGGAGTTTGTAGTAGGTATATGTAGTGGTTAGTTCTGTTTTTTTATTTAAATTAATAATATGCCTAGGTATAGTTATTTGCTGGGCGATTTGTTTATATGGTCACAGTGTTTTTAACCGACTTCAAAAAGGAGGAGGTTATCAATTCGTCGGAATCTTTTTTTTTTTTTTTTATTTTTTTTTTTTTTTTTTTTTATGTATGTTCCCCGATTACTCGAAGATGGCTGGACCGATTTGGATTATTTTTTTTTTGTTTGAAAGGGTATATTTCCCAGGTGGTCCCATGATCATCAAGTCAGGATCTGATGATGGGATCCTGGAGAAATAGAGAGAACTCTTCCAATTTTATAGGCACACTTGAAGCGATTTGGATAGTCTTTGGAAGAGTACTTTCTTGGAGTGGTCCCATTTCAATTTGGTGAAGATCTGATGAAGAACTTCTGAGATAGGCAACGGAACTCCTCAATAAATGATAGCAAATGGACTGGGATTGCTGAAATCTCATGTCTGTTTGTTGTTCACACCAGTTCATAACATAACATCACGCCAGTACGCTGTGAAGGGGTAAGCACATGTGAACCACTAAAAAGTGATAAATAAAAACTTTTTTACAAAAAAATACAACCGACTTCCAAAAACAACACTACAAACTGAAAAATAACTTTAATTTCGGAAGTCGGTGGCAAAAAACGAAAACACATTTAACTAGACACCGACTTCCGAAATTAAAGTTATTTTTCAGTTTGTAGTGTTGTTTTTGGAAGTCGGTTGTATTTTTTTGTAAAAAAGTTTTTTTGATTAAGATTTTTGATTTATGTGTCCTTGTTCTTAATTCTCGAGTTAGGCTTAAAATTAATTAGACATTCCTCATACAAGAACACCTACATTATTTAAGTAAAAAATGAATCTGAAAACAGACAATCACACAGGTCTATAACCGAATTTAAAGCACTAACTAAGAAGATCAAAGAAACAGCGAGGCTAACATATAAAACCGAAACATATCATCTACATAATTAATTTATGCACAGACTTGATAGTAGAATTAGCACAACAGATCGGCGAAACAACATTAAAGCAAGCTTAACCAATATTCTGATAAACAAATTGGAAAACCACCCCTTGGACCCGTTAAGATAACACTCTATATAAAAGACCAAGGTTTTCAATAAAAGAAACATGAAGATAATAAAGTTCTTTGCATTTTTTTATTTTCGTCTAGT
Source organism: Cosmia pyralina (assembly GCA_946251885.1). Taxonomy (NCBI): domain Eukaryota; kingdom Metazoa; phylum Arthropoda; class Insecta; order Lepidoptera; family Noctuidae; genus Cosmia; species Cosmia pyralina. The sequence continues at coordinate 4,221,113 of OX276346.1, read as the reverse complement.
TATAAATGCAGAAGGATAAAGCAGTCATGGAACGAGTTCCTAGGCATAATATGCATACTCGTACCTAATATAGATTTCCAATGCTTGATCTTAATTACTGCTTTTTCGAGGAATACTAAAGGTATTTCGTTATGTTGCTGTCTGGGGAAGAACTCGGTGGTTTCGAGAAACACCAATTTTCCATCAGCTTCACTATTTGTTATTGAACTTTACTTTTCTTAAAGTGGTCGATTGAGGCGGTACCTATTTTAACTTCTAGAATGTTTTTTGAAATTTTAAATGCAACCATACGTTTTTATTGCTCAGATAACAATGTCTTAAGCATCTTTCTTTAGCAAAAGTTATTTCCTTAATGAAGACGTAATAGAAAATACTATAAAATGAAATATTTTTTCATATAATATTATACATTCTATGAAAAGCTGTTTCATTTATAAAGTCATGGAAAAAATCAACAGCTTGTACGTACTTACGAGATGTTTTTCTATTCACAAAAAAGCTTATACAATAAAGTTTATAATACCGAAGACTTGATGGCAATAAAACCATTAAGATCCTTTATATAACATCAATGTAATCAAAGAATTGAGCAATCATCGGATTCCAATTGATGATTATTTGTGTAAGAATATACAATAGAAATGAGAAGAAGCTCCAATAGTAGAAAACAGTTATCACACTGTAGTTTTTTTTGCTGAAATCTGCTGATTTAATAACTTGATGATTGTAAGACAACTGAAAAGATATGTCTGTGAAACTGCAATAAATACCATAAACGAAAACTTGATATGGTGTAAAAATCATAAACGTAAACTTATTTTCTCAATTTCATTTCTTTTCATTGTTTAATACTGATCCACTAGATTTTTTTTACATCGACCGAAACGGAACTTTACCCACCACATAAATAATGAATAGTTTCAAAATTCCTTCGATAGCACGGAACCAGTTAGTTTTTTACGCCAATCCGAAACTTCGAATCTTTCTGACCATTTTGACGATTTTTAATCGGTATAATAGGTCTATGTCTCTATAAATTATTATTAATATTGTTTTAAATAGTTAGGAATTTGCGAAAATGGTCTCTATTACTTCGTCATAAGGTTTTAGTAATAAATATGACAGGTCGATGAAATACCGATTTATTATAAATAGCCATAAAGGCAGGTTTCGGTTTAGTACTACAAACCGCATATTTATTCATAGATCATTATTTATAACTTTATGTAAAAGTGAATGAGTTACAACGTGGACATTTTTGTTTACTCCTACATGTTTTGTAGAACACGGAGAAACATGACAATTATTGCACAGCTACTTCATTTTCTTCTCTCGTATAATATTATTTAACAGCAAAAAAAAATTATTCTTGTGTAAATATTAAGAAAAGATTCCCTTGGAAGGGATCCTTTAACTTAGTCACCGTTTTGGTGAAATCAAATATGTATATGTTCAGCAAAATCTTACGGTTTTTTTTTCACCACTGTAGGTTACAGTTATGCGAAAAGAAAATCGTTCTGTGAAAATTTAAACAAAAAATACTATTTCTTGAAAACATTCTTGTTTTTGATAGAAAAAAGACTTATCAATGAGTAAAGTAACTATTCACGAATAATTTGATGTAAAAAAAAATACTAGAAAAGGAATTTTTCATTACGAGATGCTTAAAAATCTGTTTCAAGGTAGAGATTTTTCGATATTTCGGAAAATTTTGTAAAACTGTAAATCCGTAAGATTTTGCTGAACATATATTGTGTTGTTTTGGTAGGTATTGACCCAAGCTATCACCCCCTGCAGTATGTCGTGCTATTTACTGGACACCCTGTAGATAGTGTTGATTTTAAAGGAACATACCGCAAATACCATTTCAGAAATGGTTAGTATCTCTCATAATAACATTATTAATTTATAGTTTAGATACAAGCAAAGTGAAACAATCGCACGCATTCAAACCAAACAATTCACCAACGCCAATACCACCAACCAAGATCTTATTAAACTTTAAATTTATTCAATTAACCCCCAAAGAGCAAAATAAACGTTCACAGAATATATCAAGCTTGGAACAACGGTAGCTGGACTGAACTTGCTACCGATAGCCCTAGGTCACACGATAGGATCACATCGGGACATTCTCCTCTCGTTAATTGTGTGCGCACGGTTTAATTGACACCGTTGTAGCCTTTGCTTTTGATGCTCGATTGTTTGTTTTGTTTTGGTGCTTGTGGGACAGGGAGATTTCGAGGTGTGAAGGGAATGCGGTTAAGTTGGTACAGAAAAGTTTTTCTTCAATGATCTTAACAACATTTTCTCAGACATGATGCTGTGTTTCTACATAGATATCCCACGACCTTTTTAAAGTCTTAGTAAAAAACCAGAATCTCTCTCCCATTTTAAAATAAAGGAATACTCGTATTTAGTTGTGATTTCGTAATTTTTTTTTATCACCGTTGTTTATTTGGCTTACATGGTCAGATACTAACGTAAACTTTTAAATATCATATTATTTAGCACATAGTACAAAACACGACACTGCTCAGTACTTGCTAATAAAGCTTTAAATATATATGGACATAAAACAATCCGTAACAGTAGGTTGTATTAAAAGGAACCACCAATGTAATTTCAGAATCACCAAAAAATAACGGTAAGAATAGATTAAAATAATCATCTACGTTCAAGCGAATTTATTTTTTTATCGAACAGACTGGTCCATGCTTATCTAATCAAACATTATTTTTGAAGACTTCAATTTCATGCTCTTTTTTGCAAAGAAAATAACACAGAATTTGAAGTATATAAGGTAGGTACTACATAGTAACGCACTCTACCTTGTCTATGCCAGTCTTACAGTTTGGAATTTTGGCGAATATTTATGGAGGAAGCACCGCGTCCTGGAACAAAAAGTCTCGTCAAATGCAATCATGTTTGGCAATGTTCAGCTTATGTTTTGACTAAAATATCGAAAAAGAGGTAATATTTGGATATTGGGCACTATTTCGTTTTAAGTATACCTTTTTGCTTGTGGCTTGCCTGCCACTTTTAAGTTTCTCCATATTCATATACTTTTATGTTGTTCAGATTCAGCAGTGAACCGTAATCTTACCTTTCTTCCTAAATAGCAACTGGATACGCTAAATTTTTATTCCCAGATCTGCGTAGAACCTTAACAAAACGTTTCAAATTATCAATTCATTCGAGTTTCGGTAACCGGCCAATAAATAGGGCTCCCGACAGACGAAAAGCCCGGTACATGACATAAATACTACTTTCCAACATCTATGAATGTCGTAACCCTCAGAGATCTACAATCGAATACCAAACCTATCTTCTGGGGAGCAGAGTTGAAATTCCATTGTGGGGAAATCGGGAGGTATCTAAAGGGTATCAAGTAACCGACTTCAAAGACAATGGTATATCGCTTTTGGAGACAAGCGAAGGTGACAGCTCCGGTTTCGGGTTTTAATTTGCGAAATTTTGTGTACAATGGCCATAAGAATCGTGAATGGGTGACGTTGAATGATGAAGGGCTTGAAAAGACTAGATTTCCAGAAATTTCGGTGATAAATATGGTGTGTTTAAGTGAAATGGAATACTTATTGAATTGATCAATGTTGCTTTACCAAATGTTGTTTACTAAAAATTATATTAAATTAAATCCTAAGGAAGGCAAAGTAAAACATTTTATATGGTGGTTGATATTAAGAAAATATTTACTCTCATTATGATTTTTTATTAATATCTAAATCCAAGATATAGTTGAGGAAATCTCAAGAAAAGGTGTTTGATGTAAGAGGATCCCTTTGGATTATCATTACAAATTCTGTCTTGTCAATGTGCTAAAACTACAAAAGGATTTGTAAATCGGAAAAACTAAATTCCTTTTCAAGTAAAATAAAATTTGACTCCCATATTTAGCACTTTATAGACATTCCGATGTATTGTCGCGAACACGAATCGTTTGTTCGTCGATTTGCATAAAAACTAACTTATCACGATAATAAAAATGTTAAGAAGCCGCAACTATTTTGTTTTATCAGCAAGCTATGATTATTTATAAATGATTTTAACCTTTGTTTTATTATAATTTGAAATTTAATATCCCTTTTGATATTTTTTTCGCTTTTTAGGTAGATATATTAAAGTAGGCGTTTTGAAAGTTTAATATTTTTGTGAATTAATGAAGGCTATAAAGTTATAGGTATTAATAACAGAAAAAAATATGCAACCATCTTGTGGTAAATCAAAATAAATGTAGGTGTCCTTGATCCTCGACATAATTATTATTCATAGCACTTGCTGGATTCGGTGGCTTTACCTATGAGTAGGTTTGCTAACTCAGTCGGTCAGAAATCCGGGAGGTAAAAATATATTAATAAAAAAATATTTTTTAAATAAAAAATTGTATTTTTTTTACACTGCGAGTCGCTTGTAATAACCTTTTGATTAGAAACGATAAAATCATATAATTATTTACATGTGTATTTGTGTGCGCACCTGTATTTTAGTCTTTACATGCGTTTTAAATTATTTGATTTGATTTGATTTCATTCAGTCGATTGCGACTTTTCGACCACAGTTCGTTTACTATGCTGAAGACACGTTCAGCGGCGTTTGTCGAGAGTGAATGTAACAAGATTTACCTATTATTTCTTTGCCAGATTCATCCTTACATTTTGCAAGGTATCCTTGATCCTCAACATAATTATTATTCGTGGCACTTGCTTGATTCGGTGGCTTTACCTATGAGTAGCAAATTATCAGATCGTGGATGCCAATATTTTGTTTAAATTATGTTATTCAGTACGAAACCGTATTTGTCTTATGTTCCAATATTATATTTTAGTCTCCCCAGATGGAGACAAGTCTCATTGGATTTTCCCATTGAATCTGTAAGGAATGACTCAGAGAGATTCCAAGGAATCAGAAAAGGGAAGAATTTAGCTCTTCAAGCAATAACTGCGAATATAATATCATCCACATAAATTCATGATTGGGAAAGTATTTTCTTCTTGCAAACTATTACTACTACTAACTATTACTTTTACTTATGTTCCTCATTTATGGCGATGCTAATGTAGCTCTAGCCAGTGAGAAGCAGCACCATATCTCCCATCACCACGTTAACCTGGTGATATCCACGACACAGAGCCAAACAGAGAATCACCACAAGCAACAAAAAGGAATTAAATTCATAAAAATGCTTTATCACACCCCATTACGGAACAATAACTGGAATCCTGCACAAAAACTAAAAGAAAAAAACAGCCAAGTCCCCTCTTACATAACGCATATGTACTACGGTCAGTACAATAAGTAGCCAACATTTATTCAGAATGCCGGGCGAGACAGGAATTATCTGGCCGAGTATCAAAAAAGGCCGACCCAACTTAAGGAATAAAAAAAAGCATAAAACCCGACAAGAAATTATGATACTACCAAATACGCGGGTAAAAACTCGATTCTATATACTGTTGTAAGTTCTACAGTGGATTCCGATCCAATTATCTGGTTTTCGGCCGGCGGATTGCATTCGTTGCGAAATAATTTTGTCTACTCACTGTTTTGCTGTCTGTACTTAAGTCCGTACCTATTATTGCTCTGTTGTTTTCGACACTTGACTAGTTTTTTTGATGGAGTGGTTTAGATAAGTGTTGTTATATTTTCAGTTAATTGAATAGTGATTGTTCCGAGAACAATTATGTTTGGTAAAATAAAGTATACTCCATCGGTTTAGGCACAGATAATGTAATATTACGTAATTTAGGTAATTAAATAAAGGTAAAAATAAACCACGTGTCTGGTTAACCAACTAAACGTAATACCTGTCACTTCAGTCGTCTTGCTACGACACAATTGTACTCTTCAATTTAGCAACGTTATCTATACAACGAATTATAAAATTTTTGTTAGGTTCTTTTGTTTACCTTTAGTTAATTACCTAAGCTGATGGAGTATAGAGAACTTTACAAGTAAAATAATGTACTACATAACTAAGATAACGTTTTGAACGATTTTTTTTATTAGTTAGAACGGCCACGTCGGCCTCATTCAGTCGGAATTCCATTTCAAAATATCGTTTCGGAATTTCGAAGGCAGCAAATGCATACAAAATCGCGCACAGACTACCATGCAGAATTTCGAATCAAAGAATATTTCGAATGGAGTACTAGATTTTGAATGGATTTGCTCCAACTGCATCTGGCCTGCCTTAATCAGTAGAAAGGTAACAATAAAATAGAAAGGTAACAATAAAATTGGCATTAGATACTAAAACATTTTATGTAACAGAGGACGATCATCAGTTCTTGACAATCCGGAAGACTACCTAGTACAATTTACGAGAGCTCTTTTAGCACCTTAGAATACTCAATTTCAGCAGTTAACGTCTGATTATTATAATGAGCCTGAAACCTCTGGAAAGTCTAGGAGGAACAAATGAGTTAATTAAAAATAAAATGTTTTTATATTTCGCAATCATTTTTAATCTCATCATCATCATCTTCCTGCCCCCATTCCCATGTTACTTGGGGGCGGCGCAACACGTTTTCTTCTTTCATTCTCCCCTGTCAACCGTTACGCTATCATTCACTCTCTTCTCTTTCTCATCATTCCTCACACAATCCATCCATCTTTTCTTTGGCCTTCCTCTGCCTCTCCATCCATCAACATGTATATTATTTTTCATCACTCTTTTAGTCACATTCGTTTCCTCCCTCCTCATCACATGACATCCCATACCAAGCCAAACGATTTCCTATCAACTTTTCTATCACTGGCGCCACTTTCAAACTTCCCCTTATATATACATTTCTTACTTTACCCATTCTCGTCACTCCACACATCCATCTCAACATTTTCATTTCCGCTGCATGCAGTCTTTTTTCATCCATCTTTGGCACGGCCCAGCATTCCAAAACATACAGTACGACAGGCTTTATCATACATAAAACTAATTAGTAATGCAATCAGTAGTTTAAAAATTAAAATACCGTCAAAATGGAAAATGGAGGAAGGAAAATAGTGCTTTAAACTCAATTTTTGATTTTCAACCTTGTTTAAAGTTATAGGTAATTAGAAACTTGGCTGATACTTAACAAACAAGAAAAAAAAGCTGATAGATTTTTCCTCTCGATTATTAGTTTATTTCGTAACAGACGTTTTACAGAGTTTTTATCATTATGAGTCCGAAGAAACACTCAATACGTTTCGAGGCATCGAGAAAGCACGATGCAATAAGTGCCGCCTTAATTTCAAGTAAAGCCCTTTCATTTACACCGTTAGCCGTATCTTAAGCTAGATTGTAAGTACGAAAAATCACGTTTCACATTAGACCGAAGAGCAAAAAGGTTTTAAAACCTCACCACATACCACCAATTAGCAACAAAAAAGCGATTTGTCGTTTTAACTAAACACAAAACACCTCATTATACTAATTAGCAAGAAAAAACTAAAGAAGAGACGTCGATCAGTGTGGACAATTCCGGGTTGCCCCGGTAGTCTTAGATGTAGGGTTGGCGACGATTACCTACTTGCTGAACATTGTTAATGTTAAATTGAGTAAAGAAAAACATTAGATGCAAGAACAGTGTTGTGTAGAAGCCACGATAAAGAAGATTTGTACTAACTAGAAGTAAAGGTGTACAAAAGCAAGAATAAGTGCAAACTGTCCTATTTCGCATCGCAAACATGATATTGCATGCAATATATTTTATGAAAACACTAGCTTCTGCCCGCGATTTCATCCTCGTGAAATGTTTTGTTCCCCGAGTCACCGTGTTGCATCGCATCGTCCTTCCGCGTTATTACTTCATTTTCGCATTACATTTTTTCTGACTTTTTTTTCTTTTTGCTCATCTCGCAAGGGTTGTAACGTGATGTTAAATAAACTTGCTCAAGAATTGGGCTAGAAATTGCAAAAATATTTTTTCAAATCCGACTGGTAGTTCCAGAGATTAGTGTGTTCAAACAAATAAACTCTTCAGCTTTATTATTAGTATAGTTATAGATAGTAAATACCACTCCAATTTTTCTGCCATGTTGACTGGAGCCATAGAACAATAGCTCATATTGTGGGAAAAATATTACCTAGTAAGCGAGTTTTCACACAGAGAGGAGGCCTGTGTCCCAGCAGTGGGAACGTTATAGGCTGATGATGTGTGAGTGTTATGTGAAGCGAGTTTTACAACTCTGAAAAATATGCATTGCGCGAGATTAGCCAACGTTACTTAGCGCATGCATCTACTGTCATTGTGCGCAACTATCAAACTACAAGTGCAAGGTAAAGACGGAAACATTCGGCGAATCAATCGGCAATCTCGTCAGGAGGAACTTAGCTGCCAAATCTATCTGCCTAGTCTTTTCCCAACTATGTTGGGGTCAGCTTCCAGTCTAACCGGATGCAGCTGAATACCAGTATTTTACATGGAGCAACTGCCTATCTGACGTCTAAAACCCAGTAACTGGGTAATACGATACCCCTTGGTAAGACCCGGCAAGCGTATCTGATATATCGACCCGTGCGGCTGTTATTACTTAGCCACGAGCTCTTCCAGCCAGGAACTTAGCTGTCAATCCTCGTGAAATCAATTGTCCTTCCACCATCGCCCTTTTACCACCAGACTACCAGACATATTGCAGGGTACCATACGCACTTGGTTAATATCCCGACCAGTCGTACTCAGCGCTTCTTCTCCACATCTATCATGTGCACAGCCAAAGTGTGGAACTCTCTGCCAGCGTCTGTGTACCCTTCCACGTATAACCCGTCTGCCTTCAAAGCAAGAGTGAACAGGCGTCTTCTGGGCCCGCTCGTTCCATCATAGACCTCATACATTTCAGGCCCAGTCAGCAACAAAAAAATATGTTTTTTTTTTGGCACCTATCACGTCCCAAAACCATTCCAGCGAAATGCCATTAGTCTAAAATTACCTGAAAATGTCTTTCTCTAATTCCACAAGTCCTGTCATTAAACTCTCCTTACCTACCAGCCCTGCAGTTTCAGGCACCATCAAGATATCCCCGTGGCTTGCTAATGAAAAGAACTTGGCTCCCTTTATTAAGTCTAATGTATTCAACTGATCGGCTAGAGGATTGCGAGCCAAATGTCAGTGTGTGTTTACTTTGTACCCGGCATTTGTTGATGACTTCTAAGTTCTAATATACGTTTTTAAGGTAAATCGGTGCCATTGGTGGTGATGGAATTGTATGGGTAAGGGGGGATTTTTATTTTGAAATACATGTTTTGGGTTTGCAATTTTTGTTTTTGAATTTTTAGGAATCCGTTTTTGTCAAAAGTTTTAATGTGGTCGTTTAACAGTTTCTAATCTTTATTGGAATAATTTAGAGGTCATGAGTAACTTTCCTGGTTCATTGAAAGTGTTTAATTAATTTCTTCTCGCCTTTAACTTTTGTATCAAAAGAGCCTGTTTTCATATTTATATACATAATAGTTGTTAGCGGCTGCTTTCGTTACAAGTATTTTAACCAAACTCGAAAGTCAAAAAGTTATATCTTTACTTCTTCAAATAATTATGTCAGTGTCGACAGAGAGAGAATGACATTTTTGGTGCATTTTATTTTGGCTTCTTCCACAAGATGCTCTCAATTTGTTTTCTCCATATTTTATCACGCACCGTTTTTCATCTATAACTTTCCCCTTTAAAAAACTAGTACGCAAACGGAATCGAATGAATAAAATGTACTACAAGCATATGAACAACATTCCACTACCGTCAATCTTACTTTTATGGTGTTTAACAGTCCAGTGGCGAGCCCCATAGGCCTAGAAAGGTTAGCACCATAATAAATCTTTATTTTATGGCGCCTGCAATGACTCCTGAATCCAACCTTTTATATCAAAGTTTGTACTTTGATCTCCCATAAAAGTACATGGTGAAATAAGACATTGGTAAGCAGTTTCTTCTTATTTATAAATATAATTTGTTGTGATACATGTTTTTCGATTTTGAAATATGTTTATGGTGTGTCTAGGTGGTAGGTTGGCAGTGGAGTCTTCTTGTATGTTAATAACAACACTGCGATCCCTAATTCATATAACAGGTGTTTTGGGAATTTACAAATCCTCTATGAACGTTTATTGTAGCGTGCTGCTATGTTCGGCAGTAGTTGCTTCCGTTAAAAGCGATCATATTATCCACAGGTCATTATCCATTACTTCTTCTTCTTAAGTTGTGTCTATGACTTAACTTAAATATTTATAGAGTAAAATGTTGGTACCTGAATACTACTTCTTGTGGCAAATTTGTGTAGGAGTTCCCTTGTGCACATACATAGGTGGATACTCAATAAATAATCCCTTAATCAACACTTAACGATAAGTCTACGAATGATCACCCAATGCTGATCACCGAATGCTGTCTCGAACCCCAGAAGACCACACTTAATTTAAAACTTACACCTTCTTCATAGAATTCCGTTTTACAAAAACTTAAATCCTAAACTCCTAAGAGGTACACAGCAATGCCGTTTTATCACGTTAACAAATTGCGATCGTCGCCGCCGTCTCTTGCGCAGCGGTGCCATTGGTCGGCAAAAACTCGCGCATGCGCGGTAGCCGACCCATTAGTCCGCCATTTCAACCTGTATCTATTGGGTTGAATTAACAAATAAATTACATGTTACTTTTCGGCAAATCATTTTAATGTTTAGTTGTTATTTCCTGGTACTTTTTTGTTAGTAGGATTGTGAGATAGCATGCTTAAAAAGATAATTTGCGGAAATCGTGTATGGTAGGAAGGTACTTGAAAGCAATTACTACCCGTTACCTAATACATATAGCGGCTAGATTACAGTATGTGGTGGTGTGGTGTGTGTCACCACACCATACCACCACATATGTGGAGGTGTGGTGTGGTGGTGTGGTGTGTGTGGTGTGTGGTGGTGTGGTGTGGTGTGATTGTTAAAAAGAAAGCCATTAAGCCACGAGCTCCTCGTAATTTTGCATAATGTTAACATTATATTTAGGTATACTGCATCGCACTTTACAAGGAAGCCTAGCCGGTTTTTTTTTTCGAAATTCAATTTAACTGTACCTACAATTTTAGGATCTGGAATATAGTTTAGATATCGATAATCATAGCGTCTGCGGAGTTTAGCTAGCCAATTTAAAATAACCTGTATGTGAAAGTGATGAAGAACATTTTTTTTTTTATTTTCATACATAGGTCTCATTTATTAGAGGAGCTCGTAGCTAAGTAATAACAGCCGCACGGGTCGATCCATCAGGTTAAGCTACGCTTGCCGGGGTCGGTCCGTGGATGGGTGACCATCTTTACATACCGAGACTCCTCCGTGCCTCGGAAAGCACGTTAAGCCGTTGGTCCCGGCTGTCATTCGTGGATCTTTGACAGTCGTTACGGGTCGTCAGAAGCCTGAAAGTCTGACAACCAGCCTTACCAAGGGGAATCGTATTACCCAGTTAATGGGTTGTGGAGGTCAGATAGGCAGTCGCTCCATATAAAATACTGGTATTCAGCTGCATGGGCGCCTAGCTTCATCTTTTTCACTGACCGACCCCTTGACAATTCAAAAGTGCCTGTAATTGGTTTAATTGAAATAAATGCTTTGAGTTTGAGTTTGAGTTTGAGTTTTCATCTGGTTAGACTGGAAGCCCCAACATAATTGGGAAAAGGCTAGGCAGATTGATAGGTCTCATCTATCAATGCAGCAATTAATCACTCATCATCATCATCAACATCATCACTTCTAGGCCTCTTTTCCTTTCGGCCATCAACCTTGAGTGAAGAAAAAACCGGCCTTCATTTTCTAATAAATTAATAATTTCAATACCAAAAGGTTTTTTTCAATTAAAACAAAACCAGTAACACAAGAAGCCAGAAAGTACCAACCTTATAAAAACGTTATTTAAATTAAAAACGAAACGAACAGCCAATCCATATCAATTCCGAAGTATCTGTGTGCAGAGATTACGAGTACCGCGTACATTTTTATTAATATTCCAAGAATTTGGGTTGTAGGTTTGTATATTCTTTTGGTAAAACCTTGTTCACACTGACGACGCAACATTTAATCGTAAAAAGCCAAATCTGTTTTCTGGATATTTTAATAATGCGGTACGGAAATGACTGCGAAAACTGTGACGCCGCAATGTGCCGATACAGGACCACTCAGTCTGGACAAAGCTTTAGTTTTAAGAACATTTTTATAAGCCTACAATCGGGCAAATTAATGTTACCGATTACAAGTTCGATGTGGCGATATCATTACTTGAATTTTTATTGCTAACAATAAATTTATTTTAAGGACATTTTATGATTGCAAAAAAAGGGAAAAGTAATTAACTGCTTCGCTAAAAGGATCGCCGAAACAGTTATTTGTAATTAGGGACTACAAATTAAGTTTGGATTTTATTGTCTATTTAATGTATGAAATTAAATGCACCGTGAGATTTGCTGCCAAGATCGGCTTATTTTAATATGATTACATTAAATGTGACTAAGAGACTAAAATGCAGCAGCATCCGTCCTTCAAATGTTATTCTTTTACTAGCTTTTGCCCGCAGCTTCGCTCGCATGGCGGTCGGAGATAATCCCACGGGAACGTACTACCGGGATAAAAAGTATCCTATGCCCGAATCCCATGTCTATCCATGTGCCAAATTTTATCAAAATCCGTTGGTCCCCGCTGTCATTCGTAGATCTTTGACAGTCGTTGCGGGTCGCCAGAAGCCAGAAAGTTTGACAACCAGTCTTACCAAAGGGGTATCGTATTACCCAGTAACTGGGTTGTGGTGGTCAGATAGGCAGTCGCTCCTATATGTAGTTGCCGACCCCAATATTGTTGGGAAAGGCTAGACAGATGATGTTGACAGTTTCATAAGCTGTTGCCTATTCCTCTAGTTCACCATGTTCTGCCAAAGAGTTGATAGTCTGTTGTTTTTGATAACCAAGCCTCACAGGTTTATGTTAAAACCAGCTACATTCACAGCTGTGCTTACTAATGAGGACATGATAATTTCTTGTAACTTTCTTTCGTTGACTTTTACGACGTTTGCAAGATCGGCAGCTGTAACATTAATGGTATTTTTATTTCTATTTTAGCAGTTGGTGAAGAATCAAGTTACATAAAATCTCAAAATTGATAATAAATCCAAGAGAAATATTTCCCCACCTAGGGGTCGAAATCGGGACTTCAAACTATCATACTAGAACATGACAAAAAAATCTAGAATATTCTATCCCACTCCTGAGCAAAGGCCTCCCTCCAATCTCTCCATATTTTGCGGCCTCACTTTGTTGATTATAATCAGCCTATACTGTTCCCACCGCTGGGACACAGGCCTCTTCTCTTCGAGAGGGAGCGGGCTGTAATCCACCACGCGTGCCCAGTGCGGGTTGGTAGATGACATATGTCTTCGAAGTTTTGATTCTAGGACATGCCGGTTTCCTCACGATGTTTTCCTTCACCGTTTTGAGAACAGCGGTGATGAAATTCTTTACACAAAGTAAAGCGCCTGTCTGGGTTCGAACTCATGACTAACTCATAAGTCGGGGCTTTTACACTGGGCTATCAATGCTCTCATTCTCATTATTTCGCGGCGCCACGCTTCATAACATTATTAGTCGATGTTAACTGTTACCAAGAGGATTGACCCCATGACCCTTAGTACAAAAAACTCAATTATATCGCTATACTTTATTATATTCCCCTTTATTCCCTAGAAACCGACCTATTATTACCATAAACACAATATAATTCTCCGATATCTGAGCAACTGTGAGTGAGACCTTTATTTCAAACGAATGCGTCTAATTAGTATTGTTTTAGTTCATAACAAATTAAAGAAACTTAATGAACAATGAACATTAACAGCCGTGGCAAATAATAACCTGCGCCCGCGCTGCGTACCTTTAGTACTTGCTCTGTAAACCGCGCGGAAGGATTTGGGCCACGAGAAACGCGGGTAGAAATGCAAGAATTCTAGTGCTGCAACGGAACTATCGTTTACCTATTTCATACGATGTTGTCTCCAATATCGGCAAGAATGTTAAGTTAACTATATCCGATAAAATATTATATTAGCCAGTCAATATGCTGGTATTAGGGCTACTTTATCACTTCATCGAAACAACATTATTTTACTTTGTAAAGCCATAATGCAAAAAGAAAACTATTTTCTTTTTTTTTTGGCATAAATAGTTGTAAATTACGTCTGTCTCGTGGAGCTCGTGGCTAAGTAATAACAGCCACACGGGTCGATCCATCAGGTCAAGTGGCTGGTAGGACCATCTTTACATACCGAGACTCCTCCGTGCCTCGGAAAGCACGTTAAGCCGTTGGTCCCGGTTGTCATTCGTGGATCTTTGACAGTCGTTACGGGTCGTCAGAAGCCCGAAAGTCTGACAACCAGTCGGACTAAGGAGTATCGTATTACCCAGTTACTGGGTTGTGGAGGTCAGATAGGCAGTCGCTCCATGTAAAATACTGGTATTCAGCTGCATCCGGTTAGACTGGAAGCCGACCCTAGCATAATTGGGAAAAGGCTAGGCAGATTGAGATTGATTACGTCTGTCTCAAGTTCCATGCACCTTTAATAATTTAATCTCATACCAATCTTAAAGGGTCTCGTATAAGCCTGTTTTAAAAATCAAAAGTAGAGCGGAAGTCAATAATGAGCAATAAAAACCAAATAATGATGAGCAATTAAAAGTAAAGAGCACATTCATTCTTCGTGTAAATCTCGCCGTTAACATGTTTATTATCGCTGTATATCAGCCGATAACTAAGTTGTGATTAATCCACTGAAAATAGCAATAGTAAAAGTGGAAGGAGACTTTTTAATGCCCGTAATAAAGTATTTTCAACAATTTGTAGGAGTAGACGTCGATAACAACCGATTAAAATACAAAATGGATTACACATCGGTATTTGATAGTTAACTACTTACAATTACTATAATATGACGGCGCAGAAAGTGGCGCTGACTTTAATTACAAAGTAATTGGAATCATAGAAATTCGAAAGAGTGACACTGGCTGGTGGCAGTCACTCTGAGCGTCACGTCAATGGTTGCGTGGCGACTGTCTTCTGAAGAGAGATGATGTCAGCCGCTGTCAGACCACGTCCACAACGAACTGCTATATTCAGGCAAAATCCTAATTATACTGAAGCTGTTGAACCACTAATATGATGACCACTTCTGGTAAAGGCTATCCTGGGCCGTTTTATTTTATTTTATTAATTTATTTATTTAGGATCTCCAACAAAAGATGTACACAATACATGAAATATAAATAAAGGTAAAAATCAGGTACTAATTAGGTGTACTCCTAATAAGAGATAAATATTAAAACATATTCGTTAAATATTAAAATAAAACAGCTTCGATAACATCCGCATTCGGATCAAAATCATATTGATTAAAGGACAGCATTACGGTGCTAATAAACTCTCGATAAATAAATCCTAACAAAATGTTGGTTATTGCCGCTCTTATGGCCGCAACCTAATAAATAATAAACAATTTTTTACAATAGAAAAAACGAAAAACGGAAAATGTCAACAAAGCCTACTGAGACCGACATTGAATTAAAATAACTATACACCTTTTCCCACCGTTATTTTAAAGCCACAAGAGTTATTTTCATATGATTCGAAAGCAAATAAAGTTGGCTGTCGTAAACCCTACTGCACCAACCGAAGTTGTGTTGCAGTTTTAAAAATATTTTCTTTTAAAAGTAATTTGTTTGTTGGTTTGAGAAACTATTACGAGAATTTAGCACAATTTATATAATCTTTTTTATTTTATCGTTTTTCGTTAGAAATGTATACTTTGAAAATACATTGGCTTTCTTGGTTGGAATAAAATGTAGCTTAGGAACAAACATTAATATATTTGTTGTAGTAGGTTTAAGAAGTAATCTTGAATAGTGGCGGCGTTTGTAGAAATATGAAATTTTCTTACAAATCGTGTTTTCCTTTGAAAAAGTAAAACACAATGCAGACCGCAGATTTATTTAATTATTTATAGTTACACTTTCCAGTTAACAGTAGCCAACATACATGTCAAGTGCACAATATTAAGCGATATACAAAGCTAGTCGTAAATAAAGTCGGCATTACTAGCAGGTCTCGTCGTGTCCATTAGTATCTTAGTTCCTCATATGGATAACTTTTTGTTTTACTCTTAGTAGCTGACGGTAGCGGCTCAGACTGCAGTTTTTTTTGCAAGTTTTGATGGGTAAGAAGTTTTCTGGAAGAAAACTGACAATCAATCTGCCTAGCCTTTTCCCAACTATGTTGGGGTCGGCTTCCAGTCTAACCGGATGCAGCTGAATACCAGTATTTTACATGGAGCGAATGCCTATCTGACCTCCACAACCCAGTAACTGGGTAATACAATACGCCTTGGTAAGACTGGTTGTCAGACTTTCGGGCTAACGTGCTTTCCGAGGCACGGAGAAGACCCGGTATGTAAAGATGCTCACCCATCCACGGACCAACCCCGGCAAGCGTAGCTTAACTTGATGGATCGACCCGTGCGGCTGTTAGTACTTAGCCACGAGCTACAACTAGCTAGCTAGCTAGAAGCAAACTACGTTAAAGAAGGACTAATAAATTTTAGTTCATCCATTTTGGATTTTGAAAATCAGGAGATGTTTTTATACTGCTTCCTAGTTGCCACTAAACTTCATTTTGAACCACCCAGTGACTAACCCTTATCTGAGTATTATAAGAGAATAGACCGCAGCTTATCCTACCCATCCCAGCCAACCTTTTACGTAACTTTCACATCCCGCCATTTAACCAAGATCAAATCTTCCACATTAGATCCTTAACCAATTACTCCCGAATCCGAACCGAGATGAATATTCTTTGATACCGTTAAAATCTCTACTCTAACCCCTAAATGGGATCTTAATAGGATTTAAATAGGCTGAGGTCTTGTAGATGTCGCATTAGAGCCGAACGATACATGTTCTTGGCCTGCGATGGTGTGCATTCCCTAGAATTTCCAATTACAGCCTTATTGGGCTATTGGCTATTGTAAGGCGCACTGTTAGGCTGGGTGTGGAGGGTACGATTTTTTGGACGCCGTGCAGATGATGAAGTATTAATAGTGATGCTTGTACAAGTAGTTACTAATGCTTTAAACTACAAATAAATTGACTGTAAGAAAATTATTGCAAGTTAATCGCAGTTTTGTTGCTTTTTCTCTGATTGAGTTTAAAGTTTTAGAGCTACAAGTACTTACAAAGAATTCTTAATGGTGCGACTTCGTTGGCTGCCTATATTACACATAGCATTTGCTTTTAAATCTGTCTTAAGGCATCTTTTCTCAACGTTCATTGTCAGAAGCCATGAGAAAACTAGATTTCCATGTGACCTACTTCGTTCCTGCCTCAAACACCTGAGCATCTACTTTCTATCAAATGGCACTTCATATGCATGTACCCATTGAATATGCGTATTGAATATAGAAACACGCAGAATATGAAACGAATAATTCTGTTAGTCGCAGGTATGTACGCGGCCTAACTTTCAGATCGCCGTTCAATGAAAGGGATAAAGTATTAGCTGGGAACTGATTAAATCTTGTTTTAGTTTTAGAATCTAGGAATTAAGGCTGGTACACATCATCAGAAGAGTTGCAAATCGATTAAACGAAACATTTATTACTTGAAGCCAATAAAAACAATCTAAGGACCACACTTTAATTATAATGTCTAATTCCTTTTTATTACCACCTTTTAAACGTTATAATGATTTGCGCTAGCAGTTATTTCGTGTTCATCTGATTAGTTCGTTGTTAGCAACAGTAAGTACCTATCTGAAAATAACTCCATGTTTTCGGGTTACAGGTACCTACAGATTAAATTGGATAAAATTAAGGGCTGATTTTTCAATAGGCAGATAACTTTTATTTGAAGAATAAATGTCACAGTTTGACATATTTTCAATACAAAAGCTGTCAAACCGCCATATTTATTCCTCAAATTAAAATTATCTGACTATTGAACAATCAGCCCTAAGTTTAAAATTCTCTTATGTCTGTAATTTTTATCGCCTAATACTTTTTTTTATTCTTTTTCAAAGTAATGCTACTTGTCGACATTAAAAGGGATGTCTCGAGAACTTCCCCAACGAACTTTATCAAGAAGCTTTTCAGCAACTAAAATGTATATTTCCCTCTTTATTTTATTCCCACTTTCTTTCCTATTAATATCAGCTACATTATCCTGCGGGATATATCCCCATAAACACCCAAACACCATCACTTAAAACCTTACAATACCTGGGTCCATATTTCCTACAATCCTTAACCCAGGGCGTGACTCCGTTCCTTCTAGCGGCCCATATTAGGCGTTAGGCAGGACCCATTTAGCAGCTAGCGACAATTAAGGCCTTCCCTAGTGAGATCACGAGCGTTATTAGCATGTTATTTTTTCTTTGACGGTTTTTAGTGTTATGGTGTCCTATAGGATATTGTTGAATTAAGTTTTTTTTTGTTATAGCCGTTTGTTTGAATTGAGATTGTATTGTTGACGCTACACGAAGAGCTAAGTAATAACAGCCGCACGGGTCGATCCATCAGATTAAGCTACGCTTACCGCGGATGGTCCGTGGATGGGTGACCATCTTTACATACCGAGACTCCTCCGTGCCTCGGAAAGCATTTAAGCCGTTGTTCCTGGCTGTCATTCGTGGATCTTTGACAGTCTTTACGGGTCGTCAGAAACCCGAAAGTCTGACAACCAGCCTTACCAAGGGGTATCGTATTACCCAGTTAATAGGTAGTCGCTCCATGTAAAATACTGATATTCAGCTGCATCCGGTTAGACTGGAAGCCGACCCCAACATCGTTGGGAAAAGGCTAGGCAGATTTTGTTGACGCGACAAGTCTCGCTATTTTGCATCGTGAGCTTTGTATAAAATTAATAGTGTTTTTCTGGGTACTTATAATCTAATGATACTTACCTCAAAATTCTTCAGTTTTTCATAACATACTAGTAACATCACGCATTATATTCCCCGAGAGTTGAGTAGAGACGTGTGGTATATACACATTCTGGCAGCTAGGTATGTTTAAGTCGCTAGTAATAGGGGGTGAGCTTGTTCACATCAACCGGGCAGAAATCTTTGTTTTTTTTTTGTATCTTTAGTAAATTATAATTAAAAGAAAAATATAAACGTAACCTAAAAATAACAAAATGATATCGTAACATAACTAAAACTATTAAAAAACTAAAATATGGCATCGAAAAATTCCTCCGCATCGTTGTCGACTGGTAAAGTTCCCCAGAGACTGGCGGCATTGCCACGTTGTATGACAATGCTAAGCCTCTGGCCAAAGTAAAAGCCAGCCCTTGGGTCATGGGAAGAGTCAACCAGCCGCTTGGAGATTTCGGTGAATAAACCATGAGTGCTCGGACCCCACGGCCCAAGGGTTTACTTTTTAATACATAAAAATTAAGTACTTACTATTAAAAGAATATTGGTTTAGTGGTTAAAGTAAGTACACCAATCTGCTGACATTTATGGGATAAGATATTTCCAGTTTTTCACATTTTTTTTTAAATGTATTTAGGGTGCTGTATTTTTTTTTTTCAAGCTTTATTTTATTTGCCACTATGTTAGTAACCGGTAAGAAACGATATCGGTTCTGTGAAAGCTCTTGTTTTAACTTCACAATGATTTTATCGGAGTTAGAACGAATTCATATAGTAAATCTAAAACTTATGTTTATGCTAAAATGTGTATAATATAGTGCTTTGTATGCGCCTTTGTTCCTTAACTATTGGCGCAGGGAAGTAAACGCTGTCATCCTTTAGGAATTAGTATTTTATGGGAATTTTATCACTATTAGTGTTATTCAGGCGTATTTTTAAAGTTGGGAATATTTTGAGGAACAAAAAAGTAGATCTTTGAAAGTCGTCACGGGATAGTCAGAAGCCTTAAAGTCTGGCATTCATTCTTACCAAGATGTGTCATGTTACCCAGTAACTGGGTTGTGGAATTCAGGTAGGCAGTCGCTCCATGTAAAATACAGCTGCATCTAGTAAGACTGGAAGCTGACCCCAACATATCTAGGTAGATGATGAGGCAGATGACGATTGCTGTACAATATCTGTTACTTTCGTTCAATCGATTTCGATACTTGCCTAATAGTGTTGATTTTGCCATTTTTTAGGTTTCTTGTTCTCGAGAGGGGCTCATCGTGTGGTAGTCACAATTGCTACATAACAACCGCCGCATGGGTCAGTCTTCAAGGTTAAGCAAGACTTGCCGAGGTTGGTCTGCGGATGGGTTACCATCCATAACATACTGAGACGCCTACGTGCCTCAGAAAGCACGTTTAGCAGTTGGTTCCGGCTGTCATTCATAGATCTTTGGCAGTCGTAGCGGGATAGTCAGAAGCCTAAAAGTCTGACAATTAGTCTTACTAAGATGTATCATGTTACCCAGTAACTGAGTTTTGGGGGGTCAGGTAGGCAGTCGCCATGTAAGCTGCATCCGGTTAGACTGGAATCTGACCACAACATAGTTGGTAAAATGCTAGGCAAATTGTTTTTTTTTAAATATCTTGTTCTACAGATTAAAACGGAGAGCATCCATGTAATACAGGGCGACTGGCACTCCCTTTTGATGTTTTTCATATTATGTCAAGAGTAAATACACCAGCATTTTTCCTTAGCAATAAATCCCTACAATCAACAATCCTTTTGCCAACCGACTAGATTATTATTGCACCATGATAATTATCATGTTTGTTTGCCTGTTGATTAGGAACTCTTCATTCTACTGTAATTGCTATACTTCGTTCTTATTCTCAGTTAACCTGAATGTCATCCTCAGTGTTGTAGCTGGTCGTTTCCTTCAACATCAGCAATGATTTTGCATCGTAAAACCACTCTCCAATTAACATGAATAAATTTTTATTACATATAATTCAATTGCTTCTTGCATTGAAGATAAAAATAGCTTAAGTGGCGAGGGCAATTTCATAGGTACGAGTACGTTATTAATGCAAAAATTATATATTTTTATGATTATTATTTTCTGCTTTAATGAAATAAAAAGATATTTATGTTTTAGATGTGCTGTAAAGTGATTGTTTATGGTTTTTTGAGTAAGTATTATTAGTTTTATTTTAGTATTTTTTCACAAAAATTACTGTAAATTGTAAAAGACTATTTTTTACATTGTTTTACAGTTTTTGGTCCTTCTAGAAAATAATTAATCAATTAATTTAATTACATACATAGGTACCCACTTCGATAATCGTCAACACGTGTAAAATGTAACAATTTACAGACGAGTTCAAACCCGAAACATACGCATATTCTGGCAATTACACTTAAAATCGACTTCCAAGTACACAGTACACAAAACTAAAGTAAATCAACTCTGTAAAAACTCAGTGATTCAACATAAAATTTTTCCTACACGAACATAATAATTGGCAGTTGCTGCGTCGAAATGATGATTCGAAAAGGACGGAACATACCAAATGCTGATGATGAAGATGATTAGAATGAGACAAAAGATGCAGTAATAAACGCGGGGTAACGTGAGAGACTGGGTTCGTTCGCAAGCTGAGCATTAGCGTCAATAAAAATCATTTCGTTTTTTATTTCGAAGTAAGAAATGTGTTATTTACAACTGTGATTGCACTGCTGACCCTTTGGTCGATGAAAGTCAGTCTGTAAGATTTGTTTTGTTCTTTTCATGTATTGTGTAATGCTGAGTTTCTATAACTTACTGATCGTACTTGGTAGGGATTACTGGGACTTATATACCATGAGCCAGTCTCCTTTAAATATTTAATTTTGTTGTGCTGAAACATTTCTTCTTTTTTCATCAGCTTTAGCATTGTGTATTCATTTTAATGCAGAAATCTGTACTTAAGGCGCGTAGTGCTGCCAACTAGTATCGCCACTGAGAAAAAAATCATAAGTATGGAGATATGGAACAATTTGAAATTTTCTACGTTCACATTTTTAATCAGATGAGGTAGAATTTTTTGTATATTTCTTTTCTCTCTATTCTCCTAGGTTTGAAGCCTTAGCAGTTAACGCCAAAAAAGGCCGTTTTAGAAGATTTTCTAGGAGGTTTAGAGTTGATTTTTTTACCTTACTTGACCTACCTCATCTGACCAAAAATATGAGCATCGGAAATTTGAAAATGTTCCGTAGACTTGTTTTTTTCTCAATGGTGGCGCTAGTTGGCGGCACTACTCACATTAACTAGATAAGCAAATCACATAAATTATTGGTGTTATAGTATTCGTTTGATTCATTGAGTGAAATACTGTAGATCACTCCGTAAAATGTAGGAATTGTTCAGCTCTCGGAGCTGAACAATTCAAAACAATAATTAGTCGTGTTTATCGACCTAGTTGCACGAACAAATTCAGATCAATAGGTTAGCATGTTTCTTTTATACAGTGCCAGTAATTTGATATTGTAAATCTTGCACGAACAAGCATTATGTAACATGAACTACAACTTTTTTACTATTAAACAAAACCTAAAATCTATATACAAGAAACGCTAATTTCACATACCTAACAAATTAATACGAAAAAAAAACCCACAAATCCTCATAGTTTTAAAATGCGTGCGTCATTCTTTGATGACTCCAACCACACTTAAGCAATCAAAATTGGACTTTAGTTCCAAGAAATTAAGGTTTCAATTAAATTGTATTTTGGGAACCGTCCGCTATTGGTTGTGAGGATGACTTTTTTTTCTGCTGAGGCCTTTTTATAAGCACGGGATGATGGTTAATGGGAGGCTTGGTAATTTTGGCTGCAGGAGTGTGGGGGAGGGAGGGGTAATTATAGTGGCAGCCTGTGTCATTGTCTGTCTGTATATCTCTGTTCTAACTCGTAACGAAATTGAAAAAAAATTGGAATTTTTTGATTCTCAGTTTCTGTGTTGATTGAAAATGAGGTTTCGGGTGAATTTTCGGTTTTATGGTTCTGTCTCAAGGTTTTGTATTATAGCAATTATGTTTGTGTTATTTGTGATACGTAATGATTGTTTCCTGAGGTTTTTATCCTCACTGAAATTACCTTCGTGTGTTTCGGAAAAATATTGACGGATAGGTGTCCGATGAGGTGACGAATTGCTACTAATTTGGTCATATTTCTGTCCTTTGGCTCTTAGAACCAGGATCAAGGATGGTGTGTGAAGAACTTAGCTATCGTGTAAGCGGTAACAACAACGGTTGAAATGATCTTCTATGGAAAATGTCAAACAGCTGATCATTACTTCAAAACATAAATCATTTGCTGAGCTATCTACTCTAGAGCCCGGATTACGGAACCTCACTCAAGATTATATATAAAACTAGTTTTAAGCCATTTGATTGGTTGAAACTAGCTTTGAGTATTGCTTGAGTGTTGAGTGAGGTTCTGTAATACGGACCTAAGTGTTCTTAATTCAGTTGTAGCAGATATGTTTGATATTTACAACTGTATAGATATAAATAGGCACAAAAAAAGGTTCACTGCGGAGAATGGAAGAAGAAAACGTTTTGCGCCAAACTAAGTAATATAGGATAAGGGCAGGATTATGATGAGTTATAAATTCATAGGCACAGAAGAAGACAACGATTTCTTATAGGAAACAAAAAAACAACATTAAACTAAGCCATACTTAAACATATTTATAACCTAAGGCTTAGTTCCAAATCACCCATCACTGCAACATTTTTCATCGAACCAAACAAATCCTACACATTTACTATTAAAACATCACAATGATGAATAAGACCGATTACATAGATGCTGCCTCTAGAATTAACCTCAAAAATATTCTTACGCCCAAAGCTTTTACTCATCTTTTTCAAAGTTGGTAATGAGTAATAGTCGTAGCATTTGACTGATGACTTCAAAGTCTCAAATAGTGGTGATAGATAGATCGAATTAAACTCTTTTTGAAGTTTTTTTTTGGTGATGGTAATCACCGGTCCTGTGGTTATTAATTGGTCTCGATCTTTGGCCTAGTGGTAAAAAGATTTTTCGCCGCTAATGTGCCTGCGGTTGATGTTAATAGAACTAGATCAGACTGAAGTTTACCACTGACTGAAGTGTGGGTGAAGTTTATTGCAGTGTTTGAAGAATTTTCGTTCGTGAGTTTATATAGCAATTGTAATTAGGTGCATACCTAATTATAATTGTAGGAGGAGTTTGTGGCTAAGTAATAACAGCCGCACGAGTCGATCCATCAGGTTAAGCTACACTTGCCGGGGTTGTCCGTGGATGGGTGACCATCTTTACATACCAAGACTCCTCCGTGCCTCGGAAAGCACGTTAAGCCGTTGGTCCCGGCTGCATTCGTGGATCTTAGACAGTCGTTACGGGTCGTCAGAAGCCCGAAAGTCTGACAACCAGTCTTACCAAGGGGTATTGTATTACCCAGTTACTGGGTTGTGGAGGTCAGATAGGCAGTCGCTCCATGTAAAATACTGGTATTCAGCTGCATCCGGTTAGACTGGAAGCCGACCCTAACATAGTTGGGAAAAGGCTAGGCAGATTGATTTTTTGTAATTAGGTGCATACGTGGCTTTCATAAAGCAACAAAGTCAAAGCAACCACTGTTATTCATAAATAGCATCTATTGCTCCATTGTGTATGAAATGTTAATTAAAGAAGTATGCAATACATTTTCAGTTGTAAAGATTCTATTTTCAATTTGAATATAAAACAGTAGCAGTCTCTTGGGTACTTTACCAGTCGACAGCGATGCGGATGAATTTTTCGAGGCCTTGTTTTAGTTTGTGAATAGTTTTAGTTTTATGTTAGGCTATATTTTTGTTATTTTTAGATAGTATAAAACCGTTTACTTACTTTCTTTAGCAGTAACTTGTAATTCTTTTACCAAGTGCGAAGTAAGTACATACAATTCACGAAACACAAATTGTAGCTTTAAAAAAAAAAACAAAATAATTGTGACGAAACGTCATTATTTGAGAACCGAATGATACATCGCTAGGTATGTTAATAGGCGGCCGAAACCCAGCCATGTAATTTTGTTTCATATCATTACTGTGGCCATCGAGGGATCCGAACGGATAATGGCAGCCGAGAAAAAAACAACAATAATTACTTTAAAAAAAAAACTACCCGCCATCTTTGTCTAGTGGTCAGTTCTTTTTTGGAAGTTTTTCTTTTATTAGAAGCGATGACGGTAGTCGTTGCATTGTTATTTGTCATTTTGTTATGAGCTTATGAGATCTGTCGTTGGTATAGCGGAGTTTGTTTAGATTTATATGGTAGGGTTTAGGTCATTCGTGAAGATTTGATCTTTGACCACGTGCTATCTTTATCAACGACTTCTGGCATATCGAAGTATGAAGTTATAGGTCTATATTTTAGTGATCCTAAGTCCCGAATAGTTTTGTTACTTTAGATCAAAAAGAGTTTGCTGTACCTTGTGATAAAAAAAAAAACATTTTATTGATGTCCTAAATGTTTCCGTATAGTTCCTAAAAATTCTAAGCTCACTTTTATACTAAAATAATATCCAACCTGTATCTCACGCATCTAATCGCCTGCCCTATCGACTGACGGATCGACCTTTTTTATTAAACCTTCACAAAAAATTAACCACGGACGCTACTCCGAAACTTAATTCGACAATAATAAACCACTAATTTCTTTGTAATGACACGTTTGAGGCTAATTTTGAGGTCCGAAAATCAGAGGACGATGGGACAGGGTAGGTAGAGGTCAGACTTGAAAAAAAAATGGTAAAGGTAGAATTACGTTTCGGTAATCATGTGCAAGGCTGCTCAAAATCTCAATAAGATCGGTCCTAGATAGAAAGATAAGGCACATACTGGCTGTAAGTTAGATAGATGAAAAAGAATTTGAATTAAGAATAACTTAAAATAATAATGTCCAATGATTGCCATTAAGCATTAATTGATTTATCAGATAAAATAAATACGAGATCAAATTAGATTGACAATAACGATGAAAAAAATAAAGCTTCAAGCGTGTAGGTTGTCTTTGAAATCATTATAAAATTAGAAGCTTGACATAGTATGTAGCTTCCATCAAGTTACGCCTGTGATCACAGAAAGGTAAAACAGAATGGAATTATATACCGTTCCACAATATTAGAAAATAATGTTTGTATTCCTAAACATCACTATATTATTCTAACGGAATAGTTAGTTACTGGTTTAAAACTAATAAGAACTTTAGTCACCTGTGCTTTTATTTTACTTTGATGATGTTTTCGGAACGTGTAAGTGAAAATATATTTTTATTTCGAAAACCATTATGGGATCAGATGTCGTTAATGTTGGAAGCCTAAAGTAAAACTTTGTCCAGTCAAAGTATATCATTATCCTCAATGGTATGTGACATGCTATATAGGAAGAAAATTAACTCAGCAAAAAGAGCTAGACATACTCGTTTGTATAACATACTAGCCTATAATTTAAATATTATTTACTTTAATCCAACCATCGCGTGATGTGGTAGCCGCATTAAATAGCGTCATTTCGAGAAATTACTGGTTAATTTGGTCATTTGTTGCGAATGTAATTTTGAGTACGACATTTTTAATTCGATGTGTGATTGTCTGTGAAGTAGGGACTGGGTACCTCCTTTATCCTTTGTAGGTGATTGAGAAATAAATGTCGTGTAGTCGTTGAGCAGCGGTTGACTTCACATTATGCTATTCATCAGTGCTATGCAAGAGAGCTGTGCGAGCAGCTAGGAAAAATCAGGCAATAAGATTCATTTTTCTCGCTTACGATAGGACAGTCGGCCTAAGGGTGGTGATTATATATATTTTTTTTATATTTATATAATTTTTAATTTTTATTATTGTGACTAGGCTGACATTTTTCTTAATATTTTTTTTAATGTTATTCTAATGACATGCCACATGATTTAATTTTAGAATAAAATTGTATATACTCGTACCTACTATTTGCATGCCCATGTGTCGGTAAAATATGGAGAACCTTATTTTAAAAAAAAGAACATCTATGTACCATTATTACCCATGTTTGCAAAGTAATAAATCATTTGATTTGAATAAAAAATAATAATTGTCGCTATAGAGATTTATGTTGAGATTATAGGTGGTGTTTATTACTAGTAAAGGCAAAACAATGTAAGAACAATAAACACCTAACACTTTTTTATTTCACTTAACGTATTTGTCATCAGCAAGAGCAATAAATTAATTTAAACAAAAATATGAGTTCTGATGTATTTTTTTCTGAACAAATTAATTTAATTGCTCTGTGATTGTTTGAGAATAAAAATAGTGTAGGACTTTTTTTATTCTCAGTCAATTTTATTTTCAATTTGTTGTAGTCTTAAGTGTGATCTGGAAATGAGGCTTGCATCCGCTTGCATCAGGTTGTTTGAATAACTAGCTGTGTTCGTCATTTATCTTTTGAGTTTTTCATCTTAGCCTGTAGTATTAGTGTGGGTTAAAATGAATCGTCAGCTTTACTGGGTGATATTCACTGCGTGTGTAGGCTGACAAAGATAATTATATTCTTATGGTAGACTTTGAAGCTTAAGGGACTTTCCTTATTGATTCTTAGAATAATATGAGTCAGCTTTTTAATATTTTCATTTTCTAATTGCTGTATCTCCTTACTTTTATTTGTGGATTTACATTTTTATGTAGTTTATAATAACACGTCATTAATATGCATGTAGAAATTCTAACTTACAAATTCCTATAATTTCTCGCCCTTTTCTAAAATTCTGGAACGTACACCAGCATGGAAATATATATTCCCAGACTACTAAAATAAAAAGTGTTCTACCCGACTCCGCAGCAGCGAGGTTCGAAGATTACAAACTTTGCGAGTCAATTACTTGGTCGTATTAATACGGTTTTAATATTCAAGTTTAATAACATTACGGCTCTTTACGACGGTACACTTAGAGGCTGAGCATGGATGGAGGTAGATGTACGAACCGGTTTTTTAATTTTCTTTTTTTGTCATTTCAGGTACGTAATTGCTACGGCGATATTGGTGAGGTTTGCGAATGTGGACTGTAATTTGCTGGAGTAAATGCGAGAATTGATTGCTATGTATTATTTGTTTATGTTTCAAGGAGTATATTATGAAGAATCTTAATGTTCTTTGAATCAGTAGCGCCTCTTGTCTCGTCAGTAAGTAATAAATATTTTATTAAATGTTTTATTGTGTAGGACAGGGATCTATCAATTCCAATTTTCTTACCATCATCATTCGGCTATAAAAACAAAGTTGTTTTTTTTTACTGTGGGCACAGTCAGTCTCGCTGGTATAAAATAGATATTTTTTTCTGCCTCGTTGAAGAGTCACCTAGTAAAATGTTTATTAAATTCTTTTCAAGGTAAAAACATAACATCAGTTTCTCTGCTCGATTGAGCACATTTTTTTTCTGTTTTTATAACCAATAACCATGTGTACAGTTAACAAAAGAGATATTTAGGGGTATACTAACATATTTGTATGTGAATTGCTTCATGTTCAATTTCGTGAAAACATTCAATTTTGTGTTGGTGTGTTACAATGTAGGACTATTGCAAAAACAAAGTAATATATATAAAATTGAAGCAATTCATATACAAATATGTTAGTATACTCTGCCTAGATATCTCTTTTGTTGACTCTACATAAAACCTTCAACCTCAAACCGTGTGACTTGACTAATTAACGAGAAAAATCAAAAATCAACCGATTAGTCACACATCTTGATTTAAAGACTAAAACCGTATATTTCATGGTGTACAAAATATCTAATTACCTTTACCTTTTATATAGATAGTATTACAAACAGAAATTATCAATTCAGTCACGGCATTTACTTAAATATTTCGACTCTAACAAATATGTTTCATGGGAAACCAAGTAACTAAAATGGCTGCTGTCGAATAACGGTAACGTAGTCGATTGATTTCTTTATGGCCAAATTGTTTTTGATATTTTTTATGATTTGTTAAGGGGAAGACGACCGTGTGATTGTGGGCCTTATGATCCTATGATTGCTATCAATATTTTTTGTCTACAATTCAGCAAATAATCTATAGCATGGTCTTTTTTTTAACTAACCGATTAAAGCGAAACGTAATGAATTATATTCACTCACAGATTTACCACAAATTAATTTAAAACATCTAGGCCCTTTAAAAGAAACACGTCAACAATACAGGTTTTATTCTATAACTTTGCTATAAATATCGACATTTAACAATGTCGCAAAAAATATGAAATTACCCTTATAAACCAGAAATACCCTTCCCAAAGGGTAACCCAACTAACTATCCCCAAATTTACCCCAAAACAAAAACTTCGCCTTAACAGAAGCGGCATGCTCAAACACGTAACACACATTATAAATTCGTTACCCCTGTAGCCTAACTCAGTAATAGATCCGTGGCATACATCGTCAATATAATTGCTACAAATTGCTTTTAATGATCGATACTGTGTTGATGAACTCGATAGTTGTTGAGGAGTTGTTGGAGTTTTGTAATAGGCTGTCATTGCGAGGGTTGAGTGTTGATTGGGCTTTTAGCATTCTTGTACAGGCGCCGTTGATTAGGAGGATTTTTTTTGGTAGGCCTCTAATTTTTGTATTCGTGTTTTGGCAGTTTGAATCGCGGTGTAAAGCGCGGTGATTATTTTTGGGTTTTCTTTACTCAATCTTTATTAATTTGCTTACCACAATATGTACTTAGGTGGTAACATAAAATTAAATGTGATCATTATGGACCCTGTCGGGCACAGCAAAATATTAGGAGAGATGAAGCTTTGAAAACAGAGCATATCAGTCTTCCGAACTAAATATAATATTATTTTATTAAGGGTTTTATCTATACTTATTAGATATGTTAGTACTTATATTTTGTCGTTTAAATATTCGTTTATACGTTATTGGCATTTTCTTACTAAAAATAGTTTTAGATTTTCTATAAATATATTAATTAAAATATAGTAAGCGTTATTAGATTCAACAAAATACAAATAGGAAGACGGCCTTTGAAAGCATTATCTATTAACACACAGGGATTAATCATAAGATTATTGATTGGAGAAATTTGTTTGATTGTAAAAAAAAAGGTCAATTTTAGAGTAAAACGATTAGAACGATTATTATTTGGCACTTTATACTATGGCTCTTAATTTATGACTGGTTTCGTTTAAAGTAAAAGGAGTATGTAAAGATCGTAACAGGTGGCGTTTCGTAGTTTCTGCCTACCCCCATGGAATGAAGCGAGTTTAAGAATGTATAGTATGTGTGTATCTGTAACAAAGTGTCATTCAATATTCATTTGTAATTACGACAAATATCTAAGAGGTCAGATTACATTTAACTACCAAACCAGAAGTCATTATTCACGAAACTATTCATTGAAATTCCTAGGAATTAGCTTAAAGAGCCGATACAGTTTCCATGTAAACACATAATAAGACAAAAGTTGCCTGTCGTACATGCGATAAATTTCAAAATTTGCATACGACTGTGCCGTTCGCAAACCTCCACAATGTTTGCGTAATCGAGATTGTTGATGTTGACGTTTTAGAAACCTGTTCGTTTTTGTTTTTACCCTGTATGGATTTTAGTCTTATATGGGTAACCCCATTTAGGGGTGGGGGTCAGAAATAAAATGAAACTTATTTTTAGGGAGGTGCGTAGTAGACAATATTTGATTGGAGATTTATATTTTGTATTTGAGTTTATGGAATGAGGCATTAAGTATTTGAGTTTATGGAGCTCACTAGATTCGGTTTTCACAAACTGATATGCTTCGACGGCACATTGCCAATACCTCTTAGCTGACATTATATTTTACAAAATTTATATTTTATTTATTATTATTTATTTATTTATTAACTCATCATCACTATCATAACAGGATGTTCCTAATTCAATAGTGTGGCCATAATTACAGTTTTATTATTGGTATTTACCATAACATATTCTGTACATTGTGGTTTTTGTGAACTCACTCAGAGAACAGCAGTGCGATTCTGTATAACCATCTCACCGTGAATACTTAGGTGAAGTGAGCGTGGAGTGAGCTGTCAATAGTGTCAATTCCTAGCAAAAACAAACTCACTTCACCTAAGTTTTCACGGTGAGATTTTTACAGAATCGACCGGCAGGTAAAGAGAGCTATGCTATCTGCTACGTCATTAAGTACACGCAAGGTACGCGTTATAGGGGCTTTACGCAGTAGATTGGTTCTACTACTGGGCACCGCCAATAGACGTGGCCGTCGTCTTATATGTATAATCAAAATTCTTCCGGATGCATCACTATGGAAGGGTGGGTCACTCTCAGAATCCTAGATAGTAAATATCTAAGCGTCGTTATAAACACTTGATGATTTCCCAATAATTAATTTGCTTAAGTAGGTACCAACTATTTAATTGCTTAGTCGTATTCTTAAGAAACTATTTATGATACTATAGGTATTTATGTACATACTTCCTGTTCATATTCTAGGAAAAATATTGCAATCTTTCAATAAATTAAACTTGGCATGAATTTATTAATCTAAAATAGTAGATACATTAATCCGTTTTATTTTCTCAGAAATCCGATGGTAGTTATAATAGTAGTAGGTAAACAAGAAAAATTTAATGCAATTTATAAAATAAGACTACTATTTTATTTGTTAACTAAAATCTAATAAAAAGTCATCCTACGCAAGTTTTTACTATTATGGTAGATTTGTATTAAATATTGGTATCAAATTTATACCTCCTGCTGGCATTGAAATAAGATTTTTGGAAGGTTGTGATGCGAATGTTATTAAGTCTTTATTCGCGTTTTGTAAAAAGCGTTTATCATAACGTGTTATTATTTATTTTCGTTCGTAGTCTACATAGACCGAAAGTTTCCCTGGGTTGCCTTATTAGTATTACCTACAATTAGTATTCATTTTCTGCGTTTTGCTTGCCTATAATATGTTCTATATTAAAAGGCATTAATTCACTTTAATACATAAAAAGAAAAGTCCTGAATAACTGACTGACTCATCAAACCAGCCCAAACCATTGGACCTAGAAAGCTGAAATTTTGCACAGAGGTTCCATTTATAATGTAGACAAGGAATAAGGAAGGAATGTCGTTCCCGTGGGATATTCTCCGACATTCACGCGGGTGAATCGCTTTTGACTTCCTGACTTTCTAGTAAATATTTTTCTGTAGTCTAACTAAACTAAACGGAGACTACCGTTTTATCATTTCGTTTTAAAGCAAGTGAATCTGCGTGTCCACCTAGTTAAACAATAAAACGCCCATTCACAATAAATCAGGCACATTAAATAAGATATTCCTCATCGATAACACTAGCTCGAATATTTTGTAGTAAGATTGTCTTAAGAAATTTTTATAGCCTTTTTACGACTCAGATTCTGTGATCGTCTGATTAGTTGCCTACGAAATAGAAGGTCATATATTGCTGATATTATAGTTGAATATCATTTTAATAGATTATTATTACATTTTAATTGACGGTTTCTGATTTTTACACGTTAAGTTTAAAAGCTTCGGTTTAAAAATTATGTTATTGTCTTTTCACTTTTGTTTGAGAAAGTTTTCTTTTGGAGAATGAATTGATTGATTTCGGTAATTTTATTTGAAAAGACACAGTTTAATTTAGTTTTAGGTGTGTTAGACTCAGTATAGGACGATCACAAAAATAAAACAAGAGCGAGTTGGACTCGCGCACCGAGGGTTGCGTTCCGATTTCTGGAAAAGTGTGCTATTTAGAGAGATCGTTTTATTTTTCCTGTTTTTAATTAAAACATATTTTGCGGACAGATAAATTCCCATTTGACCCCATTTATAAATTTAGGGACAAATGACACAAAAATTCCCATTTATCCCCGTTTGGGGACAAACACGCGGGGGCAGATGGGAATACTCCTAATCTTTACATAAACTTCTATCATATAGAATAATTTCAGATTTTTCTCTATGCAAGCTTTGGAGATAAGGTACTTTTAACTGTATTTTTTTTTTTACATTTTTCATCAAAAGTCCAAAACGCAAATAACGCTCTTTCATATGATATCCCACATGCCCTAGTAGCCCGACTTTGAATTTTTAAGACACCCTTTTAGTCCCCGTTGCAAAAGAAAAAAAAACATTTTTATTTTTTGTTATTTACAAAATAGTTGAGCAAACGTTATCTGAAACTGTTCCAAATTTTAAGTTGATAGCATTAGTAGTTCTTGATATATCCAGCTGTGACAGACAGACAGACAGACACACTTAATCGCACCATAAGGGTTCCTTTTCACCATTTTGGTACGGAACCCTAAAAAAGACACTATTCAAGAAAATAATAAAGTCGTAAATTTTTAATTATTGTTAAACAACTCCTCGTACATGTAAAACATGATAAAAACTGTTGTTTGAATAAATTGTTATTTAAAAAACCACAAAATAAGACTTGGGTTTTGGAGCGAAGAATTTATGCCTCCGATGTTAGATTATCTAAACAACAAGAAAAAGTCCTGACTTTATCAAAAAATCTAGCATTCGTTTACGAATAAATGAAATCGATTATTATATGATTATGTCATGAAGATAAGTTGAATGTAGAATAAAAAGCTGGTTCGACTTATAATAATGTCATGGATAGCAATCTACACTTGGACATTGTAACCCATTTTTCCCTGAAGGCAGAGATGACCTTAGTAGACCCACATTTCGCCAGTTATATGGAGGAAAAAGTTCTAGTGGTTAAACTCAATAATACTTTGCCCGACCTGTGAATCGAACCTAGGACCACATGCTCACCTGTAGCGCTCGCGGCCGCTAGTCCAACGAGGCAGAAGGTATGCCAAGTACCTACCTATACACGCACCTACTATGGTGAGACAACTGCATCTACTGAAATAAAAATCTTAAATTCATTCATTCATTCATTCACTGACAGACAAAACCGCTACTGCGTCTAGAAACTTGAAATTGTGGACAAGAATTAAACAGGACTAGCTGCGCTCCCCGGTTTCACCCGCGTAGACCGGGATAAAAAGTAACCTATGTGTTAATACAGGGTGTCAGCTATCTACATACCAAATTTCATCCAAATCGGTCCAGCCGTTTGACCGTGAAAAAGTAACAAACATATAAACACACACATACACATACAAATTTTCGCCTTTATAAACCCCCGTTCGCACGGGCGTAATAAAATCGCGGCGGGATTTTATAGCGCACTGGATTTTCAACGCTCTGCTTAGCGCCGAGAGTGCAAAATCCAACAGTGTGTTTTTTCGACGCGCTAGAATGTACTCTGTTATTGTTAAGTTGGATTCTCGACGCTCGGCTCAACAACGACAGTTGAAAATACAGTGCGCTATAAAATCCCGCCGCGATTTTATTACACCCGTGGGCTTTAGTGTGATGTTTAGAAGCCGGGTGTAAAGCCTAAATGGTGTCTAGTATATATAGTGGTGTATAGGCTTTATACCAAGCTTCCAAACATCCTGTATAACAAAAGTGAGCAATTAGGAAGGATTTTTGAAAATTCGTCCCCTAAAGGGAATAAAGGAAATTAAACTATAGGGGAAATAATAGGGGATGAAAGTTTGTATGGAAATTCGAAATTTTTGCCGATGATAAATCCTGTCACACCTACTTGGCTTGTACTATAATAAATTAATAAGCCAGGAAATGTCGTAAGACCTCATTTTACTAATCCTCCTTTTAGGGGCAAAACGTATCTTGACTATCATTAATTTAGCCGACTTCGCCCGTCGCCCTGAGTGGCAGCGTAATGAGTTCGGTTACCAGCCGTCAACCCTAAGTGGTTGATTGTGGTGAAATTAACCTACGGATTACCGTTAAGTGGGAATTAATAGTCTAGGTTAGTTGTTGAATATATCGCCTCTTTGCAAGAAAATCGTGACATTTCGGAAAAGGTGTTTTTGTTATTATTCGATAATTTAATATTCGATTTTAGAAGCTTTTCTTGTATTTTTAAATGTTTGTTAGACAACTCATTTAACATAAAAGCACATTAATTTACTAAATATTAATTTAATAGCGTTTCCTGTAAAATTGCCTTTTTCGAGATAGCACGTTTTTTTTAGAAAAAAAAAAAGATGTAAGTAATGAAAAAAAAACTACCAGGATGTTGTGAGTAGTTATGATTGAATGTGTATTCTAGTTAGGGGAGTAATAAGCCTACTTATTTAACCAGCCACGAATCCATTTCACATCATATACCTGTAATGATCGCTCTGCATTACTGGGATCTGACCTACCTTCATCTTTCTAACTAACCAACTTGACGATTCAAGTTTTGAAATAAATGCTTTAAATTTGAGCCTGCAGGATTTCTAGGCCCAGTGCTGATTGAGTGATAGTGTTGCCCTATTTCCTAATGTTTACGGCCTATTTCACGATGTCCGAATAGCCACTACTCACCGAATAAATTCAAAAATGGAATAGAATTTGTACGAAATCATCTGCCAAGTAAGTTAAGGAACTTAATTGTAGGTGGTGAAACACTCTTAATGAGGGATGTCATGATAATTCACGCTACCAATTGGTGCCATTTTGACAGTTAATATAAAATATATGATGACGTTCATCATTCATTTCATTCGTTCATTCCTCATTCAGTCATGACTAAAGAAAATACACTCCTACCAACTTATCTGTGAAATGGCGAAAATTGGAACTACGGCCGTCATGTAATTTTATTATTTTTATATAGGTATCATTGTTTTTAATTTGTAAAAACTGTAATTCTTATTAAACGATTATGTCTAATGTGAAATTTCCTTCTTGAAAATTTACTCAATTTTGGGTACATTATATTAATTAGCAACACTGAATCGACGGTGCCGTCCTCTTTCAGTTCACAGATAAGTTGGTGGGACTATACAGGCCTTTGACACTTTTGACCTGACGTCTCAGTGCTGCTGAAAAAACTTCATTGAGACGGAAATTTATTTAAGGAATATTTAGTCCAGCAGAAAATGCCAGCAACCTGAATTACTATATTATCATGACAATATGGCGCCGCTGAACGACCACACACAATCACATCCCGGATTGAAACAAATATACATAAAAGCTTCCAGCAAGAAACTGCTTATACACAATGTACATAGACTTTAGTCATCGTCATTCTGGCAACGAATCTCTATAAATAAGACAATTTGAATGGCGCTGACAGGCCCAGGTTTATTGCTAGTGGAGTCACGATCCTTGATATGATGCAAACGATTATTGTGGTTACAATGTTGTATACTATGTATATTTGCTATTTTTAGGGGGTAACTAATAAATTGCGGATGATGTTGTGGCCTTCGCGGATAGAACCTGGGTGAGGCTGGCACAGGAGCGTGGGTATTGGCACAAGAAGAGAGAGGTTCAGCAGTGGGTGTGTCGGGCTGTGGATGATAAAGAACTAAGATTCTAGTACATATTAAAAAAAAAAGAGAATATAGGATAATTAGAAACAGCTCGAGGAGGTACTGAAGATATAGGGTAATTAATTAAAAATGGCTAGTGGTGGCACTGCTGTTTCTGAAAGACTTGAAGACGCAAAATACATAGTAGATACTCAATTCAATTTGAAATTAGACCCGAATGAATGAATGAATGAATGAAATAGACCCGAAGAATTTCATTGTAATTCCTAGTGTAGTCTTCAGTTATTTGGACCTGTCACATTATGGAAACAAAACATCACTGAAAGAGAAACACAAATGAGCCTACTTATCATTCGGCCCACGTATTAGGACTCGAATGTAGCAAAACTTCGTGATAATCGTGAACTTTTAACTCAACACGTTCGTGCTGCGACCTCGAACGATCCGTTGATAGTTGACATTGATACTGCTTGAGACCTGAACTTGAGAACTGACCTGGTAGCTAAGAAATAAGTACTTTACACTGATCTCCTGGCTATCAAAAGAAGACAAATCGAATACTTATTTATTTATTTATTTATTTTAAATAGAACGGCCGAAACCAATTACACTATTTAAATATAATTACTTACACTACATAATATATAGTTTGTTTAACACAGTCATGCATTCTTCTCACAAAAATTCAAGCACTCTGACAGAATCATCTTCCATTCAGTCACAAACACATCAAAATCTGTGTTTGAGTTCAGGAGAGCGTTAACAGCGGCTAATGTCCGAGGAATAGGTGACTTGGAGCGTGCAACAGTACGACAAGTTGGAACAGCCAGTAAGCGGTGTTTTCTGCTACGACAGTAATTGTTTGGGACAAATAGATTGCAGATTTCATTATGGAGATCAGGAACATCAATAATCCCCCTAAGAATTTTAAATATTACAGTCATCTGATCACGTGACCGTCTAATACACACGAATAATACGGCTCTGTCTTAATCGGATAATATTTTCGAGCCCGGAGCCTTAGTTGATAACCCTATTGGCCTTTTCACTGTAAAAAAGCCGTTGCCACTTTAACCTTCCTTCTTCATCATCCGCAATCGATTCTACGTCTTATCTCGTCTCGCGTTAAGGTTCCCACCTGTAAAAACAAATGTAAGTGATCTTCCTGCCCTTATCCCATATTACTTGGGGTCGGCGCAACACGTTTTCTTCTTCCATTCTCCCCTGTCAACCGTCACGCTATCATTCACTCCCTTCTCTTTCATATCATTCCTCACACAATCCATCCATCTTTTCTTTGGCCTTGATGTCTCTCTTCAGCCATCAAAATGTATATATATTCATCACCTTTTTAGTCACATACGTTTCCTCCCTCCTCATGACACGCCCATACCAAGCCTATATATACAAATATATATATGAGAAAAACATATGTATAGTATATTTGGTAGCGTGACCAAGCATATTTAACTATCGTTACTATATAAATATATTTATACAGAGTGGTTCCAAATAGTGTCACCAAAAAGAAAAATCTGAATTCCACATACACATTATAATGTTTCGCGATTTTTTGTAAATCTCGAGTCATTTTTGTTTTTGTAATTATTTAGAGTTTTTTACCGGTGGAGCTTAAAAAACTCATATCTTTTTTTATAGTGTGCCCCTGGGCATGAGGAATTCAGATTTTCCTTTTTGACGTCACTATTCGGACAAGCCTGTTGTAATACCCAATTATTATTTTATATTTTAATTTTTTTTTTTTACTTGTTTAAGTGTCCTCTCCCTCCGCTAGCTATACCTACCGATGAAATTATCAACGTCATCAACCTTTTTCAAAATGCTACATTATGAATTAACTATCCTAACCATAGATAGATACAAGAATTAAGGAAGTAATAAAACTCAAAGCAAGTACGTTACTTTAAAATACCCTCAACATGGGTGTGAACATAAAAACTGTCTCCGCCGGGCCAGTGACACGAGCGCGTGCGCCTGCAACTCCTGCGCATATAATTGAACCGCGCGCATTGTTTGCGAGCGCGAGCGTCGCCAGCGCATGTGATTTGTAGTAGCAACGTTTTTTTGTTTGAAACAAATGAGTTTTGCAATTATTGTCTGTGGATTGCAGTTGTTTTTAAATTGAATTTTGGATTTGGAGTGTATAGATTTATAAATGAATACAATAATGTTACATGCAAATTTAAATTTAAAGGTAGAAAAAAAATAAAAGGCTTTGATTCTGTTAAAGTATTCTGGGAAACCCAAAACATAAGACATGATTGCTGTGTCATGCAAAATTCACCCTTGCATATCCTACATTATTTCTATCCAAGATTCGAGCATCTACTCTATAAGGTACATAAAAAATAAAATATCCTTCATAAATTTCAACAGGAACCTATATTTACATTTTTTGCCAAAATCAGTAACCCGGTAAGGTTACAAAAAGTATTTCTTAATGCCTTGATATAATATACGACAGTATTCCCGTCATCGGTCCACAATAATAAATGACCATTGTAGCAGTAACCGTTTAATAAATACCGAAGAACCGAGAGAGGAAGTAAACCTTTCACAAAACCTACAGAATCTTCTTTAGGTTCTGTAGCTTTTGTTAAGGGTTTCTTTATCACATTATCTACAAACATTACCTACAGATCTGAGGATGTTAGGTTTTTTTTTTTTGATAATACGAAGTTTAGACATCATCTTCATTTTCGATGTTTTCATAAAGGTACTGTGAGGGCTCGAACCTCACAGTAGAAGATTTACTAAATAAATAATGAAACTAGAGGTACACTATTTAAATGGAGCTGAAGCCCTCGATATTTTAAGCTTCAGATCAAATATAAAACACACTCCTACTAAATTAGTTCTACGCGGAGCCCTCGCCAGATTCTATATGTCATCCTAGTATTTCTAGGATACATTCCATATTTAAATGATTGAATGTCAGCCAGTATAATATTGTCAAGGCTTGATCAAAGCATCAAACCTCCACAGTACCTTTCTGAGATGGGCTGCAGACTGCAAACTGCAACCGCAAAACTTTATCGTCATACAAACGACAATATATATATATAGGGTGACTGGTAATTAGTGACCGATGCCTAAACACATGATTGTGCACATAAAAAACAACTTTTACTATGGGACCAAACCTGAAATCGCGAAAAAAAAGCAGCTGCTCCCTACATTTTGCCGAGTTATGCGAACATGAATGCATACATTCATGTAGGGCAGCTGATTTTTTTTTCGCGATTTCTAGTTTGGTCCCATAGTAAAAGTTGTTTGTTATCTTGAGTATAATCATGTGTTTAAGTATCAGTCACTAACTTTTTTTTTTTTTTTTAATAATTAATTTTTCCTTTTATCTCAAAGGTCCCTAAAACCAAATCCCCGAACCCCGCTCTGGGTGTTCTTGAGTTCATAATTTTTGACCGATGCATCATTGAACAAATTAAACTTGGTGCCAAAAATAATTTATCAGTCCTCGCCCCGGTCGATTATTCACGCTTATGACAAATGGTGGCGAGCTGGCCAGTATATTTCACGGATTTGTGATTTGCAATACATACGTTCGGCAATGGATATTGTTCGACATTTTTTATTTATAACTTTATTCTTTTGTCTGGTCGGATTTGTAATTTTTAATATTTTTTTATTTTAAGAATAACTTTAAGGGAGAACAGTGGTATTGAAAACTTTTGAGGCAAGAAAGCAAAACGGATGCAAATAGCTCCCATATCGAAATCTTATTACCTTCACAATATGACTCAATCACCTAAGTATTCCTAATAAAATAAAAAAAAAACATGATAAATCTTAAGCAAAAAACTTGGCGTGAAAATAAAGGTACATAAGGGCACTAACAATCCATCAATCAGAATGTGGACTCTTAAACGAAAGGTCGTGACTTCAAATCCGACCTTATTACACGATTACGATAAACTCTTGCGAAAATGACCCCTATAACAGATGCATAGCGCATTGACATTAAAACAAAAACACAAAAAAAATTGGACCAACATCGGTAAAAATATAAAAAAATGAGCGCTTTATTTATATATTATATTCTCCACATTAACATATTAATATACGACGATCTCCTAATCACAAATCTGATAAGTCAGACATTAACATAATTCAAGAAACCGAAACATACTGTATACGAAAACTTCTATACAGTCTATATTAATTAATTGAACGCTCACATCAACTTAATTGATAAACGTTGCAATATGAACAATTACTAAGAAATAGCGTGAATCCATTGCAGGTTAATTGTGGATTAAGTTTATTAAAATGCGTACATAATCTTCAATGGATGAGCGACGCATCGATAGCATCTCCGCGAGGATAAGATGAGAACACTAATTATGTTTCTATGGTGCACGGACGCGAGGAGGGGCGGCATTCCGTCAGAGCGTTGACCTCTCCCACAGACCAACACACCCGTAGAGCGAAAGAAAAAACATAAATTGAAATATATATTAATGATTTCTATTAATTATCGCACGTATAATAAATTATTCGACGTTTTTGAATTATGTGTATTTTTTCGATATCGAGTCCGGTATTAATTGGAGTTGAAATGGCGCTTCTATTTTTGTAATCATTAGGCTATCATTTAATGGATGCTGCAGGTTCTGACAGCTGATTAGCTGATACAGTAGTGATGTAGTTAATGTTCAATTAATACACTGTTAAGTTACTAAGTGACCTATACTTGCTTGACATTTTAAAAAGTACAATTTGCTTTATTAAGTCAATTAAATATTAAGAACCTAATTATCTTGCTGCCGCAAAATTGAAACATTTTACTGCTTAATTTAAAAGTTACAGAAATATCAATTAGTTTTACAGTTTTCAGCACTAGAATCTAAAGTATTTCCTCGTTCTAATATATATCAAAACTTACATAAAATTAAAGTTTATGTATACCTACTGAAATATTAATGGCCTGTTTCATTACCGTAGGATCTATCCTACGGTAGTTCACCGGAAATTATCTATAATTTCACCGGAAATTATCTATAATTTCCGGTGAACTTAGTATCTGGCAGATAATCTCTTGTCAATTCTATTGCGTTTTTAATTTATGTATTACTTAGTGTCTCATCTTTAATTGTGATACAGAGCCTTATTATTTTTCTTATTATTCCTTAAGTTGCTTCTAGAACTTAAGAGGGATCCGCAGTAATAGCCGCGTAATTCAAATTTTCTTAAGTTTTTTTTTGTAATTTGCAGGTCAGGTTGTATGTTGATAAAAATATGATTCGCGGCTATAACAAATAACAAATATGTATTTACATAACTATAACCATAAGAATCAACAATATATCTATCTATCTAAGTTAGCTTTGTTCTCTTTACGTTTGATTTCGGAAATCATGACATTTTGGATCAAATCTAACTTGTAAAGATGTATTGATGTTTAAAATTATGTAAGTACATATTTGTTATAAATAAATAAATCAATTTTTATCAAAAAACGGAAATGAAAATTGCAAAAAAACGGAAGAAAATTTGAACTTCGCGGGCTGCTACTGCGCAATCACCTTAAACATATTTACTACAACACAGAAGAAAAAACATCTAAATATACATTCAGTCATTCCATATTGTTTCCTCTGATAAACTTTTTACATGTTCAGTTTTTCAATTTAACTTTCCTATAATTTTTATATCAGCCGCCATTTTGCGATGTTCCTTGATCTATGGTGGATAGCAGATGATATACAGTATCACAGTGTGCGGCGCAAATGTGCTATCTCAAGCTATTCTGTTTAGAGACAATCGTACGTTTTGTGAGGAGCTTTTTTGAGTACCGAACTGACATTGATGTAGTTTAGACTGAGTGACATAGATCTTTTGAGGTCTTTGAGGTTTGAGGAGTGAGGCCGGGAGGTTTGTTGTGGGGGTCGGTTAGCGTATTTTGAAGGTAATTTAGACTTATGTGGGGGTCTGATTAGATATGAATCACCATAATAATTTTGTGACGTCTCTTTTTTAAGACAAATGTAAAGTTTTTTATTTTGGGAAAAAGGAATGCGTAAAACTAAACCCAGCAATGGGTGATTACAGCCTGAAATTATGATGATGAATTTTATTTAAGAATTTGTTTACCTGTAAGAAGTCATTTTAAGGAAGGAGGAGTCTAGAATTAATTTCACAGCTATCAGCAAGCTGAAATGTTAGCATGAAATTGATGTTCCTAAACTTATTTGTACCGAGTTTGTACAATGAATCTTGGTGCAATTCTAATTTTTCTTAAGATTAAAAATGGAACCGTTAGTGTAAATAGCTGAAATAGAATTTCTATCAAAAGGAAACCAATTTTTCGCATGAAGAATCCAAAAATTGGCACGAAAGAATTTAAATATAAAAGACAAAAAAAAAAAACAATCTTCGTATACACACAAAACTGTATTCATCTTCGTATCCAAATAATATTATATCAAAACTATCAATGTCGAGTATTTCAATCTAAACTTGATTTTTTACCACACTTCAGTGCAAACGAGTTTTTATATCAACAAGAATTATATGAAATAAGATTGTTTTATATATAAAAAAAAAAGGCAGCTGTTATTTGAAGTTTAAAAGTTTTTGCCTCTTAGAAAATATTGTAATTCGTCATGGTGTGAATCTGAAGACTGAAGTGTAGTTAGGAAATATTATGTAGGTGTAAATAATCAACATTATACTTACTAATATAAAGTAACATCTAGTCACCGTGTGGTCTTGGTAAAGAAAATGCTCAATTTATGAACATTGTAAATAACACTATGGGATTTTAAATACATAATTATCTGCAAAAGGATCGTAACTTGTCAGACTAATATTTAACAGAGTTTCAAGCAATACCTCCACTAAGTTACAGTTGTTGGTAAGTCTTTCAGTACCTAGATGAGTACCTACTCCAACATAAATCCTATGATAAAAATCTTTGCCGTAAGTCAATGTTTCTTCTGACTCGAAGAAGTTGAATCACAAAATATGCTAGTAAGTAGAAAAAAAGGCAGATAATACGTTTATTTGTGGTAAAACAAGAAGAAACAAAACACAATCAAAAAATAACAAGATAGGGGAAAATATGTCTCACATCCACGCAAAACACTATCACTCAGCATAATGCTGTAACCCTAACCCATAGAAGCTGGTTATCAGAGACAGCGATTGGTAAGCCGCCATTCATGTCTTTTGGCACGAAAACAAGAAAAAAACGTGTGTGATGTACCGTCAGGAACACAGTTCCTTCTCACGTATGATTTAAAACAAAAACAAAGTTTTCGCAGCCATCATTTTGGATTTATATTTTGACCCCACTGTCTTTAGCACCCTCAAAAACTATGAAAACGCCACCCATGACGAAAAATTTGAAAATATCCGCAGCCGCCATCTTAGATTTTCAGTTTTACTTCACTGTCGGCTTTAGATCATCAGCATGGCTAAAGTTCGCACAAGACAGAGAGGTTTGGAAAGAAAAAGGAGAGGCCTTTGCCCAGCAGTAGGACACAATGTAGGCTAATAAAAAAAAATCGGACTAGGCGTTTGAAAATTTTACGCAGCCGCCATCTTGGATTTTCATTTTGACTGCACTATCGGCTTTAGCACCCCCGAAAATCACAAAAACGACTACCGTAATGAAAAATTTGAAAATTTTCGCAGCCGTCATTTTGGATTTTCATTTCGAACAAATTCAAACT
The DNA here is from genome assembly GCA_946251885.1 of Cosmia pyralina. Lineage (NCBI taxonomy): Eukaryota > Metazoa > Arthropoda > Insecta > Lepidoptera > Noctuidae > Cosmia > Cosmia pyralina. The sequence goes on along the minus strand of OX276346.1, from coordinate 4,177,029 downwards.
TTCTTTCTCCCTCTGTTTCTTTCTATTATATTTAAAAGAAAGAGACACAGAGAGAGAAATTCGCATGAAGAGGGCATATTGCTTTTCGTTACGTGACGGTCTACTAATTCACTCCTACCGCAAACCGCGTTAAAGAACTTCGTTCTAAAAAGTAACAGTAAATAACTTGACCAACTTACAAGACAAACTTAATTAAAAACCTCCATTGAACTCATTCTATTCATAGTATCAAGTCTAACAACACAAACAATCACCAAGTTCAAGCTTGCTTTAACATCAAAACTTCAACATCATGTTCTCACTACATGCAAGACCAAGTCAATTACAGAACGGTTCCTCTAATTAAGCTTGTACTTTTACACACTTTAATATTCGTGGGATTTATTTACTAGTTTTTGAATATACTCTTAAGGGGTCACTGTACAAGAATGTGGCTTGGGGTTCCCGGTATACGGACACACGGGGTAGAATGGTGGAGGACTGGGCTCTAGAGACAGGCCTGGTCGTCCTAAACCGGGGTTCTGTCCCCACGTGTGTGCGGATGCGGGGCGAATCAGTGGTGGACATTTCGTTCGCCAGCCCCGCTCTGTTGCCGCATGTTCTTGACTGGCGCGTCATGGAGGGGGTGGAGACCTATTCCGACCACCGGTACATCCGGTTTGATGTCTCCGCCCAGACCTCGAGCGCGCCGGTCAGACAGGCCCCGAGTGGTCCGCGGTGGGCGCTGAAGCAGCTGGACCGGGAGCTCCTCCTGGAGGCCTCAATCGTGCAGGCCTGGGTGTCACCACCGGACAGGCCTGCTGACGTCAATGACGAGACTGAGTGGTTCTGGGAGGCCATGTCCGAAATATGTGACGTGGCAATGCCCCGGGTCCAGCCCGGACGCGCCTGGCGCCAGGTGTACTGGTGGTCGCTGGAGCTGACGGCTCTGCGCGAGGCATGCGTTGCTGCGCGGCACCGGTACACCAGGCACCGCAGGCTCCGTATCCGCCCTCCGGATACGGAAGCCATTCAGGCGGAGCTGTATGAGGGGTACAGAGCGGCGAAGACTGCCCTCCGAGCGGAGATCTCGCGGGCCAGAGGCCTGGCTCGCGAGGAGTCGCTGGGGACTCTGAACAGAGATCCGTGGGGACGCCCCTACAAAATGGTGCGGGATAAACTCCGCCCATGGGCTCCCCCGCTGACGCAGAGTCTCCGGCCGCAGCTCGTGGAGGACGTGGTGAGCGCTCTGTTTCCTTCGCGAGGGGAACATACTCCCCCGCCCATGGCTCCGCCTCCTGCGGTGCCCGATGCGGACTACATCACCGACGACGATGACGATGCTCCGGAAGTGACCGAGGTAGAGCTGAGAGCGGCGGTACGTAGGCTGAGTGCCAAAAATACCGCCCCAGGACCCGACGGCTTGCCAGGAAGAGCCTGGGTTCTGGCCTTTGGGGCTCTCGGGCCTCGACTAGGGGGGCTCCTAAGCGCATGCTTGGAGAGGGGCCAGTTCCCACTTCGTTGGAAGACAGGGAAACTGGTCCTCATTAAGAAGCCGGGGCGCCCTGCGGACTCTCCGTCCGCTTACCGGCCCATCGTGCTGCTCGACGAGGTGGGCAAGCTCTTTGAAAGAGTCATTGCAGACCGCCTCGTCGGGTGGCTGGTGCAGGAGGGGCCGGATTTGGCGGAGAGCCAGTTTGGTTTCCGCAGGGGGCGCTCTACGGTGGACGCCATCATGCGCGTGCAAGCCCTCACAACGGGGGATGCTGTGGCCCGGGGTGGGGTCGTCTTGGCGGTGTCTCTAGACATCGCTAATGCCTTCAATACCCTGCCCTGGAGTTGCATCAGGGAGGCACTCCGGTATCACCGGGTGCCAACCTACCTCCGTCGAGTGGTCGAGGCCTATTTGACGGACAGGGCCGTCATCTACCCCGGTCATCAGGGAGAGTGGAACCGGCGAGAGATGTCGTGCGGTGTCCCACAGGGATCTGTCCTGGGGCCACATCTGTGGGACATCGGGTACGACTGGGTGCTGCGCGCCGACCTCCCTAGCGGCGTCAGCGTTGTATGTTACGCTGACGACACGCTGGTCCTGGCGCAAGGGAGGTCGCACCAGGCGGCGGCTGAACTAGCGACACGCGGGGTTGCGACAATCGTAGAGAGAATCCGGCAGTTGGGACTCGAGGTGGCCCTGCACAAGTCCGAGGTCATGTGTTTTCATGGTCCTCGGAACGCGCCACCGTCGGGTTCCCAAATAACGGTAGGAGGGGTTCACATCGGAGTCGAGTCGACGATGAAGTACCTGGGACTCGTCCTCGACAGCCGGTGGAACTTCGTGGAGCACTTCCGACGTTTGGCTCCCAGACTGGAGCGGGCCGGGGCTGCCTTGAAGCGGCTCCTGCCCAATCTGGGGGGTCCAAACGCCTCCTGCCGGAGGCTTTACGCGGGGGTCGTGCGGTCCATGGCCCTTTACGGGGCACCGGTGTGGGCGCGTTCCCTGAGGCTGCGACCAGCCCGCCGGTTGAACGCGTCCCAGAGGGTCATGGCCATCCGGCTAGTCCGGGGATACCGCACGGTCTCCTGTGAGGCGGCGAGCCTCCTTGCCGGATTACCGCCATGGGATCTGGAGGCAAAAGTTCTCGCGCACGTGTGGGAGTGGCGCGAGGAGGCGAAACGCCGGGGCGTAACTCCGCTGCCGCGAGAAATCACGGTACAGCGGACAGAGCTCCGGCGGGATCTCATGGCGACATGGAGAGTGCGATTGTCGCAACCCAGCGCTGGGCACGCCACAATTGCGGCGATAAGTCCCCTCTTTGAGGAGTGGTTGGAGAGGCGCCACGGCGTCCTCACCTTCCGCCTAACGCAGGTCCTCACCGGACACGGTTGTTTCGGGAGGTTCCTGTTTCGGATAAGGCGGGAGGAAACGCCCGGGTGTCACCATTGTGTAGATCGCCCGGAGGACACGGTGGAGCATACAGTGGAGGTCTGCCCGGCTTGGGCGGAGCACCGCCGTGTTCTCACGCAGGCGATCGGCGGCGGCGATCTCTCGCGTCCAAACCTGGTTCAGGCCATGGTGCGGAGCGAGAGTGCATGGGAGGCCGTCACCTCCTTCTGCGAAGCAGTAATGCTCGCAAAGGAGGAGGCGGAACGCGAGAGGGAGAGGCAACAGCCGCGCCCTCGCGCCCCTAGCCGCCGTAGGAGACGCCCTGGGCGGCGGGAATCGATTGCCGATTCCCGGCCACCGTAGGCGCGGGCTTGCGGACGACGAGTAATGGGCAGCTCGCCGTCCGGTAAGGACCAGGCCCAGGTCGACGGCGCGTTGTGTTCCACGCGCGCCTCAAAGAGATGTCAGCAGTGACGGGGTCCAATAGGGCCGAAGCCGCCGGGGTCGCGGGTAGTTCGAAAGAGATACCGTGGCCCTGGCACGGGCAACTGAAGGAACACGGGTGGGTTTTAGTCAGTAAAAGTCTGACACGCCCTCCCGCTCTGCCCGGAGCGGGAGAAGTCATTTGATGATTTCCCATCCACAAAAAAAAAAAAAAAAAAAAGGGGGTCACTGTACTCATGATTATGAACAACTTTTACTACGGGAACAAACCTAAAATCACGAAACAAAAATCAGCTGCTCCCTAGATTTTGAAGAGTTTGATGTAGATAAAATGTACTGAACAGCTGATTTATTTTTCGCGTTTTCAGGTTTGGTCCCATAGTAAATGTTGTGCATAATGATGAGTATAGTATATTGTATGCGACTGATAATGTTCCGTTCCTATTTTGACAGTTAAATTGTTTTTCCTGCCAATGGTTGCGAATATTTTTAATGATAGGTAAATAATACCCTCTAAAGCTCATAGAAATTATTCCAATTTTCTATCTGCCTTGCTGTTTCTGGGTCTACGACGGTGCCTATTTTCTTAATGTTAAACAACTTTGAATTAAAACCATTGGATTATCATCTGTACCAAAGGTGGTAAATTGCTAATTACTATTAAGCAAGAGCTGTAAAATACCTATTTTGCTAGTCTATCAAAATCAAAAAGCCACAATCCTACCGTCCGTTAATCGACTCGTCACTATTAGTAACAATTAGCGAGTCGCTACATCAACTATTGACGAACAGATAAATATGGAAATGGGGTAATAGACGTCTAATAGCGATGCAAACCCACGTACAGCATCCTAACCCGTTTACCTCATTTCAGATGAGCCCTGTTTCCCAGATTGGGAGCGCGAAAGGGGAATCTTTGATTTCGATGCGTGTACCGTATTAAATCCGTTAGGCGCGAAGGCAGATAGGCTGTAATAACCGTCCATGCTAATAAATAAGTCTTAATATGTTAATAAATTAGCTTTAGAACTGATATCTGATATTTACGGGCTAATTAGAAATTACAATGGGTTTTAAACGCGAGATTTATATGGAGACAATGACCCATTTCTCATTTTTGAACATATAACCCAAAATCCTAGGTTGGAAGGATGTTAAATATTGAGAAAAAAAAAAGATTACATAGGTACTATCGACAAACGCCAGGCCCTTCCAATCACGAAACAATTTTGCTTGCAAGCTGCAATTTATTGTAGGTGAATCAGTGTATACAAAAAGCAATTTTAAGGTGTAAAAACGACCGTTTTGTCGTTATTACCTACCCTTGGCACTAATTGATCAATTACATGCTCATAATAACCCTATATACTGTAGGTTACAAACTTATTGAACCTAGTTGAGGTTGAGAAGTTAACTCAACGTCAAATAAGCAAAAATCAAAACAGCACAATTCAAAAAAGGCCGCTCATTAAAAATATTTAATCAACGTCAAAATAAAAATAAGGATGAAAAACAAAATACATGGACCGTAGCCATTCGGATAATGTTTAATATTTTTTGTCATTCCACTGAGTGACACTTTACAAAAACTTACCATTAGATGACCTCAAATTTATAATAATTTTATACTTAGGATAATATTTCAACAGGATTACTTGTGACAAAAAATATTATACAAGCTTATGCAAGCTATCTTATGCATAGACTTAAGTGTTTTTTGTTTACTGCTAAATATTTTCAGTGACACTTTAATTCGTCATTCAATCATTTTTCGACGTTTTTATTTAGCATTTAACACTAATTATTATGTTCCACCCAGTGATACAATGTTAGCAAATATGATAGGTACGAGTAGGTATTATTTTTTTACATATAAATCTAACCTTAAAAAAAAATGGTTTGCAAATTTTGAAACGGACAACTTAATTACATAAAAGCATATAATATGAACTTTACAAGTTAAATAAAAGCTTGTAAAAATTTGTTTATCTATTCAAAATTTCAATCTATTTCTAACGTATGAATTAGTTAAAAAGATTTTTTTTTCTTTTTTACGCTTTGTTAATTTGAACCGCTTTTAGAATAGGTATAGGAATTCTATTTCAAATGTTCTAAGCACAACTGCCATTATTGCGGACAGCTGCAGCATTCGAAACTGTTCGATAGCCTGTGCACACTTCAAATTGAATCGTTTTAAAAGGAAATAATAACATCGTCCACGTAGTTTGATGTACCGGTGATTTGTATGTTTATTTGTCATATATGTAAATAATACAAAATGGCGGTGAATGCTAAACAATGTCCTTTATTCACATTGAAATGACTGTGATTGTATGCTAAAATATTAGGTTCGATACTCGGATCATGAGATTGGTAATGATGTTTGTTTATGTTGTAAAGTAAGAAACAATAACCTGTAATTATTTAAACAAGGTACTAACATAAATAATGTTTGCACATAATCACACACACACATCACATTTTTGAGTTGCCCTCCCTTCTCCTCCTTTTTACTGTAAATATTTTAGGAAAATACATACTATGCAAGACACAAAATTACTACTACTACTACTATACAAAATTAGATATTATATAGACATATACTCGTACATGGCAAACGGACACACTTCACAAGTTTTTGTTTTACTTTATAAGTTACCTTATAGCTGATCACTGTCTCTTAAGATACAGGGTCACCCTAGTTTAAGAGGCAGGGCTCAACCAATTCATGTACAGACTTTGTGGTTACAGCAAAAATTTGTAATACCTGTCGGTACTCGTGTGCCAAACAATTGTAATCCATTTTTACCTAATTTTTTTTTTTTTTTTTTTTTTTATAATCGTTGTATTCGTTTTGATGTGTAATATGATTAAATTATCTAACTTATTCGTTGTTATTGTCAACAGTAAAATTTTAACACATTTGTTGTGGCTGAAAACCTCATGTTACCTTATAAAATACTAACCCCACACCACCACTAATCCAAAATATTACCCAATTTGTTAACTTCGCACATAGTTGCCAAGACAGCCAAATACAGGCAAACTTAATCACATCATCCTCAACATTTATTTCTCGAGCCAAAAACTCAAATGTAATTTTCATTTGGACTCGCACATGCATTATAAAGGACACCTCATAATTTTGTTTCTCGTTTTTGAAAAACCGTGTTTTAAAAAAAACGTGTTTAAAAAAAAGCGCGTTTTAAAAATATCACTTGTTTCCATCGCTGGTCGTTTGTAATTAAAAGTATTAAAGGCAACTTATGGTGTGCTGATTAAAGATTGCTATAATACAAGTGTTCGTGAAATACAGCGCGGCAGTTCGGAAATAAATATGCTGGTGCAAGGGACACTGATTGGGGGCAGGAAATCGTGATACGAAGGACTTGAAGTAACTGTATGCTTGTATTAAGTTGTACACTGGCTTTAAGTTGTATAGACGCCTTAATTAAGCTAGAGGCAGGAAAGAAGATATAAATAAGTAAAGCAATAAAAAGGCGAGTAACTTATTTAGTGTTATGTGTTGCACTGTCAAGTAGGCTGTTATACACCATCGTTAATATTGACACTTCTCACAGTTATAATTAAAATTAAAGTACCAACGTATGCAACTGTTGAAGCATAAAACTAATAGAAGTCGTATGCATAGACTAAATTATATTATGCTGTCAACAAGAAAAATGGATATTTAAAAAAGCTTCAGAGCAAAGCTATCGGTCCATAAGACCGACATATCGACATGGATTTTATGCCTAAGAAGTTCAAAAACTGCCCTTATGCACAAGAGCGTACTTTTAATTACCTACCAAATGACATGAAAGATTTAAACTTGACACAATTTAAACGTAAACTATAAAATTTTTAATAGACAAATGCTACTGTACCATTGACGAATTCCTAGTTGACAAAATTTCATGTGATTTAATATTTTATGTATTTATGTTTTATTGTAATAATCACATACATATTTCTATTAATTTATTACAATATATTGTATCTTGTATTTTAATTTCTATAGATTTTAATTACTTCATTAACTTAATTTCGAATATTGTAGTTTAACAATGCATGCCTTAAGGGTAGATTTTTGAGCTACTATAAAATATTTAAAAAACCATGTTGTATCACCAAACTTTGAACTTTGAAACACTGACGATGGATTAAGTAAACGGAGACAAGTGTGCAATTTTTAAAATGAACGTTTTAAAAATAAACTAAGCGTTTCATGTATTATAATGTCACTAATACCCAAACTACACGAAAACATTACCTGAAAAACATCTTATTTTTACACTAATAAGAATATAAAACCTGTTTAATATCATTTATCAAACCAGACAATAACCTTCACTACATCTATTATAATACTTTTTAGTACTTGGACTTCATAAGAACATTATCAATATTCGCTATCGCTTATGATTCGCACGCGATCGGCAAGCGAATGATCGCTCTTTGAAAAAGTGATAAACGTCCAATCCAGGTGTTATCTGATTTTACTAATTTCAAATAATTACAGGCGTAAATGCCGCATTACTGCGTAATAAGCTCCCGATCCGCCTAATTAAAACACTTAATGGAACTGATAAGTCTATTTTAGTGTCTCCGCACAATGTGTATGAGAAAGTAATTATGTGAATAATTTAGACAAGATTCTTAGTTACGGTGTTAATTAATGACAGTCATTTATTTTAGTATGAAAGGCAGAAATATAGTTATTTTATTACAATTGTAAATTGAGGCATTACTTTTTGCAAGGCAGAGGATAAAATGATACGCAATGCAATTACTTTTAATAAAGTTGACAATCGAGAGTTTTATTGTTCAATTAATTTAAATTAGCGCTCATTTATAATTTATTAGGCGTTGATAACATTTAAAATAGTGTTCACGTCATTCTTAAAAATAACAGTAAACCTCTATACTTGGTCAGTAACAAAATTAATATATCATTTACACTTGACCGGCTTTCAAAAGTCTGCATGAATTTTAAAAGCATCAATGTAGCTTGTGCTAAATAAAAAAGCGTTCAAAATAGCGGTGTGCGTTCAAAACGGAGTGTCATCGATCAAAATCATCAGCATGTGTTTGACCTTCTGTTAGTACTAAATAGTTTTTGTTACAAAAGAAGTGCTACAAAAAAATCTATACAACACAATGAGAAAATTCCGTTTGAATGTTAAGGCGTTGTAAGGTGACTTTTTAAAAGAGGTTCGTCAACATTATGTTTACTTTTTTTGTTGTGATGCATTGATTTTATTTCTTTGTAGCTTAGTGTATGTAATTATAAGGTGCTATAAAAATATCTGCCACGGCTGCAGTGGGAGACAGTATTGTGTATATAGATTACAATAGGGAAGTTATATTATTGATCTTATGTCTGTGAATTTTAATTGATTTAATTGTATGAAATCGTGCCGTTGTAATTAGTGTTCATTCACAGGACAGTTAAAAAGAAGTAGCAATTGTTTTCATTTACGAAGCGACTCATGGCACGTAGTTTGTGAACCACGTTATGCAGAATAAAGTAAATGCTTATTTAAATACTTTATTTTCTCAAATTGATTTAACTATTCCGGGGTACGAAATTTCTTCACTATTGCGCTTAGTTACGCCATTCATTTTTATTTATAAAGATTCAGAAGCCATCAGACAATGTCCAAGGCAAACACTAAGAATGTATGATTAAATACGAGTTTCTAACCCTATCCTATAATTCTAACGCACAATATGCGATGAAGATACTCATTTTTTGTTCCTCCGTCCATGTCAAGGATACAGGGTGTAATTTTCTTAATTCATATAATCTTGTTGGAAGGGGAGCTGAGCTCGGGAAGTCGATCGGGATATTGTGTGTTGCAGGATTCCGTTCGAGTTTGTTGATGTAATTAAAATTGTAGAAGTTTCTGATTGGCTTTATCGTGGTGATTGAGGGATCGATTTATTTGTGTGCGATTTTTATCTTAATTTGTGACCAGTACGTCGATTCTGTAAAATTCAAACAATAACTCGCATCTCACATCGCTATTTACTCTCCCTCGTAAAATAGATGCTTTTTATTTGACACTTTGAATCGGGTTCGAGTGCGAAGTGAGTGAGTGAGAATGCCACTTCTTATGTCATCTCATACTTTATCTGTCAAAATCTTACGGTCAATTTAGTTCAACTCGCTGACACGCTTACAAGAGTAGCGCTAGTGTAAATTGGAATTATCAACCGAGTTTTTAGAATGCCAATCAAGAAACTCACAGCGGATTCAGATTTGAAGTTTAGAATGAGGTCTTACAGAATCACACGGCTGTAGACAATATAATAATTGTCTACTTTTGGTAATTTTTTTGCTGTTATTTAATATTTCTACTAGCTTGAACAACACGATTTACCTTTAAATTTAGTTGAAACAGACGTGAAAGATAAAAAAAAAGTGATGATGAGTGAATCGTTTAATGTTGGTCCCAGTGTTATTTTGGTGGTAAGTTTTTTTTTACTGAAATATAAAATTTATTTAAGATGTCTGCCAGGAGTTTTCTACAGAATCTAATCCAAATGGCGAACAATAAAGCAACATTCCACTCATAAGTAGTTTAGACTTTTACATCCTACACGATTCTCCACAGCCATTTTCAGAAACAGAACTTGCTGAAGATAATCTCGGAGATTTTCCCACGTCAACGTAGGTAATAACATTGATATATTCAAAGAATGCCTCTTAGAGACGATAAAGAAACACGGGTCAACTGATATTGTCTTCAGGAACCATTTAAACTTGCGGTACTTTGTTATTTTCTGACATGACGTAGGTGATGTTGGCTAGGTAGGGATCTGGAAAAGTATCGATATGTGTACAGTATCGATACTTTTTACACCTCTTCACAACACTTTAACAGTCTAACTTTGACAGTTGTCAAAAAACACAGTGATGGGTCAATACATTTTGCTGATTGCTGCAAAACCCGATTTTAGATCGATACCTTTTATAGGTACTGTTTCTTGGAAATAGCCTTTGTCAGGGTATTTTATAAAATACATTTTACGTAACATAATATTACAGCTGTTTTCCCCGGAGGATTAAGCAGAACTTAATATACATTTCGTGTTTCACATTTAAACCTTATAATGGAAAATTGATCCACCCAACTTAATTGAAAATGTGATTAAAATTATTCCTTAATTTTATTTCTAAAATCAAAAATTATTTTCATACCGATACTTTTGTTTCGGTACTAGCACGTAGGTACGGTTAGCAAAAGAGTTCATTAATAAACGGTCATAGTGGAGCGTCGAGTAATGGACAGGGCTCTGTCGTGCGTACATTGCTCAGGAAATTAATTAGATACGGTGCGCGGAAGGACGGAGTATGGTTGGAAGAAAAAGTTTTCAATATTGTAGGATGCAGAAACTAAGGTCGGAAGTAGAAATGTGTTGGTTTTTTACTCGTTGGGAATTGACTATAGCTAGCTGATGAAATAAAAGTAAAATACGTTTATTTGAGGTGTTGGATCATTCGGTTCCTACAAAATGGTTGAGCTGGATGGTGCTGATCCACGCGTCATGTTCGTGAATGGGTGCCGTCAGTTGAGACTGGTCATCTCTTATCTGCCAGGGCTTATTTTTATATTTTGACTTGTTTTTAAGGTATTTTCCTTATTTTTTACATTGTTCTCACATGTAGAAACAATGAAAATAATGTACCCAGGATATTGTATTAGTTATCTTGATTTAAAAGAGTGTCCGTGGAGTTTCTTGCCCGTTCTTCTCCATTGAGATCTACGTTTTGGAATGGGCATCTAGCTTCAACTTTCTGACTAACTGACGGACTCTTTGACAATTCAAAAGTGCCTGTAATTGGTTTAATTGAAATAAATGCTTTGAGTTTGACTTTATAAAAACTTTTTTACAAAAAAAATACAACCGACTTCCAAAAACAACATTACAAAGTGAAAAATAACTTTAATTTCGGAAGTAGGTGTCTAGTTAAATGTATTTTCGTTTTTTGCCACCGACTTCCGAAATTAAAGTTATTTTTCACTTTGTAGTGTTGTTTTTGGAAGTCGGTTGTATTTTTTTGTAAAAAAGTTTTTATTTTTTCACTTTTTAGTTGTGTACCTACCCCACACAAATTCAAATACCACTACCTGCAAAACAAACTAGAACATCATCCATATAAAAGTGGGGAAAAAATACGTATTATTGAAGCTAACTCAAAAATACCAAAGCAAAGTTAATCAATTTTATATGGAACCAACTGTGATGTATACCCTCTCGAACAAAACAAAAAAAATCCAAATCGGTCCAGCCATCTTCGAGTAATCGGGGAACGAATTGAGAACCTCCTCCTTTTTGAAGTCGGTTAAAAACATGACGCAAAGAAAAACACAAACACAAAAAAAAACACGTTGGGTGAAAATATATGTCAAATCCACGCAAAAAACTATCGCTCAGCATAATGCTGTTACCCTATGCGAGACAAAGCCAAGGTGCTGGTTTTTTTGAATCCAGAACTGTGGCTCCGTAAGAAGTAGAAATTAAGAGAAATCTATGATTTTGATCAAAGATTTCGGTCAATTTCTACTTGTCCTTGTATGAACCATTTTTTATGGCGAAGATGTTAGATATACTTACCTAGCTAAAGTCTTCGAGCTTTGAAAACAAGCGTTGTGTTTTCTGACATAATTAAACATTACCGGAATAGAGTATTATGTAGGTATTAATATAACAGTATCTACTTCAATAATTTCGTTAAATAAAACAGTTAATAAATATTAAATACGTATAACAGTATGACGTCTTGTTTTTGCTGACTGTACCCGGTAGAAGCGGCACAGATAAGTGTAAAGTTATTATTAAGTAACCTGGAGAGGAATGACTGGGATTGAAAGGACCTAGGTCTGCTAGAGGTCCTAGGCAGTCTAGGTGATGCAAAGAACATCTACTTTCTTACAGTTCAGTTAAATGTCTTCTACAGTTCTTTTTACCATTTTGTATAGTGATTGATTATAATACATTTTGTAATATTGGATTAAAAACCTATGAAGAAGGTTCTCCAGGTATTTAATTGTCATTTTTAGACAGTTTAGTTTAAACTTTAAAAAAACTTATTTGAACCTGTAAGTATTGCTTAAAAAACAAATGATTCCATAAACTTAAGGTTTTTAAGCACGACTGAAGCAGGTAAATAGGTATATACCGTCAAATGGGGTTAGTTTGATACTATGGTTGGTTTGTTTTGATAAAAACTTCCAACTTATGAATAAAAAGTAAGTTCAAAAACTAAAACCCGACTACTGAAAAATCCCGCTCGCCGCGGTCGGTCTGTAACCAATTAAATTAATATTATTTACCTCCACTTTTACTTATTTTTAACAATTTAAACATTTATTTATTTAAACAATATAACATATATACATATTTGTAATTTGCTTGTAAAGACCTTTCTTTTGATACCAAACATGTCATTATTATTTCAATTTAATTTTTTTCGTGGTCAGAAATTTACGTGTAAAATCCACCATATTAAATTTAGGGAGAATTTATATAGCTTATGTCACCCGGACCGTTATTACGAATCTATTAATATCTCATTCATTAAAATCGGTTCAGTAATTTAGGCGCAACGGTGGAACACACGTAAATACATACTTACATACTCGTACATAGACTGCTAAAATCATAAACCTTCTTTTTGGCTTTGCCGTAGTCGGGTAAAACCTAATTTTATTCCGTGTGTGAATAAGGTTTTGTTGATGTACATTTTTAAGGTGAGAAAAACTCTGATGCCTCCAAAAATCTACACCTATAGATTTTTTCATAAAATGTCCCACTGCAGGGCAAACGGCTTCGTATGACCAGTTCATGTGAAGGAGTCCAGTTCATCCGGCCATCTCCGTCTGGGCGTCCCATAATATCGTCTGCCTGAGGGACCCATTGGGTCGTAATTAGATCGTCATCATTCTCCTGCCCTTATCCCAATTTTTTTGGGGTCGGCGCGGGCGCAACATGTCTTTTTCTTCCAAACTTCACTTCAATCTTACTTAGTATTAGTATTACATAGTAGGTAAGTATTATTAATAAAATAATAATCTAAGCCTTAGATTATTATTTTAGTCAAAATATCTAGGTATATAAATACAAGTAGGTATTTTGCACTTAGCATACTACCATACATACTACCTATCATTATTAAGTTAATGAAAATACAGTTTTATGTTAGTTTTAATAGCAATAGTGAATAGTTTGATGGTGCTCGTTTTATGTACTTGGTTTTTATAGCAAATCTTGTTAATATTAACAAGGTTTGAGGTATTTTAAATTTTTTACCTACCGGTTTTCTCAATAGGGTTGAATTTTACTGGAAACAAATTTTGCCTTCTTTAACGTAAAGCGAATGATCTAGCAACAATGATCTGATTGGGTGTCTGACACATAACATCACGCATGTAATCTTTGGAGAGTTAAGCAGTGATTGATTTAAGATTAATTATAAATTATTTAACTTAGAAAGCTCTTAGACCAATGATTTTTTAACCGACTTCAAAAAGGAGGAGGTTCTCAATTCGTCGGAACCCTTTTTTTTTTATTTTTTTTTATGTATGTTCCCCAATTACTCGAAGATGGCTGGACCGATTTGGATTTTTTTTTTTGTTTTATTCGGGAGGGTATACATCACAGTTGGTCCCATATAAAATTGATTAACTTTGCTTCGGTAGTTTTTGAGTTAGCTTCAATAATACGTATTTTTTCCCCACTTTTATATGGATGATGTTCTTAGTTTGTTTAGTGAAAAATAACTTTAATTTCGGAAGTCGGTGGCAAAAAACGAAAATACATTTAACTAGACACCGACTTCCGAAATTAAAGTTATTTTTCACTTTGTAGTGTTGTTTTTGGAAGTCGGTTGTATTTTTTTGTAAAAAAGTTTTTTTAACAAACCCCTGGGTGAAAAGTCATAATGTCACGCAGGCATGCGTGTGTATATGTGATAGGATAGGACCGCAGTTTTTTCATAAACAAAAAACAAGTTTTATTCCATAATATAAAACAAAGTTCATTTAAAAATTATCGCGAAAGAAGCCAAAGTGCCGACGTTGAGGCGTCGCTTAAGAAAATTGCGGTCGCTTCGATTCGACACGAAAACTTCATCAACACGTGCGTGCGCGCAGCTTTCAAGATGGCGGCTTAGGAACGGTGAAGACTATCTTTCCTTATAAATTATGACATAAAATAAATGTATAAGAAATATTTTGAAACAAAAGCCATTTAAAATTATATCATAAAATTATACTTAGTAAATTTTTATTGAGTTAAGTTACAAGAAATCTTTCCCCTTTATTCATATTTACAGTTATCTTTTTATACAATAGGTATCTACCTATCTACTACTGAAAATTTCATTTAAAAAAAATTGGAAGTCCTCTGCTGAACCTTTTAATTCATTAATATATGTATATATATGTATTCTATAGGGTCCCGTCAGCTCCTTTTGTGTACGGAACCCGAAAAATTACACACACAGCCAATAAGCCATCATAATATTTACAGTCTACATTGGCAGTAAAATCTCTAAACAATAGACGTGCTACCTACTTATTAAAGCTCTAGGCTTTAAAACTACAATGTTACGTCTAATTTTAACTTACCACTTCTTCGGTTCAGTAGTTTTCAAGATATGGACTAATATGTGTGTGACGGTCGGGCTTATTGATACCAGCTACGGATGTGGTGTCAAAGGGAAAACATCTCAAAATCTTGGTCAAATTCTAGTGAAATATTTACAACAAAACTATTAATTACTTATTGCAAACAAATATTCCAGTTTTTACCTGAAACTAAAAATTACGAAAAAAAAAGTAATTAAAAAAAATCGACTTCAAAAAGAAATTATCTCGGATGTCGGTGGCAAAAAACTAAAATACAGGAAATTAAAGTTATTTCATAATTTTGAGTTAATTTCTTTTTGAAGTCGTTTAATTACCATTGAGTCCAATTGATAGTACTTAATAATTAATTTAATTGATTATATTTAAAAAGTTATTATTATTTCGACGGCGCTTTTTTAAAAAACACTAAGAGCCTGTTTCACCACCTACGATTAAGTTCCTATTAACTTACTTGGCAGATAATTTCATACAAATTCTGTTCCATTTTTGAATTTATTCGGTTAGTAGGTACTAGTGGTTATTCAGAGTTCGGACATCATGAAATAGGCTCTAAAAAGCTTTAGCGAATTCTGTGTGTTGTGTAAATGTATGTTGGTGTTAAATTTTGTATCTTTATTAATAATATAATGTCTATTTGTTTACAGGTAAGCACACTCTTTATATTGAAAAACTACAGAAGCGACAATTTAGCGCGAAGGTAGAAGGTAAGTGAGTTTTCAACGTTATTACCTAAGCAATAAGGTCGAAAAGTGGTTCACCGCAAATGTCCGCGATGGTACAGACACACACATTAGGTTATACCAAACTGTCAAATTTCTCCAAATTATTGTAAACCTTAAAATGTTGATGGTTAAGTTTAAAATCGAATAAGAAAATTTGACAGTTTGTAGTAACTTGACCTGCTGCTGTTTGTACCTACTGTGCGATGCCATTTGTTTACTTATTTTAGTGCTAGAGCATCAAATAAAGTAGCAATATCGAATAAAATATTCTGTCCGTCGTTGTAACTTTTCTGAAGGAATTAATGGTAAAATTGAGAGCAGTGGTGAACTACGAGTCTTAGGTCTAGTCTTAGGTCCTACGAGTCTTAGGTCTTAAGGTTCGAACTCAAGCAGGCACTTTACTTTATGTAATTTATTTCATCACCACTGCTCCCGAAACGGTGAAGGAAAACATCGTGAGGAAACCGGCATGTCTTAAAAACAAAAATTAACATGATATTAAATAGCATCTAGCCTTCTTCAAGAATTTGGCTAACAAATGCAAAAAGAATTTTCCAAATCCAACTGGCAATTCTAGAGATTAACGCGTTCAAACAACCAATCTCTTCAGCTTTATTATTAGTAAGAGTTTCGCTAGCTAATTTAATTTGACCCTGTATAGATTGGCTGCTGTGTGTCCAAATTTACTTTTCTATATTTTCGCGGCACCTTACAAGTTTACAACCCCTTTTATTAGCCGATATGAATAGAATCGAGAAATACCGGTAGAATGCAAGATAAAGACGTTTCAATCATTTAGTGCTAATAAAAGGCAGAGATCAAACCAACCGATTAGACGACCGAAGTGCGATTGGCTGGCTTTTACAATACTTGATAAGTCGTAAAGACTACGTTAACCTCTTTCTAGGTAACTATTAGGGTACATACGGTACTTTCTTATTACTGATTTCACAACTGAACGCGATCAGCACATCTAAACTGCGTTCAAGAGCTGTCAGTGTCAAAATTGTTATGGCATATTGACACTGACAGTCCTTGAACGCAGTTTAGATGTGATGATCGAGTTCAGTTTTATTGGTGAAGTTGGTTTTTATTAGTTTCTTCTTTGTTAGGAACTTAGTTTCTAGTCTTGATATAAAAATTTACTTTAAAAAAGTAAAAATCGGCTTCAAAACCAAAAACTAGTAAAATAACTGTCATAAAACACTTCAAAAGTTTCTGAAGTCGGTGTCAAGCTAAAGTGCATTGAAGAATTGATGACACCGACTTCAGAAGCTGTTATGCTGTTGCTGTTGGTTATGAAAGTTATTTTATTAGTTGTTGGTTTTGAAGTCGGTTTTTACTTTTTTTTAAAGTAAACTATTTTTTTAATTTTTAGTTGAATATACAATTACATAATTAGGTAAACCCAAGTCGAACGAAAAGAAGAATCATCAAAATCCGTTTAGAATTGCCGGAGATACAGTGCATTTATGCATGTAACTTCGTACATGAGCATAATTGCATAATGTATCATGTGTGTGTGTGTGTCATATGTGTGTACCTTCCTAAAAGTATGTAAATTACGGTAGTGAAACAATCATCAAAATTGGTTCATCAGTTTTTGAGAAAAACGCGGACAAACAAACATACATACATACATACATACATACGGGTCGAATACAGAACCTCCTTTTTTGAAGTCGGTTAAAAATGTCGGATCTTAACTGTTATTTTACATACAATTTGGGGAAGGGGTACCAGGATTGCTCTCAAAAAGGAAGCGAAGATTGTAATGAAAATAAAGCTAGAAAAATGTTTACAGTAGCTAACTTCTAGTCGGAATCTTAGATAATTATCAAGTTTAGGAACAAAAAACTCAACGTCATAAAAGACAAAGTTCAAACGTCATTGAAAAAAAGAAAGAAAAACATTTATTTGAACACAGTTCGTGAAACACAAAAAACAAAAGAAAAAACAACAATGTGAAAATAATGTTTTAACAAAACTAGTGTGTGTCTCGCACCATTGCAACCAATTTCAGAAATTACGTTGACATTTTAGTTTGTGGCTCTGTCTTACTCGTCTAATGCACTCATCAGTGAGCTATCCCATATTATAAACATGAATCTCTCAAAGACCATACACCAATACACCAACATAAATCAAACATATGATCCTAAATACACTTTATCGCTTTACCAAGACAAAAGCTGTCCAATCAGCTACCTATCCACAAGTAACCCGTTGAAATCACCATTCTAGGAAGCATGGTCAGTCAGGAGCTGTCGTTGAGCCAAGATAATCCCCAAAGGGACATTACTCATAAATATCTGCCCACAGGATACAACCGTCTTTTAATGCTAAGCTCGTATAACCGATGAAGGCTTTCGTCGAAAGATTGTTGGGAGAAGAAGGGTGTCAGTTGTTGTGTGGATCTGTTGTACCTATTGATTATTTTAAAACACTTTTTTGGGGTAAAACTTCGTTGATTAAAATTGGTCTTTGATAGATGTTTGTGTATAAAAAGCCAAAGCCATTGCCATTAAAAGTAGATACATTTTATATTGCATGTCAACTTTGCCTTTAAGAATTGATTATAAGAAAAGTACAATGCGTGCCACGAAAGATGAAACTTGACACACCACGTAGTTTGACTTGCGCCGTAGATTATAATTCTCTGATTCTGATTTATAGGTCTCTTTAGCGGTATGAGGTCTGAGACGGGAAGGGACCAGGCGTCAACCAGGCGGCGGAAAGGCGCGATACTGCGCTCGTCAAGTCTCATCTTTCGTGGCACTCATAGTTCTTTATAATTTTGCCCTTGAAGCTAAGGTCTTTAAATGCTTTAGAATTCACTAAAAAAAAAAAAAAAATGTGTTTATTATCTTAAATCTATACAATTAAGTTGCCGGGGTTTCCCAGAAAGTAATCCGAAGATACTTGTGATGGGATAAACCTCGCTCTTCCTTGATTGATTAACAATTGATTTGTTGTGCTAGTGAGGTATAAATTACACATTTTATAAAACTATTAAAAAGAAAAATGAAAAATGAAAATCGTAATTATGGCAGTTTGTGAAAACTAGAGTGTGTTTTGTATAAATGTACGTTTGTGAATGTATATTTTGTGTGTATGTGTGTGTGTGTGTGTTTGAGTGGGTGTGAGTGTATGTGTGTATGTGTGTGACTAAATTCATGGAAAATCCAAAAAAGTTGCCCAAAATTTTAGTTAGGTATTCGATAAAAACACTGTCTACAAGGGTACCTAAATCTCAAAAAGTCTTGTTCAGATTAGTGTGCTACTGCACAGATTTCTCATAGTTACGTATCAATTTTCGAACCAAAGTGCCGTAAGATCCTATAAGCCCTTTTGCTTCTGAAGTCCTCCAGTAAATATGTATATCGGCGCCATAAGGAAAGCCTGCGACACTGACGATAATAGTGCGATTTCAGTTTATATTGTTAGTCTGCGGTCGCTTCCCTGACCTTTGGCTCGCGAATCTGACAGTCTAATAACTAGTAGTAATATCGGTAAGGCTGGTCGCAAGCTCTCAGTTAGTATTGACAGGTTTACTTGAGTAAGGCTTCATGTTATGGTAAAAAGGAACACTTATGGTGCGACTCAGTCTGACTATCTGTCTGCCTGTCCGTCTGTCACAGCTGGATATCTCGAGAACTTGTAATGCTATCAACTTGAAATTTGGGACAGTTTTAGATGACGTTTGCTCAACTAACTATTGCAAATAAAAACGTTTTTTTTTTGCAACAGTGACTTAAACGGGGTCTTAAAAATTCGAAGTGGGATTACTAGGGCACGTGGGGTATCATATGAAAGAGCGTTGTTTGCACATCCTCAATTTTTTATCTTCTGTTCGAATTTTAAAACGATGTCTCTAAATAGCACACCTTTTCACAAATCCGAACGGAACCCTCGGTGCGCGATCCGACTCGCTCTTGACCGTTTTTTTGTTTTAACTGTGCGTTGTGATGAATCAATTTAGAACTTTAATGGACTTGATAATAGAAATATTTGGTAAGTTTAAAAATATAACATTGATGCATTTGACAAATGGTTTTTTTCTAAGTTACTCTAAATTGCACGATATTGAGATCATGGTAACACCCTATGAGATTTCATTTAATTTACATTAATCACAAAAAATTAAATTAAGTAAAAATTACGCAGGTATCAGACAGCTATTCAAACACAAACCAATAGTATAAATTGTCAATCTCACATTATAATGTGTAATGAAAAACGGTTGGACACTTATCAGTCGTCACGCCACAGCGTAGAGGAATATGCAAATGTGCAGCTTATCAAGCCCCCTGCCTAGACCGACTTTATGACGGACACGTTCGCTGTCGACTTTACGATGCATACGCAAAACAAATAGCTGGCCGTGATTCATCTGCGAAGTTTATGTTATTGCTAAGCTGTGGGCTGGTGTGGTACATGGTGAGTGTATGACAATAAGTGGTGGTTTGTTTTAATTTTGTTGACGTTAGGACATATTCCTTCATCGTAGAGAGCGATTTACTTACTAAAGTATCGATTTCAAATATAGAAAGAAAGAAATAAAGAAAAACGTTTATTTGGACACACTTCGTAAAACTATCACAGAATTCTTATATGATTCAGTGAAAATGTTTTGTTGTGGAGGTCAGATAGACAGTCAATCAATCAACTCAGACTATTGCAGTAGACTCTGCCACAACACATTTCCTCTGCCTTCCGCATCCAGTCTGTCCCAGCCACCTTCTTAAGGCGTCGGTCCATCTAGCTAGGGGGCGTCCTACGCTTGCTGGTATGCGGTCTCAACTCCAGGACTCGTCTGCTCCACCGGCCATCGGTCCTTCGACAAACATGGCGAGCCTAATGCCACTTCAGTTTGCTTACTCAGCAAGATATGTCGGTAACTCCGGTTCTTTTATACAGTTGGTCCTTATAATACTGGTATTCAGCTTCATGGGTTAGACTGGAAGCTGACCCCATTATGCTTAGTTGAGAAAAGGTTAAGATGATGATGACTCGGTGAAAATGGTTTCTTTCTTTTCTTTAAGTATTGGTGTTTGTGATGTTCAGCTTAAATCCACTTTAGTGTAACTAATATGATGAATATGCATGTAAACACAGGTTAAACTTACAACCTCTTGAACGTCAGTCACCGCCTTATTATTATCGCTTTAGCCACTTTTTTTGTTGTTTAGAACTTTCCGTTTGTTTGAAATGCTGTCATAATGTCATATTCTTACAAACACTTATTAGGGTTCCGTACCAATGGTAAAAAGAAACCCTTATGGTGCGACTCAGTCTGTCTGTTCCGTCTGTCATAGCTGGATATCTCAAGAGCTACTAATGCTATCAACTTGGACATTTGGAGCAGTTTTAGATGACGTTTGCCCAACTATTTTGCTACTAAGAAAGATATGAAAATATATTTTTTTTTGCAACAGGTTCTTAAAAAATCGAAGTGAGGCTACTAGGACATGTGGGGTATCATAATATGAAAGAACGCTGTTGGCACATTCTCAAACACTTTTTTAAAAATTGTTTTTAGGCCGCATAGTTTTCGACTTATGATGATTGATGAAAAATATAAAAAAAATACTGTTGCCCCCTTATCTTCGAAATTTGCATACAGAAAAATCTGAAATTATTCTATGTGTAGAAGTTTATGTACAGATAACAAGAAAAAGGGTTTTAAGATTTATTTATTTATTTTCTTTTCTTTTTTTAAACATTATACAAGTTAACACTATTTACACTAGGTACTAAAGTAAATTACTACTATACAAATAAATACAAAACAAAAGGACACTTAGGCGTCGAAGTACTCGTCCGCATCGATGTCATTCGAAAACGTGCCCAGAAGACTGGCAGCATTGCCACGTTGAATGGCAATGATAATTCTTTGGCCAAAGAACGAGCCAGCCCTCTGGTCACGTGAAGTCTCGACCAGTCGGCGAGAAATTTCCTTAAAAAGTAGACGCGCACTCGGGCGCCATGACCCGAGCGTTTCGACCCCAAACGGCTCAAAACTGTAGTTACCTATAAGGTTACAGTATTTGCGCCGCTTGAGAAGAAGAAGAAAAATAAAACTTTGTCTCTAAATTCATGCACACTTTGTCAGAAACCGGAACGGAACCCTCGGTGCGCGAGTGCAACTCGCTCTTGATTGTTTTTTTTTTTTTTACAAAACATCATCATGCCTTGTTTCCTCTAAGGGTTGAGCAGAGATGTACCTATAGTACACCCACATTTCACCAATGTTTAAGTGCCATGTAATACGGGGCGAGCTTATTGCCATCAACCAGGCACAGATCTAGTCTCCGAGCTGCTACTGAGAAATCCCAGATAGAAAAACGCTATAACATCCTGCTCGACCTGAGAATCGAACCCAGAACCTTATGATCAGCAGTAGCGCAGTTGAGAATTCTTTTTCTTTCTTAATATTCCTGTAATATCCATCTTGTCATCAAATACGCATAATTTACTTAAACAAGCCACAATCGCCAATCTCAAACTCACGCGCAGCTTTATGTCTCACTAGCTTTTCACGCAGCACGCTGTGCGCAAACCCATTACACATATTTCTGTTACCCAACTGTTCTTGACCAAACAAACCGTTAGCCATTACAGGATTAGGTACGCGGCATTCTTCCGGCTGAGGTTTGAGTCTAAATTTCTCCGCAAAAGCCACAAATCAGGAGTTGAAGTCAAAATTTTACCGAGTTGTAAATTTGTTGGGCGCAAAGTACTTTGCGTAACAGCTGAGCAATCTAAGAAGAAAATTAGAATTTATGCATTTGTAAGTAAAGATGAACCTTTTGCTTTGATGCTTTATTTTCACTGCATATATTGTTTCCTCATGAGTGTGCAACAATGTTGTTTAAAAGCTGATCTTCGGCTGTCAATAAATTAATTCTAACTTCTATTGTTAGGGTTCTGTCGAGGAGCCCGTGGCTAAGTAATAACAGCCGCACGGTCGATCCATCAGGTTAAGCTACGCTTGCCGGGGTCGGTCCGTGGATGGGTGACCATCTTTACATACTCAGACTCCTCTGTACCTCGGTAAGCACTTTAAGCCGTTAGTCCCAGCTGTCATTCGTGGAACTTTGACAGTCGTTACTGGTCGTCAGAAACCCGAAAGTCTGACAATCAGTCTTACTAAGGGGTATGTATCGTATTACCCAGTATGTATCGTATTAATTCTAATGGTATGGGTTGTGGAGGTCAGATAGGCAGTTGCTCCATGTAAAATACTGGTATTCAGCTGCATCTGGTTAGACTGGAAGCCAACATAGTTGGGAAAAGGCTAGGTAGATTGATTGTTAGGGTTCTGTACCTCAAAAGGAAAAAACGGTACATTTATAAGATCACTTCATTGTCTGTCTGTCTGTCTGTCAGTCTATCAAGACTATTTTTCTCAAGAACGCGTGAAGAAATCAAGTTGAAATTAATATCAAATACGTAGGTCTATGGTCCCTTGGAGTTCTAAAAAATCAAGCTTAAAAATATGTCGCGTAAGATGGCCGTATATTTTATTGCGTTGACTCATCAACACAATAAAAAAAAAACGCGACAAATTTTGATATTCGTAAGTAAATTAAAACCTATAGGGTACTTCCCGTTGTCCTAGAATCATGAAATTTGGCAAGGAGCAAGGTCTCACAGCACAAGTAAAGGAAAACTGACTTTTATTCTTTTTACTCGGCTCCTAAGGGTCCTAGCGTGATAATAAATAGCTTATAATAGCTTTCAAACATACAAAAAAAAAAAAAACAAATTCTTCAGCTTTATTACTACAGATATTTCGGTTTTTCTGAATATAAACGACTAGCTTTTGCCAGCGGCTTCGCCCGCGTATATGTCGGAAATTATCCCACGAGAACCTTCTACCGGGATGAAAAGTATCCTATGTCTTAATCCAGGTTATAGACTATCTGTATACCAAATTTCATCCAAATCCGTTCAGCCGTTTTTGCGTGATTGAGTAACAAACTTCCAAACATACAAACTTTCACATTTATAATATTAGTAGGATGAAACGTTTGACATTGGTGCCGATTCTCTTGTGAACGCACTAAACTAAAATTAGAGAATCGCTATCTTTTACTAACAGGCAGCGCGAGAAAAGGACGGCTATAGCTATGAACTAAGTTGGAGATGTCAAACTAGTTCACGCCTTGCGCTTCACCGTGTTTTTTAGTCGACATGTTTTTACGTGTCGTCTAAATGTCTATGGAAAAATTAGTTCTAACTAATTTGACAGCTCTAATTTACTTCCGTCCCTTTCTTGTCATAATAGAGAGAAAAAGTTAGCAATAGCCTAAATTAAGTTTAGTTTGTGCACAACAGAATCGGCACCATTGTCGTACTGTTACACCGCCACCACATTGCTGACTGGTCAATATTATTATCACTGTATGAGATTTCCTTACAAAATTCCTATCGACACGAGTCAAGAATGTCCTCCTAACATCGTATTGGCTAACAACGCCACTATTATAATACATAACATAACAGCGTCACACTTCCTGAGCATGTAGCCAATAACTAATGTCCCTTGTCCCTCGTCTGCTTGAAATTAAATGTCCCGTGTATTGGTGACAGCTATGCAGAAAATATTGCGTTGTCTTTGCCGGCCAGGGATATAATGTGGCGGATATTGTTATCAATCATTTATTGGACGGTTATATTATGTTTGTTGGAGAATATAGTTGTTCGTAGAAAATGTTGTAAAATAGAAGACGGATATGCAATGGTTTCTGTACCCCATGAAACATGAGGCTCCAGGGGTAGTGTGAATCTTTGGGTTCAATCGAGTAATCGAGTCAGGTCAAACGACGCTGGAGTCAGTGCATTTCATTAATTCATGAGAGAGATGAGATGAGATTTCTCAAATGCAAAAATGAGGAACTTACATACAAACTTTCATCCCATCCCATCTTCCATCCATACATCTGCAACGATGATAACGAACGAAAGATGTTTCCATCTTTAATCCCATTGGCCTTTTCCCAACTACGTCGGGGTCTGCTTCCAAACAAACCGGATGTAGCTGAATTTTACATGGAGCAACTGCCTATCTGACATCCACAACCCAGTTACTGAGTAAAACGATACCAGTTACGTTTTGACCAGTGTTGATACCATTATGAGATCGTAAGTACATGAAGCTTCATAAACATCTGCTTACTTTGTAAGTGCAAAATATGACAATAAGCGAGCACAAGACGGTAAATATGTGTCTTTCGGTAAGTGGAGGAAACTACTAAACCGATTTAAATACATGACTTCACTTTACTACTTAACTAAACCAATAAACTACAAAGTAACACTGAGTCACATTAGGACAAGGTTTTATTTCTCATAAAAAACAGAATCACCATCTGTACCATTATACTTATCTAAGAAATTTGTAATTTTTCGTCTATACGACCAATAAATGAAATACATTTAACGAAAAGGTATTTATTTCAAAACCCATAGAGCAACAACTGTATATTTACGATTATTTTTACGATCGCCACTCTTTGGACGAAAAGTACGGTTTTACGGCGCCTGTGCCGTTCGGGTTTTCTTCTGCAATTTCCGTAGATGGCTAAGTTTTAGTAAGCTTTTATGCGAAGTTGTTGTCCATATAACCACTTTCCATTTTAATAATTTGAATAACATATTATGTATAATTAATAACACAGTGTGTGTATTACATATTGTGTATTTTGAATAATTTGAATAGTATATCAATCAATAAATCAATTCAGCCAATCGCAGTCCACAGCTGGACATAGGCCTCTCCAAGGTTGCGCCACAACACCCTGTCCTCCGCCTTCCGCATCCAGTCTGCCCCAGCCACTTCTTCAGGTCGTCGGTCCATCTAGCTGAGGGGCGTCCCACACTACGCTTACCGCTACGCGGTCTCCACTTCAAGATTCGTCTGCTCCACCGGCCATTGGTCCTTCGACAAACATGGCCAGTCCACTGCCACTTGGCAGTGCTTTGCTTAATCTGTAAGTTGCAACTTCATTCCTGATTGTTTCCTTTAAAGAAACATAGCCCACTTCCACAGCCCGCTGATATTCTGTATACGGCTTTATAAATACAGATTCTTATATTTTCTTGACATCTTTACTATTTTTTCAGTCCCTAATTGCAATGCCAACCGACGGACTTGTTGTTGCTTTGAAATAAAATATGAAACCTAACTTTCGGTTAGGGCGGGTCACACCTATAGGAGGCATCAAAACAGACGGGCCAGGGTCGTCACACAGTGGGTGCTCGAAGACGGGTACAACGAGGCAGGCCTATGAAACTCTGGCGTGATGATTTGGAGTCGTTCTTGACCTACTGGCTGGAGATGGCACAACATAATGAAAACTGGAAAAGTATGGGTCAGACCTTTGCCCAGCAGAGGGACTGCCCATTTTAACATAAAAAAGGTCAGTCAATATAAGTAGGTTAAGCTACGCTTGCCGGGGTTGGTCCGTGGATGGGTGACCATCTTTAACCGAGCCTCCTCCGTGCCTCGGAAGCACGTTAAGCCGTTGGTCCCGGCTGTCATTCGTGGATCTTTAACAGTCGTTATGGGTCGTCAGAAGCCCGAAAGTCTGACAACCAGTCTTACCAAGGGGTATCGTATTACCCAGTTACTGGGTTGTGGAGGTCAGATAGGCAGTCGCTCCATGTAAAGTACTGGTATTCAGCTGCATCCGGTTAGACTGGAAGCCGACCCCAACATAATTGGGAAAAAGGCTAGGCAGATTGATTAGGTTGGTACTGTAAGGATTGATGCTATGATCAAGCCTCGTTGATATAATGCTGGCTGACATTCAATCATTCAAATATGGAATATCTTCTGTCAAGAAAAACAATCCTGGTTTTTCTTGACAGGATGACAGAGAACAGAATCTGGTCAGGGCTTGGACCTGGTAGGAGTGCTTTATTATTATTATGCAGCGGGCTTCAGCCCCTTCTAAATAGTTTCTCTAGTATTATTTTGTAGTTGAGTTAATCTCCTACTATGAAGCTTGAGGCTTCACAGTACCTTGTAAGTAAAATATTTTCATAACATACCTACTAGCACATTTTAAAACGCTCTCGAATCACTAGCCAGCGAATTTGCACTCGCATAAACTTTCTGCCAGTGCAAGTTCAGGTATAGTCGGCTAAGCGGCAAAAACACCATCATTCTGTTTGTTAATCACTTACCAACTTATAAACCTTAAGTCCTTTGGTTCATAAATGTATGAATCAATAGAATGTGTATGTTAAGTGATAAACTTTTGTTAAAAACTCACACTTAAGCTTAGCTATCACACTTAACTTAGAACTTATGAGTTCTTGTTAAGGCAGTTACTATTTCTAAAGGTCCTTATGACTGTTTTTGTTAACACTAGGCAATACCTAAATAAAAACGCTGTTGCTTTTGGATTTTTAACTTTCGGCACTGAGCCGAGCTTTGGAAATCCAACAGCGTTCTTTTACTTAGACATTAGTTTAGGAGAAGGCTAGTGTAAGTGAAAATAGGCCTTCGTGTTTAGGAACATTTGCTAAAATAATAAAAGCCAAGGAAGACTTCGCAATAAAATAGTTATAGATACTATAAATAAATTGATCACGTTCTGAAGTCGGTTCCCTTCAATACTTATGGTTATTATAATATGATGCAAATATCTTGTAAGTAATGCTGGTGCATAAAATGTAAAGCTGTATCACCAATCTTTTATTTTACATTAATTTTCGTAATAGTTCATCAAAACCCCTTAATTGACATCATAAAAAAAAAACAACTATTTTGGGGTCGACTTCCAGGGTCACTGGATGCAGCTGAATACCAGTATTTTACATGGAGCAACTGCCTATCTGACCTCCACAACCCAGTTACTAGGTAATACGATACCCCTTGGTAAGACTGGTTGTCAGACTTTCGGGCTTAATTGACAATACTTGCATTAAAAAGTTTGCAGTGTCAACGCATGAATTTTATTTTGGTGCCCTTCCCTCATCAGATTTGGTATTTTTAATGAAAATTGTCAACTGTGTAATAAATATTATCTTCTAGCCGTCGCCCGCGGCTTTGCCCGCGTGGATGTCGGAAATTATCCGACGGGAACCTACTACCAGAATAAAAAGTATCCTTTGTGTTAATCCAGGTGAAAAACTATCTGTATGCCAAATTTCATCCAAATCCATTTAGCCGTTTTTGTGTGATTGAGTAACAAACATCCAAACATTTTCACAAACTTTACATTTATAATATTAGTCGGATTAAACACAAGCCTACTTAAAACGTACCTATGAAGCAATTACAAATTAAGAATACTAGCACTTAAAGATCAATTTGCGAGTTCATGACTTAAACATAAAAATGTTTGCGCAAGGAGACTCCTGCGCACGCTGCGCGTCTTTTTTATAAAACTCTATTAAAATAGTACCTAGTGGATATTTAGCGTAAATGCTCACGAGGAGTGACGAGACACCTGCATGAGATATCGGTCCAACGAGTTAATTACATCTAAGCGCGTGACATACGGTCGACAGGATGGGCAACTGAATGTCGAACATTTTTGTTCGGTGAACCATCATTCATGGTGTGCTTGAGTGCTTGTTTTATATACCAGCACTTATATTAAACATTTTATTTAACCTACAGTTTAAAAACAACCGAATTAAGAACCTCCTCCTGTTTTGAAATCGGTTAAAAAGGGAAGCTTTCAGTCCATGCATCACGAAATAAAAATAGTGCGTTTAGAATAAGTATATTAGTTGACTTGTTCTGTTTCCGATCTTAAAAGCTAAATTGATTACATACAATTAAATTGATTAAAATATTAAATTACTTTTGATTTTATTTTTGATAATTTTTATTCAAGATTAGTTTAATATTAATTAATTTTAAATTAAATGGCAATGGCAATCTTTATCTAAACCTCTTCCTGGCTAATTATTGTAACCAACTCAACAATTAAATTCAAATGTTGTCAATTCAAATTAAATAACAATCCGCTAAGGACCTCTTCACATACAGATAACAAATGAGCTATGATCACCATGTTTGCGCTCACTGCGTATTGGTGATTTCAAACTACATTTTAAGTCCTAACTCCCCTCACGATCTTTTTCCTTACCAATCAAAAGCATTTATTTTAATTAAATAATTTGCAAAAACTCCTGAATTCTCAATCAAAAATATGAAGCTTGTTCATTAACACTGGGGTTTTCTTTTACATGTGCTCAAATAATGTCCTTAGCTAATTATTATTCATAAATTATATAGAGGCATAGATTATGATTGGGATTGGGGATTATTATAGTATAGAGGCATGAGGAACAGGGTGTAAAGTTCACTCATCCTCTATTGAAAAGGGAGGATCCTCCAACCAGACGGGTGTCGTGTCTGGTGGGCTACTGCCCGCCGACGGTTGATGTCGGCACGTTGTATACAGGGTGTGGCGTAAATAGTGGTCCAACGTTAAGGGGTCGATACACCGTATATTCAGCTATCACATACCACAATTTGAACCATCTTTTTTTCCTTGGTCTCAGAATACTTTTTTTCCAAATTGAAATATTGCTTTAGTACATTTTTTTTTTACATTTGCATGTGATAGCACATGCATTTCACAGTTAAAAACAAAACACAATATTGAAAAATAATGCCATTTATAGAAAATACAGCCAAATTAGTAAAGCAAGGTGTAAATTATTAAAATATTATTTTAAAATATTTTATTTTAGGACTAGAAAAAAATCGTTCAAATTGTGGTATGTGATAGCTGAATATACGGTGTATCGACCCCTTAGCGTTGGACCACTATTTACGCCACACCCTGTATATGCTAGTCGTGCGGTAAACTCTAATTGCGCGATGCAGGATTGCGTGACGTCATGTCATTGTGATGCGTAGTAGTTCGTATGTGGCGATGTAGAAGCCGCCACATCTTCACCGTGACTTACGTAATAAGTTGGCGAACATGTTGGCCCACCTTATAGGTCCATACATCCCTACATAAAGACCATATAAGCTTGGTATATTTATAGCTGTTTTAACACCAAGTGTGGACACCATACATCACTTTCAAACAGTTTAACCAGTTCTAAATAGCTTATTAAATCGTCTCTGCTGTCTTTGCGCAAGAGCCTAACTGGCTAAGCAATTGGCTGTATATGTATAAAGTTAGTGTATTTTTTTGTATATATATATATGTGTTACTGTAAGTGTGATTAATTGAAAATTATTATATAATAACTAGCTGACTCGACAGACGTTGTCCTGTCTTAGCTAAGAATATTCTAATGTAAACGCGCGAAGTTCCCGAAGGCGCAAGCTGAGAACATTTTGAATTGTTAGGAAAACTTAATTTATATTTAAGAATTGAACTACGATGTTTTGCTCAAAAGTTACAAACCCGAAATAAATAAAAAGTAACAAAAATGTAAAAGATTAATTGGAGCCAATTTTGAAAAAAAAAAAATATTGTTTTGAGTATGAATGTCGGCAATTGATTTTTTATTTTAGAATTTTACATAGCTGAGCCGCCAGACTTCCTGTCAAAATTTAGATAAATCGAACGGCAGGAAAACAAATGAACAATTGATTATAAAATCAATTTGGTATTCTAAATAGAATGGAAGATTCCCGACAGACATTGCCCTGCCCAAATTTTCATGTATGAGAAAATGATTTTTTTTTTTGGCAATTTTCCAATGTTTTTAATAGTTATTCTGCTATTCGGGAAAGAGAAAAATACAACAAATTAAAAACCATAAAAAACGGTCCAGCCGTTCCCAAGTTATAACTGTTCGAACCAACCCGACTTTGTTTTATATTTTAAGATTATATATCATTATTAATAATTACCTCATGATTTAGTTATAGTGAATAAAAAAATGAAATTCATCACTTTTAGCAGTTGTTATTAATAATTCACTACTCTCGTTGGTAAAAGTAATAAAATAAAATAAGACTCGAAGTTA
Source organism: Cosmia pyralina (assembly GCA_946251885.1). Lineage (NCBI taxonomy): Eukaryota > Metazoa > Arthropoda > Insecta > Lepidoptera > Noctuidae > Cosmia > Cosmia pyralina. Next base: position 4,146,376 of record OX276346.1, on the reverse strand, counting down.
TCTATCCAGTAGTATTTATTTATATACAGTACACACAAATACAAAAGAAAAAAAAGAAGAAAAAAGAAAAGAAAAAACTAAAAGAAACTTACATCCAAAATCGTTTATTCTTTGAGAACAGATAAAATAAAAATTATACAATCATAGACTCCGTAAAATCAACATTAAAAATTATAATCATTATTCTATTTCTTTGTTTAATAGGTATTTATTGATAACGCCTACCACAATACTTATAGAGTACTGAACTAAAATACTAAATAAACTGAAAGAAAATTATAATGAACTAATCATTTTGCAAGTAAGACTTTTGTGGCACTTAGAATTGCAAAGAACGCGCATTTTTCTGCATTTACAGTGGTTGTAGTTGCATTCGCCAGTACAATTGCAGTGTTAAAAGCGTTGCCCTCCCAAATTTGAGTCTTTACGGGCACATTCTCGCAGACTGCAAGTTATATTAGGAACCTCGTCAATTGAAACAAACTTTTCCTTGCAAATGGTAAATTCAATTCGTGAAAACAGTTGATTTAAAACGCCATGCTTTGTTCCCAGCTTGTATAAGTTATTATTAGTAACACACATAATAACACCGATTACGTTTAGGCTATCTGCCTTGGCTCGATCTACTTCTGATACCAGCACCCTAACACTGCCCCCTATTTTTGCAACTGGAAATTTTATTTTGGATCGTTTTAACATTTTTTCAGTTTGCTTCTGGAGAGACTCTCTTGCAAAACCTCGCACTTCTTGATTTTTTTCGGAAGTGATGGCGATTGGTGAGACAGCCTCTTATCGATATCTTGGCTTTCCGGCTCGCTTTTAATTATTTCTTCCTTGATATTGTCGCCAAGAATTTCTGTAGAGACCTCTTGACATGATGTAATATTAGGGTCACTTTGCGATTCAGGTTCAATTTTCACAGAATGGGTACCAATCAGGTGCACATCTGAAGTATGGTGCGAGGAGTCAGAGATATCGGCAAAGGTAATGGTATCTTGAGGGTCTTGAAGTTTGTCTAAATCTTCTTCACTAGTAATATGTGAAATGTCAACAGCAGGTAGAAAAGTTTTTAAGCCAATTTTCGGTTTACAACCAAACATAGCTTCATAGGGGCTTGTATTTATTTCTGAATGAAAAGCTTTGTTTTTCTTAAACTGTATGAATCTTAGACCCTCTGACCAATGTGTTGTTTTGTTCGTTTCTAACCACGTGACTACCATTTTTTCAATGTCTTGGTTTGCACTCTCGACAAAACCTTGAGATTGGCTATGTCGCGGCTTTCCATGAACAATTTTAGGTTCATCCCATATTTTACACACCTCATTGATCACATTATTGGCGAATTCATGCCCATTGTCACTATGCAAAATGCATGGAGCTCCAAATATAGTAAATATGTCTGCCAAATGATACCCAACTTCCTCAGTACGCTTCGATTTTAATGCTCTGAGTTGCACAAATTTTGTATGATGCTCTTGATATACCATGATAAAGTTATATTGACCATCTGCCTGTGATTGCATATCAATAAGATCTACTTGACATCTTGAATTAAATTCATTTCTCTTAATGGGCCTTACCACCAATCCCTTTCTTGGAATGTTCATTTTCTTTTGGCATGGTTTACACAAGTTTAAATAAATAGTAATAAGTTCAATTGTAATATTCTTATATTTATTTTTAAGCTCTTTAATCATTTTGGTGCGTCCTCCGTGTCCGATAGAAATATGAGTTTCATGAATAATATCAAAATTTTCCTCTAAATATGTGTAGTAAATAAGTGAATCTCTCTCATCTTTCACTGGAACTACTAATTTTTGTATATTTCCTATATTTACTATACCGTACCTTGACAAGCGTTGGTAATCCTCAGGCGTTTTGTGCTTTGTTTTCTCTAGGGAAGCTTTTACCTTGTTCAAAAATGAAAAATACTCGTCTCGTGTAAATAATTGGTGATTTTTCCCCTTCTTGGATTTTATTTCAAAGGATTTTTCATTAAATCTGGTTTTTGTAATAAGTAGATCATCCATTTTTATATACAAACAGCACTCGAGTCACAAATTCACAAACTTTTCACGTAAGAAACAACAGACAACGTGCGCGTGCAATCAAACAATAACGCGTCGGTGTCGATAGTCGTTACCCCGCGCGCTCCCGCACATCCCGCACACCGCTCCCCCACCCCCGCCCTCACCGCTATTGCTCGATCGAACAGAGAGACGCTTAGCGTATATTATTTTTTACCGGTACTAAGGTTACATAATTAATTATCACCGATAAATGTGATTAATTTCTTACTTTTACCTCGAGTTTCGGTAATTATTAATAATGATAGACAATTATTAATAATTTTCAATTAATCACGCTTACCGTAACATATATATGGCTACTAATTTGGCATTTAATCAGAAAGGCCTTTAATGGCTAGGTGAGTTGCAAGTTTAGGTTTTAGTACAGCAGTAGACAGTAAATAGTCAAATAACACATATGGAAAATCGAAATGATTTAACCAAATGTATAGATTTGATAGGAATTTTAAAAACACAAAATTATCGATGTATCCCCTTAAACATCTTTTATTATCACATAACTCTATGTATAGATGTTGATAAGACTCTGAAACATGTAATTATACACCCAATTAGACCAACCGGGCCACGAATTACGACCAATAAAAAAGTATATAGACTAACTATATCCTAGCTTCCGTGGACCGCGGCCGCGGGTGAAATAAACCACTTAAATTATATTCATTGAAACTTTATTAAGGAAACTCAGTGATTCCAGTCTAATGAAGGTTTTTAATACAAATAGTAATGTAGTTTTTATGGTTTCAATGCCAATCTTACTTGAAAATCAGCTCTTACTGCGCTTCCTGGATATAATTTCTTATTGCTTGTATGTATTAGTTCGGGGAAAAAGTTCCTTCGTATTTTATAAACAAATTCAAAACATTTTATTTCATAGTTTATTTATATTAGATTATAATTACATAATTTCATATTATATGTGTCATTTGCCAAATGTGTCAAAACTATTTTGTTAGTCAACCCCTAACTCTTCAGCTATGTCGTAAAGCTACTAATCGTGCTCCACTTTTTCAAAAATGGCATTATCGACTTTATCCGTAATAGGGCGACCAGAGCGAGCTGCATCTATGACATCTATGGTCCGGACAGTCAAATTCACTATCAGCCATGCTGTCTTTGCTAATTACTCTACATTATTAGCTATATTGATACAATTGTCTCGTTGGCAAGAGCAACCGCTGATCATGAGGTCCTGGATTCGATTGGGATATGGATTATTCTATCTCAAATTTCTCGGTATCAGCCCGGAGACTGGTTTTTTCCCTGGTTAGTGGCAATAGGCTCGCCCCCAATTACAAGGGCCTTAAACGTAAGCGGCGAAATGTGGGTGTACTTAGGAGTACATATCTGCACAACCCTTCGGGGAAACAACGCTTGATGTTATGTTATATTATGTTACGAGTATCTTGGTAAGCCTTATATAATGAGCTTTAAAAATCAATTGCTGATGACGTCATTTGTTACTGCTAGCAATAAGCTTATCTCCATTTAGTCTAGGATATCAAGGTCTTAATATGATAATTCGAAGATTAGTAAAACTAATGTTATCTACAAAACGTTTACCGATACCAGTATACCAGTAAGAATAGAAGGTTTACTTCGTACAGGTGACTTGTATACTAGGATTCCCTAGTGTTTCTCAAAGAAAGAAAAAAAAGAAAGATAGAAAAATATTTTATTTGGGACACGCTCAGGAAATACAGTAAAGAAGGAGCATATAAAAGTAACAAAATAAACATTAAAAAACAAAAAATAAAAAATTCAATCTATGAAACAGACCTGTGCGAGGCCAGAAAGGCTCCTATCTCAGCATAAAGCTGCGATATTTATAAAAAAGGAAATTCTCCTAGAATCCCTAGAAAATAGCCTAAATAACTCGTTCCATTTTCATACTGGCCTACTTTAGGATGCATATCTGATACAGCTCTAATAATACTTCCATATCCTAAGGGCATGTCTTCCCTACCATTGTCGTGTCCCCCGGTCTACTCCTTGATATGCAATGGTCTCTGCAGCCCCATGAAGCATGAGGCAACGGGCTGGTGTGAATCTTTGGGTTCATTCAATTAATCGAGTGTGGTCAAACCACGCTGGGGTCGGTGCATTTCATTCATTCATTCATTGAAAGAAAGCCACTAGTCATAAGGTTAGGATAGTTCTTTAAATGATAAAGGTACTGTCACCATTGCCTGTTATTTACTGGAACTCTTCAGCTGGCACAGAGTGTCAGTTAGCGGCAAAAATATGTATATTGGTAGAAATCTTTCATTAGGTGTGAGGTATTTATTTTTTAAATAAACAACTAACTATGAGCCTTTTTGGCTTCGTAGGGGCCTTTTTCCCGATTATTATTGTTAGTTTTTACCTGACTACGGCTATGAAATAAGGAGGGTTGTGATTTTGACTGATATGTATTATGTAAAGGCCACCCTCATAACTTCTAAACTACTTATCATTATTTTTACTGTTTATGTTTCTTGTGCGTGTCCCAAATAAAACAATTTCTTTACTTCATAAAAAGCTTTTTTTCCCACTAGTGTTTAAATATTACAGTACCTGCTAAAGCTTCTGTACCAACTTGTATTTACTATCGGTCTCCACGTGATCTCATATTAAACTGCAAATTACTGATAAAAAGGGCGACTTATACCTTATACCTTATCGCGCTATAAACATCGGGTGGGTAGGCAGGTAAGCTGGATAGGCGAGAACAGGTATATTATAGAGTACGTGTGTATCAATGATTGTATCGCTGTATCCGCTAGGGGGCGGGGTTAACTGTGCAGTAGATTATCAAGAACCTACCTTTCTTAAGGGTGGGTAGGAAACTGAGTTGATCGTGTCACGGGGTCTTTAACTGTCAATTTAAAAGTAATATTTTTTTTTTTATCTATCTATTGAGGTTTGGTGATTCTAAGGAATATATGAATTATTAAATTAAAAGATACGATTTTAAAGTTCAACAAAACAACTTGTTAAAACAAAACCAAGCAAAGCCAAAAAAGAATCAGCGGCTCCATAACTTAATAAATATTAAAATAATGTATGCAAAATATCTCATTTAAAATATGATTCATATATTTCAAAGTCAGATTTAAAATATGTAGCCGACTCGAAAGTTGAATCGCTCACAAAAAAAAAAAACCAAAATATCGACATATTTTTTTCATGAATAACGAACGAAGGCGTTGATGTGACAAGTACATGACACTAATTAAGGACGTAATGCTCAATATGAAAGAGGTTTTGTTCGTAAGTACAATCCATCTTAATCAGTCTCTATAAACCTTATATCAAAGGCATAAAACCCGAATCTGAATACCACAACTGAAATATAAACTTGCATAAACTACCTAAAAGTGTAAAGACCTTATTCAGAAGTGATAAGGTTGAAATTTGAATAGTAAAAGTATGAGAGATGTCACATAGTTACAACGTTGACAATGACCACCGATTGAGCGATCTGATCAGCGAGTAATCGATAAGAGATCGGAATCGAGAGGAAATCGATTCAATCGATTCGTCTCGTTATTTCAGACGTTGATTATTGAATATTGGTTTAAGGATTATACTTTGTTATCTGATGGTAATGTTTTATCTTTCGATGATAATGGTGTCAATATACATGCACTAACGAAAATCAGCAATTTTTTTTGTACATTGCAATGTAAGAGAATAATAAATTAAACTAACAGCCAATGCTGGATATCTCTCTATCTATACTCTTTAAATTGGTATATACTTTAAAGTTTAAAGTATATACCAACACATTTGGCCTTTTCTCTTGCAAGCTCAAGGTACAAAATACTATACCTCATCATCTTCCTGCCCTTGTCTCATGCTACGTGGGGCTGGCGCAACGTGGTCTTCTTCCATTGTCCTCTGTCAACCGTCACGCTATCATTCACTCCCTTTTCATTCATGTCCTTCCTCACACAATCCAACCATCTTTTCTTTGGCCTTCCTCTCGCTCTCCATCCATCAACAGTCTCATGCGTTTCCAATTTCCCTTTTTTTTCATATCATTCCTCACACAATCCAACCATCTTTTCTTTGGCCTTCCTCTCCCTCCACCCATCAACAGTCACATGCGTTTCTAGTTTCAACGCAGTGGTTTTACGCAGTTAGATCATATAAATAGGGGATAGGGTGGCAAGATGGGGTACTTAAACTTTAAAGGTCAATAATATAAAAAAATACATATTGAAACAATCGTAATTATTTTTTAATTAACAAAAAATTATTATTATTCTAATATTTGGTGTCATTAGGAACTTTTGGTAACACATTTAAGAGAAAAAAATTAAAATAAAAAAAAGGTATTTTGCCCCGTCTTGCCCCATGGTGCTGGTAAGATGGGGTACCCCCCTGAGGTAAGATGGGGTAATGAGAATTCTTCACAGAGAAAGATGATTATTTGACTTGGCAGAACTCGCAGATATGGATGGCTTCGTCATCATCATCATCTATTCCTGCGCAGCTAATATGAGCCCACCTTCCACATAATGAGCATGATATCCACCCTTCAATGGAAACGGAATATACTTCCTCACAATACATACATGGCGTGTCCCCCTCTTCTTCACTTTCATCTTCAGATGATGAGACTCTTCGCTGTTTTGCTGTTTTCGCTGATCGGTTATTCTTCTTTGATTTTTTATTTTGAGCTTTTGTAGTAGTTTTCTTCTGTTTTTTTAATTCATCTTTTCTCTTTTTTGTTTCTATTTTCTCTAATTTTTTCTGTTCAGCCTCTTTTTTTTTCTGGGCGATGACTTCTAATTCTTGTTTGTAGGGAGACGACGTGATAATTGCTGTTTTCCCACGCTTTTTAGCAACACGAAAGGATTTTTTAGTAAGCGGAAGTGGAAAGAGTTGTTTTGGAGAAGTCAAAACAAAGCTACTGTCGCTTTTACCGCATCTGGGCACTTTAGCTGGTTGTGATGTCTCTGGTTCCTGACAAACAGGGTTTTCAGCTAGTTCTAGTGACTGCGTCTGTTCGTTGGATTGATTTTGTTCTGCTTGTGATGTATTCGGTTGGTCTTTAGTTTGATGCGGTGCTGATTCCTGATAAACTATCCTGGGACTCCAGTGGGAACACCCTGGCAAAGAATCATCAATAACGTCTCTGCTAAAAGTCGCAGAATTATCAGCTGTTTGTGCAGCTACTGTGTCTGAAGTTTGGACACTAGTGATATTGCTTATATCTTGAAATACTTCTCGGTTTGTGGAAATTTGACTTTCATTTAATTGGATCTCGGTTGTCAAAGAAGGGGCAAAATCTGTTTCGGAAAATACATTTGGATTATAGGGCCAAATCCCACATTTACGAAATCCATTTACTGCGGTAGACATAGTGGCTGCTTGAACAAAAGCATTTCCAAATATTTCAGCGACTTGGCGGATTGTAACGACTAGTCCAGGGTTAGAGCGCAGCCAGGCTGTAACGGCTTGTTCATAATAAACGCTCAATGGTCGCATGAACGCAACATCCGCTACTTGTAAACGGTGTGTCGTGTGTGGAGGAAAACACAAGATTATAACACCATGAGCTCTACCTTCATTGATCAGGTCGATATTCTGAGTGTGGGTGCTGTGCCCATCCAGCAAAAGAAGCACGGGTCTCTCTTTAGATGCTCCACTGAAAATCACAAATCTCTTAAACCATTGAAGGAACAGCTCGGAAGTAATCCAGCCCGAATCACTACATGTGCCCCAAGCACCAGCTTGTGAATTTACCATCAGCTCTGGATTATTCCTTTTTCTAGGAAAGATAAGCATAGGTGGCATGTAGTTTCCAGCTGCACTGAAGCATATTTCGACCGTTACCGTCTGTCCTCGTTCTGCTGAAACTATGGCCCCAACTTGTTTCCGTCCTCTTTTAGCGATTATCTTTGAATTTGTCTTTGGGACAACAGAAACCCCCGTCTCATCACAGTTATATATACGGTCAGGAGTTAGTTGGTGCTCATCGTATATGTTGCCGAGGAAATTGAAGAATTTTTCGACTGCAACTTTGTTAAAACCAGATGCTCTGGCAGCAGAAGTATTTTCAGGCTTTCTAATCGAAAGCTCTGGGTGTCGTTTTAGGAAGCCATTTATCCACTCTCTACCAGCTTCTTTTTTCTCAGCGTTGAATGGATTAGGCTTATTATTTTTAATTGCTAACTGGTATACTAATGCCTTTAGATCTTTAACCGTAAGTCCATATAACCTCTCTTCCATTTCTAGTAAATAGGCACAAAGCTCCTTCTCTTCAGATAAAGAAAAAACAGGCTGCCTAGGACCCAATGGTACTTTAATTGGTATGGATAAGGGTAAGTTTTCTTTAGATGTCTCATTTAATAGTGGTCGAGCAGCCTTAACTTTTCTCTCCAGTGTCGTCTGTGGCACATTAAATTGTTTCGCTGCTTTATAATATCCCATTTTTCCATCTAAAACCGCTTGAACAGCTTCCCGCATGGACTCTTCGGACCACGACCCTCTGTCAGTCGTGCGTTTGTAGTCACGAACCATTCTAAAAAGGTAAACTATAATAAGCTAACAAAAAACATACTCATTTTTACGGAAAACAAACAAAAATAAAATTATTCTCATTGGGGGCAAGATGGGGTACCCCGTTACCCCATCTTGCCTGCAGAGCTATTTTGTAAAAAAAAAAATAACGAAAAAAAAAACAGCTAACAATCTTAAGAAAACACAATGCTTACCTTATTATAGGTTAGTGTAAGCGTCAATCACAGCAACACCTCACCAGCTAACGTTATTTAATAAACAACAGTCACGTGTCAAACCTAAAGAAAATATGATATACAATTTGCAGTAAAACACTTTTTTTGATTTTTTTCGACACTGCGCACTTGTGAACCACTAAACGCCGGTCAACTGACAAGTGTCATGGCGACGCGTCGAACAATGAATGAACGAACGTGATTGGTCCATTTGAACTGTGAATTTCGCTGGGTACCCCGTCTTACCCGCTACCCCGTCTTACCTCCTTGTCCCCTACTTACAAGTCAAATTAATTACACCAAAGTCTGGCATAACCAAAAGATTGATTGTTTAACGGCATCCTAAAGGTTACTTGATAAATTAACGTCTTTTTACAGAGTCTAAACAATTGTATAACCAATTAACTACTGATGAAATCGTCTTTTACTGTAAACATTTTAGAATCCTTCTACAATTACTTACTTATGTCGCAACGGTATTTACCTAGGTATTTGATGAAAATAACACAAGGTCCACTACGTTTACGAACACAGTAACAAAACTTACATGTCAATGCACATTCCCTTCAAGAAAGACAATATCAACGCTGACACTTAAAAACAAACTTAAAAACAACTACCTAAAAACAACAAAACAAGGAAAAATGGACCTTCGAACCTTGGAACAAGATTGAGGGTAAGGTAAGTGGTGTGGAAGTGTAACTGGTTGCGCAAACCGCTGAAACTCGATGCTATGTAACCAAACTCACTCTTATTTAATATTTATAAGTAATCAGACAAGCTTTTGTTGTTTTTCGAGGTTGCAAGGTTTCTTTTTAGTAAAACGATAAAAGGAAAATTATTTTTGAAAGACATCTGGTAGAAAGGGCTTCATTACTCAAAAATTGGCAACACATATTTTCTTTGAATGACTACTTACTTGAATTTGTATGTTGAGATTTGTCTTAACCATAAAAAAAATTTAAAAAAATATTCATCTATGGTCTTGACTATTGTTTCTAGTGAAATCATTCGGCTTCTGGGGTAGCCATATTCTTTTTCGATGAATTTTTTTACGGCTAGTGTGGGGTTCGGTATTTCTTCATCTTCCCTAGCTTGATATATTAGATAACAGGGTACAAAGTCATCTCCCTTCTTAGCTATTCGGCCTTTTCTAGACTACTTTCCACATTGGGTGGGTTGGCTATGGGTTTCCCTAAATTCCATGCCATACATACTTTTTCCATACACTGTCCAATTTCCCTTATCATCATTTCCTCCCATTTTTTCCAAACAATATCATTCCACTCCTCACCGCTAATGTATCACAAATTCTTACATAAAAAAAAAGGATTTTCGTAATTCGTCGCAATTCCCAAAAACACGTCGGCAACTTTTGGCGTGTTACGTCATCACCGCCATGTTTTACCGCGCAAAAACCGTGTCGTGCGCCTGCACATGTTCCAGGCATGTCTCGTCGCCTAATTGGGTAGTTCTACCGCCGCGCCTGCTCATTGGACAAGGGGCGGCGCGTAATTATTTTAATAACCCCACCCCCTTTTAATTAAAGCGAATTGCACTTGAAGTAATGTGATGCGAGTTTAGTTATGATTTTTTTAAGTCTGTGTTTATGAGAAGTTGGGCTGTTTTGGTAAATGTGTGCTACGAGGTAGGCAGGACTACCGAAAGATGGTTTTGATGTAAATAAATAATAATGTCTGTGATATCGCAATAAAACGGGGTGACTATAATTGAGATGACGACGAAAAGAGAAGTAAGCATGAAGAAGACATTCCACCGACCCCAAATAAATTGTGATATGGGCAAGAGGATGATGTATGATGTTTGAATGTAAGAAGTAACAGTACCTACCTCAGAGTAACTAATACACTTCTGGACACATCTTTTGGCCCACCTTGTATTTTCAGTTTCGTTTGGTCCTAGCTAAAATTTTATATTAGGTCGAGCAAAAAGTTTTCCTGCAGTTTTGAACCTGGCACATTCACAATTTCATTCCATAGTCTTTTTTTGAATTTCGAACACAGAATTTAAAGAAACAAAAGACAATTTGGAGCCTGATTGTTGATATCAAACAATCGAATACTAAGAAAACTTGGTTTTATTGGTTTACTTGGATTTAATTCTTGAAAAAGTGATTGATATCTTTGGTTTTGCAACAAACATTACTTATTCTTAACATTAAGGTGAGGTTCTATCAATAATTTATGGATACTTCACCTGAAGTCGCCGCCCAAGCTGTGGCACTTATTCAGGCCGGACACAGCCAAAGAAACGTGAGTGCTCAACTTAATTTAAGTCGATCTGCGGTCCGAAATGTTTATCGGAGGTACCTAGAGACTGGCGGCTTTGTTCGTCGCCAAGGAAGGCCACGATCTCGGGTTACAACTGAAAGGCAGGATCGATTCATCGTGACGACCAGCTTGAGAAATCGTCACCTTACCTCCATTGAGATACAAAACCAACTTCGCGACTTCCACGGAGTATCTGTGAGCGCTCGAACTGTTCGGAGAAGGTTAAAAGAACGCGACATGGTACCACACAAGCCAGCTAATGGCCCCAAACTAACGCGAGCCCACCGAACAGCGCGCCTTCATTTCGCACGCAGTCATTTAAATTGGACACAGCAAGATTGGAGCCGTGTACTCTTTTCTGATGAGTCTAAAATTGTGTTACATGGCAATGATGGAAGGAAGAAGGTCTACCGACGTAAGGGGGAGCGTTTCGCACAATGCTGCTTTGAAGAGAGGGTTGCTTATGGCGGTGGCTCATGGACTGTCTGGGGCGGTATATCCGCGAGCGGCAAAACTCAACTTGAGGTTGTTACAGAACCACGGCTGCCAACATTAAATGCTGAAAGGTACATTCGTGAGTGCTTAGAACCTCACGTGATACCATACGCGGACTATGTGGGCCCAAATTTCCTTTTTATGCATGATAATGCAAGAGCCCATGCGGCCGGCATCGTCAGGGAATATCTTCGGGATGTGAACATCACAGTTATGGACTGGCCAGCCAGAAGCCCAGACATGAACCCCATTGAGCACATGTGGGACGAGCTAAAAAGACGTGTTAGGGCTCGTCAGCCAGTTGCCCAGACGATGCAGGAGTTGAAAACTGCCATAGAAGAGGAATAGGAGATGATCCCTCAAAATTTCATAGAGCGGTTGATAAACTCTATGCCTAATCGTATGAGAGCTGTGGTAGATGCCCATGGAGGCAACACGCGTTATTAAATTAAACCTTTATTTGATAAAACATGTTTTTTATTCAAAAATCAATTGCCTTTAACAAGGCGCATATCCGACTTGTTAGGCGTAGCTCCATGTCGTATGGTATTCTGAATTCAAATTTAAAACAATACGATCGAAAAAGATGGTAAAATGTATCAGGTTTAAAACTGCATCAACAGTTTTTGTTCAATCTAGCAATCATATTTCGGTAGGGGCCATCGAAACCTAAACTCTAAGGTGGGCCAATAGATGTGTCCAGAAGTGTATATATTTACTGTTGGACGATTTTGGTTTTTTATTATTTGATTATTTTAATTTGATTAGGTTAAAGCCTTCACGTACAGGTAAAGGCCCAATGCCATTGATTATATTAATCTAGATAACTTTATATTTGTATCAATTTTTCTCATAGTTAAAAAGATTTCTTTTTAACTCCCTTAGGAAATGAATATAGATCATAAATATATTTATTTATTTATATATATTTTATTGTACACCACAACAATACATAACAAAAAATAGACATAATTAAACATTACAAAATATACAATGGGTATCTTATCGCTTTCTGCGATCTCTTCCAGGCAACCTTAGAATGGACAGTGATTTGCCTGGATATGAAATGGGGCTGTCTTTGGTGCAAATAGTAAGTGCCTACTTATACAACATTATACTAAAATAGATACATACATACCTAAATAATAGATACATAAGTAAATACACACTAAATATATAAGCAACGATAATAAATGAATACTAAAGACAGTTACGTGAACAAGATCACAACGAAAATTAATATAATTATATTTACGATGGATAAAATGTAAAAAAATAAATAAATAAATAAATAAAAATGTTTATTGCACCAGCTTAATATACCAAATAAGTTTTAAAGAACAGCAATTTAAAGAGACGTCTGCCATGCCGGATGCTAATCCGCCACCAGACACAATCAGCTTCATCGATATGTCGTAAAATTTTATGTTTCACAAGAAAATGTTTTACGTAATATAAAATTGTAGTACTGAATGTAATAGTTACCGTTGTTGTGAAGAAAGGAACGGGATTTTTCTCAGTCTTTTACAACTTTATGTTTATGCCACGTTATTTTCTCAAAAGACTAATAAAAGAAAACATAATTCACGAGGAAAGAGATGAAGAGAACAATAAAAACAATGAAGAACAAATGATCCAATCGTAAATGAACAGAAGTGTTTTTCTCAATTTTGCTTTATTACCTCTAACTTTTCAATAAACCTAATGTTTCAATGAACCTAATGTTTATTACAAGAAGCTTAAATTTCTGTCTTTTATTTTAACAATACTTATATCTTTATGATCGTTTTCTTTCGTCTCTTTGTTAGTTGTTGAATATCTTGCATTTTCTTCTTCTAATAATTTCTCTCTTTTATTTTATCAATACTTATAACATTATGATAGTTTTTTTTCGTCTCTTTGTTAGTTGTTGATTATCTTGCATTTTCTTCTTCTTATAATTTCTCTCTTTTATTTTATCAATACTTATATCTTTATGATCGTTTTCTTTCGTCTCTTTGTTAGTTGTTGAATATCTTGCATTTTCTTTTTTTCATCGTGACCTCAGACCAAATAAAAATCCAAGACATAGCGGTATCAACATTGACGTGAGGCCGGTTTCGTAAACATGTGTGCACTTAGTGAGGTGTAGTTTAGTGTAAATGTGTACGTGTGAGCATGTTTTGTGCACGTTTCACTGTATTGTTTACAGCGCTATCTCTTGGTTTTTTATTTGGTCTGAGGTCGTCACCTTCATTTTTGCTCTCCTCTGGTCTATGATGTGAGTTCCTTTGCACAAGTCTCCCCTTTTCCCTTTAGTCCTTTCCCTCAATCAAGTGCTCCTAAATATGAAGTAATAAGGCGTTCCACTTACCCAACATTAGACCTGACCTATACTACTTCGTTATGCCAATATAATAACCAGGTTTCAGTCACTGGTTGCAAAACGACAGTTTTGTTAGTATCTAAGGATTTATACGCAACTATAAATCAAATTGTAGTTTAAATTAATATTTATTAGAATTACGTCGGATCTCTTCATTGCGCAGACTGTTTTATGGTACTCGTATTTACTCTTATGAAAATTGTATTGTAGACCTGATATTTGCTACTAGGCGCGACTTCGTCCGCGTAAAATTTCTTGTTCCCAAGACCCACCCCGTCGCACCTGCCCGCGCTGCTCCGTCGTTATCGCTTAGCGTTAAAAAAAAAAATCTAATCCGACTGGTAGTTCCAGAGATTAGCGCGCTCAAACAAACAAAAAAACAAACTCTTCAGCTTTATTATTAGTATAAATATCATTTTTGACAACAATTCCCAATAAATTGAAACGTCACTAAGGTTGAAACTATCTAACAGTCACATAGACAAATAGACCTTGTCGTCTTACGTGCAAGTTGCATTCAACCATAGGGTGACAAAGTAGAATGCGAGGTCGACTTTACAGATGTTTTACCTTTGACAGCTCTGACAGCAGTAAACCAATAGCAACTTTATTGCATCGAAAATAAATATCACTGTGATTTTGATAATATTGTAAAATCCGAGGTCGAAAAATAACTGAATGGTCTGTGCCACATAGTCAAATAGGACAGAAAATAAACTGCCACATTTGAAAATAGATTATTGTCAATCTCTAGCTCCCCGCTTCCAGAAATTACGTGTTTCTTGTATTCTTGGTCTCTTAAAATCTCGGTTGTCGCTTTTAACATTGACAATAAGGAGTTCTCATTAGGCATACCTTCAAAAGCTTTGGGAATCCCATCACATAACTTGTCTGAACATGCAGTGGTTACATGATAGTCAAAATAATCAGGTATTAGTATTCTATAGACCCATCTCATGGTATTTGAAGTCGTTGGCAAGAATTGTAAAGGCTCACATGGGTCTTCCCGACGACGATTCAAGGTCATATTATTGATATTAGTCTATTGTTCTTTTACGGTTATAGACGTATTGGGTTATAGCACGGAGCACAAATAGTCTAGATATGTCTATAATATAGGTTTCTTGTTTCCTGGCAAATAGATACTTACAATAAAGGGTCAAATTAAATTAGCTAGCGAAACTCGCAGAAGTGATCGGTATCGATATCTAAACATGACTAAAAAAAATTGATGATTATTTTTGGGGTCAATGACCGCTGGTAGCGTTGTTACTTGGATGTTTACATTAAAAAAAATATTTTTAAACTGATATTTACACTACCATCAGTAGGTGACCCAAAAAAAACCTCGTCAAATTAATTTATTTTTGTTGCATCATGTTAGTAATCGATCCCATCACGTCTGTGGAGTTTCTCTAGCTAATTTAATTTGACCCTGTAGAATCAGGTTGTCATAGTTTATTGGGCTTTAGCTAACAACTAACCCAACCTAACCAACCAACCAACTGCCAACTTGTTCGTTTCTTATAGATACTCGTACCTCTGGTCTGATATTTTTGTATTTTTAGCTTCCCCCTGAAAAATAATATCATTTGAGACAGTTTATATGCCGCGTAGGTGTGCAGTTTGGTGAAACGTAGGTAATCCTAACATGAAGTGTAACACACGTTGAAACAAATTCGCCAAGTAATTGTTGTGTTACATTTCATGTTGCATTGCATGAATTAGGACGACTTATTGGTACAAGGGCCTGTTTCAACACCTTTTTTTTTTTTTTTTTTTTTTTTTTTTGTGGATGGGAAATCATCAAATGACTTCTCCCGCTCTGGGCAGAGCGGGAGGGCGTGTCAGACTTTTACTGACTAAAACCCACCCGTGTTCCTTCAGTTGCCCGTGCCAGGGCCACGGTATCTCTTTCGAACTACCCGCGACCACGGCGGCATCGGCCCAATTGACCCCGTCACTGCTGACATCTCTTTGAGGCGCGCGTGGAACACAACGCGCCGTCGACCCGGGCCTGGTCCTTACCGGACGGCGAGCTGCCCATTACTCGTCGTCCGCAAGTCCGCGCCTACGGTGGCTGGGAATCGGCAATCGATTCCCGCCGCCCAGGGCGTCTCCTACGGCTGTTTCAACACCTGCGCTTAAGTTCCTATTAACTTAATTTGCAGATAATTTCATACAAATTCTGTTCCATTTTTGAATTTATTCGGACATCGTGAAATTGGCCCTTAAAGTAAGATGGTGCAACCCACCCTAAGAGACGGCAGCAGAAAAAAAGGAATCAAGGCCCCCGAAACAAATAGACAGGTTCACAGATAAAGATAATCATAATAATTATTTTTAACAATAATTAAAGGCTCTTAAAGTCTATTTCACGATGTCCGAGTAGCCACTACTTACCGAATAAATTCAAAAATGGAACAGAATTTGTATGAAATTATCTGCCAAGTAAGTTAAATCAATCTGCCTAGCCTTTTCCCAACTTTGTTGGGGTCGGCTTCCAGTCTAACCGGATGCAGCTGAATACCAGTATTTTACATGGAGCGACTGCCTATCTGACCTCCACAACCCAGTAACTGGGTAATACGATACCCCTTGGTAAGACTGGTTGTCAGACTTTCGGGCTTCTACGAACCGTAACGACTTCAAAGATCCACGAATGACAGCCGGGATCAACCGCTTAACGTGCTTTCCGAGGCACGGAGGAGTCTCGGCATGTAAAGATCGTCACCCATCCACGGAACAACCCCGGCAAGCGCAGCTTAACCTAATGGATCGACCCTTGCGGCTGTTATTACTTAGCCACGAGCTCCTCCTGCCAAGTAAGTGAATAGGAACTTAATCTTTACCAATCTGTACAGCAGTATTAGAAATCAAGCTGGTTTATGGATTCAAGCCTCAATCTGTCAAACGTATGACAGCTGTATTGATGACTATCAACTGTCATCTCATCTCGCTGTCAACTGGCATCATGTCTCTGTCATCTTTTACCAAACTTATTAGTAACAGATGCATCGTTTAGTGCGTAAAATTTAGATCTGTGCTAAGTAGGACGTTGACAAAATATACCAATATAATCCAAACCACAAAATAGATCTTGCTAAGCAAGTCAATCATTTATTTCTCAACGATATTCAAATTCTATGGCTACTTTGTCGCCGTTTGTTAGCTTAGATAGGCCACTTATCTAGCTCGGGTTGTAGGTGTTACCCGTTTTATATTAAGCGGCTATGAGTGTCAAGGGCTACGGGTAGAGAACCAGAGGGCCAATTCTCGTAATTAAAAACGTTCAAATTCAAGTCACAATGTCAGCCAGCGACAATCAAAATGTCAAAAATGTAGGCAAACTCTATACAATTTTGACAGATTGAGACTGAGATGAGATTGCGAACGTTGTTATAAAAATACGGGAATTGCCCCTCAGGTGTAGGTAACGTCATTAGTTAGTACAGGCAACGTCAGAAATATCGGGACGAACTGGCTGTTCAAAATTATCTCAACAATTATGGGCTGATTGTTCAATAGTCAGGTAATTTTTATTTGAGGAATAAATATGGCGGTTTGACAGCTTTTGTATTGAAAATATGGCAAACTGTGACTTTTATTCTTCAGGTAAAAGTTACGGTCCTACCAACTTATCTGTGAACTGAAAGAGGACGCCACCGTCGATGCGTCGACACAATCGAATGACATGCGTCGGCTCAATCGAAGACATTTCAACATGACGGCCGTAGTTCCAATTTTCGTCATTTCACAGATAAATTGGTAGGAGTGCATCTGCCTATTGAACAATCAGCCCTAAGAAAATTGAACTTGATCTCAATTGGATAAAGTTCTTGTCAGAATGACAGTTGTCGTGTACTGTCTTCATTCTGAAACATTCCTTGTGTCATTGAGTTAATATTTCATTTTCATAGTTTAGATCATTTTGAATAATCTGTTCGTCTCCATATTATTCATGCTGACTGTACTACGTTTGTTTTGTACTAATTAAATAGAAACATTGTTGTCTGAATTTTAAGTGTTTATACTCGTAAGCCTAAAACGCAGAAAACAATTTTCTTATTTAATTACTAAGTAATTGTATTGCATGGTCTTGCTGTTGGTTTTTTTGTAATCACACTAATATTATAAAGGTGATAGTTTGTGTGTGTGTATGTGTTTGTATGTTTGTTATTTCATCACGCTCAAACGGCTGAACCGATTTGGATGAAATTTGGCATGTACATAGCTTATACCTACTCTTGATTAACACATAGGCTACTTTTTTATCCCGGTCTAAGCAAGCGAAACCGCGGGGCGCAGCTAGTAAAAAATAAATCCAAGTTTTCCTGGAATGTAGATGTCTTTCGCACATGTTAATCGACGTTCGCACGGACGTAAAAATATCGCGGCGGGATTTTATCGCGCACTGGATTTTCAACTCTCGGTGTTGAGCCGAGCATTGAGAATCCAACCTAACAACAACAGAGTGCATCCAAGCGCGTAGAAAAAACACACTTTTGGATTTTCAGCTCTCTGCGCTAAGCAGAGTGTTGAAAATCCAGTGCGCGAAAAAAATTCGCCGCGCGTTTTTACGTCCGTACGAACGTTGGCTTAGTGTTTAATTTAGTTGATTTAATATGCCATACGCTTGTCAAAGTAATAAGTTAACAGCAGACGTATAATTTGGACTGCCCAAAGTAAATCAAAACATACATTGTTAAAATTCGTAAAAAGTTCATTGTTTCTCACGCCAGCACAAGTCTAGTCCCCAAAAATATTAAACAATTGTTTCCAGGCGTTGTAATCTCGCATAACCACGTATAACTAATTTAGAAACCAGAAAAAAAAGAACAAAAGAATCCAAAACGCATCAGCAGACTGTAATGGAGATCACGTAGCCTCGGATCTCTGATTACCCCTCTCACTTTAATTTACGACCGTTATTCGAGTGCGAGCGAGATAGAATTAATAATGGTCTAACCGCAACCCGAACTATCATTAGGTGGTATTCCATTTATGAACACTGTGTCTCTTGGGCGTTCGGAGTGAGAGAGTTTTCTTGTGGGCTGGAACACGGTGTTGGTTGGTTGGTGATGGTGTTGAAAGCCTCTAGAGGTTGGTATAGTGGCGGAAACCGTGGTACGTCGGTACA
The DNA here is from genome assembly GCA_946251885.1 of Cosmia pyralina. Classification (NCBI taxonomy): domain Eukaryota; kingdom Metazoa; phylum Arthropoda; class Insecta; order Lepidoptera; family Noctuidae; genus Cosmia; species Cosmia pyralina. The sequence goes on along the minus strand of OX276346.1, from coordinate 4,127,267 downwards.
GTAATCGTACAGCCGACAATCGTAAGAAATAAATGAATTTTTCCTTTTTTTTTTCTCTGCGGCCTCAAATTGGTTTTTATATGTTTTTCTTAAGATTTTTCGAGACAATCGGCCGTGGTTGGTGTGATTATGTATAATTTAATCGGTGGTTATCGTTGTCAATGCGTGATGCCATTATAGTTGGCTTTAAACGCAATTGTTTCCTTTCTGTGAAGTGAAAAAAAAACCGATCGTGGTAATGATACGCATTATTAAATAAAAAACCGGCCAAGTGCGTGTCGGACCACGCACAATTAAGGGTTCCGTAGTTGAAAAGAATTTATCTCAAAAACAAACTTAACATACTAATCCCAAAAAAAAATTTTTTTACGTGTTAAAATTACAAATTAACAGTTTACGGACTTTTTCCTTTATTTGTGCTGTGAAACCTTGCTTTTTGCCAAATTTCATGATTCTAGGACAAACGGGAAGTAGCCTATAGGTTTTAATTTACTTGCGAGTATCAAAATATGTCGCATAAATGGCCGTATTTTTGTATTATGTTGACTTATAAGGTTGATTTTTTTAGAAATTTATAGGACCATAGACCTAGGTACGTATTTGATTTTAATTTCAACTTGATACCTCTCTTGATACCTCTTGATTCCTGAGAAAAAGGGTCTTGACAGACTGATAGACAGATAGACGGACAACGAAGTGATCCTATGAGGGTTCCGTTTTTTGAGGTACGGAACCCTAAAAACTAAAGCTATAAAGCATTTATCACGATGACTGACATTCAATTAATATAATTATACTTATGTACGCCAAAGCTAATTACTCAAGATTAAAAATGTCTATTTTTATTAATTTCCGATACGAATCACAATTAATTGGAATAATCTTTGCTACAGCATCGGTAGCACAATACGCTTATTTAGCTTGTCATTTTGCGAGCTTTAACTTATAGCAAGCATCATTCATGCAAAGTTGGCCTATGCCGCCAATATTCTACAAACATTATTCTACCCTCCCGAAACTCTCTGCCATTGAATTATGAACCTTATAACTTCGGTGATAAGCTCTATGTAATTTGGTGTATACATTTTCAGGGTTGTAGCAAAGCAATATTTTATCCTTATTGTAGGCTGTCATAATAATCTCCTTTACGTTGTTATCGTATTGCAAAAGAGTTAAGTGAGCGCGTGTTTAACATACGCAATCGTACTAATATTGTGAATAAATGTTTATTTACTTTATGTCCCTTGGGAGGTAGAGTGATATTTTCTAATGAATGTGCTTCAAGTTCTGTAGTTTTGTGTAACAGTGCGTTGTCTATTGGGAGGAGCTCGTGGCTAAGTAATTACAGCTGCACGGCTCGATCCATCAGCTTAAGCTACGCTTGCCCCGATTGGTCCGTGGATGGGTGATCGTCTTTACATACCGAGACTCCTCCGTGTCTTGGAAGCCGTTGGTCCCGGCTGTCATTCGTGGATCTTTGACAGTCGTTACTGGGTCTGACAACCTGGGTTGTGGAGGTTAGATAGGCAGTCATTCCATGTACAATACTGGTATATAGCTGCATCCGGTTAGACTGGAAGCTGACCCCAACATACTTTGGAAACGGCTAGGCAGATTGTATGGTTTATAGTGAAGAATAGACTGACCTATTTATACTGGTCTAAGTGACCTGTGTTAAAGTTATCAGGTACAGTCGGCCGCACGTCGGTGGTAACAAAACCAGTATAAGCTGGCCTCGTATTCTATTGAAAATCCGTACTTCGCTAGGCCAGCTAAGGTCAAGCATATGTTGCAGATATTTATTATTTAAAACAACGTGTTCTGATCAAACCACAAAGAGTGAATACTTTTAATAAAAAAATTAACAGGTGGCAGCACTAGTATATTGTCGCAGATAATTAAGCATTGTAGATATTTACAACAATATTCGCATCCACATCTGCAATTGCAGAGCTTCCGCATTTATTTAGATCTCCGGATCCGCTTTAATCAATGCGGAGCTCAGGTGGATGCAGATGTGTGAAAAAGGGTGTATAAGTAAAATCATGATCAACAAAATGGATTATAATCAATTAAATCATCAAATTTTCACGAAATAGTCTTATATCCATTAAACACATCATTTCGAGAGCTAATTTAGATAATTATAATTTAGTAATTAATTGACTAAAATTGCCGCGAAATGAATTATGATCAACATACAACGGAACAGCGGTGCAATTTTCAAAAAACGAAAGGAATTTTGAATTTCACCTTGCCGCCTTGACGGATCCCATAGAGAAACATGAGATCGCATCTGCATCCGTGGATGTGAGCCACCAAAAATCCGTACCCGCATCCGCGGATGTAAAAATATCTGCATCCGTAACATCCCTAGGTCAATGTGTTACCACTGTCGTGCAGCCTACTGTACTTATCCTTTTTAAAAATATTGTAACACTTATTGTAATTTTCACTTAGTTGACCATAACTTATTTACTTATAACTAATTTTTAAAGCACATTGCAATCATCAAAATGTTTTAAGTATTGAAAAATATCTAATCTTACTACTGTCAAAATTTCACATTTGAATTCTACCGTAAACTTCGTTAATGTTCGTATCCCCGAAGATGCTCGAACGGTTTTTAATTTGAAAATAGTTACGGCGTTAATAAGTGACGTCATAAAGCGAAGATTGTTTTATTGGCTGATATTTTATAATGTTATTGCGGGATGTTGAGTCCATCGGACTTGGTTTACGATTTTCTGATAATCTCATGTCAAGATCTACAGGATTGTAAATTTTTTTATGTTATCATAATTTTTATAATTTTAAAACCATAAGAAGCTGCGTCTCCGTGTCTCGGAAATCAAGTTAAGCCATTATTCCCGGCTGTCGTTTGTAGATCTTTGACAGTCGTATCGAATAGCCAGAAGCCATAGAGTGGCAACCAGTCTTACCAAGAGGTATCGTACCCACTAACCAGTAACTGGGTTGTGGAGGTCAGATAGGCAGTCGCTCAACGTGATGTACAGCAAAAAGAATCTTCAGCTGCATTCGGTTAGACTGGAAGCCAACTGAAACATAGTTGGCAAAAAGATTGGCAGATGAAGGAGATGCTTTTTTATCTTAGCCTACACTTCCCACTGCCGAGTATAAGAGCCTCCCCAAAATCCTTCCAAGAATCTTTTTTCCGGACCACCTTGAACCAACCCTTGTGGTACGTGTCTAGTTTGTCTCACTACCTTATCAAGGAGATGCTTGTCTTTAGGTAATAGGAATAATAACTAACCATATTTTTTTTATCCGTTATGTAGATTATTAAAAAATATTGGACACGTATTTTTACTTTTTTTACGGAATCTAAAAATTACTGGGATACATTGAGTTAAAATGTGGCACGACGTCGCTCCTTGCTAGATTTTATACTAGTTTTTTATAGTTGTGACGAAGCGAGCCACTCCTTCTTTAATGCGTTTTATCTAAGTATTTTTTTATTAATAGATGTGATAAAGTGAAAAATACTTGTCTAATATTTTTATTATCTGACGGACTAAATAGAAATTATTTTTTTTACCCAGGCATCATCTTTAATGTAACACTGAGCAAAAGCCTTTTCTCATACAGAGATGGAACAAGCAATGATCAGCATGCTTGCTTATTGCAAGGTGACAATTTTAAATCATTTACGTCACAGCTTTGTAATGAAAAACCTCAAGAAAGGAGACCTACCGATTTACTCCCTATCCTTACATACGGCGGCGCTCAAACACACTTACAGTAGGAATCAGTTTCATTTTGACAGATCAACAACATTCATTGCGTTATTTACGTTGTTGACCAGACAAATTGCTCGAACATACGAAGCAATGGATTAGCAATATGCTTCAAAATTATTCAGATTGTGATTACGCAATTAGAGTGCTGGTCTTTGATGATTTAGCAGAGGCTCAAACTTGACGTATGCCAGTAAGCAATGGAGCACAGCATTCTTGGAGTCAGATTAACGGATTAGGAACACAGTACTGCGCTCCAAAAGACAAATCGCCGACGTCACCCAAAAAATAACCAAGCTCAAATGAGAGTGGGCCGGACGGGACCAAATCTACCACCATGTGGGTCCCAGAAAACGTCTGGCAACATCGAGGCAGACCCAGAAGAAGATGGCGAGACGACCTTGATGCCTACAGACAGGATTGGTCCATGCATACTAGCTCAGAGGAGTGAAAAGCAGAAAGGGAGGCTTTTGTCCTGCAGTGGGACAACACAGGGTAAAAATCACACTAATATTATAAAAGCGAAAGTTTGTGAGTGTGTGTGATGGGTGTGTTTGTATGTTTGTTACTTCTTCACGCTCAAACGGCTTGACCGATTTGGTTGAAATTTTGTATATAGATAGCTTATATCCTGGATTAACACATAGGTTACTTTTTAGCCCGGTCTACGCGGGTGAAACCGCAAGGCGCAGCTGGTAAATAAATAAAGCTTAATCACGATATTTTCTTTCACCGTAAGTCAGTGACGTCTTAGGAAAGTCCGGACGCCTGCTTTAATTTATCTTCTTTTCTTATTACTTGGGTACTGTCAACGTAGTTTAGTAGCAACTCTTGAACAACTAAAACCGCCTTTAGTGCTATGAATAAAGGCACTGTCAAAGTCAAATTGATACCATGGACTTGTAGTTGACTCATCATTCTCCTGCCCTTATCCTAAACTATTTGGGGTCGGCGCAACATGTCCTTTTTTTCCATACTACTATTATTCGTCATCTCGGTAGTCACTCCCTTTCTAGCTATGTCATCTTTCACACAATCCATCCATCGTTTCTTTGGTCTTCCCCTACTCTTATAGCCATTGACATTCATACCCAAAACTTTCCTCACGACATTTTCCTCACTCTTCCGCATCACATGCCCATACCATGTCAACCGATTTCAGTACAACTTTTCAGTCACTGGTGCCACTTTCAGACTTCCTCTTATGTACTCATTTCTTTTTCTATCCATTCGTGTAACACCACACATCCCTCTTAGCATTCTCAGGGCTTGTAGTTGACTGTACGTATCTAATTAATGAAACTGCACACAGAAAGCGAAAAACCCTCGATAGCTTCTCACCAACAAAACTCATTATCTAATAAATAATTAATTATACCAAGTACCGTTTAAATCCGTCGTCAAGGAAATGGCGTGCCACATACAAACACAAATTGCCACGAGTTAGCCGTCCTGTCATGGCTGTCATTAATACATCATGGCCGATCTTAATCGTGCCTCGTTGTGATCCGAAGTTTATTGTTTCCCACACTAGTTAAACACGCGAACTTGCTTGTAATTTCTTTCAATTATCATATCAACGGATACGGTTTGCTGTCATGCAAAGTTAGGTGCGGGAAAAACTGTTGTATGGACGGACTGTCTTCTGCAAATATTTTCTTTTTAGAAAACATTGATTTTAGATTTTATTTTTTTGCATTAATAATATTAAGTTGATTGTTCCTACTTATTTAATTTCATTTAATGGCAATGGGCTTTAGGTTCATGTGTGCTCGAATGTCAACCGAATCCCATACGTTCACAACTACTGTAAGCCCGCGGTCACCATTTGGATGATGGTATTTTACGTTTATATATATATGATATACGTTTATATATGTAGGTGTACTATTCATATGATATAAAGTTTCGGATTTAGGTGTACGTCCGACGTTTGAGAAGTTAGTGAGGTGATAAATTAAACATTATTACAAAGCTACTGTAATGCCTCAGGTCTCATAAATATCGAGCTTAAGGCAGTAAACAAATGAACACGTTTAGTTTCACTCACGCTGTTTATTTATATAAAACTAGCTTCGACCTGACGTTTCACCCATGTAGACCGGGACAAAAAGTAGCCTATGTATTAATCCAGGGCTAAATTAAATTTCATCCAAATCGGTTTAGCCGTTTGAGCGTGAAGAAGTAACAAACATACACACTCACAAACTTTCGCCTTTTATAGTGTGAAGTGTGATAGTGTGACTAGCTTCTTCTATTACTAACGCCTCGCTGATCTTGTGGTCGCAAGCTCTACTACTGAGCATGAGATCTTGGGTTCGATTCCCGGGTTGGGAAAAGTGTTATTGGGTTTTTATCTGGAATTTCTCAGTAACAGCCCGGAGTCTGGATTTGTGCCCTTTTGACGGCAAAAGGCTCACCCCTTATTACTGGCGAAATGTGAGTGTACTATAGGCAGATTTCTTCCTAACCCTTTCTTTCTTCCCTTCCCTTTGGAGAATACGAGGAGTACAATTCTTTGATTGAACATGTAAGTAGCTAATATTGATATACAGGGTTGAAACAAACTGTAGGTACCAAAAATTCTCTCTCTATTTCCAAAACACAATAGATATTATACAAAAGATATCTCTATTAATATTATTTCCGTAAACCGACGAACATTGTAATACCATTGTTTATGGCAAAAATGTGGTCGTGATCGCGAACACCGTGGGATCTGTCTTCCCAACGATATATGGCGGAAAGCTTTAGATGAAAATTTAATATTTTGTCTCACAATGCGGTTTAAACAGGTACACGATAGTATGTTATTGATAATGTATGTTTGGCTGTTGCAGTGAGTACGAACTAAGAAACTGTGGTGGAGAAGGCTGTGAGATTTTACGAATTATGTAAAGACTAGCTTCTGCCCGCGGCTTCGCCGGCGTGGAGGTCTAAAGTCATGTCACGGGGTCTTACTACCCGAATAAGAACTATCCTATGTGTTAATCCGGGTTATAAACTATCTGTGTTCCAAATTTCATCCAAATCCATTCAGCCGTTTTTGCGTGATTGAGTAACAAACATACAAACTTTAACATTTATAATATTGTAGGATATCTACGAGTCTAATGTCGGTTTAAAGAGCAGTCTATTGAATGGTTTAATTTGAAAACTGGTCCTATGGGGATGGAAAAGAAATGAAGTAGTTAATAGTACCTTATGAATGAAACTAAATGCCAAAAAATATTGTCCAAATACGTACACAAAAAGAAAAAGAAAGAAAGAAAACTTGTTTATTCTGCACAAATAAAACGCACATTAGAAAAATAAAATAAAAAAAATACAAAATACACTCAAAAGCAATGTGAGGAAAAGCCTCACAGAGAGAGAGAGAGAAAGTAGAGATGCCTAACAGGCAGTTCATACTCGTAGATCATTGATAGTTTTCGTAGCAATCGGTTGGGTATTTAATACCTAAACATGCTTTTGCGGAGACTTATTAATTATCCAATCAGCTACTTAAATAATATATTATTATAGACTATGCATTCTTACTTCGCCCAAGAATCAATTAGAAAAAATTACTTTTAAAAAAGTAAAGACTTCAAAAACTTATTGAAGTAGATTGAAGTGCAGTGAATTGAAGACCTGAAGACACCGACTTCAGAAGCTGTTAAGTTTTTTTAAGAAAGTTATTTTATTCGTTTTAAGTTTTTGAAGTCTGTTTTTACTTTATTAAAAGTAAATTTATTTTTCCATTTTTAGTTGAGTATACAATTACATATAGCCCAAGACGAACGAAAAGAAGAATCATCAAAATCCGCTTAGAAATGACGGTGATACAGTCAATTTATGCATTAACTTCGTGCATAGGCATAATTATATTTAAACCTAATGAAATAAATATTAAAATCTTGTTGAAAGTATCACGTTATCACGTGATCACGTGATCACGTTAGTAAAAGAATCATCAAAATTGGTTCATTAATTTTTGAGAAAATTTCGGACCTACAAACATATATACATACGGGCCGAATACAGAACTTCCTTTTTTGATGTCGGTTAAAAATAAGTATAAAACTTGAAACGCCGCATCCGCTCAGCTTATCTTTCCCAACTCCACGCCAACCAAGTATTTCATAGATCCAACGCTAACCTCACAGTTACATTATGATTTCACTATTCACTAGCTGAACCGACCGTAGGGCACCGTCCTGAACTTGTACTCAACGTGTGTACAACATAACTTGATAGTGAAATGTTGTAGGACTCTCTCTCCTTCAAAATTATGGAGGTTTCTCTGTAATATACACCAAGTTTTTGAGTTAGTTCACTTGAAAGTGATGTTAAGTATGAGTTATTTGGATCCGGACCTTGAAATTGTGCAATAGGTTATTGACCATTATGTACCTCGTGTTCCTTAGAGCCTATTGAAATTAATATGATAAATAAATCTCACTCCTTAAGATTTGATTGGTTGTTTAGTGTTTTTTTAAACAACAAATCTTAGCAAATAACAGGTTTTTTTTTTAAGTGATCCTGAGATTCTTGTAGTAAGTCGCAGGACAGACTATTGTCATTTCATTTATTTTTCATGAACAATTTACATTGTGTTGAAAATTACATATTAAATAAAACTATCAAATGCAGAAACAATGCATTTAAAAGTCTAATTAAAATTGATGTGAAATGTTTAGTACGAGTCAATTAATTTAAAATATGTCAACAAAGAAATATAATGTCAAATTAATAGCAGGTAAATGTTCAATGTCAAAATATTTAGTGTACAACTTCATCAAGGTCCCAGTGATGAGAACGGTATTAGGTCAAAAATAATTTAATATTTAAAGCTTACTGCTATTTTTATAGTGACTATTTTTATCACTTGACATAAATTCTGATACCGAGTATAAACATTTTTCCAACAAGAAGTCACATGTCTCAGACTAAATAAAAATAAACTTATTTACAATAAAATAAAAATGACTGTGAGCTAGTTAATTTGAGCTAGATGAACCGACGACCTTGAAAAAGTGGAGGTCAGGGTATTGTGGCGTAGCTTGGGAGAGGCCCAGTATGTCCAGCAGTGGACAACGATAGGCTGAGTTATAGTTTTTCAGTTGATTTATCTTCCAGCAGCCGGGTGTCAATACAGGTTAAAAGCAATTTTACATTTACCGTGAATCTACTCGTAGTGTTTTCACACTAGCGTATTTTTTTTTACGCCATCTTAGTACCTACTTATCCTTACTTACATACACAAATGCCTACTAAGTCACCATGTGTACATCAACCAATAAACTCAGCCTATTGCAGTCCACTGCTGGACACAGGCCTCTGCCAGGCTATACCACAACACCCTGTCTTCCGCCTTCCGCATCCTGTCTGTTCCAACTACCTTTTTAAGGTCATCGGTCCATCTAGCTGGGAGGCGTCCTACACTACGCTTGCCGATACGCGATATCTACTCTAAGTGCAAAGTTTGAACACACATATTTTGTCTTTAAAACAAGAGTTCAAATGTTTGAAGCTTTGTTTGGCGCCAGCTAATTTTAGTTAGCAAATAATATAACAAAGGGACACTTGATTAATTATGCGCCTATTAAATTATCATAATTTGTAAGTTACTCTCGATTACTAGATTAAATTCCAGTTAGGTCTAAGATCAGTCAAAGTCTAGATATTATCTTATCGGTATTGTTGAGTTGCCAGCTTTAACGTAGACTTTATAACTTACAAATTTCTATCTAGGGTGACTGGTAATTAGTGACCACACATAATAAAAAAAAATCAGCTGTCCCTACATTTAGGTATGTTCACTTAGCTTGTCGAAATGTAGGGACAGCAGATTTTTTTTCGCGATTTCAGGTTTGGTTCCATAGTAAAAGTTGTTTGTTATCATGAGTATAATCATGTGTTTAAGTATCGGTCACTAATTACCAGTCACCCTATGTGTAGTCAACTGTTTCTGATAATAGAAACATATATACATACATACACACATACAATATAATTTATACATATTTCTGATATTTCTATTACTATTTCTATATTTCTTTTTTTTATATATATTTTTTTTCTTTTTTTTTTTTGTAGAAATTGTTCCACCAGAATTGCATCGCGCCGTTCGCGTCGCGGCTTTCTGCATATCTGAACGTAACTTCTGTTACAATTTTGGAATTTACTCCTTAAGAATCGATTTTAATAAAAGACCCCCGGTATGGAAATATTATGAGGAGTGAAATACAAGCGTTAACTCAAAATTTATTAATTAATTAATTATTATTGCGTTTTTCTGCGCAAAGTAAAACCAAACGATCGCCTTTACACCTAAAAGTTGCTTTTATGAATCGTTGAAACGCTGCCCTTTATTTTCGTCCAACAATAAAAAGTCGGAAACGCACAAAAAACAGGAGTAAACTCCCGTCGTGCGTCGGAGCTGACAAACACACACTTCTTTTTAAAAAATATTGTTTCCAAAAATTATTTAAAAAAAAAACTAATGTTAATCAACTTTTGTTGTAGAACGTACCTACAGCTACCAACCAATAGTATGAGTATCAGATTTTTATAAGCAAGTATCTATAACAATATACCTACATATTATTGTCCATCAGCGGTCACGACTTCATCCCCACGATTCCAATAGGCACCGTGATATCCCATAACGCATGGAATATTTTATTGCACAGGAAATTCCTATGAATGGAATAACTAGCTGTGTCCCGCGACTTCGATCCTACCTTCCTTTTGAACCTCTCAAAAGTAAAAAAAACCGGCCAAGTGTGTTTTGGACCACGCACAATGAAGGGTTCCGTTACTAGTTGAATATAATTTACCTCACAAACAACGTTAACATTGTAGTTGAAAAACATGTTCTATACGTCAAAGACAATTCGCCAACTGCAAATTTATGTTTGTATTATCGAAAATTTGACTTATCTCAATTATGCCTTGTAGATAGATAATTGTTATACAGGATGTATCAGAAAGGTGTGGTCAAACTTAAGATGTATACAGACCATCAAATTGAACAACTTTTTCCATGGGACCAACATCATAATTAAGAAAAAATTATCAGCAGGTATTGAAGTTTTGTATGGGACAGCTGATAATTCTTTCTCGATTACGATGTTGTTCCCATGGAGAAAGTTGTTCAGTTTTATGTTCTTTACCATACCCTTGAATTTGACCACACCTTTGTGATACACGCTGTATAAGGTCTATCTATTCACATACGCGAAATCTTACTACCTTATCGAACTTTTACTGTGAGACCAAACCTGAAATCGCGAAAAAAAAATTACTATTCTCTAGGCTACATTTTGACGAGTTATGCGAACATAAATGTAGGGAACAGCTGATTTTTTTTCGCGATTTCAGGTTTGGTCCTATAGTAAAAGTTGTTCATAATGATGAGTACAATGACCCCTTAACACTGAGGGATACCCCACTTCCACCACTCCACCACCACCACACCACTTTCACTCCACTCCACTTTAGGGGCTAAAGCAATAAAAATTCTGTTGTGTCTCGTTTACTGTCCCGCAAAGTGATAAGAGATGTCGTGTATGTATAGACAGAATTTATATTAATTTTATTATTTTCACTTATTAGGTTCTTGGCTACAAATGACAATGTTTACCTACCCGTTGCTGTCGTAAAAAGCGAGGTAGCTATGATTTGTTGCTAGAATTGCCACTGGATCCTTTTAAAGGCTGAAATGCCCAATAAAATGACTGATATAGCCAATTAATTTGTTATAAGGTAAAACTATTACACCTTTTTTTATTTGCTTGGTCATTACGAGCTTTAGCAGTGAAAGCTACAACTTTCTGCTTCCAACTTACATCACGGTAAATCTTCAAAATATCTTTATATGACATATGGCGGGAATAATAGTAGTAATAATAATAGTAATAGTAATATTTCTTTATTTCTCTTCACAATGACAAGCTTATTCTAGTTTTCACATATTATTTGGTTTTTTTAGGGTTCCGTACCTCAAAAGGAAAAAAACGGAACCCTTATAGGATCACTCGTGTGTCTGTCACAGCCAATTTGCTCCGAATCTAATAGACCGATTAAGTTGAAATTTGGTACACATATGAATTTCTGTGACCCAAAGACGGACGGGTAAAGTAAATAAATGAATTTTAAATATAGAGGTCACTTTTGGGGGGCAAATAAGAAAATTAAAAAAAAAGTTTTGCAAACTACACCATGTGGCATGTCAAATGAAAGGACTTACTATGAGGGTCTCAAATATATATTTTTTATAATTATAAAATAAATTGTTTTGAAGTTATTTAAGGAAATAGACGAAAATTGACCATTCCCCCCCCCTTATCTCCGAAACTACTGTGCCTAAAACTTTGAAAAAAATACAGAGAATAGATCTTTACCTGTAGATAACAGGAAAACCTATAAGAAGTCTGTGGTCTTAAAATAACATGGTAAATCTATCAATATTGTGAGTACAAACTTACATTTACAGTTGGAATGTATGGGAGAACATGTTTTTCAACTACAATGTTAAGTTTGTTCTTAAGATAAATTCATCCCAACTACGGAACCCTTCATTGTGCGTGGTCCGACACGCACTTGGCCGGTTTTTTTTTTGTTATTAGCAATGTGAGGAGCTGGTGTCTGAGTTAGGCGTGAAGCCTGTATTACAAATCACCAGGTCCCCACCCCACGGAAGAACAGGAAGTTTAACTTATCAAAAAATATGATATTACAATCTAACGTTATAGATCAGGAGATTTAAGACTAAAAACTTAAGTTATTATAATTATGAGGGTACCTGTTGCTTGTACAAAGCTATTCAGAACAGCGTTGGCGCAGCCGTGAGGCACACACTTTTGTTTTAAAACATTATTTTAATTTTTTTTTCTTTTGTGTTTCACGAAGTGTGTCCAAATAAACGTTCTTCTTTCTTTTCTTTCTTTCTTTCTTTCTTTTATTCAAGTAGCTGGCATGCCATTGTGATATTGACCAATCAGAAGTTGCTACACGGTGTATAAGAAAGGTGTGATCAAATTTAAGGGTGTGGTACATATCATCAATCTGAACAACTTTCATCATGGCACCAACATCGTAATCGAGAAAAAAATATCAGCTGTCCCGTACATATCTTCAAAAAATCTATCTATATTTATCTTCTTCCAAATGTATGGGACTGCTGATAGTTTTTTCACTATTACGATTTTGGTCCCATTGAGAAAGTTGTTCAGTTTGATAGTCTGTATCACACCCTTAACTTTCACTACACTTTTCTGTTACACCATGTATGGCACACGGCATGCAAGCTACTTGCATATTTTTGTGCAAGCTATAGGCATGTGTATTCTCTCCATTAACCCGTCGCGCGCCAATTAGCAGACACAATTGAAATTCTATTGTTATCTGTACACATGGTGTACAATCGACATTTTAAGAGTTAAGGGTATAATCTATGAAGTCCTCTCTTCTTAGCACTGTTCGAAGTATTTTTGAGTTTTCTAAGTTAAGGCTCCCGTTGACGGGCGCGACGCGACTAGTATAATAAAATAAATAAAAAAAGTTCTACTAGAGTTTCGTCGCGCTGTCGCGCGTGTTTGCAGGGAGCTTTTAAAATTAATTGTTTCGAGAATAGAACATAGAGTGAAGAAACTTGGATTTATCATTCTGTAATTGATGTCAAGCAGTAACAAAGCGTGGAGGTCAATGCTCGTTCTTTGTATTAGAAACGGCTATGTCCTGCAGTGAGACAATTTCAGGCTAATAAATTAATTATGCATTACTAATTGCTTCTCTGAACTAATTAGGACAAATTTATGCTGTGTAATAACAGCCGCACGGGTCGATCGATGAGGTTGAGCCACGCTTGCCGCGGTTGGTCCGTGGATCGGTGACCATCTTTACATACTGAGACCCTCTGTGCCTTGGAAACGGAAAGCACGTTAAGCCGTTGTTCCCGGCTGTCATTCGTGGATCTTTGACAGTCGTTACGGGTCGTCAGAAGCCCAAAAGTCTAACAACCAGTCTTACCAAGGAGTATCGTGTTACTAAGTAAGTGGGTTGTAGAGGTTAGATAGGCAGTTGCGCCATCCCCCCCGGAGGGTTCCCGCATTGTCGAGGCGGGGGGGCTCAGTAGCCGTGGCTTGGTCACCCACGGTGAAGCGAAGAGGAACCCATGCGGGAGCCGCTCGTCAGGGCTTTTGCCGATAAGCCGACGACGTAGCGGCCAGCGGGTAGGTTGCGGTGGCCGTATGGGCGACACCGCAACTGAGGCGGGCCGCGGTGTCTTATGGGAGGCATCGCGGCTGAGGATTGGAGGCCGCGGCGGGAGAGGAGTGCCGGTATTGCGGTGCGCCGCTCTCCCTACCTTCCGCGGCCTTGACGGGGCTGCCACCGTTTGATGGCGGACGCGGTGGGGCCGCAGGGGAAGAGGAGTGTCGGTATGACGTCAGCCGCTCTCCCTATCCTCTGCGGCCGAAATGGCGGCGGAGCGCGCGCGGGAGGACGACCCTCACGCGGCGCCGCTCCGAAGGCGGAGGAGGGGTCGGAGCAGACGACTCCTCCCAGGTGGGGGCCAGCAGGCAACGGGTGTGGGGGCATCCTTGCCTGTATTGCACAGGCCCCCACCAGTGTCGGACGGGAATGGCCAGGTGTTCCCGGTCATTCCCGCAGACCCCCATCCCGGGGGGCATGCGGGGCCCGCCAGCTAGGCGGGCATGCGCCGGGAGGGTTGTGGACGTAAAGGCTGAGCCGGTTTCCCATGGCCCTCCCATCACGGCGATGTGGGAACACTGCTGAGTTTTAGTGGGTATACTGTCATTCCGACAGGGAGTCCCACATACCCTGTCTCGTCCCCCACGAGCGGGGATGCATAAAGCATTTCTCAGCGTCAAAAAAAAAAAAAAAAAAGGCAGTTGCGCCATGTAAAATACTGGTATTCAACTGCATCCGGGTAGACTAGAAGCCAACCCCAACATAGTTGGGAAAAGTCTAGGGAGATGATGATTTATGCTTTGGTGAATTTATTTTCCACCCAGCAAGGCAAGGACTAACTACCCAGAGTGCACCAGACATAACTACAAATTATAGTATCGAACTTTAATTCACCATAATTATTTAAAAAAACAGAATAATAATCACTGACAAATGGCAAATTGTCTTAAAAAAACTAAAATACTTTACGCAAACATTTCAAAGGTATAATGACAAAACGTATAAACAGACAGAACAATTTGAAACCGCAGGAAAAACAAAAAAGCATCTCACGTTCAAAACTGCTTTTGACGATGTTATAAGTATTGTAATGACGAGAGATTTCGTGTAATCAAACGTTGAGTTTCGACGATTCAAAATGACTTTTTGTTTTATTCGGTACTTATAATTTTGGACGTGGATTCATTTTGTCAGGCATGAAAAAAATTTGGTAGGTGAAGTAATCTCCGAGAGGTACCTGTGTAGAAAGTAACCACGCTTCGCAAATAATGAGGTACAATGTAAACTAGAACAAACACTGCGAACAAAATTATTGCGCAACATTTTGTTATCCCAAAAGATGTGTGCCGCGGATGTCAAATGTAACAACCGCGGTGTATCCAGGACATTTTCTGTCCCGGATGGGTTTGCTTGACGCTATCGGTACAATAACTTTACACGTCCTAACTCTACAAGCCCTAACTTCATAAGCCCCTTATACCTTAGTCAAAATGTGTGGCTTGGCCGTTTCCCTATCGTCACATGGGCGTAAAGTGAAAAATTTATTCACTATTCATTAATTTTCTGTTAAACAATAGTTCTTGTAGTAAGGAATCGGCCAAACCTCATATTTTGACTAAGGTGTAGAGTCAGAAGCTGGCCTACATGAGATCTGATAAGTTTTTGACAGTGCGAGCCATATATGATCTCGTCTTGGCAACATTTTACATGAAAATGTTTTTGGTGGGATATTAATCACTTTTTACACGTAAATCAAAATCAAAATCGAAAGACAGACAAAGGCAAACGCTCGGTGAGTCCTTATGTTCGTGCTAAGGCAGCAAGGCTAAGTCGACGTTCGCACGGACGTAAAAATATCGCGGTGATTTTTTTTCGCACACTGGATTTTCAATGCTCTCCTTAACGCCGAGAGTTGAAAATCCAACAGTGTTTTTTCGACGCGCTGGGATGCACTCTGTTGTTGTTAGGTTGGATTCTCGAAGCTCGGCTCAACACCGAGAGTTGAAAATCCAGTGCGCGATAAAATCCCGCCGCCATATTCTTACGAACTCGGCTAACTATTAAGGGAGCGCCGGACGTTTCATTACTCGTGAAAGCTTTCCCTAATGCAAGCATTGCTAATACCGAACACTTCTGTCTATCCCTTTATAAAGTAACAACCGTGATGTTACTGATTATTTCCCCATAAGGTGTCTATTGTTTCATAATTCACTGTGCATTAATAAAATGAACAATGCTAGACAATTCGCGGCTTGCCGCCTAGTTTACTTAATAAGCCATATCAAATTGTGTGCAGTCGTACAACAATGTTAGGGTTGTGAAACATTTCTATGATGTACGGTCAGCAACAGAAGTCGGTTAACACTGCTACTTTTTGACATCATCTAAATTAACACAAAATGATACGATAACCTGCGTTTTAGCATTTTTTTTAAAGCAGTTATTTTTTTTTAATTTACATCTGTTCCGATTTGAATGAAGTATATTTTTCTCAATAATTAAGATTTAGAAAATTCAAATGTTAATGGCCTTTTGTTGCTGACTGTTACCTTTTTTTTCTCTCTTTTTTTTGTGGATGGGAAATCATCAAATGACTTCTCCCGCTCTGGGCGGAGCGGGAGGGCGTGTCAGACTTTTACTGACTAAAACCCACCCGTGTTCCTTTAGTTGCCTGTGCCAGTGCCACGGTATCTCTTTCGAACAACCCGCGACCCAGGCGGCTGACTGTTACCTAGGCATTATAGTAACAGGTAAAAGTAACAGGTAAATGGTTGTTAGAATTACTTGGTTTCGTTTGTTGTTGATAGTTTATGTGTGGACACTTTAACTAAGGGCCTGTTTCACCACCTACGAGTTCCTATTAACTTACTTGGCAGATGGCAGAACAGAATTTGTGTGAAATTACACAAATTCTGTTCCATTTTTGAATTTATTCGGTAAGTATTGTGAAATAGACCCCAATTATTTACTCTTCTGTAGGTAGCAAATTAATGTCATGGTTTTGGTTATAGTAGTCATTTTCAGGGGAAGAAAAAAGCGTCTTTATGAGTTTTAAAAGTACATAGTACTAATATTGTTATTTTATAATTTTATGTTGGTCTTCCAGACCGGACTGTCAACACCGTGCCCTGTATCTTGCGTTTTCATTTGCAATTTGCTAACTATTGTTTTCACCATATCACAATCGGCCTTTAACATTCCCACTGCTGGGACACAGGCGTCCTCTCTTCAAGAGGGAGTGGGCTGTAATCCACCACGCGGGCCCAGTGCGGGTTGGTAGATGTCACATGTCTTCGAATTTTTGGTTCTATGACATGCTGGTTTTCTCACGATGTTTTCCTTCACCGTTTTTGAGAGCAGTGGTGATGAAATTATTTACACAAAGTAAAGCGCCTGCCTGGCATCGAACCTACGACTCGTAAGTCGGGGCCGTAACCACTGGGCACCACTGCGCTCACCATGGTTGCTAGTATTACCTGTAACTTTATCATATAGAAACTCAGAGTACCAAAGAGGAGCTTTTTCCAAAAAGGTCAGCTTTTTCAAAGCCTTTGATTTCTGTTTTTACGAAAGCTGAAAACAAGTATGTATTAAAAGTAAGTTATTAATAAAAATATAAGTATATATTTTGAAAACATATCTAGACAACAACTTAGCAACCCTACAGTGACGTAACGAAGTCACGGTGCGCATGCGTCACGTGCGATGCCATATTATATGAATATATCGTGATATTTCATCATAATAGGCTCGGACTTACCTACCTTCACGCCCGATCTCTCTGCTATGAATGACACTTCATGTGAGTAAGTTGAAAGGGTGCCTGCCATGTGTCTTATAGATTTGACAAAGTACAGTAAATAAAAAAAAAAGTTGTTTAATAATGCAACTTTGTATAATGTCAGTACTTAATGCATTGTGCTGATATTGCGGGTTTAAAAATGTGGGGTGTAGGTAGATAGATACTTTCATTAGAAAGTTGGGGTGTTTGATATGTCTGATTTAATTGATTTTATAGTATTGACAAACCTCCACCGATGAGTTTTCTAGCGTTTCGGTAAGAAAAAAGAAGCTGCCAAAATCAAACTTCCTAGAAACACGACAGTCTATTACAATCAAATTAATAATTAATCTGTTTAGTATTTTGAATGCAATACAAAATTATGCCTGTTTTACTTGCAACCTAGTCGCCATCAGACACCACACTAGAGTCTCCAAGTGATTAACTGTTAACTCAGGAACTAAATATTAACATTTCTTACCTCCATCAATCCTTCTTAACGCACAAACAATAAACAATATCCAACAAGCTAAAAACACCTAACTTCTAGTCGCACCTCGTCCGCCATTTCGTTTCGCGAACGCAGAACAAAATGGCTGCCGCCCATTTCGGTTACAGGAAACGCGTATCTGTCAACACGGCTGCATCGCAAGTGGGCATTGTATGATAATCGTGAGCGCCGACAAAGTTTTAGTGCGTGGCTAGGAAGCAAGCGGGGTGGTGTCGGGCTTTTTAGGGTTAAGTGGTGGGTAGGTAGGATTTGAGAATGCGGAACATGGAATGATGAATGTTCATTTGAAAATTTTGACGAATTTTATAAGAGTGGTATTCTGTTTTTTAAAAAACTAAAAGTAGTTAGAGAACATCAAGGATACTTTGGCGCCTGAATGATATTGATATGGGAAAATATTTTGTGAATTTGTCACAAAAATTATTTTGAAAAAAACACTAGGGTGGCGTGAGTTCCAATTTTGGCTGCGCAGTAACAGATCCTCGTAGCGTTTTAGGTATCTGACTGAATTGAAATTATTTATTTGACAATAGAATTGAGAGTTGTGATGCAACTTAGGGTCTACCCTCTAAGTCAGTCAATGATGATACGAGGTCGTCCGAAAGTAGTTGATCCGTCAAAACAACTGTCAAATTAAATTTTTGGACGGCCAAAAACACGTCTGGAGTAGGGCCAATGTAATTCATTCTTATTTCGGGCCTCGAACTAATCTTATGTCCGTAAGTATAAAAAGTAGGAATCTCCGTAACTTCGGCCGAAACTACAGCATTCGTGCTTAGGGAGTAAACCCCTTGAACTCGGTCAGTACTTTATCATGAATTCATCATAGTAATAGCAAGAGGATATTGGATATGTTTGCATCCAGCAAATTTAATCTCAAACTTTCACCATTCATAGATCCATTCCTACTTGCGATAAAACTACACATTTCCTACTAACCAAATCATATAAGTCCTACACCAATATAAAGGAACCAATAACAACAAGAACTCAACATTAATTACTCTATAAATCAATCCAAACAATTTCGAATTACCCAAATGTTTAGAAGATATATAAATTACCAACCTGACGGCAAGCCGAGAAAACATTAATTCACTTAACAATGACATAAATAAACCTGTGACTCGGTTAGGTAATGCTAAATATAAGCCCTTTCTAAGAAACAGTTACATAATTTTAAAGGCCTAAAGACCTGCGATGCGAATTCTATGTAATCTTAGGCATATTCATGTTTCCTGAATGATGCTATTACTGGGCTTGCGAATTGTAATTTAAGGAGTAATGTACTATGGACAAAACTTAAGCATGCTCACTTAAGAAAATATTCCTGTGAGAGCGCAGCTAGTGACAAACGAACATTGTGCGATCGAGTCGTGAGCCGTGCATGCGATTATCGCCTTTGAGGTGATCATGCGGATCTTTGGCCCATAGTACACTGTATGAAATACTACACACTGTATGAAATAGGTGCGATTTCGATGCGTGCAATCTCCAATGAGATAATTCAACAAGAAATCACTACAGGGTGTAATTTTGATCACCGTTATCCTCTTAAGGAGTCATTGTACTGATCATTATAAACAACTTTTATTATGGGACCAAACCTGAAATAGCGAAAAAAAATCAGCTGTTCTCTATATTTTGACGAGATACCCGAACATAAGTTTTATTGTAGGGAGCAGATTTTTTTCGCGATCAGATTTGGTGCCATAGCAAAAGTTGCTCATAATGATGAGTATAATAACCCTTGAAGAGCATAACGGTGATTAAAATTACACTTTGTATATTCGGATGCTTCTCACTACTGCAAGATCTTACCGAGATCTCAATGTCATTACAAATCAAGTTATTACCTATCATCCAAGCTCAGCCTATCATAATGAATTGTATTAAACCATTTAGTTGTCCAAGAAGGCCGATGCTAACGATAAAAAAAATTGGGATAAATTGGGCAGCTCCCCTACCTAGGTAACTATAAGAAAATGCCTTGGTGAAAGCAAAGTTCTGCTAGCAAGGTTGACAGCAAACCAATGTCTTACTGTCTAGGGTACACTCAACAAAATGGAATACTGGCACTCGTGTAAACTCTTCAGGATGCACCTGAAGAGTTTGTGGGTTGTAACCTGTAACCAAACATGCATTTGTAAGGGTAAACTTACTAAAAGTTATAGAAAATGAGTTAATTTTATCACGTTGCAAAATGTTACTCTACAAAAAGTAACTTCGGTGTGTAGTGGATGCATAGCATGACCATACGCCCCGTTTTGGGCAAGACAGACCCGCTTTCAGACTGCCTGTCCCGCTGTCCCCAGTAAGAGCAAAAATGTCCCGCTTTAGTTTTATGCAGCATGAATGCATGGTACTAACAACGAGCAAGACCCTTGGGTGGAGTTGTTCACTCACTTCCGTGCTAATAACAATCTCAATGTACGAGCTTTCATATAATTATTGAGTACGTTTTATGTCTGCCTGGAAGTAACGCACCTGTCGAAAGAGTTTTATATCTAATTAATAAAATATGTACAAGTAAAAAAACACAGTTGAGTGTTGCAGATTTGAAAGCCATATTGATCACCAAGACAAACATCAACAAATCATGTAATCAGCTCCATTCTTACTTGAAAACGAGACCCGAAATTTTTAAACAGATTTGCTCCGCCGATATATATAAAAATAGTGCCTAGAGACATTACATTAATAAAATACATACACCATGATATAATTAGTAAATAAAAAGCAGTTAAAACAGCAATTAGTTCTTGTTTTGTTCAAAATTCCGCAGGTGTCCCGCTCTGACGAAAAATATAAATGGTCACGTTGTGGATACACCTTATGCTGGGGTTCCTACAAACGAAACTGAATCGTTTTATTTCTCAATGGTAGCATTTTTTATTGCCAAACTGGGCATTTAAATAGATTGATTCGTAAGCTAATTTTACCTGTGACAGCTACTTCCATATGAGAGGATCTACCACGCAAACCTATGAGGTCTTTGCTTCATTATTGGTAAAGATCTACAAGAGTCTTATTTTAACAAATAACGTTTCCTAAATTATAGATCATGTTGCAAAAGGACACTCGTGGCTAAGTAATAACAGCCACACGGGTCGATCCATCAGGTTAAGCTACGCTTGCCGGAGTCGGTCCGTGGACAGGTGACCATCTTTACATTCCGAGGCACGGATTAAGCAGTTGGTCCCGGCTGTCACTCGTTGATCTTTGACATTCGTTACGGGTCGTCAGAAGCCCAAAAGTCTGACAGCCAGTCTTACCAAGGGGGATCGTATTACCCAGGGTTGTGGAGATCAGATAGGTAGTCGCTCCATGTTAAATACTGGTATTCAGCTGTATCCGGTTAGACTGGAAGCTGACCCCAATATAGTTGGGAAAAGACTAGGCAGATTGATTGTTGCAAAAGGATACTGTACAAAAAGTAATTTCAGTGTGGAATTGTGGGTGCACCTTAAAATAATGCATTCATGTGGACATATCACAAAATATTGATTTCATCTTCACCGCCCTTCTCCGAGCCCCATCCTAATTCTCGTCTCGGCTCGCGTTATTCCCTTATTCGCAACAAAATATGGATATTATTGTTATAAGAGCCAAGTTCGTGACGAGTTCAGTGATTATTGGCTGTTTCGAATATAACAAGGTGTTGGCTAGTTACAAGAGACGCAGAATCTGTGTGTGTTGATTTTACGAGTAACTGCTGTGTAAAGTAAGATTTACGACCGCGGATTGTGTAGTGTATAGTCGACTTTATATTGAGATTAGGTTGTGCTGTAATTGATTGGTGAATGGACACGTTCTTTTACTTTGTGTAATGTCAGGAAATTGTATTGACAAAATATTGTTTACGTTTGCATTGTTATATTTTTGTGATCCACGGTTTAAAAAAAAAACTGTAAAGCAAATCAAAAGTATTTACAATGTTCAAGCGCAGCGCAGGCAACACTAAGAACGATGTGAAACGAAGCTATGTTCATTTTCATATTTCACTACGTAGTATAAAACAAAGTTGCTTCCCGCTGTCTGTCTGAAAAGAAAATAAAGAAAGAAAGAAAAATATTTTATTTGGGACACGCACAGGAAATACAGTTAAAAAGGAGCATATAAAAGCAACAAAATAAACATTAAAAAACAAAAAAAAATTAAATATAATTTATAAAATTATATTATATTATTTTAATTTATATTATTGTCTGTCCTAATGTATGCTTAGATCGTTAAAACTTCACAACGGATTTTGATGCGGTTTTTTTTAATAGATAGAGTGATTCAAGAGGAAGGTTTACATGTATAATACATGCATAATATAGTAGAGAAACACTGATAATTTTAGAGGTTTCTAATGTGATGCCATAAATAAACACATTTTTTTGCGCTTACATTGCAAACGCTGGCTGAACCCTACGAGTTAGATCAAAATAATGTACTACAGTATTGTACACCTTAAAAAGGTCTACAAAAAAGTTCACGATGAAATATGTCTATCTCTTAGGGATAACCCACAATAACCATTTTTTATCCTTTATTTTTACGAGAAATAATGGCTTATTTAAGGAATTCCCGGTTGTATGTTCCCGTGGAATATTTTCCGTCATTCACGCGGGCGAAGCCACTGGCAAAAGCTAGTCGGTTCATAAAATGCGAACTATAAACCGAAGTATGAAAAGACACGGTAACTACATGAGCTAAACGAACATAGCTTTGTTTCGCTTCGTTCTCTGTGGCCTGCGCTTGAATGTCGGGAAAACTGCATCAAATTTCACATACAAAGAAATTGGTATGACCGATTATAAAATGTTATGTTTCAATAGTTACATTTCTAGGAACTCGCTAACGATTATAACAAATTCACTAACGATCAACTAACTATTTATTTGGCTTAGCCAATTTAGAACCCACTAAAAAGAAAGAAACCATAAGAAAGTTAATTTCACAAATAACTGTCTTCTTCTGACACTACGAACTAGAATTACATTATGATTTACTGCAAATTATTATCTGTGCAATTTAATTGTTAAAAAAAATCCGGCCAAGTGCGTGTCGGACCACGCATAATGAAGGGTTCCGTAGTTGGGATGAATTATTCCAAGATCAAACTTAACATTGTAGTTGAAAAACATGTTCTTCCGTACATTCCAACTGTAAATGTAAGTTTGTACTCACAATATTGAGAGATTTACCATGTTATTTTAAGACCACAGACTTCTTATAGGTTTTCCTGTAATCTAGAGGTAAAGATCTATTCTCTGTATTTTTTTTTCAAAGTTTTAGGCTAGTAGTTTCAGAGATAAGAGGGGGGAGTGGTCAATTTTCGACTATTTTCTTAAATAACTTTAAAACAACTTATTTTAAAATTATAAAAAAATATATTTGAGACCCTTATAGTAAGACCTTTCCTTTGATATGTAACACGGTATAGTTTGCTAAACATTTTTTTTTAAATTTTCTTATTTGCCCCTCAAAAGTGACCCCAATTTTCAAAATTTATTTATTTACTTTACCTGTCCGTGTTTGGGTCACAAAAATCCATATGTGTACCAAATTTCAACTTAATCGTTCCATTAGATTAGGAGCAAATTGGCTGTGACAAACGGACAGACAGACAGACACACGAGTGATCCTATAAGGGTTCCGTTTTATCCTTTTGAGGTTCGGAACCCTAAAAATAAAACCAAGTTCGCTGATTCTTCGAATTATTTAAAAAGTATAATGTTGTCTCCTTTTTTACATTCGGTATTATTCGGTATCCAAGTAACATCGCACAAAAGGTGATAATGGCGTGAAATTAAAATACTTTAAAGCCTTGATTCTCTATTTGAAACTTGGCTACTTACATTGGAATTACACAATGGCCGCCATCTTGGGTAAATTGTTTACTAAAGTAGATAATAATTGTCTTTTAATTATATCCGTTTGTATTCGAAGAATGCTGATACTATGTTAATTTTATCAAGGAGTAATAGGCCAACTATTATGTTATTGACTACCAGCCCAAATCAGGCAAATAATTCTATAGATTTTGAGTAATAAAGCTGTTGGAAATATTGTGATAAAACTTGCTTAGGACTTATACTGATACTAGCTGCGCCCTGCGGTTGCACCCGCGTCTTCCGGGATAAAAAGTAACCTATGTGTTAATCCAGGGTATAAGCTACCTCCGTAACAAACATACAAACACACACACACACACACACACACACACACACACACACACACACACTCACAAACTTTCGCCTTTATAATATTAGTGTGATGGCAGTTTAGTTTAGTTATAATTTAGGATATGGTTGTTTTCTGATACGATATTTTAATTTGAAGTTGCCTGTGATACATAATATTATTAATATAATCAAAAGTCATTTATTCAAATTAGTCTCCTAGCAGAAAAGGAATCTAATAGTTAAGGTTTGCTATCAAAAATGATAATAAAAGACGAAAAGCAACTTACCTCATTTAAAAAAAAAGAGATTATTTTTGTACAGCTAGACTTATTCTACTTTACAGAAACCAATAAAATTCCTCGCAAAGCGGAAATCGTGTCAAAGTCAAATAACAGTAAAATAATTTACCTTTCAAAGTTTTCTCGTGACATTTAATCTATTGTATACCTAAGTTAATCACTTAAATATGTAAGGAGCCCTCGACATACTAATGTTGACATCCGGCGTCGCGTGGTGCCGCGCGCATGCGTGCCCGCGATTTGATTTGCAGATGCGTTTGCGTCGAGGTTGTGGTGCAAGTTGAAAGTTTATTGGACTTGAACTTGGATGTAGGATGTTATGTGGCTGTATTGAACTGTTGTAAAATTGTAATGGCATTGTGATTGCTATTTCAAAGATTTAAGTAGATCGGATGTGTACACACGGCTACATATCAAGCTAAAGTATACACGCTTACATTTTGATCGTTTTAATCCCGTGGAGGGTCGATCCGGTGCATGAAACACTATCGATTTGTAAAGATAAAATTAAAAAATGAAGTACTTTTTTTTTAAACTCGAATTATTTCTCGCATGAGTGATAAAACAATGCGAACCATTAGTCGGCACCATTCGATACTAGCAAGTACTAAAAATAATGACGCGTAAGCGCAGTCAACGTGGATTCACAAAAAATAGCCAATCCTAGACCAAACCCCGCCCCCAACCCCTATTTGATTGGCAATGCAAAAGGCGCGCGCCCCGCGCACCCCGCGCGCCAAGGGCAGCGCAGGACCACGTCGTGTAAACAATTCAGTTTCTCTAAAGGTGGGTACAGATTGGTGCAATGCAACATGTAATGTAATATTCTGCCTTACATTGCATGTTCCCTGCTGCCTTGGACGTGTGGCGCGCGCGGTACGCGCATCGACTACGAATCGGAACGAGAACATCTGTTCCTGCATTTCGTTACAAACACTAGCCCTCGTCACACGTGTTCTTTTCTTTGCCCACATCACTCTACTTAAGTCGATATACTTACGAATCCTGGAGTCTGAAGACAGCCTGCACTTTTCTGCTGTTATTTTCAATACATTTCCAATTTCGTCCCACGCATCTTTCTTTAAATTTAGTTTATAAAAGTTTTCATTTTGAGGGTTCCATAAAACTTCCCTTGCTCTGTATTCCTCTATCAATAAAAGTGACTCGTCATCACTCCACGCACCCTCTTTCACCGCCATGATCGTTGCGCATGCGAACGAAACGAACGACCGTCCACGGCTGAGTCCTGCGCACACTGCGCGCCCCTTTGTGTTCGTACTAAAAACCGACAAATCTCGGATCGAGCCGCGCACGAGTTTTAACGCTCGGAGCGTGCGCGACCCAGGCGCAGTTCGTGCGCGCTAGGCGTCCACACTATGGGAATTCTGTTACATTACATGATACATTGCAGCAATGTGGACCTCAAATTCTTGCATTGCATGTTGCATTACATGTTGCATTGCACCAATCTGTACCCACCATTAGACGTCATCGGTGTGTTAAGTGTCAGTGTTGTTAAAAAATATCCTTGTCGCTCGAACGTAATGGCGTGGCGTCTCGTAATTACGCGTACTCCAACCTGGAGTTTGTTGCCATGGTGCAATCCTACGCGATTGCGGGTTTTAATGCGCAAGCGGCTCGTCGTCTGTACAGCGAACCAAATCACTTGCAATCTTTGCGGCTGCGTGGTATACCTAACCCGCAAATTCCGTCTGGTCAGACAATTGTGGCGGCTACGCAGCGCTTGTTAGATCACGGACAATTCCGTACACCTACACATGCTCAGGGCCGCGGTCGCCAACCAGTCTACACACCTGAGCTAGACGAACAAATCCTCGAGTACTTCGAACGAGATCCCAGGCGTAGTACAAATATGGCTGCAATTAGCTTTAACGTAAGTCAATACTTCGTTTGGAAGCTATTAAATACAGAAGGACTCCATCCGTATCACTTTAGAAAAGTACAAGCTCTCCACGAGAACGACGGGACGGCCAGACTCGCATTTTGCCAGTGGATACTAAACAATCGCGAAGTTAATAGGTATTCTGTGGACTGACGAATCAACTTTTACGCGTGTAGGACTATTTAACCAACGAAATGAACATTTTTGGGCATTTAATAATCCCCACGTAATTAGTGAGTGTAGACACCAAGTGCGTTTCAGCATAAATGTGTGGGCTGGCATTATTAATGATACAATTATCGGACCGTATTTTGTCGAAGGGAATCTGACTGGTGGGACATATCTAAACATGCTGCAAAGTGTGATTCCAGACTTAATGGAAGATATCCCACGGGCGTATTTGAATAATTTGTATTATCAACACGACGGATGTCCAGCACATTACGAGCGTAATGTTCGTAGTCATGTGAATTCCGTGTTTGGAGATCAGTGGATTGAGCGGGGTGGTCCAGTTGCTTGGCCAGCCGGGAGCCCGGACCTTACCCCGCTGGATTTTTATTTGTGGAGTGAGGTGAAGCGATTAGTGTACAGAAACGAGCATCAAACTCGTGAACAAATGAAAAGTGCGATAGTGGACGCGTTCGATGTTTTAAAAAGTGACAGAGACACGTTAAAATTAAAAGACAATTTAATTAAACGTGCAAGATTATGTATCGAAAGGAATGGTTTGCACTTTGAACAATTATTACGCTAACGTGAAGTTTAGTCCTTTAGTGTCATCACTAAAGGAGAAGGAAGGAAGGAAGGGAGGAGGGGAAGGGGGTTCAGAATTGATTAATTATTAATTTGTAACAGAACTAATTTTTTAAATCGTTGTAAATAATTTTGATTACACATTTTTTATGAACAATTATTTCGTATCGCGAAGTGTCCATAGAAGTTAAATGAAACTAAGGAGATTTAGGTATGTATCAGAACTGTTTTAATCGTGTAATTGTACTTTTTTATTTTTAAAATCATAGTAAATAATTTTGATTCCACATTTTTAAATACGCCATAAGTAGCAGACCTGTAAAGACTAATTTTTACATGTACCGCATTTTTTTTTTTAAATTTTATTAGGTATGTTCCGAAACCTAGGCACAAAGCAATTATGACGGTCCTAAGCCCGTAAAATTATGAAGGAAAATTTGGAGTCATTTAATTTGTTAATTGTATACGTGAACATGATCAGCTGAGCGAGTCAATAACCTAAAGTTGATCGGGCGGAGTGTAGGTACTTAGATAAGCACCGACGACGACGCGGCGTACGCGTAGGTAACTAACTCGTGGCACTACTACCGATTTCATGCATTTTGCGAGTATTACGTTACCACTTCCTTTTTTTTTTATTTTGAGAGATACGATGCTGTGCAAGCTTTTGATGAATACTATTTTGTAAGTAAAACCACCCGTCCAAGGGATTAAAACGATCAAAATGTAAGCGTGTATAACGTATAGCTTGATGTCGTAATAATATAACTATGATCGCTTTCCGCGGCACCAGACCTGCAGCAGTGCATACGGGTCCAGTGCCCCAGAAACCGGCAATCCCCCGTATCCTTCGCATCAGGGATACTGTTCTTTTTCGCATGATAGCTGGAAAGCTATCTGTATCTGCTTCAGTAAACATGCCCGATGCGCTACAGAACCGCGGGAGCCCCAACAGCACACTAAAGGCGTCATTATACTGTACGCGAAGAACGTTGTAGGCCTTCTGTGTATGTCTAACCCACAGGCTGCACGTGTAGAAAGACTGACAAAACGCCTTGAATTAGGTACTTTTAATTATGCAGTCTGAGGCAAAATCAAATAATAATTAATTACAGAAAATGTATGTATTGCTACTTTGGCGCCGTCATCTCGTTCTCGTCGACGTCCCGTTGAGGTGGTAGTGGACAAACGGCTTAAGCTGAAAAAGTAGACTATTACAAACCTAAGCCGACTTATTCAGAAAGTGCCTCAAAAATAGCAACTTTCTTTTCCCTTGGACCCCTACCCGAACCAAAGTTAAAACAAGTCCCAGAACAAAGGCACTAAATTTCGCAGTCCACGCCCTCTGGAAGATTAATTAACTGTATTTACTATTCTAATATGAATTGCAGATGCAACAGTCTTGTACGTTGTATCCGGTGTTTTAGCGACTCCGCCCTTTTTAGGAGATGACGGAATACGGTATTTTACACTATATGAGAAAAAATCTAAAAATATATTATTTAGATAGCTTAGGCAAAAAGCAGTCGGAAAATGTTAGTTTTAGTTCATAAAATAACAATGTAAATTTTAAAATTCAATTCAAAGTTTTCAGTTTTTTTAAATTTATTGCTAACACCATGAAAGTAGCCACCATGTTGTTACGTCATACGGCTGTATAAATTAAAAAGCGTCAATGTCAACTGTCAACTGATCAGCGCATATAAAGTGTTTGTTTATTCAGCGAACACAGAGCAATATGGCGTCCACTGCATCCAGCGTTTTCGCGCGAAATTTGAAAATGCAAAATTTAAATACATTTTTATGACACTTATCGATTGAATAAAAATTTTGTGTTTTTTTGGTGGCTTATTAGCGCTATAGAATTTAATTGAGACACTTCAAAAATCGGTGTAATGGGTGGATTAAGGGAAATTTTATTCAAGAGTCCCGTTTGAGTGACGAATCTCAAAGTATAGGTATGAATACTTATACCTTAGTACTTACTTGATATTTCTAAAGCACAGCATAATCAGCCTATAATGTTCCCACCGCTGGGTCACAGGCCTCCTCTCGGTGAAAGGGAGTGGGCTGTAATCCACCATGCGGGCCCAGTGTGGGTTGAATGAAGAAGATGTCATATGACTTCGGATTTTTGGTTCTAGGATATCGGTCGGTTTCCTCGCGATGTTTTCCTTCATCGTTTTGAGAGCAGTGATGATGAAATAATTTATACAAAATAAAGCGCCTGGCAGGGTTTGATCCTACGACGTCAACTCGTAAGTCACGGCCGTTACCACTGAGCCACCACTCCTCTATATTTAATTTTTTTTTTTTTATTTATAGGGTGAAAGACCCTTTTTAAATAGAGAAGAAACAAACATTGATCACGGCTTTTGTTTACATGTTTTACTTATTTACTTTAAGGACACTGTTACAAATGGGTAGTCAAATCATTACTTTTTTACACAAATCTATGTTTATTAAATAAAATGCTTTGCATTCTTAAAATGTTTATTGGCCAAATTGTTGATAGATGTGCATGGTACGATTGTGAACTATAAATATAATTTTAAATAGGTACATTTCCTCAATAAATGTACCGAAGTAAAAGTTTTCACTCCGGTACATTTATTGAGAAACTGTACATATCTAAAATTATATTTATAGTTCACAATCGTACCAAGCACATATATCAACAGTTTGGCTAAAAAGCATTTTAAGAATGTAAGGCATTTTATTTAATAAACATACTTTTGTGTAAAAAAGTATTGATTTGACTACCCATTTGTAACAGCGTACTTAATCCTTTGTTTTTTTCTAATATAAAATACTGATTTTTAACTTTTTTTTTTTTTTTGTTAACAGGTAAGACAGACTCTTCATTCCCGCAACTGTTGTTACATCGAGTAAGTTTACGATTTTATACTAGGTACAATATGAAATACAGTACGATACAACTTAGATGTAGCATCGGCAAAATTCGTAAAACCGATCACGATCCGAACTGAGTTCGCTTCAACATCACCAATCTTTTTTACTGCTTTAGGCGAAAATGATCTTTACGCAAACGCATTAACTTGTAAAGTCATATAACCAAACACATTCGTAAAATTGAAATGAATGAATGCAAATTTTCAAATTTATGCTACATCTAAATTGTATCGTACTGTAGGTACTCTACTTTACATCCGTCGACATAGAACACGTAACAAACATCAAAAGTACCCATTTCAATACATTACAAAAAAAATCAATCTGCCAAGCCTTTTCCCAACTATGTTGGGGTCGGCTTCCAGTCTAACCAGATGCAGCTGAAAACCAGTATTTTACATGGATCGACTGCCTATCTGACCTCCACAACCCAGTAACTGAGTAATACGATAGCCCTTGGTAAGACTGGTTATCAGACTTTCGGTTTTCTGACGACCCGTAACGACTGTCAAAGAGCCACGAATGACAGCCGGGACCAACAGCAAAACATGCTTTCCGAGGCACGGAGGAGTCTTGGTATGTAAAAATGGTCACCCATCCACCGACAAACTCTGGCAAGCGTAGCTTAACCTGATGGATCGACCCGTGCGGCTGTTATTACATAACCACGAGAATTTCAATATAATACAAAGATTTAAAAAGAACTTGGCGGATGCACTGCCGTACACACGCCGCGCATACTAAGCGATAACCTCACTTGTTCGCAAATTCTTCACAGTTCGTCGACATTACATAACTCTATTATAAACTGCAGATCGATTGACGAACTATTGTTAGGCTATACACCTGTACAATGCATACAAATTTAGAAACACACTAGCTTTTCTCTATGACTTCACCTGCATTCTGTAAAGCATCCTGAATAAGCGCTACCTACTATTTCTTGCCACAGAATACATAATAGTGCAAGTACAGAAGATTCTCTCCGCAAAATCATTTAAATAAATAGCGACTCTTGCTACGACACAATAAAGTGCAATTCAGGTCGCACAGCGTTAATTACCTATAGTTATATTCACCTAGAAGTTGCTTCTCTTTCTATCGCGTAGCTCCAAGTCGACGTTCGCACGGACGTAAAAATATCGCGGCGATTTTTTTTTGCGCACTGGATTTTTAACGCTCTGCTCAGCGCCGAGAGTGCAAAATCCAAGTGTGTTTTTTTGACGCGCTAGAATGTACTCTGTTATTGTTAAGTTAGATTCTCAACGCTCGGCTCAACAACGAGAGTTGAAAATCCAGTGAGCGATAAAATCCCGCCGCGATTTTATTACGCCCGTGGGAACGGGGGCTTAGTGTCTAAACACACTATGCCGAAGGTACGCGAGCGAAGTTTGGCATGATTACGCCTGCAATGCTATTTGACGACACATTACGACCGAAATTATTGCCAAATTACGTTGTTGTTGAATCAGCCGCGGAACTTCGGTCGCGTACCTTTGGCATAGTCTGTTTGAACACTTATACCTTCTGACTCGTCAGGATTGTCTTCTTCGACGCGGCGCGTGAGCAAGTATTGAACTAACGTGTGAACCGGCCGGTGCGCGGCAGCCCACACTGAATTGTGTCGACAAGTCGAGCCCGCCGCGTACTTGTAGCTTCATACATTAAATGCTTAGTGCGCCTGGCCTGCCTTTGCTGTCAAATCGATCTATTCTGTAAAAATATCACCAGCTGTTAATAGATTCAATCACAGAAAACTCTTTATTGCAACAGCAATTAATCTCGTCTACTCGACGTCCGTATGTCGCTGCAGGGATCCAGCAGAATATCAGCGTCAGGTATATTGTCTGACACATGCTGAGCTGGACTCCCATTTGGTGCAACCTTGAGACGCACACCGCACTGTGTAAATTCGATGTCAATTTGTTTTAAAGTACTTACGTCATAGTGTCAATTTTTTTTTTCTTTTTATTTTTTTTTTGTATATGTACGTTTTTCTTTTCTTTTTCTGTTTTTTGTTTTCATTATTGGCATCTTGTTTTTTTTAATGATTTAATTAATTGTACTTTTGTGTGTTGTGCTATATCTTTTGCACCAAATAAATGTTTTATCTATCTATCTAGAAAAGATATTATCTGTTCTGTGGATTCAATCCATAGCATGACATGGAATGATAGCCCACATCAATCTCAATTTAGCAAAATTTTCAAGGCGTGATTTTTACAATATAGTATACAGGGTGTATCGAGAAGGTGTGGTCAAATTGATGGGTGTGGTACAGACCACCAAACTAAACAACTTTCTCAACGAGACCAACAATGTAATCGCGAAAAAATTATCAACTGCCCGTACTAAACTTCAATATCTACTCGACCCAAATGTATGGGATGGCTGATTATTTTTTAGCGATTACGATGTTGGTCCCATGGAGAAAATTGTTCAGTTTGATGGTTTGTACTACACCCTTAAATTTGACCACACCTTTCTGATACACCCTGTAGAGATCAAAGTGTTGGCAAAGTAAATTGAAGACTCCTCGATCTGATGATGGCTCAAACGCCCTTGAACTCAACAAAACCCTATGCTAACATAAAAAACAAGCCGTGATAAACAAACAAACGAGTGAAAATTTCCAATATTAGAAGGAATCTAAGTCGACGTTCGCACGGACCTAAAAATATCGCGGCGATTTTGTTTCGCGCACTGGATTTTCAAGTGTCTGCTTAGTGCCGAGAGTTGAAAATCCAACAGTGTGTTTTTTCGACGCTCTAGAATGTACTCTGTTGTTGTTGAATTCTCAGTGCTCGGCTCAACGACGAGAGTTGAAAATCCAGTGCGCGATAAAATCCCGCCGCGATATTTTTACGTCCGTGCGCGCGTCTGCGTTGTATTCGAGTCTCAAGCATTTACCGTTGTTGAATTAAATGCATTGGTCTATTTTTGCGTCTCATTTCACTCGTATAGAATATTTAATTTGGCGATACAAATGGTTTTAAATTGAAACGCAGCTTTACCAAAGACTAAATGTTAAAAAAACTGCATAAAATAATAATCGGTTTTTGACAAACTGTAAATATCGGCTGGAAAAAATGCTCTTTAGTTGCGCACTTGTTGCTGTTGTTGAGGAGCTCGGGGCTAAGTAACAGCAGCCGCACGGTTCGATCCATCATGTTAAGCTACGCTTGCTGCGGTTGTTCCGTGGATGGGTGACCATCTTTACATACTGAGACCCCTCCGTGCCTCGGAAAGCATGTTAAGCCGTTGGTCCCGGCTGGCATTCGTGGATCTTTGGCAGTTGTTACGGGTCGTCAGAAGCCCGAAAGTCTGACAACCAGTCTTATACAAAGGTGTATCGTATTACCCAGTTACTGGGTTGTGGAGGTCAGATAGGCAGTTGCTCTATGTAACATACTGGTATTCAGCTGCATCCAGTTAGACTGGAAGCCGACCCTAACATAGTTGGGAAAAGGCTAGGCAGATTGATTGTCTACAGTTAGGCCTTTCTAGCTACTATAAATAATCGCCACAGCACTGCGTAAAACAGTGACGTAACTTAAGCGGCCGTTTGCCTATAAACACAGATTGATAGATCGTAAGACTATACATAAAACAAAACTAGTAGGTGTACCCAGCAGTGTTTAATGCCCGACACCTAAATGAATGCTTAAAATAAAGGCCCGCTGCTGTTGGATTTTCAACTTTCGGCGCTGGTCCGAGCGATGAAAATCCGACAGCGCGTTATTATTTCATTGCATTCATTTAGGTGCCACCTAGTTTTAGTGAAAATGGGTATGAGGCTTCATTGAGAGACTTTATAGTCACTTCCTATGGCACCTATGACCTATCGTAATATGCTGGACGCAGTAGGTTCATGGCAGTTTGATAATAAATGAAGGTTATAAATATCTTAAATATTATAAGTTGTTGTGTTGTTGTTGTTATAACAGTCTTGACAGACTGACAGACAGACAGACAGACGGACAACGAAGTGAGTCTATAAGGGTTCCGTTTTTAGGGTTCCATACCTCAAAAGGAAAAACGGAACACTTAGGGTTGACCCACATCTGTCAGCATGGAATCGCCTTTTTTCGTGCTTTATCCTTTTCTATCTCTTAGGATCATCATTTCCTAGACCTAGAGCGATAAAGATAGAGACCGCGCGGTGGAATCGGCGATGCGCTCGACACCACGGCCAAAATGGCTGAGGCGCTGGAGTGCTGACGAGTGCTATCGAGCGCGATATCATGCTTCCATTGCATTGCATGATCGTATTCGATAACACTCAACGGCGACGGCGTGCGATCTTACGCTGAAGCACGCGATAGCACGCTGCAGCACACACGGCATAAATGCTGTTCCGTGCTGACAGATGTGGGTCAACCCTTATAGGATCACTCGTGTGTCTGTCTGTCCGTCTATCACAGCCAATTTGCTCCGAATCAAATGGACTGATTATGTTTAAATTTGGTACACATATGAACTTCTGTGACCCAAACACGAACAGGTATAAGTAGTTAATAAATTAATTTTGAATGTGGGGATCACTTTTGGAGGGCAAATAAAAAAATAAAAAAAAGTTTTGCAAACTATACCGTGGGACATATCAAATGAAAGAGCTTACTATGAGGGTCTCAAATATATATTTTTTTATAGTTTAAAATTTACCATTCGCCTCTTATCTCTGAAACTACTGAGCCTAAAATTTAAAAAAAAATACAGAAAATAGTTCTTTACCTGTAGATTACAGGAAAACCTATAAGAAGTCTTTGGTCTTAAAATAACATGGTAAATCTCTCAATTTTGTGAGTACAAACTTACGCAGTTGCAATGTATCCCATACATTGCAACTGCGTAAGTTTGTACTCAACATGTTTTTCAACTACATTATTAAGATGGTTCTTGGGATAAATTAATCCCAACTACGGAACCCTTCATTGTGCGTGGTTCGACACGCATTTGGCCGGCTTTTTTTTCCTTTTGAGGTACGGAACCCTAAAAATCTACTACTAAAGTCCCAATACCAGTAGAAACCAAATAAAACAACGATAAGTATACCTACCTTACCA
Organism: Cosmia pyralina; assembly: GCA_946251885.1. NCBI lineage: Eukaryota > Metazoa > Arthropoda > Insecta > Lepidoptera > Noctuidae > Cosmia > Cosmia pyralina. Next base: position 4,091,907 of record OX276346.1, on the reverse strand, counting down.
ATAAAACACCTCCTCTCTCTCTCTCTCTCTCTCTCTCTCTCTCTCTCTCTCTTACTGCTTTATTGGTCGCAAGCGCTACTGCTGAGCATGAGGTCTTGTAGGTTCGATTCCCAGGTCAAGCACAGTTTTCCATACAGAATTTCTCCGTAGCAGCCCGGAGTCTGCATTTGTGCCCGGTTACCCTATTACATGGGGCTTAAACATAGCTGGTGAAATCTGAGTGTACTACAAGCACATCGCTGCCTAACTCCTCGAGGAGAACAGGCGTGATGTTGATGTTACCGATAAAAAAAGGAGTAATTGTTAAGAAAATCACGAGAGTTTTCAATAAACGTCAACCGAACGATTTCTGCGGCGTGAACTTTCTAGTGTCGATTTATTTTACTCACGACTGAAGAAAGCAAGCCAATATTTTAATATAACCGTTGATAGTCAACCTTATGGTGGATTTCACTTGGATTTTACAAGAAAGTGAGATATTTTGTTAAAGATCTAGCTACGACCTATGTTTATGACTTCTGTTTACTCTAAATTACTGATGTCATGTCTGTAACAAAGCTGTCACTTTTTGAAATAAAGTTCTTTTTTTTTTTTTTTGTTATGGTGCACATAGAATTCAACCTTACCAAAAGCAGCCGTTTCAGCATATTTACGACTAGCTTGTACCAGTGGCTTCGCCCGTGTGGTAAAATATCCCACGGGAACGTATTACTTCCTTATTCCTCTACATTATAAAGGGTACCTCTGTGCACAATTTCTGCTTTCTAGGTCCAAGGGTTTGGGCTGGGTGTTGATGAGTCAGTCTGTCAGGACTTCTCTTTTTAACCGACTTCTAAAAGGAGGAGGTTCTCAATTCGTCGGTCCCTTTTTTTTTTTTTCTTTTATGTACGAGTATGTTCCCCGATTACTCGAAGATGGCTGGACCGATTTGGGTTTTTTTTTTTGTTTGAAAGGGTGTACTTTCCAGATGGTCCCATGATCATCAAGTCAGGATCTGATGATGGGATCCTGGAGAAATAGAGAGAACTCTTCCAATTTTATAGGCACACTTGAATCGATTTGGATAGTTTTTGGAAGAGTACTTTCTCGGAATGGTCCCATTTCAATTTGGTGAAGATCTGATGAAGAACTTCTGAGATAGGCAACGGAACTCCTCAATAAATGATAGCAAATGGACTGGGATTCCTGAAATCTCATGTCTGTTTATTGTTTACACCAGTTCATAACATAACATCACGCCAGTACGCTGTGAAGGGGTAAGCACATGTGAACCACTAAAAAGTGAGAAATAAAAACTTTTTTACAAAAAAATACAACCGACTTCCAAAAACAACACTACAAAGTGAAAAATAACTTTAATTTCGGAAGTCGGTGGCAAAAACGAAAATACCTACATTTAATCAGACACCGACTTCCGAAATTAAAGTTATTTTTCACTTTGTAGTGTTGTTTTTGGAAGTCGGTTGTATTTTTTTGTAAAAAAGTTTTTATTTATATACATAAGTAAATATTAACATTTTTAAACGATGGTTATTAATGTCCCATGCTTGTGGCTAAGTAATAACAGCCGCAAGGGTTGATCGATCAGGTTAAGCTACGCTAGCCACGGTTGGTCCGTGGATAGATGACCACCTTTACATACCGAGACCCCCCCGTGTCTCGGACAGCACGTTATGCCGTTAGTTCCCGGCTGTCATTCGTACATCTTTGACAGTCGTTACGGGTGGTTAGAAGCCTGAAAGTCTGACAACCACTGTCTTACCAAGGACTATCTTATTACCCAATAACTGGGTTCTGGAGGTCAATCGGTCCATGTAAAATACTGGTATTCAGCTGCATCTGGTAAGACAGGAAGCCTTACAACACAGATGGGAAAAGGGTAAGCAGATAATGAGGACAATTAGGTTCTTTTACAGGACCAAAGAATTCCATTTTACACCACACACTAAATGGATTCTCGTAGTTTTAAATTAACACTTTTCCTTTTTTCTCAGCACTTTGAATGCGCAGACACATAATGCTATTGTCCAATAAAACTGAGATTATGCAATAACACGCGGCTCGTGAATATTTATGTCTGTCTGTGTGTTCCTGAGGGCGCGGGCGCAGGAAATCGTATGGAGTAGGCTTGTTTCTTTAAAGATGGATGGGATACGTAATTATTTTGTGGGGAAAATTAATCAGTTTTTTTTTTGTGATAATTAAAAAAAATACTTTGCAGTTCTGTGGGCTATTTTGTACGAATATACATTATTCGTACAAAAGTTTCTCTGAAAGACAAATATTAATAAAATAAGGGTTTTACATTTAATAAGTCAGTAGGTGATTGAGACTACGAGTTTGACGTGTTAGGAAAATACGTAGAGTTTATTGGGGTAATTCCGATTGATGATAATTTCCACCTAACGCACTGGCATTTTATATAGCGACAACAAAAGACGGCGGCGATAAAATGGCGTCTAATCATTATGTTGCCAATATTATGTAAAATGCTGCTGCGTTTGGTAGAAATTATCATCAATCGGAATTACCCCATTATCGTAATTACCCCAATAAACCTATACCTACAACAAGGTTCGTTTGTAATTTTTTTTCGCTTAACTTTGTAAAGGCAATATCCGTAGCAAAAGCTATGTTCATGAAATTATATGAGAGAGGTAATTCCAGTACTTTTTACAACGTTCGCAAACTCGTCTCGTCTCGTCTCGTATCTGTCAAAAATTGTATAGCGTTTACCTACATTTTTGACATTTGATTGTCGCTGGCATGAGATTGCCACTTAAATTTTAACGTTTTTAGGTACGAGAACTGGCCTTCAGTTTACTGCTGACAGTAACCGCATTATTAAAACATTGCTAGAATTAACACAATCACCACAATTGCTTAAGTACCTACCACTGCTTCCAACTCTTTGATCCTTTTATTGACTTTCCGGCACCCTAAATGCGTAACAAACTATCAATCAGAATCTGAATTATTTTGATGCTTATTGCTAATCCATTGCTTCATTACGTTCGAAAGTTTGTCTGCTCAACAACGTAAATAACGCAATGAATGTTGTTGAACTGTCAAAATGAAACAGATTCTAAATGTAAATTTGTTATGCAATTGCCCGCAGGGTTGGATCTGTTTGGTGGGATTAAAGATACAAGCTACAGCTATAAGAAAGCTAACCTATAGTGAGACTGAATCACTTCTACAACAGATACACTAACACTATACTACCACAATTCTCCACACAAACATACACACCCTCACACACCCCCACTTACACACACCCACACCTCCACTTACACACACCCACACCCCCACTTACACACACCCATACCCCCACTTACACACACCCACACCCCCACTTACACACACCCACCCTCATTCACTCAAATTACCTTGTTTTTGATTATGTACTCGTATTGTATAGTTTACACTTCTTGTTTTTGAAAGAGCGGAGTCTCCTAATACAGGCATCTTTTGCTTGAAAGGAGGCTCCAATCTCAAATTTGCTGTACGTATAAGGTTAACAAATAAACAATATTTTTTTTTTTAAACCTCAATGAGCCGACTCACACGTCAACATTATGCATTGGTACTTACTAAATATGTAAGGTAATGTAAATGGTTTGAAACGGTTGCGCCATCTGTCAAGCCAGATATGAAATACTGGCGTAGGGCGGATACATTTGACTAACATTATAAACTGATATTATGTAAGTTGGTATTTATATCTGTTGAGATAGAAGTGAAGATATCAGATAATTCAGTGGTTAAGGGATAAATTTTGAGTTTTTAAAATTCCTATAAAACTAAATGTATATGGTTAAGTTATTTGGAATTTCCATATTGTGTTATTTGACTGTAATTATTGTCTACTGCTGTACAATGTTTTCGATAGAAAAAAAATCCAAACTAGCACTGTGTATTTTTTGTTTTATACGATTATACGTAAACAGTCCCTTATTATGCAGTAAAATTTGCTTTAATTCGAAGACATTTAAATATGTTAAGAACTTACTAAGCTAAAAATTTATTTAAGTCCAGCATTCTGTCTTAAATCTACATTTAAATGAAGCATATTTAGTTCCGGTGCGCGTGAGAGTCTTCTATCTCGCACGTCAAACCATAACGCTATTTCACTAACACACCGATCTAAACCACGCTTCAATGTATTCTCTTAAGGCTGTTACTTACTCAGAATATTGCAAAGATCTACCTTCACTGCACGCAATACGCACGACTTGACAATACGCACTTGAAACGGATCAGATAGCAAAGAAACGATTCAATTGAAAATATATTTTCATTACCTTTCGTATCATCGCCACATTCATGTCATTTCAGTAATTACTGCTAATAAATTGATCTGAGTTGGTTTAAATTTAATCATAATCATAATCTTTATTTTTTCCAAAAGAAACAACCTTACAATAAATTCTACACTAGTAAGTACTTATTTTCTATGAATTTAAAAGTTTAGATAACTAATTATTTGTATAAATAAAACTATTAAAAAACTAAAATATGGCATCGAAAAATTCCTCCGCGTCGTTGTCGACTGGTAAAGTACCCAAGAGACTGGCGGCATTGCCACGTTGTATGGCAATGCTTAGCCTCTGGCCAAGGTAAAAGCCAGCTCTTGGGTCACGGGAAGTGTCAACAAGCCGCTTGGAGATTGTAACTGTATTTGTAACTCCAATAACAAATTCAGGTTGTTACAAAATCGATTCACCCTGACCCCCGTACCAGTTATAAACTGTTTTATATCAAGGGTTCGAATTACTCATTCAACTAAGGTTAGTACTGCCCATATTATCACCATCATCATCATCATCGACAGCCTGACTTCACCCACTGCTGGGCATAGGCCTCTCTTCTCTTGTACCAATCCCCACGCTCCTGTGCCAGCCTCATCCAGGTTTTGCCCACGATGGCAACAATGTCGTTTGCCCAGATCATAGTCCTGTTTCTCTTTAGTATTGTATGAAACCCTTCACCCTTTGAGAGGCTAAAGACACATTCTCTTAAATCATCATCTGGCTATCCTCTTCCCAACTTATTTGGGATCAGCTTCCAGTCTTACCGGATTCCGTTGAATACCAGCCAGTCTATTACATTAGGTATACAACGTGTCGTTTTGCATCCTCATCAAATTTCAGGGTGAGGTACCGAACATCAAACCGAATAACTTTCTCCATGGGACCAACATCGTATTCGCGAAAAATTTTCAATTGTCCCATAGAAAACTTCAATACCTACTCGACGCAAATGTATGGGACGGCTGATTATTTTTTCACGATTACGATGTTGGTCCCATGGAGAAAGTTGCTCGGTTTGATGGTCTATACCACACCCTTTTTGACGAGGATGAGAAACGACACGTTGTATAATTACACTAATCTAATGCTTTTGTTAGCTTGAGTATTACCTGTTAAAACAAATGTATGCCTTGTGTTAATGAATAAATAAAATAAATAAATAAATATTATAAAGGAGAAAGTTTGTGAGTGTGTGTGTTTGTATGTTTTTACTTCTTCACGCTCAAACGGCTAGACCGATTCGGATGAAATTTGGTATGAAGATAGCTTATACCCTGGATTAACAAATAGACTACTTTTTATCCCGGTTTACGTGGGTGAAACCGCGGGGCGCAGCTAGTTCTGTAAAAATCTCACCGTGAAAACGTAGGTGAAGTAAACTGGAAGTGAGCTGTCATTCACCTGATGCTGGGGATTGACACTTCAATCACACACAGAATATGACTATTGCGGTGAGGTGGTGTCAGTCGCTCCATATCTCACCTCCACAACCCAATTACTGGGTTTTTCTCCTATAACTACAGACTCAAATCCGTATAGATATCTCAGCATCCCTATCTCATATGAAAGTGAATCAATTTCCCACAAGCGGTGAAAGCGGAGGTCACACTACAGGAACCGTTGCCTAGCAACGCGTAGGCTCTGCTAATTTACGCTACGATCTGTAAATCATCGCTAGAAAGTGATTGTATACCATAATACAGTCTGACCTCTGCTTTATGCCAACTAGGATTAGTGGTGTAATCATGTAATTTGAATGGTAATGGTTTGTAGGTAGGTACAGGTTTGGTTTTCTAGATGCCGTGTTAATAGGGAAGGGAATAAATAGAATTTGTTAGACGTTTATCATCTTCGATTGAGCGTGAAAGGGGAAATTTAACAGCATTATGTCCGTGCATTTTTTAAGGTTCTATATCCAAAGGCTAAAAAGGGACTCTATTACTAAGACTCCGCTGTCCATCCGTCCGTCTATCACCAGGCTATATCTCATGAACCGTGACAGTTAGACAGTTGAAATTTTCACAGATGATGTATTTCTGTTGCCGTTATAACAACACATACTAAAAAACAGAATAAAATAAATATTTAAGGGGGCTCCCATACAACAAACGTGTTTTTTTTTTTCGTTTTTATAGATAATGGTAAGGAACCTTTCGTGCGCGACTCCGGCTCGCACTTAGCCGGTTTTTTTATTAAAAGCTTTAATCTATTTTCACTTCTATGTGTACTACACGGAAGTGAAGATAGATTAAAGTCTTGGAATTTTGCAAGTTAAATTTGACTCACTTTCCGGTGTTAGATTGAGCTGAAATTTGGCATACGTTTGTAAAATCGGAGATAATGCAATATTTTGGTAGCATGGAGCTGATTTGATGATGGGGTCGGAAGGTGGCCACAGAATCTCAGTATTAAAACGACGCATCCCTTCGAGATCGGGCTCGTTTGATTTTTCTTGACAAGGACTCTGTCCTAGATGATATTCAGGGTAAAAAAAGCTTGATTTAAGAAACAAAAAAAAAATATTTTTATCTTTTTATATTACAAAAAAAATTGGGAGGTGTGGATGCCCGCTTGGGACGAAGTTCCTTTCGCTGTGTATTATGTATTAATACAGAGCCATCTATTATACTCTCAAGTTTCAAGACGCAATAGAACAAAAGTAGCAAAACACTGCTTTTAGATTTTATTGCTGTGAGTTCGGGGAATTCCAAGTAAGACGTCATTATACATATTTTACTAACTTCAACTTACTGCGTCTTCTTTTTGAAATTAGAGTTAGGGTTGACCCACGTCTGTCAGCACGGAATCGCCTTTTTTCGTGCTTTATCCTTTTCTATCTCTTAGGATCATCATTTCCTAGAGCGATAAAGATAGAGACGCGCGGTGGAATCGGCGATGCGCTCGACACCACGGCCAAAAGGCTGAGAGGCGCTGGAGTGCTGACGACTGCTATCGAGCGCGATATCATGCTTCCATTGCATTGCATGATTGTATTCCACAGCACTCAACGGCGACGGCGTGCGATCTTACGCTGAAGCACGCGATAGCACGCTGCGGCACACACGACATAAATGCTGTTCCGTGCTGACAGATGTGGGTCAACCCTTATAGATTTCTTTAGCTTACAAAGTCACAATAATAATTCTAGATACCGCATATATGGCATTTTGTTTCATCTAGAGGAAGGTTTGAGTTATCGAGATTCCCCTGAAGTATGAGCGCTTTTTCGTTAGTGAAGATTTCTACCAGTCAACTAGAACCACAAGCCGAGATTAGGAACTTCGTTCCAAAAATCTTTCAAATATAAATACAAAGAATAAAAGTATTTTACCTTGCCACACGTTAAGCAATCAACTCTGCTAACAAACACGCTGAATGAATAATTATTTTCACAACTCCCTTATCCGCAGTCTCTACATCATACAGTCGTCCGACGAAGCCCGAGCAGAATACGAAGTTCGGTGAACTACGTAAGCAGCTCGGACTCTCGTCGGACGACTGTATAATGTATAGACTATGCTCCAACTAAGAACTACTTTATCACAAGACAACGTAAGACATTCTTTCCGACCAATTGGATAACTATATAACTTTGCAAACACGCAGGCAGCGACCAAACACCTCATTATATCCAATAAACTCACAAAACAATCACTTAATAATTTCTCCATCACTTCAATTAGCGGCAAAACAAAGAAAAAACCTAACCTAATCAACGCTTTACAGTATCATAGTAAGTGCAAAGAAGCCATTAAATATACGACACAGCATAATATACGAGACAGAAAGTACAGAAGGTCGACACCATTTTTTTATTTTTTTTTTGTGGATGGGAAATCATCAAATGACTTCTCTCGCTCTGGGCAGAGCGGGAGGGCGTGTCAGACTTTTACTGACTAAAACCCACCCGTGTTCCTTCAGTTGCCCGTGCCAGGGCCACGGTATCTCTTTCGAACTACCCGCGACCCCGGCGGCATCGGCCCTATTGGACTCCGCCACTGCTGACATCTCTTTGAAGCGCGCGTGAAACACAACGCGCCGTCGACCCGGGCCTGGTCCTTACCGGACGGCGAGCTGCCCATTACTCGTCGTCCGCAAGCCCGCGCCTACGGTGGCCGGGAATCGGAATATTATTATAGACACGCCTCCCGTACAGCGAGTACAAGCGCACTTGCAACTATAATTCAGCCTAGATATACTTAAGAGCCCATACTATCTCAGCTTTTTATCTCGCTCGCACGATACTGCTCGCGGACTGAGTGAGAGCGAGACTGAGTGCAGTGCTGGGCGCCGATGGTTTAAGTAATTGCTTTTTACCGTGAAACTAATGGTAATTTGAAAAAATAAAACATAATAACTGTTTTATAGTTAGTTCAGTTAGTATGCAAAGTTTCATGATCTAATTTGAAGTATTTTTTGAATACCAGTGGTTTATTGTTTGGTTTGGAGGTAATTTTAGATTTTTTTTTCTGTACAGAAAATTTTATGGAATTGAGTTTTCGTCAAACATAGTATCCTCAACTTTACTATAATATATTTATTTCAACATTAATGCTGCAGTATTTTCGCATAACGGAGGATCATGCTAAGCCATTTGAGGTAGTAAAGGCTCTTAAGGTTCAGGTTACACAGTACGAGCTGCTGATCTGACAATACATACCTCCTACCTCTGTGTCCTCGCATGGCAGTAACTCGGTACGTGTCGATCGATTACTCGATGAGAGTTATAACTATCATGGCTCTGGCAAGTTGCTACTGGAGACGCTAGAGCGAGAAAAGGCGAGTGATGAACAAAGGCAAAAAAAAAAACTTGTTGATAACGAGCTACTGACCGACTCGCACATGACAGTAATTTGTATGATGCAGTCACACAGTGCGAGTAGCTGCACTGCAATGACTGGATCATCTCGCACGCTAGCTGGCACTGTGTAACCATGCCTTGATAGCGCTATATGTACGCTTCTATGTGTGCGTGCGCCTGTTTTCAATAGTTGTATGAAGCTGACCTTCTGTACTTTCTATTCTGTGTTCCGACGCACTAGATTGAACCGTTAGATTTCTCGCAAACGTACCGAAGGAAACTCATTCATAGAATACCTGAACGATTATGTCTTGATTCAGACTTTTTTAGGATTACTACTCGTTAAAATACTTACGAACGGTTTTTATTAAACTCTCAATATGTAGTATTTGATCGGCAATCTTGTTCTTACATAATTCTATGTTGGATAGTTAGGTACTGTTGGGTCTGTGTGTATGTTTATGTTGATGTTGGGAATAGCGGGATTGTTTAATGAAATTATTACACATTCAAAAAGTTCTGAAAATAGAGATAAGAGGGTAGAGAGAAAACAAAGTCAGCACCCTAATTGCGTAACACATTATCAATCGGAGTTGGTTTCATTTTGACAGGTCAACAATATTCATTGCGTTATTTACGCTGTCGAGCAGACAAATTTTTCGAACATAAGAAGCAATGGATTAGCAATTTGTTTCAAAATTAATCAGATTCCGATCTTATTATTTTTCAGATGGTTCGTGCGTTATGCATCTCACGGTAAAATAAAATATAAAACGAAGATTTATTAGATAAGTCCTACCATAACCATTTTATTGTAGGTATTTAATTGAATTGTTAGAAAATAAAACACTTACCTATTATAGTAAAACATTAAAATGTCGTTTACAGTCTACTCAGAGCTAAGCTACATTTGCGAAGCTATATTCGTAGCTCACAAACAACCAGCTTCTCAATCTTATTTTGACTGTAACATCAGAATTCCCTAATTAGTCAATCCAGCTTTTGAAGGGATCCTGGACCCTATTTACCATAACTGACAATCAATCTGCTTAGCCTTTTCCCTGCTATGTTGGGGTCGGTTTCCAGTCTAGCCGGATGCAGCTGAATACCAGTATTTTACATGGAGTGACTGCCTATCTTACAACCCAGTAACTGGATAATAACCCCTTGGTAAGACTGGTTGTCAGACTTTCGGGCTTCTGACGACCTGTAACGACTGTCAAAGATCCACGAATGACAGCCGGGACCAACGGCTTAACGTGCTTTCCGAGGCACGGAGGAGTCTCGGTATGTAAAGATGGTCATCCATTCACGGACCAATCCCGGCAAGCATAGCTTAACCTGATGGATCGACGTGTGCGGCTGTTATTACTTTAGCCACGGGCTCCTCATTTAACATAACTGACAATGTGACATTAATATTTGGCAATAAAACTGTTTGATGAATGAAATTTGAAAAATTGTCACCTGTCACCAGTCGGTGCCCCTAACTTAAATTTTCTTTTCTTTCCTTAACTTAAATTTATCTTACGTAGCAGAAAAAGAAACAGTAGTTTTTGCCATAAGCGGAAAATTTCCGCGCAACGCTCCAACTTAAATTTATCTTACGTAGCAGAAAAAGAAACAGTAGTTTTTGCCATAAGCGGAAAATTTCCGCGCATCGCTCCAACTTAAATTTATCTTACGTAGCAGAAAAAGAAACAGTAGTTTTTGCCATAAGCGGAAAATTTCCGCGCATCGCTCCTGCATTGACAGTACCGTACTCAGCAGAAAATGCTTAGGCAATTTAGATTTATATCCAGACGGTTCACATAACACGGTCGCACGCAATCAGGGGGTAAGCAGAAGCCTATTATTAAGAGCTGTTTCATAATTGTGTTCTTAGAACTAGTATCTAAGTGATTCTATTAAAGCATCTGCTGGAAAAATGTTTATTGATTTAAGGGCAATTTTTCAATAGTCAGATAACTTTTATCTGAAGAATAAATATGACAGTTTGACATATTTTCTATACAAAAGCTGTCAGACCACCTTATTTATTCCTTAAATAAAGTGTGAACTTGTGCATAATAGGGATAACTAAAAATTATTTATATTATTATTATTATTATTATTTTTTTTCGCAGGTATGCTGGAAGAGATTTCTTTTGAAATAAGCATCACCTTTGTACGTATTTTTCTGTTCCTTTCTGTTTGTCTGTTTATTTGTGTGTACATAAATGGTTAAATAAATAAATAAATAAATAAATAAATATTTTTTTCTGTACCTCACTTATTTTTTCCTTTTTACGTAATCAAAAGTGTACGGCGATACATTGAGTTAAAATGTGGCATAAAGTCACTCCTTGCTAGATTTTATACGTAGTTTGTTAAAGTTGTGACCTATGAGAGTGCATCTGTATCTGCGCACACACTTGTGCCTTATAATATCTCCCGCGTTGAAGATGGCTAGACTCCGCTGAGATTGGAGGAATATTAATATTATTACAGTTGTGACGTAGCTAGCCCCCACTTCCCAACTTGAATGCGTTTTATCTAAGTCATTTTACACATTATAAACAAAACTGAGAGCGATTGAAATCAGGAAATATAAAAATTTCAACAGAGAGGATGGATACCGACTGCCTACAACTTGGAATCCAGTCATTAGCAAATGCAAGCAACGCCGGTCGTCCGACGAGGTCCGCCAGTGTGTAGACGTCATTAGTGTTGTGTGTAGAAGTACCGACAGTGACAATAATAAAAATTGTGAAGACCAAGTGAGGGTAGATCCAATACCCGTACTTTGCGAAGACGTCGCTGAGCTGTCATCAGTCCTCCCGTGACCACGATCGCTGCAAGGCGGTCGAAACGTCGGGAAACAAGACCCGTTCTCAGTTTTGTTTATAATTTGTGCAAATCGCGAAAGTTTAAAAAGTTTAAGTCATTTTATATTAAGGCGAGTAGTATTGCCAACTAGCGCCACCATTGAGAAAAAAATCATAAGTCTGGAGATATGGAACATTTTGAAATATCCTATGTTCACACTTTTTGACACTTATACCTTCACTTGTCCAATATGTTGGCCACACTTCGACGACCAATATTGGCAATCATTTTAGAAGTTTTTTGACGACTAAATCATAATAGGTAAATATGAAAAATGATTTTTAGAAGAACTTTAAGTAGTGCATTATAAATCTCTATGTTGAATAAAAAGAAACTGCAGTATAAACTAGTATTCATTTAATAAAATGATTGGTGTCAAAACTAAATAGGCTTGCCTATAATCACTATCGATATAAATGGTAAAAACTTGAAAAAAAAAATGCTCCAGATATTTGATCCAACATTGGCTATTTGTTAATTAATACATAACTTGGTTTTAGTAAAAACTTGACTGGAAGCGGTAATTGTCAATAAATTGTATTTTAACGAAGCTATATTTGCTAGGTATTTCAAGTATGAAGCTTAACCAATAATTGTGACCATAAATATATTAGGTTGGATACTTTAGTATTAACTTATAAGTTTGTAACTCTATTGAGTAGTAAGATTATGATCTTTTGAACCACAGACACACACACAGTCCCTATTTACTATAATTATTTTGATACTAATATATATATGATACGTGGTTTTGAGGAGAGTGGAGCTCTTGGCTAAGTAATAACAGCTGCACGGGTCGATCCATCAGATTAAACTACTAGGGTGGGTGACTATCTTTACATACCGAGACTCCACCGTGCCTCGGAAAGTATGTTAAACTGTTGGTTCCGGATGTCATTCGTAGATCTTTGACAGTCGTTACGGGTCGCCAAAAGCCCGAAAGTCTGACAACCAGTCTTAACAAGGGGTATCGTATTACCCAGTCATTGGGTTGTGGAGTTCAGATAAGCAGTCGCTCCATGTAAAACAATGGTATTCAGCTGCATCCGGTTAGACTAGAAGCTGACCTCAACGTAGATGGGAGGTAGTTTGCAGATTGATTTGATACGTGGTTTTGATTTCAATGTTTGAGTTTTTTGGTCACTGGTCCATCTTGCCAGACCTTGTGAAGGCCGCAAGAATCCGCTGAATGCGGAAAGCACAGAACAGGTCGAAGTGGCGGTGCTTGATGGAGGCGTACGTCCAGCAGCAGACGTCTTTCGGTAGAAATAATGAAGTAATCATAAGACCTAAAGAGATTTAGCAGCCCTACAAGCTAGAATGTAAGCAGAAATGTACACTGAATGAGTAAACATATAGTTTGAGACGATGGGTAGCATCGTCCTCGTAGACTTAAGGATGGCATTAAAGGCAAGAAAGTGGTTACAATACAACTGTTTACTGCAGCTGCCATTTTTCATGTCACTAACGCAATAGAAGTCAAAATCGGTTGAACGGACTGTAAAAAAATTGGTAAAATATCAAATCTTATTGTAAATGAAGTATAGTTAGGAAATAAATCCTACAGATTACTTGTCAATAATATTTTTTGTCCATATAGAACCCCATCACACTTACACGGTGTTCCTACTTGATACCTCTGCCTGCCTTTTTTTTTTTTTTTTTTTTTTTTTTTTTTTGTGGATGGGAAATCATCAAATGACTTCTCCCGCTCTGGGCAGAGCGGGAGGGCGTGTCAGACTTTTACTGACTAAAACCCACCCATGCTCCTTCAACTGCCCGTGCCAGGGCCACGGTATCTCTTTCGAACTACCCGCGACCCCGGCGGCATCGGCCCAATTGACCCCGTCACTGCTGACATCTCTTTGAGGCGCGCGTGGAGCACAACGCGCCGTCGACCCGGGCCTGTTCCTTACCGGACGGCGAGCTGCCCATTACTCGTCGTCCGCAAGCCCGCGCCTACGGTGGCCGGGAATCGGCAATCGATTCCCGCCGCCCAGGGCGTCTCCTACGGCGGCTAGGGGCGCGAGGGCGCGGCTGTTGCCTCTCCCTCACGCGTTCCGCTTCCTCCTTCGCGAGCATTACTGCTTCGCAGAAGGAGGTGACGGCTTCCCATACACTCTCGCTCCGCACCATGGCCTGGACCAGGTTTGGACGCGAGAGATCGCCGCCGCCGATCGCCTCCGTGAGAACACGGCGGTGCTCCGCCCAAGCCGGGCAGACCTCCACTGTATGCTCCACCGTGTCCTCCGGGTGATCCACACAATGGTGACACCCGGGCCTTTCCTCCCGCCTTATCCGAAACAGGAACCTCCCGAAACAACCGTGTCCGGTGAGGACCTGCGTCAGGCGGAAGGTGAGGACGCCGTGGCGCCTCTGCAACCACTCCTCAAAGAGGGGACTTATCGCCGCAATTGTGGCGTGCCCAGCGCTGGGTTGCGACAATCGCACTCTCCATGTCGCCATGAGATCCCGCCGGAGCTCTGTCCGCTGTACCGTGATTTCTCGCGGCAGCGGAGTTACGCCCCGGCGTTTCGCCTCCTCGCGCCACTCCCACACGTGTGCGAGGACTTTTGCCTCCAGATCCCATGGCGGTAATCCGGCAAGGAGGCATGCCGCCTCACAGGAGACCGTGCGGTATCCCCGGACTAGCCGGATGGCCATGACCCTCTGGGACGCGTTCAACCGGTGGGCTGGTCGCAGCCTCAGGGAACGCGCCCACACCGGTGCCGCGTAAAGGGCCATGGACCGCACGACCCCCGCGTAAAGCCTCCGGCAGGAGGCGTTTGGACCCCCCAGATTGGGCAGGAGCCGCTTCAAGGCAGCCCCGGCCCGCTCCAGTCTGGGAGCCAAACGTCACCTCTGCCTGCCTGCAAGTGTGATGTTAATTAACGACCCCACACAGTATCGAGAACTAGATCAATGAGATGGCTAGAATATCTTAGTCGGTCGTCAGTTGATACTCTAATTAGAACATTCTATTAATCGAAGAACACTTTCAACAGCCTAGCTTTTCAATCAGAATCGCTTAGCCAGCTCTAGTAACGACTAATTATTATCTTTGCACCATCCATCGTACGCAATCACTTGACAACTTTCTTGATACAAAATTAAATGTAGTGAAGAATAAAAGGTTAGGCAGACTATTTATTTTTAGGGTTCCGTACCAACATTGTAAAAGAGGAACCGTATTAGTGCGTCTTCTGTCTGTAAATCTAATATTTTCAATATTATTACAGGATTCAATATTCAGTCCAGTTCTGGGGTCATAGCACTTGGTGGCGCGCTTGTCCCTCCAACTTTCGGTATCTCGGTTCAGTTGTGCAAAGCGATTGCGAAGTAGATCGGACTGTCAAGCCCAAATTAACGCTGATTGAAATGGCGGCAGATCACGGGGACAATTTGCGACTCCCGTATTCCCCTTAAACTTAAGGGAAAGTTTTATAAAACAATAGTTAGACCTGCTGTTTTGTATGGATCAAAATGTTGGGCCACAAAAGGGAAGAATGAAAGGCAATTGCATACAGCTGAGATGAGAATGGCAAGAGGGTTGTGTGGTGTTACACGAATGGATAGAATAAGAAATGAGTATATAAGAGGAAGTCTGAAAGTGACACCGGTGACTGAAAAGTTGTGCGAAAATCGGTTGTCATGGTATGGGCATGTGATTCGGAGGAGTGAGGAAAATGTCATCAGGAAAGTTTTGAGTATGAATGCGGATGGTTATACGAGTAGGGGAAGACCAAAGAAACGATGAATGGACTGTGTGAAAGATGATATGGCTAGGAAGGGGGACCGAGATGACGACTAATAGAGAAGTATAGAAGAAAAAGTCATGTTGCGACTCCAAATAAATTGGGATAAGGGCAGGAGAATAATGGTGTAGGATTCAACGTCATAGTTTTTAATATAAATTATAAAGTAAGTTTACAACATGTAGCACTTCTTCTTTGAAATCCAGTTTACCTGAGTTTAATTATAAAAAAAACCATGATTGGGGGAAAATCAGAATTACCGGCAAAACTGAATAATTTATTGGTGCAAATAAACGTTCTTATGATAATTGTAACATTTTCTTAAGTTGGCCAGCTTCCAAATTACTTAGAACCATTGACATTTTAGATTAAAGTGTGCTACATTTTCTATCCCAAATACTCCCATTCAAAAACATCTATCCTAATTACCAATGTGACAGTACAAACTAATCAACCTTACAAAATCGATGCAAAGCGACAAACCCAATCAATTTCGGCACTACATCTGCCACAGCCTAACACGCTTTTAAACTCGCTTATCTACACAGTATAAATAAATCAGTCACGAGCGTGATAAATTGTGAAATCATTGCACCTATTATCGCTTTGGTGGAGACAGAAGTGGAGCAATGGAAATGCGATAAATCCTGCATGTACACAGATACTTGGAAGATGATTGGCTGTCAGGTGATGATGTGATAGGTAGATATGCTGTTATTAGTTAGGCTGTTGAGTGCGCGGAAGGAAAGCGGTTCAGTTAGTGTGTCAGTGTATTTAATTTCATGGTTAGGTTGTAGCTTCTTATAGATTGAGTTTACCTGCATTTTCATAAGTGGCAACCCTGAACTTGTGATTATGTGGGTGTTTCATATAGTTAGTAGTGAGGCTAATGTCTTGCCAGACGTAATGGGAAACTAGAACTTCAATCAACGCTTTGAAGGACAAAAACGAGACACAACAGAAGTTTTATTAAAATTCAAAATAATTTTCTTCACAAACAATGAAATGATAATTTATTTAGAACAAGCTTAAAAACTACGTGACGAAGTTTGTGAGAGACTAGTATCTGCACTAGGAATACCTGTATAGCAGATCACCAGGGTCCCGCCACACGGAATGTTAACATAATTTTATATAGTAAATGTGAACGAGCTGAGCATAGCGATATAAATCTTATTTAGTTAAAAGATAAAAACGAAATCAAGGTAAAACACAAAAAAAAAATGTTATTATGTACTCCTATGGCTGTATAGTGTCATTGAAAGCGTTAAACATTCAATTCAGCAAAAGCGCAGTCGTAATAATGGGTTCACTCAAACAAAAGACAAAGATAATCCAGAAAAATAGGTAGGAAGGTGCCATTGAACTATGAGTGTGAGAGAAGAAAGAGTGCAGCTAATAGTCTGCGCCGCACACACATAGTGCACTTGAAGTATGAGTTGAGAAAATAACTTTTATTTTTGTTTTATCCTGTTTAGGTACTCATCACGTGTGTGAAGTTTACACATTTGAAAAATCTGATTTTTTTAACTAATATTTCAAGAAGATAACTACACTAACTGCGTTCGATGACCGCACAAAAAAAACTATCAAAATATTTTTATTTTATGTCTTATCATTATCAGTTATTACCGAAATTAATTTATTTTTTGTCCATCACGTCTGCGGGGTTTCGCTAGCTAATTTAATTTGACTCTATAATTCTTCATCTAGGATGTATAGATTAAAATATCGATGACAGTCCGCTGTCAACCAGCTCCAATGACATGCTAGCAACTGTTATTAATACTAACAAGCCAGTTAATGATCCCGTTTAGTAAATATACAGTTTCTAGGAAGGCGAGTGTTTTTACGCAATTCTTGAAACATTTGGACCTGTTTTTTTCGAACTTTTGTATGCCCTTATTAGGTGTAGAGCTTGTTTAAACCACAGAAGTGGTTGAGGAAACTTATTTGATTTTGTATTGTTTTGTTTTGTGATCAATGATTTTCATAATATTGTCAATGTTGTTCTGGTACATTTTTAACCGACGAAAAAAAAATCAATTCGACACGTGTTTTTTTTTTATTTATGACAGAGTCGTCCGATTTGAAAAATTTTTGTTTTATTCGAGAACGTATAATTCCAACTACGACCATCAAAGTTGGTCCCATATAAAAATGATTAACTTTGCTGGGGTAGTTTTTGAGTCAGCTTCAATAATACGTATTTTTTCCTCACTTTTATATGGATGATGTTCTAGTTTGTTTTGCAGGTAGTGGCATTAGAGTTTGTGTGGGGTAGGTACCACAACTAAACAGTGAAAAATAAAAACTTTAAAAAAAAAAATTCAACCGACTGCCAAAAACAACACTACAAAGTGAAAAATAACTTTAATTTCGGAAGTCGGTGGCAAAAAAACGAAAACACATTTAACCAGACACCGACTTCAGAAACTAAAGTTATTTTTCACTTTGTAGTGTTGTTTTTGGAAGTCGGTTGTATGTTTTTGTAAAAAAGTTTTTTTTTTTTCAAATAAACCAATTACAGGCACTTCGGAATTGACAAGGCTCAGTCAGTAAGAAAGATGAAGCTAGTTGCCCATTCCAAAGCCTAGGAGGTTCCGGGCAAGAAACTCCACAGAAACTCTTTTAAATCAAAATATTGTCACCAAATATTGGTTACATTATTCATGTTTTATACCTATATAACATGGTTAAATTCTAATAAATGAAAATATATTACTCTCTTAAGTACGTCAAGCTATGACATTGTGTTTTTTTTTAAACAATTTACGAAAAGTAACGTTTGTTTGTGGATTTCAGGTAAATTCCGGTAAGCAGTTTAAGCTTTACATAATCTAATTTTGAGTAAATCTCTTATATTGACAGGATTGAAGTAAAAGACAATAATTGTAAGTACCTAATGTATAATTTTAGTAGTGTAAATATTATACAAGATCGTATTTTACCCAACAGATCAAACATGAAGTCCTTTAATAATAATAAATCATTTTAGTGTTTATGAATGAAATGATAAATCATAATAATAACTGTTAATGAAGTAATAAATTATTTTCATTGTAAATGTTGGTGTTAGACATTTGAGCACGATTTCAGATAAGCACCAAGGAGGTACATAACATACCTACTAATATTTACTTACATTAGGCCTTGTATTTTTATAGCGGATGGAATATTTATATTGTATCCAGACTGTATTCCGGGAAGGGTAAAGAAATAAGTAGGTAAACTAGTATTTCGTGAGTTACCTACATAGGTAACTCACGAAATACTTACTTATAACATTAAAAGTCCCATGAAAAAGTCCTATGAGAAACGTCCTGCCCTATATATGCCCTGTAAGCCCTGTTCTTTTTATAAGTATTAAGTCCCATGAAAAATGGGGCGAGCTTTTTTTTTACAAACAGGCACTTATATGCCAAAGTATCCGGCTCCGGGCTGCTACTATATATTTCCCAATAGAAAACTAGCTAAATGGACCATGATCAGCACCTTTTTTTTTATTTCCTGGGGAAATTTTGATAGATAATCCTCCATCTGGGGAGAACGAGGGTTATGTTGGACTCCTACCAACTAAAACTCCACTGTTCCTTATACTGCCATAAGTCGAAGGGCCGGGAGATGGACCAGCAACCTAAAAAGATGGCTAAAGTGTGCTGAATGTGGAGAACCGAGTTGTTTTGTTGTGCTACTTGGTAGACTACAGGTTAAGTTGTCAAGTTGATGAATCGACAGTGGTGCCGATTCTCTTGTGAACGCACTAAACTAAAATTAGAGAATCGCTATCTTTTACTAACAGGCAGCGCGAGAAAAGGACGGCTATAGCTATGAACTTAGTTGGAGATGTCAAACTAGTCCACGCCTTGCGCTTCACCGTGTTTTTTAGTCGACATGTTTTTACGTGTCGTCTAAATGTCTATGGAAAAATTAGTTCTAACTAATTTGACAGCTCTAATTTACTTTTGTCCCTTTCTTGTCATAATAGAGAGAAAAAGTTAGCAATAGCCTAAATTAAGTTTAGTTTGTGCACAACAGAATCGGCACCAATATCGACTATTTCAAGTATTCTCCACAAGTCCACATAACGTACTCTACAATGTAATACTTATGTCTTTCAGTACGACAAAATATAGCTCATCTCACTCTAAACTAAACCTACATTACCTAACAGCGCCACAATCTATACCACCTGACGCGCCCTACATTCCGCTCAGATTTATGTCTGCGCCCGCGCCGCGCCGCTTAGATCTCTCTCGCTTTGCTACTAGCGCTCAATGCAGGGAAATGCTTAATTTTATGTGTACTAATACCGTGTTTAACCTACTTTGTAGATTGATTTAGACGTTATTTTTGCTTTTATAATAAAGTAAAAATAATAAATTATACTATTAAGGTTGTTGCGGATGGGGCGACAATTTTTGTTGTTTAAAAAATATCGGTTTAGTTTATACTTACTGTAAGGTGTTCGAAAATGGTTTAGCAGTTAAGTAGATGAAAAATAAAATACATACAATAATTTTAAATTACCTACTTCAAATTCTTCGTAAAACTAAATTAGAAACTGTGTTATCAACATTTTTAATGCAATTATCAACTTGTTTTATAAACGATGCTGTTACAAGTCACACCTTTTTAAAGACTCTTTATTTTTTTGCCTTTGTCAGACTATTTAATTGAGCTTTTTTTTTACAATTTTTAAACGACCCTCTTATCTCCCACACCTCAGTCTTTATCAACTTATCACTTAGCCACAAATCAAGATGGCGGCCGTGACTAATATATTTTTTAACGCCAACCACATTTCGAAACGGTAACCTGACATTTAGACAATTTACTTTATAAATCCGTTGACATTACCCAATAGATACTTTAATTGAAATAGACTCCTATAAATATTTATATATTTTATCACGATTTCTATTGAAACGCTCTGAATGACTGATTTTATTTCCAACACCTTATTCGGTATACCTGAATATTGATTATCATTGATAGGTTTTCCTAGTACTTACTTTAAAAGCCCTAGTATTCAGATAAGTTAACATAGAACTATTAGCATTATCAAGCTTCCTTATAAGCAAGGGAATTAAGGCTCGTACTAATTTTCTGGTTGGTTCATTGGAGTGTTTGATGTAGGTAGAGGACTGGATGGAATAGTAAAATATTGTAGGTTTTCTTCCAGGTGTCAAATGTAATCTAATACATTTATGCGAATAAATAAAATTGAAGTGCCTGTTTGTAATTTCATAATAACAGCTTTTTACTAAATGCATATGTAAGTATATACGGTACTCATACCAAAAAAAAAAACATTTAAAAAATTTTTGTCTGTCTATCTGTTTGTTTGTTCCGGCTAATCTTCAAAACGGCTCAACTGATTTTGACAGGACTTTCACTGGCAGGTAGCTGACGTTATAAGGAGTAATTTAGGCTGCTTTTATATTGGAAAAAGAATTAGGGATCCGCGCAAAAAAAAAACTCATGAAATTGTGAACAAACAGTCGGATTTGAAAATGTACTGTTTGGTTATATCACCTATTCTGCAGTATCGGCTCCTCCTGCTTACACACAACACGCACGTCCATACCGACCAGCGGCTATCAGTCAAGTGCCTGAGAGGTGGGGGGGGGGGGGTATCATCCTCTCCTCGCCCCACCACAGCGTGCAGCGTGTTCGCATGTGACAACAGAATAAATTATTTTTCACAAACCCTACAAGTTCTATGTTCAAAATTGTCCACGGTGTTAACTCTGTTCTATATATAATCTGCCATAATTTCTTTACATATCTTTTTGCACGTTCTCAAAACTAACCAATTGCATGGATACCGATTAACACCGCCAACGCAGCTACACCAGTTTATAATATCCCTAAAAACAAAATCTCCTTAAGAACATGTCTCACAACCACATTACTGCAAAACCTAAGCGTTAATCAAATTTATTAGCTTCGAAACTAGATCGACCGTTTAGCGTCCAATCTAAGTTATGTTCACGAATGTATGAGAACTTGTAAGATTGCCAGAGAACGAGTGAATGATTTGGCAGCTAGCAATTAATCGGCCGTTAAGGGAATTCAAGGACGAACTAGTGAATGGTTCGAATGATTGAAATATAATGAGTGTTGGATTAAATGAATGGGCTTGTACATGGCTCTAATTGGTGCCGGTTGTAATTTTTACTACGATGGCTAGTGTTGCTTTAACGATTTACCATTTTAGAATGTTTGAGCACAGGCACATATTTAGGATTTTGTTTAAAAAAAAAGAATTTGATTTATCGAGTTAATTTTATTTTTTGACCACAACAATAAAAATTATTTTCACAAATCTTTTAATATAATGTAAAAGGTGACACTATAACGCACGTACTCTTTGAATGCACCGGCGTCACCCAGATTAGAACAGAAACTCTTGGAACACCCAGATCTTTCACAGATGTTCTTAACAGACCAGGAGACTTGATCGGCTTCTGGAGTGAGGTGGGCTGGTTGGAATAACCCCCGACGGCCGCCATGGCCCACGCACAATGGTCCACATAAAGGACTAAGTGCGGAAACCAAATCCTCTAATAAAGAAGGTGACACTAAAATAAATAAAAAAAGGCTGGCTGCATTGCCACGTTGGATAGCAATAAAAATTGGTTGGCCAAAAAATAGGCCAGCCTTTTGGTCACGTGACAACCGCTTGGCGATGCCGATTTCCCGAAATACTCTATGAGCACTCAGACCCCACGGCCCTAGTGTTTCATCGAGTAACTTTCTAAAGCATGTTCAGTGTTTACATTATCTATTTCGTTACGTAGGGTAATCTCTTAGAATGTGTCTAAAAGATTAAATAGAAAGAGATACAACAAGGATGGCTGAAAAGGATAGAAAACAACTGAATGTGCGTTTGTTATTTGCACTGTTATGTCATAATTTCTGAAAACAAAATTAACTTTAAAAAGAGAACATTTTTGGTCTTTGGTTTTTTCAAAAGAAGCCGTGTCTGAAAATGATGTATAATATGTTGCAGTAATATGGCTGTAATCGTGATATATTTATACCCTAGGGATATAGCTATCAATCTGCCTAGCCCTTTCCCAACGATATTGGGGTCAGCTTCCAATCTAACCGGATGCAGCTGTATACCAGTATTTCAGGTTATCTAGGGATATAGCTATATACCGTAAAATAGTTATATGAAAGCGGTTCATAATTGTCGGTGTACCCTAATTTTGTTTTTGCGACCAATTTGGACGTAGCTTGTCACAGTTCTAACCTAACCTAACCTATTTGGTCGGAGCGCCCTAATACTTATATTCCTAGTAAGATAGTTATGATCTGCTTTCATATAAGTAACTATATTACGGTTTATATTTATCCCTAGGGATATAATTATATCAGGGCTACAAACATCTTGGACATTATGTTTGTGTACAACACAATTATGAATATTAACGTTAAAAACCCTCAACACACAGACGTGAAACCCAAACCTTAATTTTTACAACTCCCAATTATTACTAAAGTTCGTTTCAAATCAACGTTAATTTCCCAATTTTTCCTACACACACAATTTATAAATAATTAAACAATTAAAAAACACAAAAATAATAACTATCTACAATTAAACTAACTAAGATCAGTGGCTCAATAAAGTACGGGCAGGTGTTGTGGATGTGTCGATAACTCGTTATCGAGTAATTGATGTATCGATATCGATACGTTTCGATTCGGGTTTTATTAGCCGTGTTCGAGATTACCGAACATTAGACTGAATCGGATTCAGGTATTTACTTAGATAGATGTAATAAGATACTGATAATGGCTGCTTGTATGCTGGCTGATACAAGGTGAAGCTGGGATTGAGAATCGTCTATTTTTATAGACGATTCTCAATTCTATAGGGCTGGGTTTCAAGAAGTTTTGAGTCACTATACCCAGAAATTTAAAAAGTTAAGGTAACCTACTAAACACATTTTTCAATTATTATTATTGAGGTCTAAATAGATGTACTTAAGTAACCTTTCAGACGGAGAAGCAAAAAAAATCAGCTGTTCCCTACATTTATGTTCGCATAACTCGTCAAAATGTAGCAGCAGATTTTTTTTCGCGATTTTTGGTTTGCTCCCATAGTAAACGTTATTCATGAGAACAATGACCCCTTAAGAGGATGTGCGTTATTTAAATTACAACTTTTGTGTGTATTTGTGTAATAATAAAAATAAAATATGAGAGTTTGTATGTTTGGTTGTTTGTTAAGTACTCAATCACGCTAAAACGGCTGAATGGATTTGGATGAAATTTGGCACATAAAGAGTCTGGATTAACACATAGGATACCTTTTGGATAATAAGTTCCCGTGGGATAATTTTCGACATCCACGTGAGCGAAGCCGCTGGCAGAAGTTAGTATTATAATAATTTTCAACTTTATCTCCAATGTCGTGCTCTATCAAGATAATAAAAGGAAACTAGACCCACTCTTCTATACCACAATACTTCGCAAGTATGTACCTACACAACCCAGTTAGTAAGTGTAAGCACACAACATACATATACCCGTCAATTTAAACTTTCACACGAGCGAAGCCGAAGGCAACAGTTATGCGGAGCTTTATCAAAACTATTACCATACAAAGTCACAGGTCGTGACGTCAGATACGAACGTGCGCAGGAGTCGAAAAAAAAACCAAGAAAGTTCTAAGATTCTGCCAAATGTATGCAAGATTATATCTGCCAGGGGAACTAGAAAATGGGTATTTTTAAAGTCGTGATTGCGTATTTTGCACGTTATTGTGGTGACAATATGTAAAAGGTTTGTAGAATGACGTGGTTATTTATTAGATAGGAGCCAGAGCGTGACCAAATAGAGGCATTTTTTTTTTAATTCTCAGCTGGCATTGCAAATTAGGCCTTAAAGACATATTAGGATACTTTTTTCTCCCTAAAACAAAACAACACCGTAATTTATTTGAGAGTTCACAACAACACACAATACTTTCCAACAAAAAAAAAAAAAAAAACCCTTTCTAAACCTAGCCCTAACCTCAAAAAACCATTACGCAATTCTGTTACTCAACCACGATCCCAATTTAAAGTTAATATAAAAAATACAACATAGGTATTACTTTGGTTTAAATTCCAAGAAAGATCACGCTGGAGAGAGGAACCGCAATTTACCTGCCCTCCCCCTCCTCTAGAAGTTAATACTTTATGACTGCACAAGCGCAGCGAACCACTGCTGTTTAATTAAAAACGGGATTCAAAAAGATGCAAGCTTTATTTGTAAAAGTTAATTTTATACAACTGTGGCGGTTTTTTTACGTTGTGCTCGCGGTGTTGTTCGTTGTCTAAAATTATTTTAATTATTTTCTGGTCTATGTTTGCGTTTATGTCGCTTTAACTATGGGCTTGTAACAATTATTTAAAGATAATTGTGTTTATAGTAGCTCTGTGTTTTAATACATAAGCTACAACTTTCCATCTTATAGTTATTATTAATTTTTCAACAAAACATTCCAACGCATTACATTCGCAACATAAAAATGCGTTCCTTTTTTAAAAACGCGCAAATTGTCACATCTCGTCAAAATCTATTTAAAAATAATTGAATACCGAAAAGTTTTGTTGTTCGTTTTTCAAAAATGCCTCAAGGTGATGGGCTAACAGGCATCCTTCCCTTTCCGAACTTGACGGGACGTATTAAAACGTAAAAGCCAACAAGACAGCCCGGTTACCTCTTGACATGCAATTTTCGGATATCCATTTATCAAGTAACACAGCTCAACACTAATAAATATATCGATCATTTTTTGTCGATAGTTTTACAGCACCGTTACATATTGATTTTGTTTTAATAATTTTGTACGGTTGTCTCAGTTTCAATTAGAAAGAATCATTTTAAATAACTCAACGTATATTTATAACAGTTCTGTGTGAATGATAAATCGTACAAAAATTCTTTACTCATGGCAAAAAAAAAAACAATTTGATAGAGTACCCAGCCTCCGTAATATTTTACGAGTTAAAAAAAAACGTTATCTATAACTCACTTAAAACGTAAATCATAAAATACGCGAATGCTTAATTTAGTGTCATAAACAGTGATGGGACAGGCTCACATTTATATTGTCTGGTATCGATAAAATAAAGAATGGTATCGATACCAACCTTGTTCCAATCTGAGGCGAGATCAAAACAATTATCTTTGTGTTACCAGATTTTAACCCGACCTTTTTTGAGGCAGCTAATTTAATCAATTTGCGAACGATACCGGCTGTCCTTAAAAATAAGATTGGATTAAGCATTGTTCTCAAAATTCCAATCTGTCTTGTTAATTGTCAAGATTATAATTTTGTGTGCATTCAATTTCAATGCAATGTCGAAGTGGCAGATGTTACCTTGTTGTCATGTAGTTAAAATAACATATTATTATGCTTATTTAGGTACGTATACTTTTTATGTTTAATATCGCGCTGTTGATCTAATAGATTACCTACTTGCTTATATATATTACTAAAAACATGTTTAGCATAAATGTTGTAGTTAATTTACAGCAATCCCTTGTCAGCCATTTGGCTATATAGAGGTGCCTAAGTAACCTTTTGCTGGTGTTTCATATATTTATCCTAAAACCGCACATTGGAATTCTATCCCAATTAAGTTTCTCAATTAAGTTATAAAAAGGTATGTCTGGACATAAATGGAACAATCATCCGCGCCAACTTTACAATCCAAACCGGGATTAATCACGAAAATGTCAAAATAATTATACACTAACCGAAATCCGAGCCCAAATTCAAACATTAAAAACGAAAAATCCTTAAAAGTAAAAAAAAACTAACAAAAATAATGACTCCGTGAGGTTACGCTTTGTAATACATTAATAATAGTTTTATACTTACACAAAATGACCCATAATCATATGGGATAGAAAATTGTTTTCAAAATGATGTCGGAGATGAAAAAAATTGATGGAGTTTCGCATTACCGCGCGTTGATGAGACCAAAAAATAGCGAATGTGAATTTGGCCGCAGTTTGTTGATACATTCGGTTTCTTTGATTAGTGTTGTGGTGTCGGACGATGAACCTTTATTATTAAGTGCCCATGTGAATGGTGGGAAGTGTGACGTCACTACTTGATAGTGTGCCGTTGACTCGCGGTAATTATACACTGCTTATGTACCCTGTAGCGGCGGTGTCTTTTGATTGTAATAGCTGGAAATGTGGAATGACGTGCCTTTTAGATGTGTGTCTGTTTTTTTTTTGTGGAACATTAGTTATGTGTGATTTGGCTTCTTTAATAAATGTACAGACATTTTTGTAGTTGAGCATTTACATTTACAAAAATCACAACGGTGTTTTTTGCTTCTGAGTGTCAAAAAAAAAAATACAAAATTCCCAAAAATAATATAACATTACATCACGCTTTGTTTTCCCGAAGGGTTAAGCAGTGGTGTACCTTCCTATAGAAGTTCACCCATATTTTGCCTTTCACATTTAAGTTCGTTATAATACGGGGCAAGCCTATTGCCATCAACCAGGCACAAATACAGCATCGGGGCTGCTACTGAGAAATTCCAGTTGAAAAACACTTTGCCCGACCTGAGAATCGAACCCAGGACTTCATGCTCAACGGTATAGCTTGCAACCACTAGACCAACGAGGCAGATCCGAAAAATATTTTTAATTAACATTTTATACATAAAGTTCAGGCTACTACTACTACTAGAGGAAAGTTTTGAGTATGAATGTCGATGGCTATAAGAGTAGGGGAAGATCAAAGAAACGATGGATGGATTGTGTGAAAGATGACATGGCTAGAAAGGAGGTGACTACCGAGATGACGAATAATAGAGAAGTATGGAAAAAAAGGACATGTTGCGCCGACCCCAAATAGATTGGGATAAGGGCAGGAGAATGATGATGACATAAAGTTCAGGCTACTTTTGTATGAGACTGCTGGTTCTTAGACCAGCAACGATATTTATCAGCTCCTTATCACCTATCCCTACTAGGTAATACGATATACCCCTTAGTAAGACTGGTTGTCTGACTTTCGGGCTTCTGACGACCCGTAACAACTGCCATAGATCCACGAATGACAGCCGGGACCAACGGCTTAACGTGCTTTCCGAGGCACGGAGGGGTCTCAGTATGTAAAGATGGTCACCCGTCCACGGAACAACCGCAGCAAGCGTGGCTTAACCTGGTCGATTGACACTAAAAGCACGACAATCACTCCACAAAAAATCAATCTTTAAAGAAACTTTTCATAAAATATAACCATGATGACGAATTTAATTGTTCTGGGTTTGGTGAAAGTCAGTACCTACCTAACAATAGATGCATTCCATCTCAGAGACGGGAACTTTTCAATTATCTTCCATCATTGTGTTAAAGTGGACCGCAGTAGCTATTATTTTGTTTATGGGGTACGATTGTTTTTTTTTTTGTGGTGGTATCTGTTGTGGAGTGACGTAATCTTGAGGCTTTTTGTAAGGTTGCCATTGCACATCCGTCGTTTTTGAGGGTTCCGTAAATCAAAAGGTAAAAACGTATCCCTTTCTAGGATCACTTCGTTGTCCGTCTGTCTGTCTGTTAATCTGTCAAGAGCCTTTTTCTCAGAGCCGCGTGGAGGTATCAAGTTTATTTATTTATTTATTTATTTGTAATAAGTTGAAATTAATATCAAATACGTAGGTCTAATAGTCCCATGGAGCTCTAAAAAAATCAAGTTCCTAAGTCAACGCAATAGAAAGAAAAGAAATAAATAAAAAAACATGGCCATTTATCCGACATATTTTGATAATAAGAATAAATAAAAACTCCTTACCGAAAATTGTAATTTTATCACATAAAATTTTTTTTTTTGGGACTACAACCTTTGGCAGATGGAGAATTGACGTGACGTACGAGTATATCATTGTATGGATGAGGAGCTCGTTGCTAAGTTATAATAGCTGCATGTGTCGATCCATCAGGTTAAGCTACGCTTGCCGGGGTTGGTCCGTGGATGGGTGACCATCTTTACATACTGAGGCTCCTCCATGCCTTGGAAAGCACGTTAAGCCATTGGTCCCGGCTGTCATTCGTGGATCTTTGACAATCGTTACGGATGGTCAGAAGCCCGAAAGACTGTCAACCAGTCATACCAAGGGGTATCGTATTACCCAGTTACTGGGTTGTGGAGGTCAGATAGATAGTCGCTCCATGTAAAATACTGGTATTCAGCTGCATTCGGTTAGACTGGAAGCTGACCCCGACATAGTTGGGAAAAAAGCTAGGCAGATGAGATGATACCATGGCGCGAAAGTCATAAACATTGAATCGTAGAAAAGGTCACCACTTCACCAGTTTTACCAGTGTAGACAGCAGATGTACTATAAGTTATGTAATTTTATCACTGTTTCAATAGCAAACTTGCTCTCTACGAATAAAAACTTTTCTGCTCGAAGTATAATTTAATAATTATATATTTTAAAAGCTTGTAAAACACAGTAATTTTAATTTTTACAAAATAATGTTAAACTCCAACAAGAAAACAACAAAAAAATTAAGCGCCATAGACCAAGGAATTACAAACTTTATTGTGCATGAAATTTTTAAAATATTCAAATCGTATTCTATTCTGAATTCAAAATTATCATGTTCCACATTCAAAACGTCGTTTATATGCTGATCTTTGGTTGAAAAAAAAAAAGTGCATCGTCTACTTATTATCCCGCACAGGTTGAAAATGTAAAGTGAGGTAAACTATGTACTAATACTAAAGTGTTCTTAATTCACACGAATATATTTACGACCAGTGATATGCACTCCTAACGCTATGAAAATCGATGCTGTAGAAATCAATGAGTGATGCTCTTGTTTAGGAAAAGTTTACTTAACAGGCTAATAATGATGAGAGTCACATAAACACCCTGAAGGTGACCCTAGCCAGAGATAGGAAAATTACCTGAGAAACGGTATTTCCTCGTAAAGCTGACTCCATCAGTATGAAAACCTGGCTGAGTTTCCTACAATGCTCATGACCTTTAAGGAAAGCGGCCAGCAACAGGCAAGGAAGACGATAGGATACAAGATATGTAAAGGTTACAGTATCGATATCGATCTACTAGCAAAATGATGAGGGCATCACCATATTGAGGTCATTACTACGTACCTTATCGTATTGGAGCTAGGGATGGGACATCTTATCTATTTCAAATAGAAAGTAGCACATTTTTTTTTGGTAAGAAATGAAAGGAAATGTTTATGATGATTTAGAATGAATTTTGAGTCTGAATTTAGGGTAAAAGGATTATTTTATTCATGCTTATATCCATGCACAAGAAGTTGCAAATTGTATAAATCTTCATACAATATTCATTCGGAATAATTTATTGAATTGAAAGCTCGAGCCATGCTATCTTAATCATAAATATAACAGGAACTTTACGACAGACATATATCATGGATTTACAGAGCAGAAAAATGTAACGAGACAGC
This sequence comes from Cosmia pyralina, assembly GCA_946251885.1. Classification (NCBI taxonomy): domain Eukaryota; kingdom Metazoa; phylum Arthropoda; class Insecta; order Lepidoptera; family Noctuidae; genus Cosmia; species Cosmia pyralina. Next base: position 4,061,692 of record OX276346.1, on the reverse strand, counting down.
CTACACGTTCACAATAAAATCTAACAAGCGTACCTCGAAAATTGCACATAAGTAACATCGCTTACAGATACATTACAACAAAACAATATCCCGAACTATCCTGTCGACATTTATCGATATTTCACATCACTGAGCCGGCCACCCCGCCGTGTCAATATAAGCCAGCCAATTGTGTATGAGTCGGCTACAATTCACGGCTATTCAATAACCTCTTCGCTCACCACAGATTGGTATCGGTACATACCAAACACAATACTAACACACGGGAAATAAAACTTTATTTTTATCACACTAAAGTCTTATTCGAACGCAAATGCAAAGTTGTTAAAAGAAATAGTTTGTGTATGAGCGCAGTGAAATTCTCTATGTGCGAAGGTAAAAAATTGGTAAGAAAACCTAATGACTTGGAAGGAGCTGTTTAGAAGCAAAAAATTGAGTATCGATTTATCAATTCAAGTTTTGGCGGACTGGTATCGGTATCTATTTAGACCGTCACTATTTTGATAGAAATGTAACGCCTCATGCTATTGAAATTTTAATATTATATTTTTTATGTTTCTTGTTACCTTTTTATCGTGTGAAGTGGAATAATGAGCGCATGACTTGTGAATTGTAATAAATTGCCAGTTTTGTAATAGCTTTTGCCTCAAAGCTTCAGCTGTGTATATTTCTTTACCAATCACATCTCTCTTAGCCTCCAAGAAAAAACTCCCACTTACACTTCGGCCAGTATTGCAGAACCTCACTCTCTGACCCCAGCATTACTTAAAATTAGTTTCATCCAATCCACAGGCTTTAAACTAGTTCGAAATAATGCTCAAATTTTTGAGTAAGGTTTTGTAATACCGACCTTAATCTCTTTCAAAAATTCTGAGCTTAACATCTAATTCCAGTTTCCAGTAAGTCACCACCTACACACGACACAAACCATAATCCTTCACTTCCAATCTGATAAACTTAACCGTTAAAGTTACTGTTCAAACAATATAAAAGTAAAACAATTCTTGAAACGACTGTTCTAACTGTCATTTTGGTATTACTCAAAGCTGGCGTAGCTGACAATCGTAAGGATACAATTTTTGAGTTGGCTAGTACTTTTAGGGTTTTCAGCCACAAATAATGATAAACGATCAGCACCCTAATTACGTAACATAGTATCAATCACAATTTGAATGATTTTGAAGCCTATTTTGTTAATCCACTGCTGCATATGTTCCAAAAATTGGTCTGCTCAACAACGTAAAAAACGCAATGAATGTTGTTGAACTGTCAAAATGAAACCGACTCCAACTGTGTGTTTCGCAATTACCCCGCTAGTCTGCCACACGTTTACGTACAAATTTAAATTATAAAAGGCGAGAGGTCTAGTCATAAGCGAGTTTTTTTTACATTGACGACATCTCTCTGAGGTCCCGGAGAAGTAAGATATGTAGGTAATTTAAGTACCCCAACATTCATGATTTTTTATCGTATTTATTTCATTTTGTAGCAACCCAAATTTTGTATTTGTGTTAAACAAATCAATAAGCTTGTCGCAGCTAACTTCTGCACATAAAAGTTACGCCACGACACCCCGTTATCCACCGATTTGTGTCAGAATAATACCAATAGGGAAGATCCCTACTACATGGGACTTAAAACCGTCACCGGCGGCGGCGCCGCGTAATGCAGGTAACATTATGTCCGATGTTTATAACTGTAATAAAAATATTTCTAGATAAACCTTTACTACGATTTATTTCATCGAATGTCAGGAAATTTTATTCCTAATCGTTTCTGCTGAAAACGGAGAAAGATTGGCGACTCTCCAATGTTAAGGATCCCATTCGTAAACTTGAAGACCCACAGAGTAATTAATAACCATTTGATGAACATCTGGCTGACATCAGCCATTTATTATTTTGAACGACTCTTTATCTTGAAGCACAATGCACAATTTTTCCTGTATATTTTGTTTCTACAGGTCAATCAAATTCCGGATTGTGTTTTGCTTAATTTAGAAACCAAATTCCTAGCAGCTGCTTTATACCATAAAACTTGACCAATGAAGCTATTATTAAATATGAAATACCATCACACAAATTCACATCGGAAACAAAAGAAACAATTTTACTTTTTCAAACGTCCGGAACACGTTTTCTTTCAAAACAGCATTCCATTAGTCTATACTTCGTGTTAGTGATGTGCGCATTATCGATAACACTCGCTTTTGGCCGCCCCAGTGCAGTGCCCCGACCTCGACTAACGGTACCAGCCGTCAATCTTACATCAACCATTTTACGACTGCTGTTGCACATCTCTATTATAAAAACATAACCTGTAAATTCTTATGTCATAAAGTTCAAATTAGGAACAGTATATTTTTGTGCTGTTCTTCTATTGGTTCGAATGTTTCTAGGTGTCAGATTGACGTATCGGGTGTACCTGTGCTTTGATTTGTTCCTCGTTTTTTTTACGACGCAGATAGCGAAGGGTTAGTAATAAAATCTCACAAGGATATTGGAACGGTTAATATCATTTCATTACCCTTCAGAGATACCGCCTCGTTTGAAAACAGTGGTATTTAATTTTAAACTTCCTCTCGAGCGTTCTAATTAAGTTTGATAGGTTAAATTGTAATTTATTTCTTCTTGGACCGATGATCAACATTACCGGTAATCGATCGACTTTGATTGGTGAATGAAAACGGACTTTTCTTAATGAAAAGTTTAACTGGTTCGACTTGTTACAAGGATCGATTTTCTTAAGTAAGTACTTGAAGCCGGAGCAACTTTGCTACCTGCAAATAGGTCAACCTGTCACTTCCTGTATTAATCCTAAAGGTGTTTATGTGATTACATTATCATGTGGATGATGAGCTGCATCCTACAGCATACCTACTAATATGATCTTGTATCCCAAAGGATAAAAAAAAATCCAGACCTTATCATTTTTTGACGAAAAATCGCTTGTTTAAGAATGACCTCGCAAGAAGATTGATAAAAGTTTTTAAATTGCAATGCATATTTATGTAAATAAAGTAGGTACGGCCAGCAACAGAAGTTGGTTAACACTGCACTTTTTTGACCTTTTTTTCCTTTTTGAAATGATTCGATAAACTGCATTTTTTTCGTTTAATCGTAATGAGTTAATGTGTTTAAAATTGCTAGTACTTTTGTTCCGATTTGAATTAAATATTTCGCTTAATAATTAAGATTAAAAAACTGCAAGCGTTATTCGACTTTTGTTGCTGACTGTACTTCTCTAAGTAGTGATATCCTGTAGGTTTTAAGCTAAAATAAATTATCACTAAAAGGGATAAAGGCTCCCTCCCGCAGACAGCCACGACGTGACTCTGGTGGAACAATTTCTATAAAAACTTCTTCAACTTAACGCTAGACCAAAGTCGCAGAAAACTATAAAAATAATCAAAATCGTTTCTCAAAAGAAAACTGTGCTTATGAAATATTATCATTGAGGCTTTTCTCATTTCATACCTACTTTCTAGCGAATAATTGGAAAGTAGATGGGAGCTGGTGGTGGCGATAATAAAGCACAAATGACTACGCGTGCGATTACACGCGACAGGACGGCGACAACTTCGCCCGTTGCCGTCACCCGCACATTTTGTTAAGGATGGCTTGACATGTGCGATTTTACGATTATGTAAGGGCAAGGTTACGATTGTTTTTTTTGTTTTTACGCTTGTGTAAAAGCTGCATAATGAGCCTATAACATTCCCACTGCTGGGACACAGGCCTGCTCGCGGTGAGAGGGAGTGGGCCGTAATCCACCACGCGGGCCCAGTGCGGGTTGGTTGATGTTGTGTCTTCGAATTTTTGGTTCTACTACGTGCCGGTTTTGTCACGATGTTTGCGCTTGTCAGAATTCGAACCTGCGACCTACAACTCGTAAGTCGCGGCCGTTACCACTGGGCCACCACTGCTCTGAAAGCTGATATGGCTGGAAAGACTGTTAAGTGAAGTGACGACTAATATAGACCACGAAGGTTGAGGAGATCGTGGAGTATGTTTGAGCCAAGACTAGCTGGACCTTAAGGGTCGAGAAGTGGGCGTCGGGCCCCAACACGAATTTCAGGTCGTTGAGACCGTCCTCAAGGAAGAGTTTTGGCCGAAGGGTGTCGTGTATCAGCGATTCCGAAGAAGGTTACGCGACACCACGCACCGCAATACGACGCCGTCACTTCGTATACAATAGTTTTATTAATATTTTGTGGTTTTTATAAATATGTATGATAGTCTGTAAGGTATTTATGGGTCATTGTTACCCGACATAAATGATATATTATTATTATAGGAATATGGTAGAAGAAGAAATGCTGCGCCGACTCCAATTAAATTTGGGAAATTTAAATAAGAGCAAGGCAGCCGATGAAGATGATGCTAGTGTACCTAAACTGTTTGCTAGATAAGTTTATTTCGAAATATGGACGTCTCCAACAATCCAAAAAACTTCCCAACAAAAATGCACTCATTTCCGTCTACAACTTCAATTCAAAAGGCAACATTAATGATCGCAGCAGTATAATCAGCCTTAGAACCTGGCCTGCGGGTTCCGTGTGGGCCGGCCGCTGTACCGTTAAGGATATTCTCTTAATCTTTAATCGTACAACTGTTGCCGGCCTTAGACAATGTCGGATGAGTAATGTCTCTAGTATTTGCTAATGTCACGTCTTGTTAGGAAGCCAGTCTGTGTGAGTGAGGGCCCAGTTGTTTTGATTTAGAAGTATTGTTTGTGAGTGTGTGTGTTTTTGGCGTTCGGATTTCTGTTTGGGGAAAAGATCAGGTTGTAAACATGTGTTTGAGGAACATTATTTGGTATAGCATAATAATCAGCCACTGCTGGGACTCCGGCCTCCTTTCTGTGACGAGTGGGCCGTAATCCAACACGCGGGCCCAGTGCGGGTTGGTAGATGTCACATGTCTTCGATTTTTTGGTTCTGGGACATGTCGGTTTCCTCACGATGTTTTCCTTCACCGTTTTGAGAGCAGTGGTGATAAAATAATTTACACAAAGTAAAGCGCCTGTCGGAGTTCGAACCTACGATCTACAAACTCGTAAGTCGCGGTCTTTATCACTAGGCTACCACTGCTCTCAGTTCTAATTTTGTATGTTATAGAGAAATCCTTAATCATAATCAGTTTTTTTTTTTTTTTTTTTAATAATACTTACAGTACGACACAACTTAGATGTAGCATAGATTTGAAAATTTGCAGTCATTCATTTTAATTTTACGAATGTGTTTGATTAGATGACTTTACAAGTTATTGCGTATGCGTAAAGATTATTTTCGCCTAAAGCAGTAATAAGGATTGGTGATGTTGAAGGCGCACTCAGTTCGGATCGTGATCGGTTTTACGAATTTTGCCGAAACTACATCAGTTGCAGTTACTGCAGTTACCTCGTACTGTACTGGATGTCTTCCAACTTAAACCAAAGATTCTTGAAAGTTAAATAGACAGGTTCTTCCAAGGAAAAACATTTACATAAGATCCTCTGCTGCTATTGAAATACAAAAGAATAAAGCGTTAAACCATGCGTTTAGAATTCCGACCCTGGGCTGTCACTAGGAACTGACGAGGACTGTCGTCTTATCGTTAAAATATTATTATGACCACCTTGTCTTCGAAAACCACTGACAGGCGTGCAAATTAAGTAAGCACTTACCTACTTAGCAAAGTGCTTAGATTTTATGTTCATGCCTTTAGCTTCTCATAAACTGTGGCTAGCGTTGAAATTACATGACAGAGGTGTATTGAACTTTCGACCTATGAAATATCATTCACTGTTATGCTTGAGGTAGGAAAATATTGGATTATGGCTAGAATCGTACAGGATTTTATGAAAGAGAAAGAGAATTTTGACTGACTCTACTACTGATTATCTGTGCCTTGATGTAGTTAATACTGCAGTTATTATAAAGGTCATAATACTCGTAGCACATAACTACTCTGCAAAGGATCGTCATCGTGTCGCCGCGGTTCGTGAGCTTGTCCCGAGGCGAGGCGATTACGTTACGATTCCGATTAGTGTGCGTTGCAGTAGAGAGTTTCATACAAAGAATACTGCACGGCTCGAGTTGATTCGGTGACGATCCCTTTCCGAGTTGAAATGTGTGCTATGACCTTAAACCTACTGACGTCTTTAATATTTAGTCTGGCAAGCCCTGTGTCCTCCTATATACAACGTGTCATTTTGCATCCTGGTCAGATTTCAGGGTGTGATACAGAACATCAAACCGAACAACTTTCTCCATGGGACCAACACCGTAATCGCGAAAAAAATTTTAACTGTCCCATAAAAAACTTCAATACCTACTCGACGGAAATGTATGGGACGACTGATTATATTTTCGCGATTACGATGTTGGTGCCATGGTTGACGAGGATGCAAAACGACACGTGGTATAACTAACTGCAGTCACCCATCCTATTTTCAAGCACGTTGACTATCGAAATCCCTATTTTGATCAATCACTAGCTGATATTACACAATCGGACATTTGATTTGATTTTGACTTAACATGATTAAATGATTACCCTACTGTCGGTATGTTATTGCAATCCAATCAATATTCATTTTAATCTCCGTTTACTATTTAACATTCCAGTATATGCACTGGCTTCGCAGGGTAATTTTATTAATCACTTAAAAGCTAATCGGAGTGTAAACGGAGTACAAAACACGATAACTAGTTTATTGACTATGAACGGTAAAGCCTAATGATTTAACTAATTTATTGTATCATGCTGAGTTACTGTCAGGTGGTTGGTTAACACCGGTGTAGTTAGATAAACCATGTTTTTAAGTCGTCTTATCAGCCTGCACAATAATGCTCCTGTAATATTTCTAAAATGGATGATTTTGCCAAAATTAACCATGACTGGCGATAGGAGTGGTGATAGAAAAAGCTCTTATTAATTTGGTTTTTTAGGGTTCCTTACAGGATCTTAAAGGATCACTTCGTTGTCCGTGTGTCTGTCTGTCTGTCAGTCCGTCAAGACCCTTTTTCTTAGGAACGCGTAGAGGTGGTATCAAGCTGAAATTTATATCAAATTCGTAAGTTTATGGTTCTTTGGCGCTCTAAAAAAATCAAGCTTCTAAGTAAACGCAATAAAAAAATACGGCCGTTTATGCGACATATTTTGATACTCGCAAGTAAACCAAAACCTACAGGGTACTTCTCGTTGACTTAGAATCATGAAATTTGACAAGAAGCATAGTTAATTTGTAATTTTATCACTTAGAATGTTTTTTTTTGGGATTACAAACTTAAATTTGCAGTTGGAGAATTTGACCGTGACTTACGTTAATGTTTGGGAGAACATGTTTTTCAACTACAATGTTAAGTTTGTTCTTGGGATAAATTCATCCCAACTACGGGACCCTTCATTATGCGTGGTCCGACACGCACCTGGCCGGTTTTTTCTCTTCATCTTCGTTTTAGTGACCTCTTACGACATTTATGAGAAGAAAGATGGTGGCTTATACATTACCGCTACTGGCGGACTTTCCTCTTTCCTATTAATCCCCCTCATGATTCAGACTCCCATTCCTTCTCAAGGCATACCATCCATTTAACCATTTCAACTAGACAATTTTTCCTGTCAACTCCTGTCAACAATTTATTATTAGGAAGTAATACCACCCAAGTGATGGGCGGACCGTAAAATTTACGCCTTAGTGATGCACCTGCGAATCGATACTAGATAATTATCGATGTATCGAATGGTGCAGCCCATTCCTTGTTTGATCTCCGGACATAGCGGGCCGCAGAATTTATTGCTGATTTTAATTGGCAACACTGTGTAAACGGATAGTTTGTGAGGGGATTTATTGAGTGTTGCCAGACTTACGGTTACGGTACGTCAATGTTTCCTTTTGGTGTTGCTATGACTGTTAAATGTTTTTGTCGTCTTTTGTTACTTCTCGTTTTCTTTGATTATTATCAGCGCAAGCGTCTAGTTTGTTCCCCAAATTGGAAGTGTTTAGGGTTTCTGCTTTGTTCATTATCTAAGATATTCGCAGTGCCACGTTTTAAAGCAGCTATTATTTTCTCAATGACTGTGATAGCCAAGAAGTTATCAAAATTTCTTCTTCTTCAGGTTATGGTTCTGTTGTGTTTATGAAATGATAGGTTATGTTACTGAGTGATCTCGACCACCTACGCACCTACTCACCTACGCTATAAATTAAAGAGATAGAGAGGTAAACTAGGGTTATTAAATTACAAAACTTTTCCATCTATCACTTCGCCCGTGGCCGCCTGACATAAGTCACTTTTTTAAAATTCTATGTTTGTCTCTTATACTATTTAAACATCCACGGAGGTTGCATGCTAAAACTCATAAGGTTCAGAGCCTCTACAGTACTTATTTACTGGATGCAAAAAAAGACGGGAACTCTCTGTTAAATCTGGAAAATAATATAAAAGCAATCTGTTCAGGAAAATCCTCAGACGCATATTCAGTGCAGTGCTGGAAAACGAACAATGGCGAACGCGGTATAACTATGAGCTCTACGAGATGTACTTACGACAAGCCTAATATAATGAAAACCATCAAAGTAGGACCTTTTCGATGGGCACGGCATGTCGCAAGAATGGACGAGACCAGAGCACCCAAAAGTTTCCTAGATAGTAAATCAGATGGCTGTAGAAGTCGAGAACGGTCCAAGCTCAGATGATTGGATGGCGTAGACCAAGATTTAACTCTTCAGGTGTTAAGAACTATTGGAGGGAGAAATTGAAGAGAAAAATTGGGAAATAGGTCACGTTGGAGAAATGTCTTGACCGGGCTAAGGCTCACCCGTGGCTGTAAAGCCTTAGATGATGATATAGTGAGCCTATAATGCTCCCACTGCTGGGACACAGGCCTCCTCTCTATGAAAGGGCTGTAATTCACCACGCGGGTCCAGTGAGGGTTGGTGATGTTGACATATTTACAGCTAATCCCAGCAATCAAGATATTTTTTGAGAGAGAGAATAAGTACATTTTGACATTGTTATTCCCGTTGGCACATCCATTGCAAACTAGGTACACTCCTACCAACTTATCTGTGAAATGGCGAAAATTAGAACTACGGCCGTCATGTTGAAATGTCTTCGATTGTGTCGACGCATGTCATTCGATTGTATCGACGCATCGACGGTGGCGTCCTCTTTCAGTTCACAGATAAGTTGGTAGGACTGTATAATATTACTAAGCCGTAAGTTCAGTTTATATGACAATGTGTGTTTTGAAGAACAATGGGTCGTGTGAGCACAATTTGCAAGTACTTAGGGTAATAAAACAGTTTGTATAGTATTGAGGTTTTGGTAGTAAGTGGCGATGTGCTTATTTTGGAATGGTCTATTTTGAATGTAGTGTACAAGGTGTATTTTAAATAACTCACAACATCTTAAGGGGTCATTGTACTCATTATTATGAACAACTTTTGCTATGGGTACCAAACCTAAAATCGCGAAAACAATATCTGCTGTTCCCTGCATTTATGTTCGCATAACTCGTCAAAATGTAGGAAACAGCTGTTTTTTTTTTTTGTAAAATAAATTTTTGGTCTTAGTTTTTCTTATTGTCCGTTGAATAACTTAAAAAAGTGAGGCATAGATGATGACTTTGTAGGAAACAAAATACTGGTCGTGAAACACTTAAATACAATTGTTCAAAAAGCTCGTCTTGTAGCTGAAAAAAAAAACCGGCCAAGTGCATGTCAGACCACGCACAATGAAGGGTTCCGTAGCTGAAAAGAATTTATTGCAAAAACAAACTTAACATTGTAATCCCAATAAAAAAAAAAAATATGTGAATAAATAACAAATTAATAATTTTCGGACTTTTTTCTTTACTTGTGCTGTGAGACCTTACTTCTTGCCAAATTTCATGATTCTAATATAACGGGAAGGTTTTGATTTACTTGCGAGTATCAAAATATGTCACATAAATGGGCGTATTTTTTTTTTGCGTTGACTTAGAAGCTTGATTTTTTTAGAACTCTAAGAAAACATAGACCTACGTATTTGATATTAATTTCAACTTCATGCCTCCACGCGTTCCTGAGAAAAAGGATCTTGACACACTGACAGACAGACAGATAGACTGACGGAAAACAAAGTGATCCTATAAGGGTTCCATTTTTTTCTTTTGAGGTACGGTGCCCTAAAAACGTCTTGGAGAATATTTCTTATTAGTTTAAACCAGTATATTTACTTCGGGATTCAAACTACATAATGTATTTCAGAATAAAGCTTAGTAATAAATATTCTAAAATGAATAAGTTTCTAACTAAAGCAAGATTTCACAAAACTATTTAAGACTTGTGAAACTCGAAATGATAATTCTACTCTGATCATCCAAATTAATCAAACACAAAACTCTCTCACAACAACATCGATATAAAGCCACCCTTAGACAACACATTCACTGACAAGCTAACAATGCTGTTAGTACGTTTCCCGATGACGCAAGCGCACCGTTGTAAATAATATTAACACATCGCGGTTGGGCCTTCGGGTTGGGCCGTGTTCGTCGGCATTTGCAGAAAGCACGATGACGGTATTTCGGTATTGGAGGCTGTGGTGTCAGTGTTGGCGATTTATATATTTATTTAGGTTAGCCAACAATAAACTAAACATTTAAAATTTAATTTAAAATTGATTTTAATAATTTTGACTTGAAACTGTTTTGCGAAGAATTCTAGCATATTGAATTGTTTCAGTTAGCAAACACTTAGCTCAAAAAGCACTCACCGAATGACCTTAACAGCGGGTTATTGCTAGTTTGCCTGTTGAAAGCTAGTGGAAGTTCAAGCACAAAGAGCTCAAACAGTTCTTATGAACCTGCTCATCAAAATTATCGTAAGAACATCTCAAATTTTTTGTCATACTGAAAAATTTAAGTTACAAGGTTCCCAGGTTCTACCCTTGGAACCACGTCAGTTAAGAGTTTGCATACCTGAAACTCCAAACACCTTTTTACGGTTCCGTTCCCGAAGGGTACCGACCCTATTACTCAGCCTCCGCTGTCCGTACGTTCGACGGCGGCGCTGCGGCCCATCCGTCAGTCTGTCTGTCAGTTGTATCATATGAGCCGAAATAGATAGACAGTTGAAATTTTCTTAGATTGTGCCGCTATGATATTAAATAATAAACATAAATTATAGTAAAAAATTAAAGGGGGGTCCCAAACAAGAATAAAAAAAAAATGTGTTAAATGTTAAATATTGTAGGTGGTGTACAAAAAAACCAGGCTGCAAATAAATTGTTATTGCTTTAACGTTAAAGCAATAACAATTTAATTCAACAAATTGCTACAAATAGGACCCTACAAAATACACAACGTTGTTTTCCTTTGATTACAGACGAAAGCGGGCTGCCCTTTCGTTCGCTCGCTCATACATAGGGCAAATATGAGTTAAAATAACAATTTTGTAATATATTGTCGCTTGTAAACTATACGATAAACATTTTGCAATATGGCGTTTGTGAATTTTGAATAAGGTAGAAGTGGGAGGGAATGGGTGTTGTGTGTTCATTTACCTTCATATATATTATATTTATTTACCGTAAAATAATATACAAACGTGCGTGCGCATTAATGATACAATTTTTATCTTACTAGACATACTTTTTATCTTATACAGTAGAGTATTATATCAATAGCATCCTCTATACTATAGCATTGTTATTTTTTAATGAAAAGTAAAACCAATAAAGCACCTTGTATAGATATCCACAAAATTACCACTAACAAATAAATTAATTCCAGCATTTCACACGCAAAATTTGTATCGATAATAAAATCGAGTAATTCGATCTATCGATATTGATGGGCCGCGTCGCGACCCTCGCGACACTAAAGGCGCGTTAGAAATACTACGCTCATTTGCTTGGCCCCGACATTGGAATTTTGCGCTAGGGATGGGCAAAGTTTTATGGAAATTAGTCGACTAATCGACTGTTGCATCGCATTTCATAGATTTTATTGGCTTTAATTAGAATATTACTTGGTTATCTAATTAACCCTTCGTATGCCGAGCGTGGATTCACGGGAGACACAATGGCTATTTAATTGTGTCTGTAATTACGTCATTGGACTCGTTAAACACTGCGTCTTCGGAAATTGACTTGAAAAGTTATGAAATATTTAAGTTAGAAACGCACATAGGTACCTAATATGCAAGCAACAAATTATTTAATTTCCTGAGTTTATTAAAAAGTTTTTAAGATTTAGTTATCTTTGAATTATCTTTTTAATTTTATTAGGGAAACCTATTCATAGATACTGACATATTTATTCTTATTTAACCATTTATTGATAACAGTGATGGTTTTAAGGGGATACATCGATAAATTTTGTGTTTTTAAAATTCCTATAAAACCAAATGTATGTAGTTAAATCATTTAGATTTTCCGTAAGTGTTATTTGACTATATTGTCAACTACTGTACTAAAACCGAAACATGATTACTTGAAATTTTTTCGATAGAAAAAAATTCCAATAGTTTTATACGATTATACGTAAACAGTTCCTTAGTGTGCAGTAAAATTTGCTTTAAATCGACACGAATTTAAATATGTTACGAACTTACTAAGCTAAAAATTGATTTCAGTAAGTATAACATTTTATCTTAAATCTACATTTAAACGAAGCGCGTTTAGTTCCGGTGCGCGTGAGAGTCTTCTATCTCGCGCGTCGAACTAGACATCCATAACGCCATATCACCGAGCTAAACCATGCTTCAATGTATCCTCTTAAAATCACGGTAATCCCAATAGTAAGCAATAACCCTACATTTAATAAGCTAATAAAATCTCTATGACATTAATCACAAAACTACCAACCGATTATTATTCGATTCAACATAATCGACTAAACGTAATCAACTCTAATTCATTTTCCAGCACTTCTTGATTTATTTTAAAACAGTTGTATAAACGTCAGCACTAGTACAAGGAAATAATTTAATCTACTCGATGCCATAAATATTTAAAAGCATTACTTTAACAACTGCTAAAGAAACGGTATATTTTAGTGGAAATATAAGATATAATTATGTCATTCCTCGGGAGTCAAAGATTCAATGAATCTTGAATCGGTAAGGAGGTCAAAGGAGGTCGGTATAAATAACAATACTAGCTTGTTATTGCTCCATTGCAGGGCAAAGGCCTCTTCTCATACTGAGAAGGGACGAGCATTGATCACCACGGTTGCTCATGAGGGTTTGGCGATTTCAGCATATGAAGTATTAACTGTACGTCCAGAGCCCTATTTTAAATCTATTGTAAATTGTACATGATCGGCTATAATTATACAAGTTTCTGTTTCAAATAAATTATTACAAGTTACAAATTTGTCATGGTGGAAAATTTACAAAATTGAAAATGTACCTACAATTTTACATCAATCAATCTGCCTAGCCTTTTCCCAACTAAGTTGGGGTCGGCTTCCAGTCTAATCGGATGCAGCTGAATACCAGTATTTTACATGGAGCGACCGCCTATCCGACCTCCATAACCCAGTAACTGGGCAATACGATACCCCTTGGTAAGACTGGTTGTCAGACTTTCGGGCTTCTGACGACCCGTAACGACTGTCAAAGATCTACGAATGACAGCTGGGACCAACGGCTTAACGTGCTTTCCGAGGCACGGAGGAGTCTCGGTATGTAAAGATGGTCACCCATCCATGGACAACCCCGGCAAGCGTAGCTTAACCTGATGGATCGACCCGTTGCGGCTGTTATTACCTACAATTTTACATATTTCTGTTTAATTAATAAACTCATTATTACCTAATCTTGTAAGACTAAAGAGACTAGTCTCCACGACACAGGGAATCCTAGTGTGGTGGCTATAGTGTTATGTGAATATTGAATGCTTAGTTCTTAAACAATAAAGTTTTTATTATTATGTTATTAATTTTCTTTCTTATATATTTACATTTTTAAATATTTCTTAAAAAAAGGACATAAAAAACATTTAAAAATATAAAAAAATAGAGGTCCGCCGGTATCGGGAGCAGGGTCCAAGCTACCGGTGGTTAGGGCTGCAGAGACAGGAACCTTCTCACAATGCGAGCCGTATCAAGGAGTACTGCCTTCTGAATCAGGCCCTTGATCCAACCGCCTAACGATATCCTCGAAAGATGTTGGTCGAGGCTTTCGGCCATCAGGCCATTGGCCGTGACGACAATCGGCACAATGACAGCCGAGCTCACATTTATTATTATTATTATTAAACATTTTCACTTTACAAGTGTCAGTTTACCCATTTGTAGTGTAGCAGTGTTGAATACTTGTAATTACAAGTTTACATATTTTGTAAATTGTAATATAATTCTGACAGGTCAATTTTGTGCCTCAACCTAATAACTAAAGAAATAAAAATTTTATATGCAAAAAAATGGTTCTAACTTACAACAAGTACTGAAAGTAGTGATATTGGTGATAATGAATATGTGATTGAACGGTATCGTCGAGTTTTTCGTAAAAAGATAAATTTTACTTTTAATGTGACATATTTTACGTACAACGATAAATTTCAGGTTGGCAAGACTAGGTACTGTCGAATATTTGATAGCAAAAATGGGATTGAACACGATACGAACAGAAATGCAGCCCTTACACCGACTGAGCAAATTTTGTATGTATTGCACCTGGATGTATTGTATACTAGATAAAGGATCAAGAATCGTAATTTTGTTGTTATTCTCCATGACTTTAGTGATGCACCAAACCAATAAGAAATGTACTCCGTGAAACACTATAATTCTAAACTCATGAGTAAACCCTCCCCTCATTAATCTACCCTCATTTATCCAGTCAACTGTTGAAAAACCTTCTCGAGTTCGCGGTCTTTATAGTCATATTTGTGTCGAAAACTTTTCCAGTCCGCCCGGCTCTGACGTACATTTTGACCGTTATTGTGTCTGCATCTTTACTGCTCTAACTTGCACAGGGTGTAGTGAAAAGAACAAGGATGGCATACCGTCACATGTCAAGTCTCTAAAACACACCAACAACGCTATCAGTTAAGAATCTGCACCAAACTTACATTCTATGTAAATTGTAACTACATATTTGTAAATACAACATTGTCATCGAAATCGACAGGCGTTTTCTACGTAAGTAAATGTTTATTAAACAACATCTACAATTGTGATAATTGTAAGTTATTTACTTGTTAGTTTCTAACATATTTGAATGATTTCTTAAACAGAACTTGAAATAAAACTTGACAAATATGTAACTTTTCTACAAAATTGTAGCAATGCAACGTTTATTAAACAGGGATGTTTTCTCATGATATTTTCCTTCATAGTAATCAGTAATTAAATCCAGGCATTCAAAACTTTTTATTTATACAATCAAATAAAAGGTAGAAAAAAATTAAAGGACTGTTAAAAATGAGGCGAATCCCGCGCGGGACGAAAAAACAATCGATTATTTTATGATTTAGATTACGTGCATACAATTTTAAAACAAGAGACTGACGAATGATTTTCATCACAGACTCAGCCTAGACTGAGGGGGGGGGGGGGGTTAATGAGGTTAAAAAGGCCTTTGTACTTAACTGTCTGGACACTAATCTATTTTGTTGACTTTAAGGCCTCAGCCTCGAATTTTGCGGGCAGCGGGGCGGCAGCTGCGGCGGAGCGGGAGCGGCAGGATTTTATGCGTAAAAACAAATGGACCGGACCTCCAAAACAGCGGCGCGGTAGCGGGGCGGGACATTGCGAGACGCGCCGCCACCGCCGCCGCCGCCCCGTTGCCCGCGAAATTCGAGGCAGAGGCCTAAAACGCATACAGGAAATAGTAGTTTCAGTTATATTGATTAGGCTCCCGTAGTGAATGAAATAAAATGTGACCAAAGGAGCCAATTAGGATGGACAATACCATCCTCCTGAGTGATAATAAAACAAAATGCGATCATCAGTTTATGTGCCAAGCAATCATAGCACCTTATTAAATATGGTGTAACTTTTGTTTTTCCCGGCTGCAGTACCAAAATTCTATAGATTATAAATTCCAAAATTCTATAGATTATAAATTCCAAAATTCTATAATTTACAATCGGGTTTTTTGATATTTTTTTTATTTCAATCTTTTTGGTTTTGTTAATATAGGTTTGGAATTGACTCATTACTAGTTTTTATTTGATACCAATATTGTTGTAATTTATTTTTAAAAAACCTTTTTCTCTCTTTTTTTTGTATTTTCAGATACAATATATAAATATTATATAACCTATTTACTTTCACAATTAAGGCGAATCTAACGACACCTCATATGTTAAAATCGATCAAGCTTTTGTTTGATAACAAAGTTGTTGTAATTTATTAAAAAAAAAAACTTCCTCTTTTTTTATATTTTCAGATACAATATATGAATATTATATAGCCTATTCACTCTCACAAGTAAGACGAATCTAATGACATCTCATATTATGTTAAAATCTATCAAGCCGGCTATAGAATTTGTTACGTACTAATTCCGTCACGCCCTTATTTTTTTCCGAAGAAAAACGGTGGTACCTTTGAACATTGTCGTACATAAACTAGTTGAATGGCAACGTATCTCGTCGACTGTCACTTGTCAACTAAAGCTTAAGTTTCGAACATACTGTACCGTTAAAATAGATTACAAAATATCCATAGATTATTTTGATGTGTGTTCTAAACATATTTACATAAATCTATTTCATCTTAAACTAGTGCATATTTTAATTTAACAGCCTAAGACATGCATTAAACTTAGATTCCATTGAACATTTATTTGACTGTTTTACAAAAGAACTTTAAGTCTACCACCATAAGGTAGAAAATCGCTTGTATTTTCCAAAAGCTCACATAACGACTGCACAAATTCGCATTTTCTCCCCTAATAAGGAACAAAAACATGTAATACTTATTATATAGTAATAAAACTAAATAACCAAAGAATATAACTTGCTATTGTTTCCTACGTAACATATACAGTAAATAAATAGTAAGGACTTGAGGAGTTAGGAGTAAAACGTAATAGAAATTGATATGAAAGTGTCGGTTTGGCCATTGAGGTTATAAATCGTTATTGTTTACCCCGGTGGCGTATTGGCGTGAAATCTGACTGTTCATTGGAAGGTCTTGATTTTAAATACGGCTGTGCGCATACGAGGGAACGTGCGTGGTATGGTCGCGTTGCTCGCAAAAGTTTCGAGCCGGTGAAAACTTTCCATATATTTTTTGACTGTAGAATCCTAACTAATTTTATTTATAAATGCGAAAGTGAGCTTGTATTTTTGTTTGTTTCGCTTTCACGCTACAACGACTAAACGGATTTGGATGAAATTTGACACATTGTTGTTGTTTTTTTTTTTTGGACCTGGAGAACCTGGATCGCATACGAAGTCACGGGCAAAAGTTAGTTAAATAATAATGGCAGAATCTGTAAGAGAGCATTTAAATAAAACGATGAACTCGCGGATTATAATATAAATCAACATTCCAATATTCTTTTTTAAACAAAATTATTAAAATGTTGGTCTGAACTATTTGTCTGAATCTCGCATTGCCCTGTTTTATGTCCTGCTATGGTCATAACATTTTATTTTTTTGGATCTTCTGCAAAGGATACACATAATAAAAAACACAATAATAAAAAAGATTATTTTACTTGTGCTCATACAATTATAGGAGACCACAGCATGCACATAATTTTATTATAACTGGGTGCAAACAGGATAGGAATAAAAATAGAGAAAAGAAAAGATGAAATTTGAAAAAAATAAATAAATTAATATTGTTTAAAAGTATAATAACAATTATTATACATTTGTTGTTGACTATTAGAGGGAAGAAACATAGATAAATACATTGATATAATTATTTGATTAATTGATTATTTGATCGCCTGGTCGCAATTGTTTTGGTCGCAACTTTTTAGCGATTCACAGTGAGAGAACACCCTTACCCAAACAAACCTCAGTTAAAAATAGTGACCGTGTGAAAACCGTTCCAACTTTTATAGAGTTTTATTCAACTTGGAAGGAATTTATTTTATTGGATATTTTGAAATTTTATTTAAATAGACGCGAAGTAGCTTAGAGTTATTAGTTTATTATTGTTTATAAATGGTTCACTTTATATGTGATTTCTAGTTAAAGTAACAATGGTAGCAACAGGTACTTTAACTCAATAACGTTAGTAAAAGCACACTTAAAATTCCTTAAGGGGTAAGAAAGGTTCAAGCTACATTGTAGCTTGAACCTTTCTATATACTTCTATGTACTTGCAACTTCTAGTAACAATTTATGCAATGTAAAATATACCTTTATTTTTCTGTGACTACACATTATGTGTAAACAAAGATTCTTGATAATTTGGAACAACCTAGACAGACATATTTTACTATTTAGTCGTAAACATATTTGTAACTAGATTTTGCCAGCGGCTTCGCCCGCGTGGATGTCGGAAAATATCCCACGGGAACATACTACTGGGAATTCCTTCCTTATTCCTTGTCTACATTATAAAGGGAACCTCTGTGCAAAATTTCAGCTTTCTAGGTTCAAGGTTTAGGCTGGGTGTTGATGAGTCAGGCAATCAGTCTCTCAGTGAGTCAGGACTTCTCTTTTTATTTATATAGATTTTTATTAAAATTTTCTCATGCCACAAAGATTAAAAGACATTTAAAATACCTATATGTACACTTTTGGCCAATTTATTTGAAGCACGTTTTATATGAGATAAGAATGGCACGATGCGGGCCAGATCAAACGTTTAAGGGATTTTACGACGGATGCATACTTAATTTAGCTTCCAGTGTATTTTTGTATTCACAAAAGTGTACTTAGTTATCTTTTAACTCTTGTTCACTGTTCAGAAAAGGATTTGATAAAATAACTTCTGATTTTACCAGGTCTCCTAAAAATCAAAAGCAGCCGTAGGAGCAAGACTATCGCGGGTAGTTCGAAAGAGATACCGTGGCCCTGGCACGGGCAACTGAAGGAACATGGGTGGGTTTTAGTCAGTAAAAGTCTGACACGCCCTCCCGCTCTGCCCAGAGCGGGAGAAGTCATTTGATGATTTCCCATCCACAAAAAAAAAAAAAAAAAAAAAAGGAGCAAGACTATACCTATGGTTACCGATTAATGTCTTTGAAAATCATGTTCGAAACTGAGTTTGAATTTAATGTTCCAAATTTAAGTGACACCGTACAGCTTTTACTCATTTACATTTAAATTACGAACTTCGAACAATTTCTAGCGCTTATATCTGAGAGGTACACTGCGTAGCAACGTTAAACACCCAAACACAAACCATAATTTCAAGTAAATATTGAAAACCTTACGTTATTAAAACCTTGAACTCCCAGGTCAACATTTTGACATTCAGGCAACACGATCCCTTGCCGTGACGTCATATATTCACGACTTTACATTCAGTATGCACACATGCACTTGCGATGAGAACATTTGTTATCGTAACCATCTTTGTCATAAAGATATTTTGATGGTAATTGGGGATTTTTCAACGTTTTTGTGTGACTATAAGTTATTAATTATGTCCTTTGATTTCTACATATCTTGAGACTATCCGTAAATGATGTTAACAGTCAATTTTACAATTCAACGTATTCTGCGGGGTAATTGTAAAACATAGGTTACAATGCCTCTCATTTTGACAATACGACAATATTCATTGCGTTATTTATACTGTCGAACAAACGAATTATTCAGACATAATATGAAGCAATGCATTAGGAATTTCGTTGAAATTCCCTCGGACTGTGAAATAGAGTATGTTACAAAATTGGGGTGCTGGGGTTGCGAACAGATCACACACAACACATGACAATTACTGAATTATGTTAGCAATATCATGTCAGTCAATGAATTCACTATTAAAAATACCCTCAGGAATAGATAAATTGACTAAACTAAGCTAGCAGTAACTTGATCAAACCTTACGTGCACTACTTCGAATGAAATTAATGTTTGTACGAAGCAAAGGGCGAAGGCAAACATTAAAAAGTCATAAACGCCATTGATTCTTACAGCCTGAGGTTATGACGAAACAGATGCACAATGCAAGTGGAAGTTTGTAAAGGGCCAGAGGAGGCCAAGACTGACCTATCACGATCAAATTAAACATACTTGTAAATTACAACCAATTGTGTACTAAGAGATTAGAGCGTTATAGAATATAAGCCTAATCTTCTGCTAACCCTGTTTTGATTACTATGCAAGAGGTATATTGTCATGTTCCTTGTAAAAAATGAGGTGGGTCTTTTTTATTGGTCGCAAGTGTTTATTTGTGTGACGTCATTATTAGCAAATTAAACTAAATTAGTTTTGGATATGCCAGTATAGCTAAGTTCTATTAAAACTTTATCAAAATGACTGATGAATAACTATTTCTTGTTTCAGGTATGCAAATGCGAGAGAAAAAAATTATCCATTTTATAAGGTGTCCGTAAGTACCTAAATTGACAAAAAAACTTCGATATTTTAGTGAATAGTAATTTATCTATTGATTTTGTGATATTTATTTATTATTTTATGAGCTGTTAAATGGTATTAAGTACAGGCTCTTAAATATGTATGATGAACTGTTAAGATGTAAATAATAGGATTAGGTATCGTTAGGCTGTTTTAATCCTTCGTATCTATCGGTAACGATCTTGAGACGAGCAGGATATATAATTTATTGGTTGATTTATTAGTCGTAGCTTTGGATTGATGGCCATACTCAAACTGAATTGTGGGGAAGATTCAGTCAGGAAAAAGCTAAAAGAAGTTTTAAAATGTTGGGAAAACTATATTTTACAAACGATGTTTAGTAAAAAACTATTCATACTAAAAACATTTGTAGAATTTGAGCTTGGTAGGTTTTGATATGAATTTATAAATAAAAACTTTTTTACAAAAAAAATACAACCGACTTCCAAAAACAACTACAAAGTGAAAAATAACTTTAATTTTGGAAGTCGGTGTCTAGTTAAATGTATTTTCGTTTTTTGTCACCGACTTCCGAAATTAAAGTTATTTTTCACTTTGTAGTTGTTTTTGGAAGTCGGTTGTATTTTTTTTTTGTAAAAAAGTTTTTATTTTTCACTTTTTAGCTGTGGAACCTACCCCACACAAATTCTAATACCACTACCTGCAAAACAAAGTACTCGTAGAACATCATCCATATAAAAGTGGGGAAAAAATACGTATCATTGAAGCTAATTCAAAAACTACCAAAGCAAAGTTAATAAATTTTATATGGGACCAACTGTGATGTATACCCTCTCGAATAAAACAAAAACAATCCAAATCGGTCCAGCCATCTTCGAGTAATCGGGGAACATACATAAAAAAAAAAAAGAAAAAAAAAAAAGGTTCCGACGAATTGATAACCTCCTCCTTTTTGAAGTCGGTTAAAAATAAATAGCGTGCAGTTTTGAATTAAAGGGAGAAATCTTTAGTTCAACAGTGGAGACTCGAATTTACTAGACTCAATTCCATGGTTTTATAATGTACTTCTAGAACCTATACAATCCATGCCCGATAAAGAACTTTCTCTCAATCATTCGCTCTACATCGATCCAAATTCTTTACCAGACGATCACTTAACAACAAGGCGATACTCCACGAAGTACCTTATCTGTCTATTTCATATTTGACAACCGAGATAAATGTGACACTCCACAACACATAAGCGCCAAAGCGGCTTATCTACATGAAACACGTCGAACCAAAAAAAGTGAATGATTTATAAATATAATGTCTTAATTAGCTAAAATAAGATTAATTAGATACCAGATCGCGGATGTTTGTGAAACTCTTAAAGTGTTAGTCGATAAAAGGAAGTTATTAATTTGAACTGTCAATACTGTGCCGTTGAACTTGGCCCGACTTGTACAGGGCTAAGATGGTGGAGTATGCTGCTTGCATACCTACCTACCTACTCGTACTTGTAAAAGGCGTCTAAACCCATTATCTAACCTTAAAGGTTGGCCACTAAGACATCGTGTTATGAGTTTTGGATAAGTTTTTAAAGAAAACTTAAAGTAGTAGCCACGAAAAAAAAGTCAGTGAAAAAATTGGATTTAGGATTGTTAAAAAAAATTGAATATCACTAAAAACGTGTAAAAAGCACTGCCTTATTTCGATAACTTTGGCGTAAATAAGTCACCTAATTTCCTGTTTTTTCCAGCGTAATGTCAAGAGATAAGCTCTTTTTTCAATACACTTCCTCGAAAACTGGTTCATATCGCACTACGATTAGGTTCACAATGCAATATATTTCAAACGCGTGCGATTTTTCATTTTTCAACACGTGTGCGGGAATAGAACCTGCCACAGATAACCTATACCTATATACATAGTCCAAATTGGTTCAATGCCTCTGTTCACACCGTCTTTATTCGGAGGTGAATGTTTTTTTTTTAATCTTGGCAAAGAGATAATTATGCGTGTTTACGGCGTTAATATTTTTTGAATATTGAAATAATGTTTATAAATAGAATATCATAAAACACGATGATTATTACAATAAAAAAAACGTTTATGAACAAATTAACATTTATTTGTAACTCAAAAATATTTGAATTTTCTGTTTCATATTAGGCTGTTTATCGGCATTATACCTTTGCTTCTCCTTCAACCTGGCGAAAGGAAAGCGCGGAAAAAAAAGAAAATTTAAATCATAGTTCCCTAATACATTATTTCATGACAAAAACATTTTTCGTTATTTTATTTTATTTCTTCAAAAGTGTATTGAAAAAGGTCGTATGATACACGTGGATATTTCGGCTTAATTCCACCCCGAATGCAATAACAAAAATTCTCCACTTGTGTATCAAAATGTACTATTGTTTCCCAATTAAATGTAACTTTACTTTACGAAATTCCAGAAAAAACCGCCATTTTCAGAAGCCACAGTGCTAAAATAATTATTCAAAATCAAAATAACTCTTCTTTGGAATCTCGCATAAAATGTGTTGAATGCCATCTGTATCAATTCACCTTTAAAAAACCAGTCGACACAAGTAAATAAACATACCATTCCCACTTAAACAGCCATTGAAATATTTTTATTCTGCCATTATTAGCAATATTGTCTCCCATAGAACATGCTTACTCACAAGGACTTACGAGTACCTTAGGCACCTGCCCCACCGTCCAGCTGTCAACGATTTTCTCGCTTAAAAAACGAACAATTATAGGTGTCGTGTTATTAACAGCCAGTTGCAGAAACAAACTTTTGTTTCATGGAGACTTTAAATCATGCCTTCCCTTATATTATGTATTAAAAAGAAAGTGACAGCATCAATTTAAAGTCTCTATTAAACTAATGTTGTTTTGTGCAACTCACCGCAAAAGAGATACATATCCCGTGTCAGTAATAGTTGACCGCTGACTGTTCACACCGCCGGCGAGTTCTTGTTTGTGTTAGCGACAAGAGCTATCAAAGAGAGTACTCGCACAGCAACGTTCGCTGGCTGGGCTGAACACTCGCTGAGTGACTCACGCTTTACCAGCGAGTAATCGTTCGTCGCCGTTGCGCACTCGCTGTTCGTTGGTCGCCAACTCGTTTTTAGTTGCTACTTCTACTCGCTTCTCGCTAAGACGGGTAGTAATGCCAACTAGCTCCACCATTGAGTAAAAAATCATAAGTCTAGAAATATGGAACACTTCGAAATTTCCTATGTTCACATTTTTAGTCAGATGAGGTAGGTCAGGTGAGGTAAAAAAAATCAACACTAAACCTCGGGCTCGAAGCCTCAGCTTTTTGGCGTTAATTTCTTTTTTTATAAGCTTTTCTTCTTTCATTTTATAAGCTTCGAACCTAGGAGGTTTAGTGTTGATTTTTTTGATACAAAACTTTCTACATCATCTGACTAAAAATGGTAACATAGGAAATTTCAAAATATTCCATATCTCCAGACTTATGATTTTTTTCTCAATGGTGGCGCTAGTTGGCATTATTACTCGCCTTAATCGCTGGCGGTGGGACGGGTGCCTTAGGTACCATGGGTTCGCATCTTGCATCCCACACTACCACTTGATGTTGAGAGCAAACTTCAAGACCTACAGGAAAAAAGATGGCGACAGGACTCAACAAGTAACGATGTGTAAAGATGTTTATGATTTACGATATTTCGATTGTCAATGACCAAGGGGATTACAGCACTGCAGTCTGTTGTTTTTGTGGTAGTTTCTCATTCTTTTTTGATAGCTTGGTAGAAAACTGTTTTCTTTCAGGAGTTTCTAAAAAAGAATAAAACTAGTCGGATGTATTATTAGTTCTACTACAGGGCCCTGTGGTAGCCTAATAATTTTAGAAAAAAGTACGATTTAAACTCACCGTGTAAAGGCTCCTGCAGACAGACGCGACGCGACTCTAGTAGAACAAATTCTATAAAAATTTCATGGGCATTGTTCTACAAGAATCGCGTCGCACCGTCGTATCGCGCCTGTCTGCGGGAGCCTTTACTCCTAATAAATTATATTATGTAAAATACATCCAGGAAAATTTTCAAAACTTCAAAATGTAAGTCATCGGACATGCATTAGAATTAGACTATACAACGATGTTACTTAAGTTACTTGTTTCCAATAAATACCAAAGTCGTTAACGTCTCGTCCCCGTCACATGTAAGTCCTAACAATAAATGCTAATAGACCGCTATTTAAAACTCCGACTACAAATATAAGTCCAGCAAATACATTTTTGCATTCCACTTATTGAACTGGCTTTGAACTTGAGAGAATCACTGGAATACCTTTTAAATATCTTAGCGAGATGATAATAATTATTGGTTATTTTAAATGTATGGTTTTGGATACCGACAAAGTGGGTTAAGTTAGGGATCCTCAGAAAAATCGAATTCAGAAAATTATGCTACTTACAGCAAAATAGCGCTTATTACCAGTGGTCCCTGCCGTAGTCCCTGGATTTTTTGTGCCGAATTAAAATGGTAGTCTCGTAAATATGATTTGCGACAGTCAATCTGCCTAGCATTTTCCCAACTATACTGGGGTCGGCTGCCAGTCTAAGCGGATGCAGCTGAATACGAGTATTTTTTAGGGAGCGACTGCCTATCTGACTCCCATAACCCAGTTACTGGGTAATACGATACCCCTTGGTAAGACTGGTTGTCAGACTTTCGGGCTTCTGACGACTCGTAACGACTGTCAAAGATCCACGAATGACAGCCGGGACCAACGGCTTAACATGCTTTCCGAGGCACGGAGGAGTCTCGGTATGTAAACATCCACGCACCAACCCCGGCAAGCTTAGCTTAACCTGATGGATCAACCCGTACGGCTGTTATTACTTAGCCACGAGCTCCTTACTTAGATTTACGAGTAGATTAGAAAACACGGCAAATCTAACTTGGAGAGGTGTATTGATGTAGATTATGGTTATAATTATGTAAATATGTTTATAGAGGCATGAGGAACAGGGTGTAAACTTCACTCATCCTCCATAGAAAAGGGACGATCCTCCGACCAGACGGGTGTTGTGTGTGGTGGGCTACTGCCCGACGTTTGATGTCGGGACGTTGTATATGTGCTAGTCGCGCGGCAAACTCTGAGTGCGCGATGCAGGATTGCGTGACGTCAGTGTGACGCGTAGTTCGTACGTGGCGATGTAGATTCCGCCACATGTTATTATTACTGTCGCGAATCATACTTTCGAGACTACCATTTTAATTCAGCAGCATTGTACTTCTCGGAGGGACCACGGACACAAAAATTCCCTGTGGTCCCTTCTAGAGACTGCGCAAAATAGAGTTTTTATTAAAAAGTAACTAAGTTCAATAATAACAAAACAACAATATACATGAAACCTCAAGAAGTGCTAACCTAAATTAATAAAAAAAAAAACATGAAAAAGAATAATAATACCTTGAGCGTAAATTAAAGTTTTCATTGTAAGCACCTTTCTTTTACGAAACTAAAAAAAGCACTACGTATACTTCCTAATTCGAGTTCATACTATAAAGGTAGAATTGAAAAGATTTTATTTATGAAAAAATATTACGAGTAGGTACGTTGTCTGTTATATTATATTATTATTATATTTTTAAGTGAAGTTTAGTCTGAAGTCCGGAATAGTCTTTTAAGAGTCCATTTTACAATGTCAATGCAGCTAGCTTTCCGTTGATAAGTATGTTATAAGCTGTAGCGATTGCACACTACTGAAATTAATAATACTGCCAGCAAATAAATAAGTCACTGCGATTTCTAATCAACTTTGATGTGGTAAAGACTTACTAAATGCCAATTATAGATTACTAGCTGCGCCCCGCGGTTGCACCCGCGTAGACCGGGATTGAAAGTAGCCTATGTGTTAATCCAGGGTATAAGCTGTCTAAATACCAAATTTTATCCAAATCGGTCCCGCCGTTTGAGCGTGAAGACGTAACAAACATACAAACACACCCCCACACACACTCACAAACTTTCGCCTTTATAATATTAGTGTGATCAAACCGAATATTATATTTAATATTATTTTTGTTTTCAATATTCACCTGACACTCTTTTATCTTTGTTTTGTCCCTTGAAAAAAGTATAATCAGCCTATAATGTTCCTATGGAACACAGGTTTCCTCTCTGTGAGAGGGACTGTGACATAATCCACCAAGCGGGCCTAATGCGGGTTGGTGATTTAAAACAGTGAAGCTTTTTAACATTAAAACTGAAGGATAACCACAAAATCAAAAAAATAAAATTGAAATTTCTGTTTGTAATGTCAAAATAACAGCTTTTTACTAATGGCATATGAAAGTATACACGGAACATAAAACAAAAAATTAAAATTTTTGTCTGTCTGTCTGTCTCTTTTTTCCAGCTAATCTCCGAAACGGCTTGACCGATTTTGACAGAATTTTCATTTTAGAAAAATAATTAGAGTTCCGCGCACAAAATTTAAACCCCATGAAATTGTGAACAAAATCCGATTCAATTAAGGATGTATTAACATCCACGCGTGTGAAGCTGCGGGCTGTGAATAAAGGAAGACCTCCTTCTCTAATGCTTTTTAGGATCCACTGACCAATGCTCACTACCAATCGTTTTGTAGCGTCTCTGCTATTAGTTGAAAGTTTATCGAAGTCTTTATTTATCATAGAGACTACTCTAACAATAGCTTAATATTATGTGTTAGAAAGCATACCGATAAGTTTGCATGCTATGTACCTTTAGCAAAACATGTAAGCACTAATTTTAATGTAACACCTCTAATACCATGTTTTAATGCAAATAAATAAATTTGAATTTGAAAGACTGAAACTATGAATATCTATTAAAATCGCTTCCGCTTATAACACGACCCACAGTCAACAACAGCGGAGTAACAACGGCCATAAAAACATGCATTTACAACGTAAATACAGAAAAGAGGATGCCTGCGCACTACTCGCCATTCTCATCCGAACACCGCTGAAATATTACATTTTAAATGTACCTACAACCTGCGAGCTTTAAAAAGTTGCTTGTAATATTAGTTGTTCGGTTGCGATGCTAATAGTCATGTTTAAAATACGGGCGGTAAAGATCTTTTGATGGTGATGAGCATAGCAACTGTGATCACTGCTCACCAATCCATCAAGATACGGTAGTATTACCTCGTCACAGTTTTAACCTAACCTAACCTGACCATTTTTTTTTTAAATAATTAACCTCGTCTAACTAGTTCGGTTCTTCATAGCCTGTTAAAAATAATCTCTTTTTTTCCACATTTTTTTTCTTTAAAATCTAGTATTTTCTGGCCACTCGCCAGCCGCTGCCGCGGCACCGCTCGCTTCGCTCGCTCGGCTCGTGCGTAGAAGGTCACAGTTTTAACCTAACCTAACCTATATATTTTTTGTCATAACAAATCATTTGACCAAAAGACCAAACGTATATTGTCTGAAGATTGTTTGCTGTAATTAATCATTTGATTAAAGACCAAATGCATAATGACATAATCCTTGGTAATATTCTGCCAAGTTAAAATTTGACCAATTGAAAATGTGCGTACCTACTAAAATCATTCCAAATATTGCGTTGGTATAAAAAAAGGTTGCTAAAATTTGTTTGGGTAGTGAAATTTTGTCAAAATCTTTTCGGCAAAACGGCAGGATCCCATTTTATAGAAAAGGCAATATGCCTAATAAAATTATTCCAAATGAAATTCTGCCATCTTCGTAGTATTCCAAGTGAAATTGTACTAAATAATCATCGCTTTAATAAACGTTATGCTAAAAGAAATTATGCGGTATTTTAACTTTGCCAAAGGTAATAATGCCAAATAAAATACTGCCATCTTAAAAGTATGCCATTGTATATTCGGACATATAGACATTCGGTCAAACAATAGTTATATTAAATATATTTTATGCCTTAAAAGCATTCGTTTAAAGAAGATCATGCCAAGTGTGTTATGCCAAATAAATTTCGGAGCACCAAGATTCTGCCAGATATAGGGAACCCCTGCGGGACTGCCCCGTTGGTCTAGTGGTCACAAGTGCGCCTGCGGAGCGTGGGGTCCTGGTTTCGATTCCTGGGTCCCGCGGTCGGGCAGTGTTATTGGGTTTTAAAAACAAAAAGTACTCAAATCAACACCTTCCACACCAACATACATACCCCTACATCACACATATCCCTACCTCACACATACTCCCCCCTACACACATACAAAATACTGTGCGCATTTCTTATTCCTTATTTAAATATGTATAGTTTATGTAAACTGGAAGAGCTGGACCACCTAATACAAGCAAATCTTTGCTTAAAGGTGACTCCAAACTTAACAATGTAATTTACATAAGTTGATAAAATAAACATTTTTATTATTTTTTTATTTATTTTCATTAGGAATTTCTTAGTAACAACACGGAGTTTGAGAGTTGGCGGTGTGATACCCGAGCCTCGGAAAGCACGTTAAGCAATGATATTATAAATGAAAGATACGCTACGTTCATACTCAGCGGCGTTCGGATATTTTTGCGTTGCCATTGGTTTTCTAGTAATAGGTAGGTGATCGGTTCTTAGGTGGGTCAGAAAGGCGTCGCTCCATGTAAGACACTGGTATATTCAGCTGCGTCTGGTTAGACTAGAAACCGACGCAGCAAGCCAGTTAGATGATGATGAGTCGGTTCATAGTAGGCTCTTGCAAACGAAAGTTGATAATTACTTGGGCAGGACCGATGACCTGGTGAAGGTCGCCAGAATCCGCTGGATGCAAGAAGCACAGGATTGGTCCTTTTTAGCAATGCTGGGGGAGGTCTTCGTCTAGCTGTGGACGTCTTTCGGCTGAGGTAGAATTTTTATTTGCATTAAAGCATATTTGCATCAGTACAGTGGTGGAATTGTGATAAAGGCCGCGACTTACGAGTTGTCGCCAGACAGACGCTTTATTTTGTGTAAGTTATTTCATCACCATTGCTCTCAAAATGGCAAAGGAAAATATCGTGAGGAAACCAGCATGTCCTAGAACCAAAAATTCGAAGATATGTGCAATCTACCAACTCACACTGGGCCCGCGTGGTGGATTACGGCCAACTCCCTCTCACTAAGAGGAGGTCTGTGTCCCAGCAGTGGAAACATTATAGGCTGATTATGCTTTGGTGATGATGACGATAATATAGGAAGCATTTGCTTCCGTTCTTTAGTTCTTAGATATCGTTTCAAAGATAGATGTTCATGTCTTTTTCGAATTGAGCAATTAAACGGACTAGACTAGTAGTTCTAACGTTCATACATTTACCTCACGATCTGATGTAAATCAGCACCTCAATTTCCGAAGCCGCGTTCACTAACTCCAGATTTCTAGCTCCACGCCTCCTACAATATTATTATTGTAACAAAGTAAAAGCCTCCCTACACGAAACCCAACAAATCTCGAGTCTATGTTATCTCTATTCAGTCCTAACAATAGGAACAGCCTCAGACATAGTCGTTTCTCAGCATAACATTAGCTATTTATGATTGCTTATCTAGACTAACGGTCCAGCCAGTCTGCGGTTCAGCCTAGAAACGTAACTTGGGCCTTGATTTAGACATATAATTTTATAGGAGTAAAAATAAGAGTTCTGATTGGGATTGGCCCTATGAGAATACCAGCGCTGCGACACTTATTTTAAATGTCGCAGCATCATGCTGAGATAGGGGCCTTTTTTTTAATTTAATTTAATTTTTTTTAATTTATTTGTTTTTTTGTTTTCAAACTTTTATTATTGTGTTTTTAGTTTAGTTGGTGATCTTCCTGTGCAAGTCACGATAAATACTTTTTCTTTCTTTCTTTCTTTATTGGCAACTGGAATTACATTTTTGGAGTAGCTTGAATGTGAATGTAAATTGGTCACAAAGTCAAAACATGGTAACATCAGGTCGATGGAAAGATGTGGTTCTCATTTTAATTAACATTATGTATTACTGTTCTTACCTTTATGTAAGCACCATGAATTATTTCAAGGCGAGGATTGCTGCTAACTAGCGCCACCTTTGAGAAAAAAATCATAAGTCAGGAGTTATGGATCATTTTGAAATTTCCTATGCTCACATTTTTTTAGTCTGATGATGATGGTAGACTTTTTGTGTTTCAAATATCAACACTAAACCTTGTAGGTTCTAGGTTATTGCAGTTAACTGCTATACCTACAACCTTTTTTTAGGGTTCCGTACCTCAAAAGGAAAAAAAACGAAACCCTTATAGGATCACTCGTGTGTCTATCTGTCTGTCTGTCTGTCTGTCCGTCTGTCTGTCTGTCCGTCTGTCTGTCTGTCTGTCTGTCTGTCTGTCTGTCTGTCTGTCCGTCTGTCACAGACAGTTTGCTCCGAATCTAATGGACCGATTAAGTTGAAATTTAATACACATATGAATTTCTGTGACCCAAACACGGACGGGTAAAGTAAATAAATTAAATTTGAATATAGAGGTCACTTTTGGGGAGCAAATAAGAAAGTTAAAAAAAAACGTTTTGTAAATTACACCATGTGGCATATCAAATGAAAGCGCTTACTATGAGGGTCTCAAATATTTTTTTTTATAATTTTAAAATAAATTGTTTTAAAATTATTTAAGAAAATAGACGAAAATTGACCATTCCTCCCCTTATCTCCGAAACTAATGAGCCTAAAATTTAAAAAAAAATAGAAAAAATAGATCTTTACTTGTAGATTACAGGAAAACCTATAAGAAGTCTGTGGTTTTAAAATAACATGGTAAAACTATCAATATTGTGTGTACAAATTTACATTTACAGTTGGAATGTATGGGAGAACATGTTTTTCCACTACAATGTTAAGTTTGTTCTTAAGATAAATTCATCCCAACTACGGAACCCTTCATTGTGCGTGGTCCGACACGCACTTGGCCGGTTTTTTATATAAAAAAACCTCATCGGTCTAAAAATGTGAGCTTAGGAAATTTCAAAATGTTCCATATCTCCAGTTTTATTATTTTTTTCTCAATGGTGGCGCTAGTTAGCAGCTATACTCGCCTTAACGAGAGCTAAAGAAAAGCAAAATTTGTCTATGGTCAGACGAACAACTTTTTCTCCCATTGCCATGAAAAGTTTATTTCGTTTTGTGCTGCCTCATGGTTTGAAGCCCACCACTGCTTTCAAAACGGTGAAAGAAAACATCGTGAGGAAACCCGCATGCCCTACAACCAAAAATTCAAAGACATGTGATATCTACCAACCCGCATTGGGCTCGCGTGGTAGAGATTACGGCCCACTCCCTCTCGAGAGGAGGCCTGTGTCTCAGCAATGGGAACATTATGTACCTATAGGCTGATTATAATGACTCCTCATGGTAGTCAATCATATCCAGTCGATCTATTCTATAAAAATCTTACCGTGAAAACTTAGTTCGCTGTCATTCCTCTATCCTCTAGACTCTATTGACAGCTCACTTCACCTAAATTTTCACAGAATAGATCGGCAGGTCCCAAGAAATTACATTTGTCTAACCAACAAACAAACTACTATGTCCTGCTCCTCCAAAAAATATTTCCAACAAAAATTCAGCCCATCTTTAACTTTGTTAATCCCCTTTAAACCCACTACCATAAAGCAACACATACGCGACAATTCGTAAGTGGATGGCACACGGGACTGTGAACACAAAGAGAGGTAACACGCGCAAAATTCCACGATAATCCAGTTTAAATAACTTGGAGCAATTACTCGGCATAAACGTCTTGCCGGCGTTGTATCGAAAACGAAACGAGGGGTCGATGTGTATGTTGTGTGAGGTTCCGTAGTTGGTATTTATTGGAAATATGTACCGACCATTAAACTTGTTTTACTCGCAAAAGTTGGACAAAAGTTTATAGTTGTAGTTTTTATTAAATTAAGAATTTTCTTCTAACTTTATCAGCATTGAGTTTGGATGAGTTTTGAACAACACAAACTGCAGTTTGACTGACTGAGTCAACTATCATCCCCTTATGACTTTGCACCCAGCTTCCAAACACCCTGTATTATTATTTCATGATTTCAAATTGGATCGGCATAATACTATTAAAAACCAGGGGCTATCATTGTCACCATTTAATTTCCATTTACCAAAGTCTCAGTCGGTAAACTCATACTGACAATTTATCTCCAAACGCCATTTTGAGCCGCCCCACCTCAATGAACGTGACTGCAGAACCCTAAAACAAAAAGAAATCTTAAAAATCCCGATAAGACCCGCGTGGGGCGGTGACAACAGCAAGTAAACAAAAATAATACAAAAAAGCCTTAACTTGGACCTTAGAGGTGTCGTTGGGACCTTGTTGCCTTATCTCGAGTTGGACCCAGATCGATCACCTTCCTTTGAAGAAATTTAAAAATTCAACAATGAGGTGTGTAAAGTTTGATTGAGAAAGCAGTGTTATTAAAATGTGTTTAGGTATTATTATCGTGTTAGTACAAAGAATAATAATAAAGTAGATGCAACGTGTCCTGCTTGAGGTCATTGGCAGTCAGCCAGTGAATTGGAAGAAATAGATCTGTTGAATTAATGTGGAGACGTCTGTTTCTACGAAATCGAAAAAAGAATACAGTAGATGAATGAATAAATGAATCTATAGGCAACTAAGTCAAGATACTATTTGTAGATGGACTGAGAAACTCAAATGCCTTCGGCCAGTATACTTTTTGTCGTATCATTATAAATATCACATTTATATTCCGCATCAAAAATGACAATAACTGTTCTAAAAAAAACACAAGTGAAAACGCAACTGTTACCATACCATTACACTCCACATAGTTTTCATAATAAAGCGCTAAATTTTAATTAAAAATCACTTGCGCCCGCGACGCGCGCGCAAAAAACGACGGGGATCAAGGTCCGAGGATGCCCGAACGTCGACGATGTTACCCGAACACTCGTCCACCATTACGCGTAATTACTCAATCGCCGAAACGTGGAATGCTTTCGGCCAACTTTGAATGCGATGGGTTTTGTGTTTAACGCCTTATACGGCAAAGAGATTATACTTGAATCATTGATAATGCGAAAATTGGGATTTCGTTGTGATGTCGTTAACGGTTGGGAACGATGGTGTGAGGATATTTCGCTGAACATTTATGTATCTTTTTATGCTCATCTGCTAATAAAGGTGACCAAAAGGAACGTCAAAGTCAATATAAACAAAATATTTTCAATTTTGGCCACAATGAGTAAAGACATCAAATATGTATGTAGTAAATGTTATCTTTAACCGAGAATACAAAACCAAAACGAATAGCAAAGAGTTCTGTGCGAAAAAAATGTTGAACCAACGAATACTATAAAACCTGCTCCAGCTAATATTGCAAATAACTTAACTTCAAAAGATCTTTACCCATTGATAAGTTAGCAACATTATAAGAACTTTAATACTATGCAGATTGCAAACCTTATTACTATTATAGCAATGACCGTGCATGGAATGTAGGCTTCCAAATGCCAAACAAAATTAACCAAGCAACAGCAAAATTCTGAGTTTGTGTCAAAATTACATACAATTTGCAGTAACAACATATTATTAGGGAGCATTGTTGAGTCGTTGACAAGTGTTTCACCGGTAACTCCAGATAGCATCAAATGTATGGTAATTTATGCAGTTCTTAATTACTAAGTCGCTGTTAGACTCAAATTTTATTGTAGATATGAAATCATCGGAGCAAGGCTGAGTGGCTGTTCTGCTTAGTCATGATCTTGCTTTAATAACTGTGCAACTAGACGCAGTTTTGATGAAAAGCAATTTATAATGATGGAATAAGAACACGACTGTTAAGAAGAACAGTGTATAAGAGTTGATTGCACGTTTCTAGAAGTTGAATCTCAAAATAAGCGTACTATATTAAAATCTGATAGCAAGAAGATGATATGGATCCCTGCAGAGTCCAAACCAAAAGCTAAACAGACACTAAATAAAAATTATCCGATTATTCATAAGCATTTTATCAATGGCACCATACAACACGGGGTAGACTGTGACAAATCGCGCAAATCGAAGTGCCTTCGTAACTGGTTATTAGAATTTATCAAAACCAATGTTACTGACGTAAACCATAGTTAAACGTCGGATTAAAAAATGAGCCAGGAAAATGTGCAATCGAACACTGTTATTGAATTATGATTCATGCTTGTGAATGTTATTAATTTTAGTTGTAACTTTAAGAGCTTTTTCCGTTAAGAAGATGACTCCAGGAAATGTCTCTTCGGGTGTATCATTTTCAATTAAAGATGGTTTATTATTATCAGGGTTCAGGGTTTGTCAGGGGTGGGACAAATTCCAAACAGTGAAACCGTCAAATAAAGCCAAGTCCGGGCTTGCGGACGGCGAGCTATGGGTAGCTCGCCATCCGGTAAGGACCAGGCCCGGGTCGACGGCGCGTTGTGTTCCACGCGCGCCTCAAAGAGATGTCAGCAGTGACGAGGTCAATTGGGCCGAAGCCGCCGGGGTCGCGGGTAGTTCGAAAGAGATACCGTGGCCCTGGCACGGGCAACTGAAGGAACACGGGTGGGTTTTAGTCAGTAAAAGTCTGACACGCCCTCCCGCTCTGCCCGGAGCGGGAGAAGTCATTTGATGATTTCCCATCCACAAAAGAAAAAGGGTTGTTAGAATCTTGAGGTGGTTTAGACACAATAACTTTTATACCTATTGGTGTCAGTATATTCAAAGACACAAGATTCTTATTTTCTATTAAAAATGTTTTAAATTTTTAGTCCATTCATCGTTGTGAAATTAAAGAAGTCGACTTAGGTAAATACAATTTAGATGAGATAGATTTTCAAACCTATTCTTCCACAGGTGAATAAATCCTTGAAAGACTTTAAACCAGACTCAAAAACAACAACCTTTAGAACACACAAAAGGAAGTTTTAAACAACTAACATTAATACCAGGAACACACAATAATTTACTCTGTAAGTACTGCAGTATAATTGAAACGGCTTTCTGGCCATAATTCTGTTGGTCCAGTCTAGCTGTCATCGAGCGAGCGTCGCATAATCCCTTGAAACCAGTAGTGAAGGGAAATAGTAATACATCGTCTGTTTTAATTGCACATTATTTGATTAGAGAAGAATGTTTTCGTTGGCTAGATGATAATAGTGATGTATTATGAAGTGAATGTTTATTGGAATGAGGTATGGCTGCTTGGTGGTGGTATAATTGAATAGTGAATGCTTTCTTTTTTGCTATCTTGTGCTTACTTTGTAATAAGCTTAACATTTAAAATATTATTGCCTAAAATTAGTGTGTTCGATACTTCTGAATATATTAACGTCATTAATTATCAAATCACAGAAATGATTAGTTGCTATGAACACCTGCGGAATATGTACGTGTCAATTAAGGAAATAATGAAGGTGTTATACATGTACTCGTATCAGATTAAATAAGTACTATTACGAGTACTATTCTAAACTAAGCATCCGTTATCGAAGATGTTAAAGAAGGTTATAATGTCCTCCATACGATATTTTTTTTTCAATGTGCAACAACAACAACAACAGCTTTAATTTAGTTTTTATTTGACTCTCAGATTAAATCAGAATAGAAAGTAATTATATTTGATGCACACAATAAAATTATAGTGGCCATCTCGTTCGCAGTATATTTTTATTTGAATACAATGCAATTTAATATAAACCATTTCAAAATGGCATAAAGTGTGAACTTGCATGCGGAAAACAAAGATTGGATGGTATAGGGGTGGGCAGTGATTGTAGCAAAGATAGCGATATTTATGTAGATTTGTAAGTGTCGATTTAATCTGGGACAGGTGTTAATGGGTCTTTTCATTTTAATTGAAAATAGTTTGCAATTGCAAAACTGGGTAAGCTTTTATTTAAATACCAGCTTAATTCGTTTTAATGTTCAAATACCAACGTCTAACTCTAATAATTGTTTAGTAAGTGTTCAATTCCTGACGCCAATTCTATACCAGCCTCGTATATACCATAAAATTTTAATGAAGATGAAAATTATTAACTCTATGCAATCTCACCACATACTTAAACATCTTATGATAACGAATATAACTCTAAAACAAACAATCGAAATAAAAACCTTCAAATCGATTGTCTCATCGATTCATCCTCTCACAACAAACTCGTGTCTCACCACTACGCTACCCGTTCTTACAGGGAATGCGCGGGCGTGACGAAGTCTCTATCTGCCAATAATCTAAACTGAATAACTAGTACCTCCACTCGGATGCGCTCGCTATTGATCTCTGTCTTCATATAACTGGAACGTCCTCCCACAGTGGATTGTATTTCGTTTTTATTTTCACACTTATGTTTTATGGGATGTGCAGGGGTGTTGGTAGATAGTGCAGCTATGCTTGCTTGGGTCTCTTTGATATTAATTGATGAACTACTAATTGATTGACTATCAGTTTTGGCTCATATAGTCTCTCCTTATTAACGTGTATCACAAAAGTACTTCCAGTTGTTATATCTTGGTGTACTTTTAGATGATTCCTTTGAAAAAGCTCCGTTAAGCCGCACGGTTAATTTAACAAAGTGACTAGTACAATCGTAATTATATTTTCAGTTTATGATACCATACTTTTCAATTAACCAAAGATTCCCATCGGTCAGTCAAAAATAACATAGAATTAAATTCATTCAAATATTTCTGAGCAATTGAATTATCTGACCTCACATAAACTCTAGTTCACGAACGCATGAGGAAACGTTCTCGAAATACCCTAATTACCTCATAATGACGCCAAATTACAGTACTCAATCATTTAAACTATCTTAAATGGCAGTTGTTATGCAAATTGAATATCAAAATTGTAAGTAGCAGTAGTGGGAGATTTGGAAAATCCCGTTTGGTAGATTTTTTTTGAATTATGGTTCTATGTTATTCTTTGTGGCTGTAGATTTATAGGCTTATTATTAGCTTTTCTGGCTTTGTGTGGTTTAATTGATGTGGATTTAAATAGTGTAATTCACCATACTTTATTTGTAAGTGTTGTACGTTCCACAAAAGAAATTCCTAACTAATATTATAAATTGCGAAAGTGAGTTTGTTTGTTTGTTTGTTACGCTTTCACGTTAAACCTGGGTTAGGACATGAGGATAAAATCCCGGTAGTACGTTCCTGTGGATTTTTTTTCTGATATCTACGCGGGCGAAGCCGCGGGCAAAAGCTAGAAAATTATAAAGGAAACTCAAACTTAAAGCATTTATTTCAAATAAACCAATTACAGGCACTTTTGAATTGTCAATGGGTCGGTCAGTCAGAAAGATTGAAGCTAGTTGCCCATTCCAAAGCGTAGTAGATCCCTATGGAGAAGAACGGGCATGAAACTCCACGGACACTCTTTTAAATCATAATAATTATTTTTACAAAATATTGGTTACATCGTTCATGTTGAAAATATACATGTGCAAACAATGTAGAAAGACGTGCACATTAAAAAGCGTCCGTAATAAAAAGATAAAAACTAAAAATACCAATTTAAAAATTAAAATTAAAAATAAGCCATGGCAGCTAAGAGACGACCAGTCCCAACTGATGGCGCCCGTTCATGAACATGACGCATGGATCAGCACCAATTAGCTCAACCATTTTGAAGGGAATTTAATGATCCAACACACACGCCACCACCAGCGAGACATTTGAGTGAGCATGACATACTCTCAACATATCAAAATATACATAGGAAAATCTGATCATAGAAATGTTAATAAACCAAATCTGAGAATGATTAACAATTCACCATTAACTCTTAAAATGTCGATTGCACACCATGTGTACAGATAACAATAGAATTTCAATTGTGTCTGCTAATTAGCGCGCGACGGGTTAAGTGTAATCTCAGTTCCATCAAACAACTGACGAGCCACGATAAGTGCAGGAAAAAAACGCTTTACATCAAAATGGAATTAAATCAACTCTTAATTACTAAAAAGAACTCATCGCCTGTCATTATTTCGTGTACTTGTTCAAACATATCCTGTAGTAATTGTTTAAGTAATTGCCCGTTTTAATGTGTTTTAGTGCTGATTAGATCAGCTCCTAATTTTCATGTTATTGCACCGTGGGAAATGCATTCTTTTGGTGTGTAGATATGCTTGATAATTGACCGAGTGAGCGTAGCAAGCGAAGCATCTCTGCTTCAAATCTGGCAAAATTTACTTTTGTCTGTCTGTCTGTTCTATTCCTCTACAGGTCGTATTTTACAACCAATCTAGACGAAACTTGGTACATAGGTTTAACGACTTTATATATTTTTTGTCGTCAAGGATTTTTGATTGGAGGGGTATTTCCTCTAAAAAAGAGCAAAAAGTAGGCTACTGGATATCTCAGCCTTATGAGATCCGATTACAAAGGTTTCTTTTTTATTTAAAAGGTACTTACTATAAGTTGGTCTCATAAAAATTTGGTGAAGATCTAAAGAAAAAAATAAACCGGGTAAATATAGCGAGGTCTACTGTTTTGCAGAACTACTAGGTAGTGCTCTTAAAACGACTTTTTGATTTAGTCCCAATTCTAACACAATGAATCTAGTAGAATATTCCTTATAAGTATCCAGCAATTTACAATGTAGGTAGGTATTAGTGCTTTTCAAAACAAATAAAAATTCAAGCCTACCGACTATATACTACATCATCATCATATGCCTAGCCTTTTCCCAACTATGTTGGGGTCGGCTTCCAGTCTAACCGGACGCAGCTGAATACCGGTATTTTATATGGAGCAACTGCCTATCTGACCTCCACAACCCAATTACTGGGTAATTCGATACCCCTTGGTAAGACTGGTTGTCAGACTTTCGGGCTTCTGACGACCCGTAACGACTGTCAAAGATCCACGAATGATAGTCTAACGACGTTAACTTGAATATTCTACATAGTTACATCCAGTAATTATAAAAATGTCTTGCAACCTTCTGTAATACTTCACATCACGAACTAGGTCACGTAAATTATCTACAAAATCATCACACTATAAATAATAAATAGTCACGGAAACTACTAAATACTACGCTTTTAAAAGGCTTAAGAACCAAACAACTATGTATTTTAATACTCCATAACCACCGCATCAACTTAATGTCACACGAACTATTAAAAAGATATTTACCTCGCAGTATCCATAGTTTAAGTCCAATCACCGCGACAATCTAGACTTTCTAAAGAAACCTTAGTTAGTTGATTCAAAGTAGGTTTTTGAATTACCTAAAGCTAACATAAAAACATCTCTGTTCAAAACTAGTTTCACTCGTTGTCACTAATGTTGAGAAGTTATCAATGTACTGATTTCAAAGATACAGAGAAAATGACCTAGCGAATGGAACGGCATATTTTCACACAGGCGAAGGGCCTGTGGCTAGGTAATACGAGTACGCTTGCCGCGATTAGTCCGTGGATGGGTGGACCATCTTTACATACCATGACCCCTCTTGGTCCCAGCCGTCATTCGTGGATCTTTGACAGTCGTTACGGGTTGTCAGAAGCACGAAAGTCTGACAACCAGTCTTAGGGGTATCGTATTCCCGGAGGACACGGTGGAGCATACAGTGGAGGTCTGCCCGGCTTGGGCGGAGCACCGCCGTGTTCTCACGGAGGCGATCGGCGGCGGCGATCTCTCGCGACCAAACCTGGTCCAGGCCATGGTGCGGAGCGAGAGTGCATGGGAAGCCGTCACCTCCTTCTGCGAAGCAGTAATGCTCGCGAAGGAGGAAGCGGAACGCGTGAGGGAGAGGCAACAGCCGCGCCCTCGCGCCCCTAGCCGCCGTAGGAGACGCCCTGGGCGGCGGGAATCGATTGCCGATTCCCGGCCACCGTAGGCGCGGGCTTGCGGAAGACGAGTAATGGGCAGCTCGCCGTCCGGTCCGGTCCGTTCGGTCCGGTCCGGGTCGACGGCGCGTTGTGTTCCACGCGCGCCTCAAAGAGATGTCAGCAGTGACGGGGTCAATTGGGCCGATGCCGCCGGGGTTGCGGGTAGTTCGAAAGAGATACCGTGGCCCAGGCACGGGCAGCTGAAGGAACATGGGTGGGTTTTAGTCAGTAAAAGTCTGACACGCCCTCCCGCCTCTGCCCAGAGCGGGAGAAGTCATTTGATGATTTCCCATCCACAAAAAAAAAAAAAAAAAAAAAAAAAAAAAGGGGTATCGTATTACCCAGTAAATGGGTTGTGGAGATCAAATAGGCAGTTGCTCCATGTAAAATACTGGTATTCAGCTGCATCCAGTTGACTGGAAGCCGACCCTGACATAGTTGGGAAAAGGCTAGGCAGATGATGATGCGAATGGAGAAATTTTGTGCTTTTAACCCTGTGGTTTAAAAGTTTACTAAATGAATGTACAGTCAACATAAGAGATATCTAGGCAGTGTAAAGTAACATATTTGTATGTAAATTGTTTCATGTTCAATTTTATATTATACAATACTCCTACATTGTAACACACCAACACAAAATTGTATATTGTCACGAAATTGAACACGAAGCAATTCACAGACAAATATGTTAGTATAACCTGCCTATATCTCTTTTGTTGACTGTACATGTGTTGGGAATCGAACCCTTGCGTCGTCTGCATGAGCAGGCGGCGTGAGCAGCGCTTCATCGGCAAGCTGAGGCGCGGCGCGGGGGAGACAAGCCTCGGCCCCAGACCAATGTTAGCGCGGGGAGCAAATGAAAGAACGGACTGTATAATATAAGGCTTGGTATATTAGCGTTCTTACTTTAAAGTTATAACTTACCCGGACAAACAATATTAATAGTTTAAGTTCCAAGAGAGGAGCATCGTCCGTCGCGGTGGAGTCTGTAGAAGCGAGTGGTCGTCGGGCTGAGGCTTGTCACCGCCGAGCTTGCCGATGACGCGCTGCTCACGCCGCCTGCTCATGCAGACCACGCAAGGTGTTGAGTTCGATTCCCAACAACATGAAACCTATGTGCGATATTAATATCGTAACACAACCTCCATAAATTAATAAAAGTATGATTTAAGTACAATATTTTCTCACACCGCATTAATTTGAAAACACATAATGCTTCTAATACCATAACCAATCACAATATGTCAAGAAACTTAATAAATATTAGCGTATCACGCTTTTGAACGCCCACTAGCAATTCTCATTACCCCACATTCAGTGGATAAACAAATAGTAAGACACGCCCACGTTCGTTACTGCTGGTTTTAATTAGCACAAAAATAAATAAAACTCATATTTTGATAAGGCTGACAGAAAATGAGGCGGGAACTTAACTGTCAATGTCCACATGTTTGAATCATTTATCTATTTCTTTTTATGCATAATTTATCTTCTATGTTTTACTGTTATATCTAGCTGCGTATTAAGGCTCCTACAAACAGGCGCGACACGCGATATAATCGCGCGCGACACAAAGGCACCGCTCGTTGCGCGACACGCGGTGCCTCTGCGTCGCCAAGAGTAAGGCCTCTGCCTCGAATTTCGCGGGCAGCGGGGCGGCGGCGGCGGCGGCGCGTCTCGCATTGTCCCGCCCCGCTACCGCGCCGCTGTTTTCGAGGTCCGGTCCATTTGTTTTTACGCATAAAATCCTGCCGCTCCCGCTCCGCCGCCGCTGCCGCCCCGCTGCCCGCAAAATTGGAGGCAGAGGCCTAAGGCTCGAACGGAGTGGAAACGAGTTTTTGTAACGATATTGTACAGACGACAGCACATCAAGCTACTACTCTCTGTCAAATTCCTTGAATAGATTTTCATCTTTATCGTTAAAGCATAATAGGTTCAAGGTTGATTAGGATGCCGCCGGGGTCGCGGGTAGTTCGAAAGAGATACCGTGGCCCTGGCACGGGCAACTGAAGGAACATGGGTGGGTTTTAGTCAGTAAAAGTCTGACACGCCCTCCCGCTCTGCCCGGAGTGGGAGAAGTCATTTGATGATTTCCCATCCACAAAAAAAAAAAAGGGGTAATCTCTGGAACTACTACTTCGGGTGGCTTGATGTGCTGGCGTCTGAACATAGCAAAATGAACTTTATGTCAATTGTCTAACGTACGAGCTTGTTACTGCGAGAAATCCCGAGAATGCGCGAGAATTCTGCAGAAGACGCGTGACTTGAGGGCCTAGCTAGACAAATGGCATTCGCTTCCGAGCAATTCTATTTCTACAATCGCTATAATAGCTTCAAAGTGACATTAACATGATCACGTGACATTTCGATAGCTTATGTCAACCCCATATATTTTTTGGCTTTTCCACTAGCGTCATCGCTAATCGAATGTTACTTTGTTTAGAGTTTAGACCCTCTGTTATGTTATGGGTATGGCTCGTATCTACTTTGTGCGTTACACTA
This sequence comes from Cosmia pyralina, assembly GCA_946251885.1. Lineage (NCBI taxonomy): Eukaryota > Metazoa > Arthropoda > Insecta > Lepidoptera > Noctuidae > Cosmia > Cosmia pyralina. Next base: position 4,018,938 of record OX276346.1, on the reverse strand, counting down.
TTGACATAAAGTTCATTATGGTTTGTACAAAAAAAATCACTTCCATTCCGTTCCGTGGCAATGTAAATTGACCCTTCAGGAATTTTTGACCTTGAAATTGCTTTACTACTTTTGGCAGCAATTCCTACTAAATTAAAACTTCATTAAGGTTGAAACTATCTCACTGTCACTTAGATAAATAGGCCTTGTCGTTTTATGACTTGCAAGTGACACTGAACCTTATGATGATAAAGCTATTAGGTACTAGGTAGACCATACCTTTTTGTCATCATCATCATCTGCCTAGCCTTTTCCTAAAGATGTTGGGGTCAGCTTCCAGTCTAACCGGATGCAGCTGAATACCAGTATTTTAAATGGAGCGGCTGCTTATCTGACCTCCACAACCCAGTTACTGTGTAATACGATACCCCATGGTAAGGCTGGTTACAGACTTTTGGGCTTCTGACGACCTGTAACGACTGTCAAAGATCCACGAATGACAGCCGGGACCAACGGCTTAGCGTGCTTTCCGAGGCACGGAGAATATTGGTATGTAGAGATGGTCACCCATCCACTGTCCAACCGCGTTAAGCGAAGTTTAACCTGAACGATCGTTCCTGAGAAATAATGAGTACCTAATAATAAGAAAACTGGATTTCTCACTTAACATAAAATAATTTATTTATGAGAGAAAACAGACAAAGACAATAAGCCAGCTTTCGCACGGACGTAAAAATATCGCGGCGGGATTTTATCGCGCACTGGATTTTCAACTCTCGGTGTTGAGCCGAGCTTTTAGAATCCAATAGAGTGCATCCTAACGCGTCGAAAAAACACTGTTGGATTTTTAACTCTCGACGCTAAGCAGAGCGTTGAAAATCCAGTACGCGAAAAAAAATCGCTGTGATATTTTTACGTCCGTGCGGACGTCGGCTAGAAGTCGGGAAACAGGAAGCTATGAATCTTAGCACAAGAGACAGTAGCACTTATTACAGTTAACCTAGTTCAACAGCTAATAGTACGTTATTAATCAGAACTGTGATAATTACACCCATTTTAATTAGCATTCAAGTTGAGATATTAAGGCGCTATGACCCGACAGAGACCGCGCTTGTTACTAGTTTTTTGAATCCATGGGAAACATAAAAAACAGTGTCATAAAATTCTGAAAAAAGATATACCTATATATCTTATTTAAGGATCTGGCGGATAGCCAATCGCTTTTAATATAACACGATTAGATTTACTTTGCTAGATAGAGAAAAAAACCCAAATTTACCCCTTTTTGTAATGTTTAATCAATCTCATAGGTACAAAAAAGACGTTTTTTCCTTATTTTTTATATAAATGTAAATGTAGTAAGACTGTTTAGTTCAATTCGCTGAGTTTGTCGTGATAAAATGGTTAGAATAATTAATATGTTTAAATACCTACCAAATGCGCGAGGCAACCACTCGCGAGCCTACTTCAGTTCAGTACGCGGCTCGAGCCGGATCATAGGGCCTTAACAAGAACAGAAAATAGCACAGCAACTGAACCTGTAAACGATGAAAACACTATTTTCATAATTACTTGAAATTTTAGAAACTGTAGCATTTATTATAATTTTGATGATTAAAATTCGGGTCTTAGTAATTTGTGAGTCATCTCTTTTTTGTACCCCCTGTGCTCGTCAATTATATCAAAGCAGTAATTCACAGCTAGGACTTCACAACTAGACCAAATAAATTAGGCACTGAAATCAATATATCTGAATTTGCCACAGAAAGCTAGAGTTTATTAGCAATAATTGTGCCCGTAAGTACCTATAATAGAAATAGGCGCATTTAAACTGTTAGAACTTACAACATTCGCTCTTCAGGCTGCTATCTACACTATCATTTACAGCCATTTTCCATCATGAATCATTAAAAATACTCTATTAAGACCAGATCATTTACTAGTATATTTTGAACCAGGTTAATTCCCGACCGCCTCAATCAGGAGTCCAGCGTAAACTGGTTTCCTCATACCATTTTATATAGCAAACTATATTTCACACCTACAGGACGGATGCAAACCGTATCTAGAACTCCCATTGAATATTAAACTTTAGACGTGCTAGATAAAGTTTAAAATAGATTGCAGTTTGACGACAACATGTGATTTCATGAGGCGATAGTATTGTGTGTGGAAATTGAGTTTTATGAGGCTGAAGATAAGGTTGAATGTTTGGAGTTTGGAATGCAGGTTGCTCCTATCTTTATGTCAATTTCTGAATGAGACCCAATATTAATTGTTGGTCATTATTTCGTAGTGTAGTGTAGAAAGCGGTGAGTTGGTAGGAAGTTGGTCGCCCTCGCATTGGTATAGGGTCGCAACGCTTTAGGGATATTTGTGACTTGTATGTTGTAGCGTAGTTATTACAGACATTTGTAACACTTTGTGAGAAAGTGTTGGAGAAATTGTAAATAATAGAAACTATTTTCTGAACAATATTATAAATGGCGGCTGGAAGAACTGGAAGGATGGTAAAGATGTAAGTAGAAGTCATCGTAGCTGAACTTAGCCAGCATATCTATATAAATAAAAATCAATTGCAGAATGTATGTACGCGCATCACCGCAGAACGGTTGCACTTATTTGACTTATTCTTTTTTTGTTTTGTTTGTAATTGTCAGGACAAGGTTTGTATAAAAGAAAATGTTTGAAAAATTGTACGAGAAAGTGAAAAATTTCTTCAAATATTTTGACAGAATTGACAGATTGACGTTTAGTTGCTCAGTTTCTTACATTGCTTTATATGTTATATCCGAAAAAAAATAATTTGTTGTTTTGGTTGTTTTGTGAAAAAAGTAGTAAAAAAGAGTCAAACTCAATTTCAAAGCATTTATTTCAATTAAACCAATTACAGGCACTTTTAAATTGTCAAAGAGTCGGTCAGTTAGTCAGAAAGTTGAAGCTAAATGCCCATTCCAAAACATATATCTCAATGGAGAAGAACGAGCAAGAGTTTCTGCTATTTATAAAAATATCATCAATAGTAGTTTATTGAAATCAGTGTGTTATCGATTTGTTATCTATCACTCAATTGCCTTCAGTCTTGATTTATTTAATTGTTAAGAAAATGCCACCAGAGAGGCGTCAAAATATCGGAAAGAATAAAAACTTTTTTACATAAAATACAACCGACTTCCAAAAACAACACTACTAAGTCAAAAATAACTTTAATTTCGGAAGTCGGTGTCTGGTTAAATGTATTTTCGTTTTTTGCGACCGACTTCCGAGGAGCTCGTTGCTAAGTTATAACAGCCGCACGGGTCGATCCATCAGGTTAAGCTACGCTTGCCGGGGTTGGTCCGTGGATGGGTGACCATCTTTAAATACCGAGACTCCTCCGTGCCTCGGAAAGCACGTTAAGCCGTTGTTCCCGGCTGTCATTCGTGGATCTTTGACAGTCGTTACGGGTCGTCAGAAGCCCGAAAGTCTGACAATCAGTCTTACCAAGGGGTATCGTATTACCCAGTTAATGGGTTGTGGAGGTCAGATAAGCAGTCGCTCCAAGTAAAATAATAGTATTCAGCTGCATCTGGTTAGACTAGAAGCCGACCCCAACATAGTTGGGAAAAGGCTAGGCAGATTGATTGCCACCGACTTCCGAAATTAAAGTTGTTTTTGACTTTGTAGTGTTGTGTTTGGAAGGCAGTTGTATTTTTTTGTAAATAGTTTTTATTTTTCACTTTTTAGTTGTGGTACCTACCCCACACATATTCTAATACCACTACCTGCAAAAGAAACTAGAACATCATCCACTTAAAAAGTAAGAGGAAAAATACTTATTATTGATGCTATCTCAAAAACTACCCAAGCAAAGTTAATAAATTTTATATCGGACCAACTTTTTATACCCTCTCGACCTATCGAATTTTTTTTTCAAATCGGATGATTGTAAAAAGTTATGCGTGGTCATACATAAAAAAAATATAAATATAATACGTGTCAAATTGACAACTTCCTCTTTTTTTATCATCGGTTAAAAATTAGAAAAGTTGTCGGGAAAATTCGGGAGAACTGAAACTGCATTTTCTTTATTAATTTTGTATGAATTATTGAAAATTGAACAGGACAACGTCTGTCGGGTCAACTAGTAAGGAAATAAAAGTCAGTTAAAATGATTTTGAAAATAACAACAATTTAAAAAATAATTTGAAAGAAAAAACTTCTGTTTGGCTTAGCATTGATTGTTACTGATATAAATGTATGCGAAATAATGACCCACTTACGTGTGAACGTTATTAAGATAACAATAGACATAAAAATAAAACCATGACAAAATTGAAATTACTGTTTCAGAAAGCACAAAAGAAAAGTGTAGTACACGCTAATTTTCTAATCATGCGGTACAATTAAACAAATCGTGTCAGTAGCGCTCGCCAGAGTTCAATTTCCGACTTATTACGGCTTAAGAACAATCTAAAAGAAGATTATCTTTCATATTCGAGGTTTTAATTAAGACCACCGTTCGTATAGAAGAGAAGCTGGTAATACTGTATTTCTAATTCTGCGGCGTGGATCCAAGTGTCATGTTGGGTGGTTAACGTTCTTGTTTGACTTCAAGTCTAGCTTAGATTTTGTTTATTGACTTATCCTCCAACAACTGAGAATGTCTTACAGTTTTTATCATGTCAACATGATTATGATTGAGACTGACGTTTGTATGTTCTTTATCTTATATTGTTATGTCTTCATTATTTCCTATGTCTGTAATTCTTTTACCATCACTCTCAATAGGTTATTACTAAGTCTTTAGTTTTGTAGAAGTAACGTTATTCAAAACATAACTACCCATGGCCACCTTACCCATTAACGCTTTGTACTGTTAGGACATAATTGTCAATGGTTAATAGCCTCCATATGTTAGACTTTCTCTCCTGCACTGTCCTGTAACGTTGCTTCGGATCCTAAGATAAAGACTCGTTGTGGTTTGAGTGTAGACAAAGCTAGTGCTATATTTGTTTGGTTATGTAATGTTTTTCGTAAGGAGCTCGTGGCTAAGTAATAACAGCCGCACGGGTACATCAGATTAAGCTACGCTTGCCGGGGTTGGTCAGTGGATGGGTGACCATCTTTACATATCCGAGACTCCTCCATGCCTCGGAAAGCACGCTAAGCCGTTGGTCCCGGCTGTCTTTCGTGGATCTTTGACAGTCGTTACGGGTCGTCAGAAGCCCGAAAGTCTGACAACCAGTCGTATCGTATTACCCAGTTACTGTATTGTGGAAGTCAGATAGCCAGCCGCTCCATGTAAAATACTGGTATTCAGCTGCATCCGGTTAGATTGAAGCCAACCCCAACATAGTTGGGAAAAGGCTAGGCAGAATAGGAATAGCTAATGTTTTTCGTACTGTTTGGAACGAATCAATAATAAAATCAGAATTTAAAAGATTTTCTGTAAACGTAAAACAATTTTATAAAACTTGATTATTAGATAGTTTTTTTTTATGCTATTGCGCGAAAGTTTCGATACATTCTTTAAGAGGGGAGGGGACTATGATTCCCCATACAAAAGTATTCCCCGTTTTTCTTTCTGAATAATGCTTCAAGAGCAATCATTTTTTTTTTCATTAAATTTACGTCTGCTGTAGACACGTCCCTGTCATTTCCTTTTTTCAGGAACTAATTAGTAAAGAAAATATGACCCTCCAAAAATTACAAAAAAATCCCCATTTTTTACCGCCGTGGTTAAAGGACTACCAGACAAACTCTAAAAGGTTTTAACATATAAGAAAATGATAGGAACCTAGACATACTCTTCCTTAAAATTTTAATGAAAAAAAATAATTGAATCAGCTCAATTTTCGAGGAGAAAAAAGGGGAATACGAAGCTTCGATCTCGTCGGTCTGAGCTGCAGCTGTCCCTATCGCACTTTCTTATCATTGTTCGGGCGCAGCGCGACGGCAATAGTTTCTTTTTCGTAGGCCACCTTCGCTCTTAACAGATCAAAATAGATTATTTTAGGTACATATACCAATGCACAGTATGTAAATACAGACGCCTTTTAAGGAGGTATCCTTATACTTGGTAGTAAACCAGTACATCCAAACCAGTGTCCTTGCAACATTAATCCTGGACGAAACATCATGTAAATTGTAAAAACTTTTCCGATGTCCTACCATAAAATTCCATTGCCAGTCAGACATTGAGTAGCGTCTGAAGGCGACTCTATTCATAAATCGGTCCACAATCTCCTTTTATATGTAAAACAGATGTTTCAGAATCTGCACGAACTTGGGGACGTATTTCTACGCAATTTTTATGCGCCGTCAGACTAAGTTTACGCGTGGGGCCGAGATGAAGGGCCCAGCTTTTGCAAAAAGTTGCACTTGAATGTTCACGCTTAAAATCATTAAAAAGTTTAATAAAATTGCAGTTCTGTTATGAAATAATATGAGACATATTCAAGGTTTTATGAAATGACGTTATTTATTGGCAGGACAGGATACAAGTTTACCTCACTAATATTTACTACTAATAAGGCGAAGAAATGGTTAATAAAATAATGATTTTCTTTTAGAACCACATTGGAAGTATTCATAAATAGGTACTTACAGTACAACTATTTTATACTTAATGTCCCTCGGCAAACTTCGTGTTTCGTCTGACTTTAGCAGCTTTTCTCCCATTTCTAATATCAATTACATTAATTTAAAAGAGTATTAACAACTCTATACAGGATGTAAGGGAAACGCTTCCGAAAACGAAGACAGGTGTCAGGGCTAGTAATTCTCGATACGATACCATCAAAAAATCTGAAAAAAAAATTTACAAGACCACCAAGTCTGCCCCAAGTGCAAAGGGCAACTGATAGAAATCCGACGACTGACGCAACATGAACTTTGCCGAGGGCCATTAGGAAATAGTTGTACTGTACATGCTATTTTATCAACATACTTACTATGTTGCATGAAACCGCTCATATAAAGTAATAAGCGCTTGATATGGTTTAAGCCCATTAAATAGTAATTTGATTACGTTTACTTCTTTAATGTCACTTTTACGATTATTAGTTTTAACATTAACTGTGATAATAAATTTTGTGTGATCATTATAAGCTTTTAATGATATTAGGCAAATAAAATGTTTGATGCAAAGCACCTATTTTATGTGATAATATTTTGTTACGTGTTTTGTTAAACGTTAAAGAAAAAAGACCGGCCAAATTATTATAATACTAGCTTTTGCCCGCGGCTTTGCATGCCTGTTGGTTGGAAATAATCCCACGGAAACGTCCTATCGTAACGCGCACGCCAGTAACGCTCCCAGTCGGCATGATTTTTTCTGACATCTTGAACCGTCATCGTCATATTTCAGCCAATTTACACAAAACTTTAATGAATACACCTTAACTTCTCTCATAATTTCGCCGTCCATTGATGAAAACCGTATGAAAATCCGTTTAGTCGTTTTTGAGATCATCACGAATGTGCATAGAGACAGACAGACGTGGTGGGGACTTTGTTTTATAATATGGTGTGATTTCTGCTTTAACTCTTTGTGTCGAACGTATATCTACGCGAGACATAACGCTTTTCCAATTCTTTATGTAATTACGAGAGGATAGGTATCATTTGTTTTGATTATACAGTCCTAATTTCATGGTAGATCATACAAATTGTTACTTTGTTTTTTTTTTTTTAATTTTTGGTAACTGGCAAATAAAATCATACTGATTTGATATGTATTTATGAAAAAAAAAATTTAGTTCATTACTTTGCATTAACAAAAAATACATTGACTGCTTAAGAAATCTTGCCAACAGCCAATACCTTGCATTCCCATCAAAAATTATATCCGAAAAAACCAACCACAATTATAAGCTGTTTCAATATATTTCACATCGAACTATCTTCACAAACCGCACCGCCACTCCATATCTGCATGTAAATCCGACGACATTTTTGCTTCTGTACGTTTGCATCTAATATTTTACTGTTGCGCATCTTATTTATGCAGCCTATCTTGAATAAGACGTATCTGTCTATCCAGTACGGGTTTCGGTCACTAATGATGTGGGTCTCAACCCTTTTTTGCTGTGTCTAACTAAATAATGTGGACGTGCGCTGGGTTCTTGATTCTGTAACTCTGTGTAGGGGAAATTTGATGTGGGGTTAGGTTCGGTGATGGAACTGATTTTGTCTTTAATTTGGTCATTAGTCGCATCGTCATCATCGAGAGGAGCTCGTGGCTAAGTAATAACAGCTGCACGGGTCGATCCACCAGGTTAAGCTACGCTTGCCGGGGTTGGTCCGTGGATGGGTGACCATCTTTACATACCGCGACACCTCCGTGCCTCGGAAAGCACGTTAAGCCGTTGGTCCCGGCTGTCATTCGTGGATCTTTGACAGTCGTTACGGGTCGTCAGAAGCCCGAAAGTCTGATAACCAGTCTTACCAAGAGGTATCGTATTACCCAGTCACTGGGAAAAGGCTAGGCAGATTGATTGATATTTTAAACTTCTTAATTTTTCATTAATAAAAATTAACTGCTTAAAAAGCATAGTTGGGAAAAGGCTAGGCAGATTGATTGATTGATACAGAATTTCTTGTAGATTGCTAGGTTTCCAGTACTTTCAGAGGAAGAATAGGGTACAGAACTTAAACCTGATGCTACATTACAAAATCTAAATAAGATTACTACTTACTGCCTCTCCTTAACATAAATATACACTAAACCGACACATGCAATCTTAATATTAATTGCAACTTTATTACGACAAACCCAACTTCAGCAACAAAATTCTACAAGGATTCAATCGTTGCATGCCGCGCCTGTACAACGCCCATACATACATAAATACAATTCAAGTGGGTCACTGTACGTGCACCAGTATACACCAATTAAACTGTTTCGAGCAAATAACTTCAATTAAAATGGCGTATTATAAATCAAAATTGGATTTCAATTAAGCATCCCAATGGTTTGGTGGCATTAATCATAGCAGCTAATAGAATGGCTTGGGTACGGTACTGAGCCACCTACGGCTGCTGCAGCGAGGATTTATGTAGCTGGATGTGGCTTATTTATATGTTGTTAATGTTTGTTTATCGTGTGTGAAATTGTTACATTCTCTTCCTGAAAAGGGTGGTGGAGTTAGGCGCAGTTGGTGAAATCAAATGTTATTTTAATTTTTAACAGAGTTCAAAAAGGAGGAGGTTCTCAATTCGTCGGAACCTTTTTTTTTATTTTTTTTTTATGTATGTTCCCCGATTACTCGAAGATGGCTAGACCGATTTGGATTTTTTTTTGTTTTATTCGAGAGGGTGTATATCACAGTTGGTCTCATATAAAATTGATTAACTTTGCTTTGGTAGTTTTTGAGTTAGCTTCAATAATACGTATTTTTTCCCAACTTTTATATGGATGATGTTCTAGTTTGTTTTGCAGGTAGTGGTATTAGAATTTGTGTGGGGTAGGTACCACAACTAAAAAGTGAAAAATAATAACTTTTTTACAAAAAAATACAACCGACTTCCAAAAACAACACTACAAAGTGAAAAATAACTTTAATTTCGGAAGTCGGTGGCAAAAAACGAAAATACATTTAATTAGACACCGACTTCCAAAATTAAAGTTATTTTTCACATTGTAGTGTTGTTTTTGGAAGTCGGTTGTATTTTTTTGTAAAAAAGTTTTTTTAATATTTTTGCATGCATTAATTTGCGAGCAGAGACGTGTCTTATAGACATTTTAGCATTCAAAATACAAGATTTTCTACATAGTACTGTCACTCAGTTGTCTTGCTTATGGATGTTAAAAATAAAATTTTCGATTCCACTTTAAAATTCAAATTGGTGTAAAGATAGCTAACCAAAGCTACATCAGTATAATTTCCTATTCATAATTCGGTCAAGAATTCATTTAACCCGATTGCATTTCAAACTACGGTAGACCCATCGCAGCTTCTACGCCTGTCACTTCCATTAACCATAACTCCGATCCATATTCATGGTAAACCAATTTAATAAAAGTTAACTGTATAATATTTGAACCGGATTTGAATCAGTTAACACTTTCGTTAATGAAAATTTACTTTATGTTCTTAAAATAACAGCATGTTAGTTGTTATTAGATCTTGTCTTGTATTTGTGTTAATCTTAAAAGGATTTTGAACAACATAATCTAGATTTAATAATTATTCTTAGTTTATTAATAATAGTTCAGGCTTGACAGTTTAGTTTTGGTCATTTTTCATTCAATCGTGAGTTTTCCTAAAGGTGGGTTTAGACAAAAGGAACATAGAACCAGAAACCAGTTTAGTGTACCAACGAACTATTGCTCTATCCCCTGTATTAAGGCGGAGATTTCTGAAAAACGGTCAAAAAGGTGTTTTTTTTAAACAGTGTATCTCATAAACTAGAACTACATAATTAGCTTAAATCCTGGATTAACACATAGGCTACTTTTTATCCCGGTGTACGTGGGTGAAACCGCGGGGCGCATCTAATTTTTATCATAATTTATCAGACTATAAATACCTACACTTAAATATAAGCTACCCAATGACAGCTACTGACTCTGCACCTAAAATGGAAGGAAGGAAAACATCGTGAGGAAACCGGCATGTCCTAGAAAACCAAAATTTAGAAGACAAATGACATCCAACCCGCACTGAGCTCGTGTGGTCCCCTCTCACAGACAGTGAGGCCTATGTCCCAGAGAGGGAACATTACAGGCTAATTATGCTGTTATGCTGAATGATCACTAGATACAACAAGAATTCATTTAATTGTTACAAATTCACAAATTAATTGTAGCTACATATTGATATAATACATACGAGTACATTGTAGACAAACAAATGAATTCTTTTCGATTGTCGATGTATGCATATTTTCGAGGTTGACTAACAAAACAACAACAATCAACAATCAATGTTGCAACTAACAGTCCAAAGAATAATATCTCAATCACCAAGCTTGGTAAGCCTAATAATAAGGTTTATTTACCGTCTACTTCCTCCATGTAGATTCTATCCGACATCATATTACACGGTCTATTTTTGTATTCAATGTATCGCTGGCCTTATAAGGCTGTATCTACATCTAACACCACTGTCCTAGTTTCGCGAACTAACCTTCGGCGTTATTAATTTTCTGTACATCGTCCATTCTTCCGACTAGTGCGGGAAAGGGTCGGTATTTTCCCGGGATTCATAGACGCGATACGCAAGGGAACAACGAGCGGCATACAAAGTTCCCGGTGTGGAAGACTCTACTTATTTCAGAAACTTAGTAATCTTATTTTTGTATTTTCGCGAAATATTGTCATTTGGTTTCTAGCAGCTTACAATATTTTAATGCCGCTATTAAATTAGTAAATAATCCTATTTTAAAATTGTGTATTTATCGTATGCGACGCACTTAAGACTATTAGAGTGGACATTGCATTCCGCAGTAATTGCATATCAATAAATTCAAAATAATTGTATGTATTGTAAACCAAGCATACGTTGAATTCGTAAGTGGTAGCCTACTAACCTCTTACAAAGCAGTAGCACTAGTAGAATTGACACATAAGGCATAACAATTGTGAACTCTAACCTGCCACGTTACGACAGCATTCTTCGGCTGACTTCAAGCGATACACGCACCTAGTATTGATATTTGATACCACTTGACTGAAATGTGTGGCAATAGTATGGGAAACGCATTGAGGTGATGCAAATAATAATTATCTAGAATATTATTGAGAGTGGTATCCGTTGCTCGATGCAAAGAGTTTGCTTTCGCTGTGGTCGTTTTTGATCTCAGTTAGTTAACTATTCTATTCTGGCCTAAACATAGTTCATTTAGCCCAAAATTTCTAATCACAGAAACTGAAAATACTTTCATTCTTACTTTTCAAACAACTTTACATTCGAACTCATAACCACAACAAAAACCCTTGACTAATCAGACCATATTTCGATTTCTATTGCTATAAATCATTGTATGAAAAGGATCCCGGTACCAGATACCAGCACGTCTCATCCCTAACCCGTCCATACGCTCCCAACCCGGTTAGCGCACCGCCTCTGGGTAAAACACTAAGGTCTGTGGGCCGCACCATTCAGTGGGACGAATTGCTCTGAAGGGGTATTAATAATATAACGGAATTAGGCTGACTGTATTGAATAAAATCGATGGGGAAAATTTATTATCGCCTCATTTTGTAGTAACAAGTGTGGCGTATTGAGGATTGGGAAGAAAAAGTTGTCTTAAGGTATCCTGAATGGGAAATGTTATTGGACCATTCGTGATTTATGGTTTGACATATTTTTCTGTGCTTTTAGGCAATGAGTACCTTATTTAGCATCCTCATAAAAAATACTCGCAAAAATAGAAATTGAATGAGATTTTGTCCACGAAACAACTGATTCTAAAAATTTTTGGATGGATTTCTTAACAGACAAACGAATCAAACTAATAAGTACTGGTCACCATTTATTATTATGCCTTTTACTGTACCGAAGCATAAAATAAATCAATGTAACTTACCCTTAATCTCAAACATTTGCAAGAAAAACCTTCCGATAATAATCATAACGGAACATGAAAAATTCTGCCGCCAACGGATATTCTAACGACGCGGGATTACGCACTATCGGGGCTAAAGATAAATTCCGGACTTTCTCAGTTGTACTCATAATTTGTAGATAAGAGTGCGTGCTGGCCTAGTGAGGTGCATTGCACGGGACTGTCGCTTGCGGGGTTAATATTAAGGCCAGTAAAGGGTGATAAATGACAGTCAGATCGGAAGATAGTGCGGTGATTTAACTGTAGATGCCACTGTAAATAACTAAACGAATACTGTCACGCAAGGGTTTGCTGTGAATAGTCTATATTTCTAGATTTTCTTGTCGGATCCTAAGTGATCGCCTAAACCACTGAACCGTTCATCCTGAAATTTTGCTACCTTCATCCCGAAAAAAAGTACTGTTCCCGAAGGAAACAACAATAACGTTCTTATGATAATAGATGGCGCCACGAGTCTTTCGAATCGACTGAATTATATTATTATAAGCAGGATACAACGCGAATTGATAGTCAAATAGAATTTGATAATTAAAGCGATTGAAGTCGCGGACAAAAGCTAGTTCTGAATAAATTTTCTATGCTTGATTAAATGTGTGAAGTTTTTATGTTACTAGTATGGATGTGGAAATTTGGCAGTTTAGATCTGTGGTGAAAAGATAGTAGGAATAAATCCATCATCCTAACGACCAAAGTCGAAAGAAGAAAAGTTTATTTAGATTTTTAACAAAATCTTTGAAATCTGCCTAGTCTTTACTCAATTATGTTAGGGTCGGCTGAGCGTAACCAGATGCAGCTGAATACCAGTATTTTACTTGGAGCAACTGCAAATCTGATCTCCACAACCTAGTTACTGGGTAACACGGTATGTCTTGGTTAGGCTGGTTGTCAGACTTTCGGGCTTCTGGCTACTCGTGACGCTACCAAAGATCTATAAATGACAGTCGGCCTTATGTCATTCAAGTGGCTGGAAAAACAAACTCATATAAAAAGTTCCAATACATGCAAATTGAGTTTAGTTCAGTGTTTAATATTTTAAAACAAATCCATACAACTTACTACTCAAAATACATATCTCTCTAAATAAAGCCAAGCTTTTAATCTAGTCTCTAATTTATTACTAGTCCGATACTACCCATCTACATTTCCTTGAGTTTCTAGTTATTGTGTAACACTAATTAAATAATGTAATAATTGCCTTCCTGTTTGACGAAGAGCGTTGGCTCGGTACGGCATTTCATACAAACTTTCAAGTCCTTTTTAATCGAAATGAATGAACTGATTTTAATGAAACTAAATACGCATAAGCAGGATACAAGGCCTAAAAAGTTAGTTAACCCGTCGCGCGCCAATTAGCAGACACAATTGAAATTCTATTGTTATCTGTACACATGGTGTACAATCGACATTTTAAGAGTTAAGAACATTTTCGAAATGTCTTATTTAAAAAAAGATGTTTGGAAATCTCTGTTTCTATGGAATATTTAAAATCGGCCGAAATTCGCTGCATCACTATTTTTTGAAAATGTTCTTTACCAACGTTTTAGATCTACGTATTTTGCTTATGCGTGTGAAGTTTCATTAAAATCCGTTCATTATTTTCGATAGAAAAGAACTCGAAAGTTTGTATGAAATGCCGTACGGAGCTAGCGCTCTTAAGTGGATAGTGTTGATGTGAAAGTTTTTGCTGAAGTATTTCGCATGTACAGTACTGGAGAAGAAAATAAACTGCATGGTTTTGTTGTAAATTAAATAAATACTGGCCCTTGATTATGGAAACTTAAAAATACCTACGTGTAATTTTTAGGGTTCTGTACCTCAAAAGGAAAAACGGTACCCTTATAGGATCATTTCGTTGTCCATCTGTCTGTCTGTCAGTCTGTCAAGACCCTTTTACTCAGGAACGCGTGGAGGTATCAAGCTGAAATTAATATCAACTACGTAGGTCTATATGATCCCTTAGAGTTCCAAAAAAATAAAGCTTTTAGACAACGCAATAAAAAAAAATACGGCCATTTATGCAACATCTTTTGATACTCGCAAGTAAATCAAAACTTAGAGGGTGCTTCCCGTTGTCCTAGAATCATGAAATTTGGCAAGAAGCAAGGTCTTACAGAACAAGTAAAGGAAAAAGTCCGAAAATTGTTAATTTGCTATTTTATCACATTATGTTTTTTTGGGATTAAAATGTTATGTTTGTTTTTGGGATAAATTCTTTTCAATTAAAGGAACCCTTCATTGTTGGTGGTCCTACACGCACTTGGCTGGTTCTTTTTTTAAATTAAAAAATAACTGGGAGGATGTGGCGTTTGCCCAGTAGGTAGTGCGTTTATTGAAAGCTCTACAATTACATTTTATTTTCTTTCCCACTTTTCATCATTGTTACTAACCATAGAACTACTAAACAATAAGCATCGAGGCTGCTTTTATTCTGCCAATCTAGTTTTCCTAATAGCTATAATAATATACGTCAATAAACTCAATCAATCTGCTTGGCATTTTCCCAACTATGTTAGGGTCGCATGCAGCTAAAATGCAGCTGAATACCAGTATTTTACATGGAGCGACTGCCTATCGGACCTTCACAACCCAGTTACTCGGTAACACGACACCCCGTGATAAGACTGGTTGTCAGACTTTCAGTCTTCTGACGACCCGCAACGACTGTCAAAGATCCAAGAATATCAACCGGGACCAACCGCTTAACGTGCTTTTCGAGGCACGGAGAGGTCTCGATATGTTTAAGATGGTCCATCCACGGACTGACCACGGCAAGCGCAGCTTAACTGGATCGATCGACCCGTGCAGCTCTTACTATTTAGCCATGAGTCAAACAACAGCAACAGCTGTAAATATTATAACATCTGCCACAATTTTCCCACAAAATAACATTTTATTAAATGCTGGAATTTCCTAGATAAAAATAGCTACATTAGTAATAGTCCAAGAGAGCCGCCAGACCTTACTAATTTTCTAACTAACAGGGGTCACGCCAGTCAATCGTAGCGGTCAAACATCCCCCAGACACAGTTAATTGTATCTGGGGGATGTTTGACAGACACAATTAATTGTGTCTGGGGGACGTTTGACAGACACATTTAATTGTGTTTGGGGGATGTTTAACCACAGCGATTGATCTGGCTGCTTACAAATAGTATTCAAATAGTTCCCCGAGTGTAATTTTATAAAAATTAGGACTCAAACTTCATTTATTTATTTTATTTTAAAGAAGGCTTACAGACTAACAAACCAATAATAAAGAGAATGTAATATAAAAAAAAAAAGCTAATAACAAGCCTCCACATATAGTCAAAGGAAAAAGTCGATACCATAGTCGACGTCATTTTTTGCGAGCTTTAAAGCGTCTGGCGGAAAAACCGCCGACGGGAAGTGTCTGACAGTATTGATTATCAATTATTAAGAATATTCTACAAAACATACATAAAAATCAGCAGTCAGACTTTAAGAAAAGTGAGTAATATTTTTACGTAACTTTGGTACCTGATAACGAAATCTTGACTAAACCTAAAACTACTCTACTCCATACATTTTGTTATTCAGAAAATAAGTAAGGTCTAGCGTCTCTGGGATCTTGCTTTATAAGATATCGCTACTAGGAAAAGCAGTTATCCATACTATTAGAGCATTCATTTGAAATCGTTTTGTACCGTTGGCTCCTGAAATGCGCGATCAATCATTGAAGATCTAATGTGGTGATAGCTTGGTTTCCGCGTCATATATCTTATGTGGTGATAATGAGAAATAATTTCAGACTGTTTATTAAAAGATGTAACCAGGAATTTAATCAGCATGCTTAATAGAAGGAAATATTCTTGCATTAGCTAAGTTGGTATGTTTAATTATTTTATTCGTTCTTTTTTGAATGGGAGGAACTGATGGGAATCAGCAATGTCTGAATATTTATATAGTAATGCTATTTATTTTGAGCACATTATCATGTTCATTAATCTTGTATTAGATGATCACTTATTGTTTTCGGTACAGATAGCAGATATAATAAAATTTCTAAAACTAAAATATCGCGCAATTTTTTTTTTTTACTTTTATATTATACCTATGTTCTATTGCGAAATTGATGTTGAATTTCGGGCCTGTGATGGTTTTCAAAATTAAAGTTTTTAAATATTGTTTTTTTTTCTATAGCTGAATTTAAAACATTTTACATGTTACCAACTATACTCAATCGGTTTAGATAATTAAATAAAGGTAAACAAAAAAAATCACGTGCCTGGTTAACCGACTAAACGTAATACCTTTCACTTGAGCTGTCATGCTAAGACACTGATGTACTCTTCAATTTAGCAACTTTATAGTTCGTTTATAACGTTGCTAAATACAACAGTAGTAACAGCCGATCTATTCTGTAAAAATCTCACCGTGAAAACATAGGTGAAGTGATCTAAAAGTGAACTGTCAATAGCGTCAACCCCTAGCATCAGGTGGTATGACGGCTCACTTCACGCTCACTCCACCTAAATTATCACGGTGAGATGTTTACAGAATAGCACTACTGTGTCGTAGCATGACGACTTAAGTGACATGTAGTTTTATTTGTCTACCTTTATTTAATTACCTAAACCGATGGAGTATAGGTAAGATAGATAGGTTTTGATAATGCAGATCAGCACAGAGCTGACTAAGCCTGGACGCCATTATTATTTTGAAATATAGCCCCAACAGTCCCGTAACACATATTTCACTGTACATAAAATAAAATAAATAGCCAGTGTTGAACAACAATAGCCCAACGGTTAAGGCGTTAAGTTATCGTAGGGTCATATCCTACCCCGTTGAACTATTCTAGTAGCGCAACTATGTGTTTCCAGCTTAATTGACGGGTTGCACCTATTTGTAATGTGTTTGTGGCTTCCGGCAGTTGATAGGCTTTTGCTTTCCGTGAGTGTCAATTATTAAGGAATTTTTGTTGGAGAGTTAAGCTACATAGTGCTAATAAAAACTCAATCTGCCTAGCCTTTTCCCAACTATGTTGGGGTCAGCCTCCAGTCTAATCGGATGCAGCTGAATACCAGTATTTTATATGGAGCGACTACCTATCTGACCTCCACAGCCCAATCACTGGGTAATACGATACCCCTTGGTAAGACTGGTGGTTAGTCTTTCGGGCTACTGACGACCCGTAACGGCTGTCAAAGATCCACGAATGACAACCGGTACCAACGGCTTAACGTACTTTCCGAGGCATGGAGGAGCCTCGGTATGTAAAGATGGTCACCCATACATTGACCAACCCCGACAAGCTTAACTTAACACCAACCGACTTCCAAAAAAATACTACAAAGTGAAAAATAACTTTAATTTCGGAAGTCGGTGTCTTTGGATCTGTATTTTAGCTGTTTGCCATTTACAAAACAACATCCTTTTACAAAATATTGCTTTTCCCGATACAAGGACGTTAATTGTTAAGGAGTTCTCCCAGTAAGAAAGAAAAGAAAGAAAGAAAAATATTTTATTTGGGACACGCACAGGAAATACAGTTAAAAAAGAGCATATAAAAGTAACAAAATAAACATTAAAAAGCAAAAAAACAAAAAAAAAGAAATCAGACTAAAAAAAAAAAAGAGACCTGTGCGAGGCCAAAAAGGCTCCCATCTCAGCATAAAGCTGCGATATTTAAAAAATAAATACCGCAACGCTGGTATTCTGATAGGGCCTGTGTGATGCCACGGACATACCCACGGATATCAATTAAAAATAGCAAGGGGAATAAAATCAAATAAAATAAAATACAAATACTAGAATACTTGAAAAGAAAAAAAACAAAAACCGTCAATAAGGTGTAAAGATCGACTCACGCTTGACGCCCGACGGTCCAACCTCACTTGTCTATGCTATAGACTATTGTCTATATTTATGACAAGCGATGAGACCATGCATGAGACGCGGGCGCAGGCGACTGGCTGTCAATGTGCATTAATGTAAAAAAGGAAAGGAAGTAAGGAACCAGGAGACCTGGAACTCATGGTGAAGTCACCATCAGCTCCATTTTAACATATTATGTATTGTGACGAGCATAAATTGCTTAGCAATAATCGAATCGCAACCCGTGAAATACGTATTATTGAGTAGTTCCGATGGCCATCTCTGGTCTTCCTCATTAGTTCCACTTCACTAAATGGTGCTTTACGGGAGCAAATGCACGAGTTACTATAAAAAATACCCAAATCGCTATAGGTGTGCCTAAAATTTAAAGGTTCCCCTCGATTTCTCTGGGACGCCATCATCAGATCCTGGTTTCCTTATCATGGTACCACTCTTGGGATATCTCCTTTCTAACTTTTTTTGAAGTCGGTTAAAAATAAAATTAAAACTAAAAATTAAATTACATACAGAACAAAAACAAATACCTAATATTAGATGCGTTTACGGTAGGCTGGCCAGAGAAGGCACACAAGGAACACAGGAAACTTATTGGGAGACCTTTGCCCAGCAATGGGACAAAACATGTTGAAAAAAAAATCGTGTGCGATCGGGGGACCCCCGTCAGGAAAGTTCCTTACGCGATGGATAATAAATAGAAAGAGACAGAGAAATATTAAGTAATAACATCCGCTCGGATCGATCGATCAGGTTAAGCTACGCTTGCCGCAGTTGGTCCTTGGATGGGTGACAATCTTTACATACCAAGACCAAGGGTTCTTGCCTCGAAAAGCACGTTAGTCCCGGCTGTCATTAGTGGATCTTTGACAGTCGTTACGGGTCGTCAGAAGCCCGAAAGTCTGATAACCAGTCTTACCAAAGGGTATCGTATTACCCATTAACTGGGTTGTAGAAGTCAGATAGGCAGTCACTCCAGGTAAAATACTAATATTCAGCTGCATACGGTCGAGTGGAAGCCAACCTCAACATAGTTGGGAAAAGGCTAGGCAGATGATGATATAGAGAGAGAGAAAGTCGCATGGAGGGGGCATAACGCTTTTTCCTTATGTGACGATTTCTACCAGTCAACTTCTACCGCCAGCCGCGTTAGCGGACTTTGTTGCAAGTGAACAATGGCATTCTTTTCAAAAAAATTCCCTTTATCACTAATCAAGTCACTACCTACCTTTTTCCAATCCGCATAATTAGAATGAAGAATTAAATAATTATACTAAATTAATTATTTATTGATCACATAATTTTTTTTTTCTAACTATACGCCTCTTAGCTGTCAGGTAATTTACAATGAATGGCCTTTGTTATACACTATCTTACATCTGTACAAACACGATTGCGTATTGTGATGATTAGCCCCGTTGCAAATATTTATGTTGATATGTTGATTTTTATTGCGTAAGTATTTTTGTTCGCTACTGTACGTGGGTAGTTGAAATAAAGACGTGATTATTTTGTGTTGAAAGAGTGTTGACATTAGTCGAACAAGAATTTGACACGAGTTAATAGATTTATTCACTAGTGTTGCCACTGAACAGTTTGTTCTACTTTTCTATCTCCTGCGTTCGTTGATCTATATAGTCTGTGGCATTGTCGTAATTGTGGTGACATTTTCACAATACCTATGTTGATTAAGAGTAGTGTCTACTGGACTTTTCAATCTATTTTTTCTGTTATTTGCAGATTGCTCTGATTTTTCCGTGGTCCTGTGAGATTATTTTATCAAGAACAAGATAACATATTTCGATATTGAAATCATTGTGATAGTTGTTGGATATATGCTGCAGCTTGTTCTGTTACAAATTATCTTTCTTATTTGCTTTTAAGAGAGGGGCCTGTGGCTATGTAATAAGAGCCGCACGGGTCGATCGATCAGGTTAAGCTACGCTGGCCATGGTTAGTCCGTGGATAGGTGACCATCTTTATATTCTCTTCGTGCCTCGAAAAGCACGTTAAGCCGTTGGTCCCGTCTGTCATTTGTGATCGATCTTTAATAGTCATTACGGGTCAGAAGCTCTAAAGTCTGACAACCAGTCTTATCAAAGGGTATTGTATTACCCAGTAACTGGGTTGTGGAGGTCAGATATGCAGTGGCTCCATGTAAAATACTGGTATTTAGCTGCATCCGGATAGCCTGGAAGCCGACCCCAACATAGTTGGGAAAAGGTTAGGCAAATGATGATGATTTACTTTTCATGCCACCCACGAAAAGAGACGGGGTGGCTCTGTTCTTAGCGAGTAGGTATGTCGATCTGTTTTCAAAAATGGAATATCAATGATGCGTAAAAGGATAGCAAACACAATTCAATACACCTTCTTTCTACAACACATACTTACAACCAACTACCGCAAACGCATGCTCAACACAGCTATCTATAAAACTTTTATAATAGTAATTGAGGCGAGATGAGCATGTAAATGAGCAGTGATACAATAATAGCGGCATGGCGATGCTGGCTGCAATGCGACTGCGCATGCGCATGGCGGCCGCACGCTATCCCTCATACGGTGGTGTAATGTTTCATTGTGAGGACCAGGAGTAGAAGAGGATGGTGGATGTGGCATTGATGTAGCGAATTAACTATTAAGCGTCTTTGTCATAGGTAGTACCTGTCGAGAGTATTGGGCCAATATGTTCAATAATTTTTTGATACAAGAGAAATTAGTTTTTTTTTCTTGTATGAAACTTTTATGGGCTTTATAATTAAACATTACAGAGTAACTTATCTGTTTTTAAATATAGTTGTATAAAACGCAGTATCCTTATCATCATGTTGCATTTAAGATATTTTATGGTGGCGCTAATGTTTTCGGAACATTCAAACTTTGTTCGTGGTTGTCTAAATATTAAATCATTGCTATTTTTGAGTTGTGGTAGGCCAGTGATAGCTGCCCCTACTAACGGTCGCGGGTTCGAACCCATACAGGCGCTTTACTTTATATAAATAATTTTATCACCACTGCTCTCAAAACGGTGAAAGAAAACATCGTGAGGAAACCGGCATGCCCTAGAACCAAAAATTCGAAGACATGTGACATCTACCAACCCGCACTGGGCCCGTGTGGCAGATTACAGCCCACTCCCTCTCGAAGAGAGGACGCCTGTGTTCCAACAGTGGGAACATTATAGGCTGATTATGATGCTATTTTCGATGTCAATAAAATTGAATGCTCTAATTCCAAGCCTATGGTATCAACGAAAATTAAAGTATGTACCATTTAAACATGTAGGTACGAGTACGGTCAGGACCCGGACTTCTCAGTCCCTCACAGGGGGTTGGTAACTACAGAAATGAAAAAGCAAGGCCGGAAGATGAAAGGCTGATGCCGATAATATAATATATTGTAAAAACTCAGCAACATTGAACTAAAGCGAGCTTCACTTTTTTTCAATAGTCATTCGATATTTGAAAGAGACAATGGTGCCGATTCTGTTGTGCACAAACTAAACTTAATTTAGGCTATTGCTAACTTTTTCTCTCTATTATGACAAGAAAGGGACGGAAGTAAATTAGAGCTGTCAAATTAGTTACAACTATTATTTCCATAGACATTTAGACGACACGTAAAAACATGTCGACTAAAAACACGATGAAGCCGCAATGCCTGAACTAGTTTGACATCTCCAACTTATTTCATATCTATAGCCGTCCTTTTCTCGCGCTGCCTGTTAGTAAAAGATAGCGATTCTCTAATTTTAGTTTAGTGCGTTCGCAAGAGAATCGGCACCAATGTCTGCCAGTATTATGCTAAAGTTTGACTAAAGCATTAAACCTCTACAGTAGTTACCTCAACCTCGACAGCAAGTTTAATGAAAAACACCTTCAGCCTTATAAATCAACATAAAAGCTTTTCCCATACATTAATTAACTTACAACCAACAAAATGCATAAAATGGTGAATATATTAATTTAAATAATACATTATAACATACCACATCTGTTGGCTACTTCTCGGCAACAGTTTCTAATTAAGCGGCAAGCCGGAGATTTATAAGATATTGAGGCATTAGGGAGATTTATACCTAGTACTGAATAATGAGATAACACTAATGGTAGCTCGTGTAGCTCATGTGCTCTGAAATACGTGGATTATAGATGTGGGTAAATGTGTGAAAATTTAACTTTTTTTTAAGGATCTAAAATACAGTACATATTTTTTTTTAGGTGAAATTCTTAGTAGTACTCAACTTGCGTCGTGTAATTAATTGTTATGGAAAAAGTCGGGGAAAAAGGTAGGTAGATATTTGGCAGCAATAATATTATACACACACACTCATCACTTACACACATACATTTGGTTACCTTTTGGTCCTAAGTTTAAGTAAGTAACATATCTTCTGATATTCATATTGTCGTCGAAAGAGACTGGATCCTGCGACACAGGGTATCCTAGTGCGGGATCCAGTGTCATACCAATTTAGTGCAAACATGTTACTTACGTTATCAATAAACTTTTCTTTTTTTTTTACTTTTATACTGTGTAAACCAGACACGTATGATGTCGGTAGCAACATTATATTTGGCAGAAGTAGAAGTTCGTAAAATTATTAAAGCATTCTAATCTATTTGGAAACTAGGTTTTACAACGTTCCAAAATCAAATCAACATTATTATTATTATGTGTTGACTTCTGCCTACATAAAAAATATCTCACAATAAACCTAACGACAGCCAAATTAAAAATAAATCAAATAACTGATACTTCACACAAAAAAAAAAAGCGGCCAAGTGCGAGTCGGACTCGACCATGAAGGGTTCCGTAGCAGCAAGTAACATAATATAAAAGTTCTTGTGGTTCGTTGTAACTTCGATCGATGTTTTAATAATAGACCGATTTATGACGTATTAAAAAAAAAACTACCTTCTAGATCTCGTTTAAACCAATTTTTGGTGGAAGTTTACATGGTAATGTACATCAAATATTTTATTTAGTTTTATCATTCTCTATTTTAGAAGTTACAGGGGGGGGGGGGGGACACATTTTACCACTTTTGAAGTGTCTCTCGCGCAAGCTGTTCAGTTTAGAAAAAAAAATATATTAGAAACCTCAATATAATTTTTTGAAGCCCTATTCATAGATATCCCACACGTATGGGTTTGATGAAAGAAAAATTGAGTTTCAGTTCTAAGTATGGGGAACCCCCATCATTTATTGTTTTCTATTTTTGTGCAAAAATCTTAATGCGGTTCACAGAATACATCTACTTACCAAGTTTCAACAGTATAGTTCTTATAGTTTCGGAAAAAAGTGGCGGTGACATACGGACGGACAGACAGACAGACATGACGAATCCATAAGGGTTCCATTTTTTGCCATTTTGCTAGGGAACCCTAAAAACATTGTAAAAAATTCCAAATACGTTTTACTGTTACTCTCTAGAAACACAAAAATCATCACCACCCGTAAACAAAAAATACAATTAAAATTTATTGTTATTTGTGTTGAATTAAAATTTTACTAACAGGTAATGGTAAAATAGTAAATTATTAGTACACTACTAACTATTTACCAAGCTAAATAACTAGCTAACTATACATATAAAATATTTAAAATTAAATTATTTTAAAAAACTAGTTCATCTAAACTACAGTTAAATCGGCGATTAACAACTAATGTGTATCGCATTAACGTCGAGTTTATCAAGAGAGATTAGGTATGTAATATTATGCGTTGCGCAGGCGACTGGTTTTGTATCGGAATCGTGAGTGAGATTCTTTTAAAATTCTTATGGTACTATGAATTATAGGGATTTTGTTTTAAAAAGAAAATGTGGAGTTATAATTATTTGGAGAGCAGAGATATCATATTAATATAAAAATCTTGCATTGGAAAATAGATGCAAAAATAAAGCTGAGTAAGTTAGCTTATCAATTTGATGGAAGGAAAGAGCGGGAAAAAAGTTGTTTTTTAATAATTAAAATAACATTTGTTGTTTTTGTTGTTAGTTTTATTGTTTGTAGTTGTATGTTGTTGTTATGTGTTGTAGTTGTTGGAATTTATTCACTCAGGTATAAAAATTATCCACAGAGCTCTTACCAGCTCAAATTACCTAGACTTTGAATAAGTTTAGTAGTTAGAATAAATTAAAGCTCTTGATTTTAAAAACCTTGGAGGATATAATTTCCTCATCTTTTTCCCCAAAATACCTACGTAACCACATCATCTCATCACTATCATATCCCATCCTTATCCAGTTCATCGCAGCTCTACATCGCCACTAGCGCCACGCGACCGAACCCGACAACTCGCTGCGCGGACGCAACCCACACAACTAACGTTCATTTTCATAACAGGTCGCGCCGGTAGTTTTTCTTGTCACCATGTTTGTTGCTTTCGAAATATATTATGTTATTTTTTTATTTAGGTTTAAAGTTTTGCCCGGAGGGTGTGCAGTGCTGTAGCTTGTTTACAGGCCCTTAGTCCTTAAAGCGAATTAAAAGGATTTAAGTGATAGGTATTATCCAAATTAGTCAATAGACGAACTGTCACAGATGAGTCTTTTAAAAGATATGTCATAAAATCGACATCCAGCCTAGATTAGGAAAATATTGTTTGTTTGTTTGTTTGTTAGAAGGTTAGGTTTCCGCACTTAGTCCTTCAAGTGGACCATTGTGCGTGGGCCATGGTGGCCATCGGTGGTTATTCCAACCACCCCAGCTCCCTCCAGAAGTTAATTAACTTCTGGAGAGAAGTTAATTAGGTTTCCTGGTCTGTTGAGAACACCTGTGAAATATCTGGGTGCCCCAGAGGGTTTCTGTCCTAATCTGGGTATAGTTGGGAAAAGGCTAGCCGGATTGAGATTGTAGTAATATTCATTGCTTTGTCATTATAATTTATAACAATAAAAGCTTTGTTTAAATATTAACATTGCATAGTTTTGAATACAAAGTAACAGTCAGGAATTAAAACCCCATATTTTGATTACTACAACCGTGATTTTGAATATAGTATAATAATATCTATCGTTGTTTGCTACTAAAGTGCCCTTCAAATTATCACGATGAGCCGTAGCAAAACTAAACAGACGAATGTTTTTAGTTCATAGCAATTTACAGTTGTATGTATCTAGCTATTATAGTAAAAATGTGGCTCAAGGCTTGAGAGATAGCGGGTATAGAGCGAAAAGGGCTTTTGCGTAAATACTTGAAAAATTTCAAAGATACGAGTAGGTAGCAATTCTATCTTGTGTGAGACACGTGCAATATTCATATTTAATAAACATGCGAATGCTATTTACTTTATCTATAAAAATCCCCTAAATTTAGGGGAAAATATCTTGAAGTGAAACCCTGAAACAATGTTAATTTGTCAAAGTGACATGACTGCGATGTAAGACGTGTCGCGCTCTGATTGGCGTTCAATGTTACGTGACCAATGGCTATATTTTTACAAAAATATTAATTAATCTAAAATCGTTTTTAAAACTAAATGGCCTCACACATTACACAGTTGGCCGGCAGTCTCTGGTCCCAACAGGCGGCCTGCCGTTCAAGGCCTGCATAGACCACACTAAGCGATTATTCCCTGCCGGCAACGGTCGATACCGGCTCTGAGTCCACACACTAGCAGGTGGCAGCCGGCAGTTTCACACCTCAATATCGCCTGCCGGCAGTGGTTTGAATAGCGGTTCGGTGTCAGTTCACAAAGTGATAATGTTACGTAAAAAACGATATGCTATGTTTTATTTTCACTGGTTAGGATAACATCGTAGTGAATTATATAAAATATTTAAAATGATAACCAAATTAGAAAAGTCGCTAAATTGACAACACTGCCGCCGGTCGAATACCTGCTTACTCAATTTGGCCTTGAGATCACAGACTGTCCAGCCCACAGAGCATGTCCGGCCGATATCTGTCGACGCAGGCCTGCGCCGGCATCAGGCCACACACTCTGGGATCGCATTGGCAGGCATAGGTCATCATCAATCCACAACCTTAAAAAGAACTGTGAGTTTGTGATCTATAGCGATTAGCTGACAGGCTGATATCCGCCGGCGGACTGTAAATCCCACACATTTAAGTTGAATTTTGAAACTTTTAGCTTACAACCATTCTACTTAATAAAATTCATAAGGTATTTTTCTTACTGTCAATTAGCCTATTAAAGCACCATTTAATAACACGCAAGCCAATCTAGTTTTCATCGCTGTAAGCGTATAACTCAAACCAAATCACATCAATTTGAGAAACGCACTCGTACGTCAATTAGCGGCGTGTGTCTCATCACCATGTTTTGAACAACATTAAGATAATTCGCTGCACCGTTGTAAGTGTTAATAGAGCTCGGTTCGTATTAGCTGCTTTTATGGCCTCTCGTTGCGTTATGCGTGGGGCCATGAAATTAGAGGTTGTACACCGTTCTAATAACGTGCAATTTGTGATGTTGTTTTATTACTTGGGAACAGATTTGTAAATTGGAAAATCAATTAAAATATTCTTCGTAATTTTCGAAGTATTAAAACCAAATAACTAAGCCAAATTTACTGAATATCATCGTCCAAAATCATAAGTTTCTCAGTATACCGAATCTGTAAATGACGAATAATTTTAATGAAATCATCTAAAAATACCTTATTTCTGACGACGAAAATTATTCATTCCGTAAGTTATCGGTCAGAAACAAAAAATATGTAAATATTATAAGTACGTAATAAGTCCATTATTATAATATATAACCCAATTTAATAGTAAAGAAATACTGCTCGGACATAAAAAATATTTTTTGCAAAAACCTAATAATATTTTTACTGTGTTCATTGCTATTTTATAACCATTCACACGATTGACAGTCGTAAAATTTATTTTTAAAATCGAATTGAATAGTTTACATTAAGTTATTGCTTATAAAAGTCTAAATATTTGTAAAAAAAAAACTTAAAAAAGACGCCATCTTGGAATTTTTTCGCACACATGAATTAAGTCACTGCGGGACGTCTAATCATTGCGACATAATTATGAATGTTCAAGTCTTATGATTTAATAATAAAATCTGAATCTAGTTTTATGATTATAAAAGCTAGTTTCTTTAAGTTGACCTACTGGCTGTATTGAAGGCAGCTGAGTTAAATTTAACGTAAAAATTCCTAATAAATATAACATTCTATAAAAACCTGAATATTAAAAAAAAAAACATCAAAGGAAACCGAGGAATTGATGACAAATGAATGTTTTTTTTTATTACATCGTATACTATTTTATTATATCGTTTTTCTACTTTATGTAGAAATTGTGACATAAAATGAATAATATTGAATTAAGTTAAAAACATAATTATGTTGGTTTAAAACTAGACTAAGATGGATCCTTGAAAGCTTTTAGTTTTTGCACGCAGATAAATTGTAAATTTTAACGCTTAAAATTATTCCATAAATATGCAAGATAATTAAATTAATATAATTCGCGCGCCCACACACATTATCATAATTTTAAATGTCACATAATATAAAGTTGTGGTCACGCTGAATACACAGATTTTATTTATTTAAATACTACCTACAAAAATATCAAGCATCCTTTTGTTTTCAAGAAAGTTATTAACCTTTCTATACCCGCGCCAAATTTTGTGCCACCTATACCCGCGCACGGTCTCATAGACCGAAAGTTTGAAACCCAATGTCATGGTTTTTTTCAAAAAAAATGTATAGTAAAGTTATATTTTCTTAAAACTAGGGAGTGTTAAGTTATAAAATAAACCCAATTTATCGACAATATACCATTTATTTACTGACTAACAGTCTTTTATTACAGTCTCTGGAAAATATTAAGTTTTTCTTAAGAGCTAATTAAATGTCAACAAAAATATTTTTTTCTTCTTGTAACAAATAAAAACAAACTTAAATCTTAATGGTAACAAGATAAGGAACAATAAGCTTACAACTAATCTTAGGCAGAAGTCTCACCATAGCAGTTAGAGCATACCATATTAGCATGCTCCATACAAAAATAAATTTTACATTTAGCGCAGTTATAACGCGTCTTACGGTTCTTTTTTGATGTGCAAAATGCACAGCGGCCGATTTTATTGTTATTGGCTGTTGCTGCAGACTCAGGACCATCTAATTTACATATTTCCATGAGCCGTAACTTTAATGTTTTCGGCAAAGAAGTGTTGACAGCCCGTCTCCTGAGATGCGAGTTTATGAGGTCATAGGACAAAGCTTCCAGAAAAGTTCTACGGTTGACTTTCTTATTGGGATTGTTTTGCAGGTATACAACATACGAATTTATACCCGCTACATTCATCAAACTGTAGAAAATTACCATGGGCCACCTGTTTGTGCCTCGTGCAACGTTATAAGTTTCGCACATTTTGTCCAC
This sequence comes from Cosmia pyralina, assembly GCA_946251885.1. NCBI lineage: Eukaryota > Metazoa > Arthropoda > Insecta > Lepidoptera > Noctuidae > Cosmia > Cosmia pyralina. The sequence continues at coordinate 3,990,172 of OX276346.1, read as the reverse complement.
AGTATCAACTCCGCCTTTTGTAGAGTTGTAGTCCATTATCAATTCAGGTTTACCAGTTTCTTCGTTTATTTTATCATCATCATGCATGCTGGACACAAGTAAAACATTTTTGCCCTTTTTGGGCACATAAGATACTAGAGTACAATTGCCTCGGTGCCCAAATAAGCTGGATTTTTCTTCTCGGCCTCTTATCTCTGTAAACTGTTTGGGCAGTTCCCTTTTATTCTTGCGAAGCGTGCCGATGACGGTCAACTTGTGTGATTCAAGTTTATCTAACAAGGGAATACTGGTGAAGAAATTATCACATGTGATGTTACGGCCAGTATTATAGATACCTTCACTGAGTCGCAAAACCAATGCCATTGACGAGGTATCGAGTCTATAGGCACCTGCAGGCTGTTTCCCAACATAAACTTCCATATTTTGGGTATAAAACATTTTGGCATCCGTCAGAGCGTAGATTTTTATACCGTATTTATTGGGTTTCGATGGAATGTATTGTCTAAAGCTACAACGACCTCTGAATGCTTCTAATTTTTCGTCGATTGTGACGAACTGAGACAAACTGTAATATTTTTTGAATCCAGCTACAATTTTTTCAAAAAGCTCTCTGATGGGTGCAAGTTTATCCATAGAAGCACGTACAGCTCGCGTGTCTTTGTTGTCAAACCTAAGACACCGTAACAGTAAATAAAAACGGTTCCAGGACATAGTCAATCGAAATATCTCTGGTGACGAGCCATCAGTCTTGAATAAGTCTTTAGCGTTCAGTCGACTATTTCTTCTAACGCCAGCAAAGAGTAAGAGACCTAGTAGTGCTTCAATTTCTGTCTCATCTGTTTCTGTACAGTCTCTTTCTCTTGTGAATTGAGATGAAATTCGTTTGATTTGCTCGTTAGTGTACTTTGCAATCCGACCAATAACATCCTCCGTGAAAAACAACCTCCATATCTCACCGGGTTCTTTCAAGTACTTAGCTTCACCTTTAGCACCTGGAAGTTGAGTTACGATGTTCCTAGCACGTCTCCTTACTGGATTTGTGGCAGGAATTTTGTTCCATCTCGTCTGACGGTCCTTTCCGAGGTAATAATTCCTAGATGTTTGATGAGTTTCCGACTCCACTTGAGAATCACTCTCCTCTGCGGAGTGACCTTCTTGCTCATGCTCAGAATTACCTTCTTGTTCACTATTGTATCTGTCTTCTTGTATTTCAACAAAATCCTCTACCTCGCTGTCGTTTTCATCTTCATAGTTAGAATCCGAATTTTCTTCTTCCAGCATCAGTCTAATTCGATTTTCATCCATCTTGAAACAAAATATAACCTAAAAATAATAAGTAAGGTTTAATCTATACCGTATGATACAAAAAACTATAAATAACAAACTAATATTATAAGAATAATAAAAGTTATTACTTACTCGAAAAGTTGATCCTATACCCGCGTCGGTCCCACGGACCAATTGGCGCCAAAAACAGCCACACGTGCTACTCGCACGAACGCACTTTGCACACTAAAATGAATGTAGCAACGAATCAGGCAGCTAGCAGAAAGAACAAAATGGCAGTATTGATGATCTAAGAAAAAACCACGAAAGATTATTTTGTCGGTGTCACAGACCAATGCGCGGGTATAGGAAGGTTAAAAGAAAAATGTAAAAGTTCTTTGCATGATAAATGTTCTTTTCATCTCGAGTTGCATACTTTAGAAAACAAAAAAAAAAACAAACAAACCTTGTAAAAAAAAATAAAAATTTTCTTACTTTAAACATTAAACGTTCCTGTTTTGCGTAGTTTTTACACTAAACCGCCTTGCCTTAAGCTACGGAAAGCACATAAATATCACTAAATTATTACACACATATTAGTCATCATTAAAATAATCCATTTAAGAATACAAATCGTATTAAAACCAAGCCTTATTCTCGACAAATAAATGTCATAATATATTTTTATTTTTACACCCAAGCGCCCATCTTTGTCACCCGTTGACGGTTCCAAAGCGAATGAAACTCGATATTCTTCCCAAATTCGTATTCACTCAACGATTTTTACATGTCTTCGCGACTTCGGAAATGTAAATAAATAATTCTTGTACCAAAAAATAAACAAAGTGACACTTAGGTCGACATGTTTTATACCTAAAGCGAGTACAGATGAGAATAAAAGCACTTTTGTAAATGAATACTGCTTGTTTTTATTTGACTTTTAATTAATTGAATATATTTTCTTTTTTTGTATATTTTTTCTGCTTGGTAACCGGCATGAATCAGCTGTTTATCTTGAGTCATAAAATTCGATTGTGGAATATGGGTAGGTACTGTTGTAACGTCAAGCTTGATAGTACACGCAGATATACAGGACATAACTTAAATAATGCACAATCCCATAAGACGTCATTGTACTCATCATTATAAACAACTTTTACTATGGAACCAATCCTAAAACATAAAATGTATGCTCGCTTAGCTCGTCAAAATGTAGGGAACAGCAAATTTATTTTTCGCGATTTCAGACGAACGGGAATACACCTTCAGGTTTGGTCCCATAGTAAAAGTTGTTCATAATGGTGATTACAATAACCCCTTAAACCCCTTAGGTTGTGCGTTATTTAAGTTGTAACTTAACGAGGTGTACCTCGTATTGCATTAATTATGTTAATTAGCTGTCATCAGTCCATTGTCGTCAAAACTACATTCACGTTAGTTATAAGTAGTCAAATTGCCTTTTACTACTAAATACTAATACTACTTTCGATCACACTTCCATCTTGGAAGTACACACATTGAAATACAATCCATACTTAATTAGGATTACATTCTAATCAAATCCCACACAACTTCAAACACAACATTAAAAACATAGAGAAAAATAAATAAAAAAAAGCGACAATGGTTGCTCATCGATGATCACCACGCCACCGCAACGTACGCATGGCACCATTGACACCACTGACCATTCGATATGGGGTATCAAGTGTCAATGTCACTGCTCTTCCGCAAATACATTCACACACCGGCTGTTGACACGGCCTGACACTTCACATGCACCAACTGTAAAATTAACTTTTAATATGGTTGTTAAAGATTTAATTCGTAAAGTGGACGGGGGTTAAGTTTGGAACAATTCTGAGGTAGACTAAGAAATGTGTTGATTGTAGATAGAGATATATCAATGTTTGGAAAGAAATAGATTCAGCAGGTTGTGTAGCAAAAAGTTCAATGAGCAGTGATCATTTAACTGATTTTTGGCCTCTTATTGATAGACATATCCTTTTGACATAGCGCAAAGCTTGATAGGTCTAAGTAAAATAAAACCGTACTTTGTAGTTTTAATTATTGTCACATCTTCTTTTTTGTTTTAAATGCCTACAACCTCGCCCTTTGGTAAAATAATTATATGATGCACATTAAGAAACGATATAAATTATGTACAGCTACATACAATTACTTCTAATACTTATACGATAATCCACAATCCTTTCCACACCGGTTGCCCCGCGAACTCCCGCGCATCCCATTGACATACCGCGACACCTCACATGTGCACACACACCATAAAATTCACATGTTTATCCTTCTGGCTTACTCCCACAGGATCATTTAATATCACGATATTTTAATACTTTTGTGAACATTTATAAGTCTTGTGTTGACTGAGGTGGTCTGTGGTTTTGAATATTGGATAAAAATAAATTTATTTGAAAAAATTTCAATATCAGAACCATCGCTTTACACTTGTTCAAATATTCAACTATAACGTACTCATGAAAGTCTCTAATTGGAATTACGACTATAATTACCTCCACAATTTAAAGAATCGTTTAAATGCTTCAAACAATACATTTCTCAGCCTTATATCGCTAATTTGTCGCCTTCAAGCATTTAGCACTTTTATTTTAATTCTAGCAACACAGTAAATAAACTTCCATTTCAGGAACAAAAATGCCTTGGAGCTAATGAAAAGAAACTAAGAATCCAATCTATTTAAAAAACAATAAGATTCCAAAAACTAAAGAATCAGATTTCCACACAGATAAGGAACAGAGAGTTGCTAAAAACAATAATATAATTCGTTTTAATTCTTTAAAATAAAGCTTCGATATAAATTGGCTGGACAATGAAATGTTTAATGAAACAGAAGGTAAAGGTCAGCTCGAGACCGCACCTTCAATTAAAGAAATAAGCGATGAACTGATGTCGAAAAACCGTTTATTTTAGCGTTTCTCATATCGATATGCTATTTTCGTTTAATGAAGAACAAAAGATGTGGAATACATAGTTATTCGATTTATTTGGCAGGATCTGAATAACTGTTTTGTAATGGATATTAATATCTGCTTTTATTTCATTTTTCCTACATATAGTTCTAGAAATGCCATTATCCGTTACGGAGTATTGAAAATGTAAATCTGTATCTCTGCTAAATGTGCTATATAAAATAGCATCTGTTTATAAAAAGTTAACATCTACGAGTACACACCGTATTCAATGGAATTTAAAAACATACTCCAGCTGTAAGAATCGCTTTACTAAATAGTTATTAGAAATATTCGCCACTAAATTCAACTGACCATTTATTCCAACCAAAGAAAGTAAAGGCCGTTGGAAATACAGATTTTAAGGTTCGCACTAAATATCATCAATTAAAACCAATTACAAGAGAAAGTGATAGTCGCCCAAGTATGCAGGTCACAATTTCTGATTAATTTTTAATTATCCACAGTTTTATTTCCCTGTATTTTAGACTTTATCACTTTAGTTTAAAGTTGGGAATTCATTGGTATAAAGTTGTCGCTGTTGAACTAATGGCACTACAAATCCTCGGCAGTCCAGGCCAGGTATTGTCCTCTGAAAAGTTTATTTGCTCCTTACACCACTGTCGTCCGATCGCCTTTTTACTTTTATCTCAGACAATTTTTAAATGGTTTATGTTTGATACCATTATTGTGTGCCAATCAGGTTGAATTACAATGTCCTTTACCAACGGCCGAACTGAGTAAAAATTTCTTTATTATTTTTGTTACAAATCATTTTATTTTATGCCTTTTTTAGTTTTAAAGTAAACAAGGCAGATGTTCGCTTTATTTAGATGAGCCAGTCGAATGCGTAAGTTGAATTTAAATAACTCGTGTTTATATTTACGGATGCTTGGAGACTTGGAAAATTGTGGTGCTTACCTTATTTTTTCTCTCTTTTTACTGGAATTTATGTGTCTTTAGTTTTGACAAGTTTACTTAAAGGATTCTAGGAAGAGGCTACTTTTATTTAGATTTGTGGGGCGGTCAGCCTTGTTCATGCGAATGGTAAGAAATCTAATGTATGGTAAATTCTACATGTCGTTTAGGTTCAATTCTTTTCTTCTGGCTTCATTTCCATCATTCGTACTCGTATCTACTGTACAAAGTGACCATTCGTCAAATGACATTTCGATATTGGCTTTTGCACGATATATTTTTTTGTTTTAAAAACACGTGCATTTTTGCAAGCTCCTTTAACATTTTGTTAAACGTGCTCTCACTGACAGAGATCCCTCCGATCAATAATCTGAACATTAGCGGCACATAAAAGTCACTAATTGAGATATCCCCAACAATTTGAACTCCAAGTTTTTAAAGTGTTAAGTAGTGGCTGGAGTGTGCAATAAATCTCATTGTTGGCACTCTTATCTACTCCACAGAGGTAGCCGATATTGGCGTTGCCAGTAAAGAAAATTTAAATATATAACGTAGTGTAGCAAGACGATTATGGGTTTTTATCTTCGGACGGTCATATTTTGAAGGATGTGGAGCGGTTGCACTTTGCGGAGTAGGCAGAGTAAACTGATGATGATGTTTAAATATTTATTACTGACATATAAAATTTTTTGTTCCTCCTACCCTTACACCAAATGCATTGTAATGGGCAGAAGAAAGATAATATTTTTAGAGTCATTTCGAGCTTCAAAAGAGATGTTATTTATTGACCGGATAATGCTTCAGTTGGTTAAACATTTGTGGTTACCAGAAAGGAAGTAATCATAACGTTTAAAACTGGTCTCCTGGTCAACTGGTCTGGTCTGGTGGATCTTGTGATGACATTTCCTGATTTTAAAATGGGACTTCCAATAACTCAAACAAACCAGACAGACGTTGATCGAATTCCAAAAATGACAGTTTTATATCACATAAAACAAGATATCAAAGTCAGAACCGATATCAATAAAGATACTAAAGATTACAAAATCACTTTAGTTGAGAAAGGGATCATCGTGTGTGGCACTTACGTACGGTAACAACTTATCGAAGATCTCTTCATTAAAAACTAAAATGTGAGATGGTTTCAACTGTTTGTATGTTCTCAGTGATGAGAGGTTACTGGAGATTTCCGATGAAATAATGAGGTTGCTTGAGAAGGAGTGTTCACGGGAAAAGGAAACAGAATTGTGTTTGAATTCTTAATTCGTAACTAACAGTAGGTACATAATTCTGGAAGTATCAAACAAAGGGTAAGGTAAAAGGTTAAATAACGAGTATTAAAAAAGTAAAAAACTATTAAAAAGGTTTTAAAATAAGTAAAAGCTGTTAAACATCAATGCAAATTGTTACATCACCAAGTGAAGCTCTAGAAATGCGAGACTAGTTCGATTTTATTGTAAATTTAACAACTTCGTCAGAAAACTATTAAACGAAATCCTGTATTTCCTTATTTGGCTCACTGAGTTAACTATAATGCATTTGCTATACAGTTATTTCCAGAACGTACTAATAAGAAAGCTAATTTATTATTGACAACATTAACTTGATCAGATATACTGAAAATAAAATAAATCCCAGAAAAATATCCGTTGGATCTTGACAGGTTTGTGCCAGGATCCCTCACTAGGGTGGAGACACGAGGTTTGCATGCAACGTTCAGCGCATCAATCAGCAACTGAATCGTATTCTCAATAATAATAAAGTAAGCTCATCTGTTTCGGGGATCTGAACAAATGTTTCTCAGAACGTTGCGTGTCCCCTTAATGATCTGAATAAAAGTAAATGTTTTAAACAAAAGCTTTCTAAGGTTTAATTAGGTTGTATCGGTGAAAGTCAGGATGATGCTTTTTGGGATGATAGCCTATGATACTGCTATAATAGTCTTTTTTACGATGCAGGTTTTAAATAACGATTAATGACTTCATTGTCAGTCTTAACAATACTGGTATTCAGCTGCATCCGGTTAGACTGGAAGCCGACCCCAACATAATTGGGAAAAGGCTAGGCAGATGATGATTGTCAGTCTTAACAAGACAAGGAAATGATATGGGTACTTATAACAGTAAATCATTTATCAATTTTCTTTTATTACACTGAATTTATTAATAGGTGTGCAAGGTACGTTTAAACATGATTAACGTAGGTTAAAAAAAATATGATACCGAGACGATTAATTATATGAAATCTTTTTTGCATATAAGATTTACTGCCCACATGATATAGTGTGTGGCCAAGAAATATTTTTCACGTTAGTATTAGGTGATCCGTTTCGTTTGCATTTATTGTTGATAATACCTGTTATATAACATTAAAATGATTATCTAAACGTCTCAATACTAAAGTAATTTATATCAATGATTGACCAACAATGTTAATAAGACAAGATACAAGAATGAAGCCATTAGCGGAATCGCTAAAACTAACACCGTTTCGCGATCTCATTAATCACAAAGCAATTTGGATCTTACCACTAACTTGTCAGAGTTGAAACTTCTGTAGCATGTGTGTGAAAAATTTATCTTAGCGTTCGACGTGGATGCAATTAATCAAGAGCCAATGTCACGTACGTAATATAGCCGAGGTAAAAGAGAAAAAGATGATTTCAGGCTAATTATCTTTGATGTTGTTATATTTTTATTTTGCCACTTAACACCTACAGAGGCAATTTGTCGCTTGTTACGTTACGCTATTGAATTTTCGGGGTCCTGCATTGTGTGACTACCGTCTGTTAAAGCAAGTTGATTTATTTCTCATACGTCCAGTACTCATTTATCATCGTTCGGCTGTATTTAGACTGTTTATTTTTATAATGAGCTCTCGAAAAGGTCAATTTTGCGTTTACAGTTCTTTTTTCTTGCGCCGAGAGGGTGTTTATTTCTTCTTAAATACGTTTAAGATCAGTTGTCGTGTTTGCAACCTGATCTCATTATTCGGGACATGTAAGAAAAAGAAGGTGTGAAAGCTTGGCGTATAAGCAAATAAATATATTCATTATTTATCGATGCCTACTTTTAAATAAAGCCTTTCAGTTTAATTTATTGGCGTCTTCCTTGAATTCAATGTCCATATTCTATAGAATTTATGAAGTAGCAAAAATATTTCAAGCTTTTCCTTTCTGAGAATAATAACATAACATAGAATTCCCATTTCATAAGTAACTGAACATTAGAATATACCGGTGTATATTCTGATACAAGTCCCGTAACTTCCTATATCTGCGAGACCTCACAGAACCTTGATCAATTCATCGAATTAAATACCTTTAATTAATTACGATTGCTATCTCAGCTTGGTCTGTGGATGGCAATTAGTCGTAGTAGCGATCTTTTGTTACGACTTACATGACGGCTGTAAGGTTCCTGTTTTAGCAGCTTTCTAGGATTACAAGCAGTGAATAGGGTTCCTGATGAAGCATCCTTGTTTTCATGAATATCTGGGTGTGATAGTGATCAGTCTTTGGATTTTGTCCAATACGTGAGGCTGCTGTTTAATTTGCAGTGCTGCGTTGTCCGTTTTCTGAAATCCTGGTTGTTTATCAACATATTGGTTTCTAGAAGATTGAATTCAATTTTAGTAGTATATGAATATAGGATCAAAATGTTTGATATATTATTTTATGAAAAGCGATTCTCAGACAAGAGTGATGCGGGAAATAGTGAATTTTAGATAGTAATGGTCAATCTCTCTCCTTTCACGTCTAAGACAATCATACCCCTACACTTCATCAAGTACTAAAGAGTCGAAAGGAAACCGATTACATAACAGTTGTAAATCATCCCGTGAAACTTTTAATTGTAAAATATCGCCTTCGTGAACATTCCTCTAAAACATGTAGCTTATAGGCGACGCGATGGTAGCTGCCACTACTTATGAATTATCGCTACAGTTAGCGTAAAGTATTTTTGCTTTGAGTGTAGAAAGGGGATTAGCCGATACTGAATGATTACGTGTATTTCTTCTTCATTGTGAACCTTGTTGGTTACTGATTGTTTCATCAATTATCAGGCAGTCATATTTATGTGCATCATTTTATTTTCATCATTATTTAATACTTTGATATAACAGTTATGTCTTTCATGTTTTTGTAATTGCAATATGGTTAGCAATTTTTTTTTATAAAACATTGTGCCTTCTGAACTCTAATTGATAAATTTTAGCCTTGCTCAGTAGCCTGCAGATTTGCATGTCAGTGGCAACAAAACCAGTATAAGCTGACCTTTTATTCTATTGAAACTCCGTTCTGCGTCAGGCCAGCACAAGGTCAAAGTGTTGCCACTGACTTGTGGTCGACTGTCGTTTTTCCTATTCTGTGCAAATTAAAATATTTTCCACTTTGTCGTACTCACATTCCTTTTCTTTCTTCTACAGATGTCAGCCATCGACCCTGACTGCGGTGTCAACGCCATCGTCAACTACACCCTCGGAGAGAGCTTCGTCAGGCCTCAGTTCTCAGTCAAGCCTGATTCTGGTGAGCTGTGTGTGTCAGCTCCGTTGGACTATGAAGCACACAGTGACTTTGAGTTTCCTGTCATCGCTACTGATAGAGGTTCGTATTTTAATCTGTTTGTGTTACTGTTCAGATTTTTGTACTTATTGTCTATTTCATTAGTTTCGGGCAAAAAGTGGCTTAAATTTTAAGGATCTCTTTCAGTATGCATTCTATCTACCGGATTCATTAAAAATGGATCAGCTAGCCACTTGAATGTCAAGGCTACTATAGTAGCCTCGCTGACTTTATAAAAACAACGTTAAAAATTATTATTACCTATTATGATTGTTTAATGAATTAATGAAATAATAATAAAAACTTTCTGAAAGCGGACATTGGCAATATTTGACTGAAATTATTATTTATACCAGATAAGTTAACCAGCAATTGTCCGGACATGGTGAAATAGATTACGATTATAGAAAATTTTTCATTTTCTCGGTTTTATTTTATAATAACATCAATAAATACAAAATATGTAGTTTTATAATCTTTAATTATCGAATTTGCATTCTACAAAACCAAAAGCTACACGAGCATTATTTTGCAGAAAGTAGGCTTTGTTCAGATATAAATATTATGTTATTCGATCAAAACATGGAGGTTAGCCTCGCCCATTAATTAACTTGTACATTCCGAAATGTAATATAAAATATTAATGGTTTGATTAAGTGAACTAATAAGTGGAATAATGCTGTGAACCAAGCCCTTTTCGCAAACTATTCTGAAGCAACAACACAACAATATTATTATTCGATACCTACTAAGAATACATCAATCAAAAGAGGTGCGCAGATGAATTACTCAAAATCTAAACTCATTTATTCAAACTAGGCTGAGAATCAGCACTTTTCGAACGTCAATAAGACAATCCCACAAAACGCCCGCCCTTCACCACTTCCTAGTGCTTTATCTCGGAAGAAGAAGTGGCGCAACAAACTCCCCAGCACCAAAGCTGTCTGTTCAGTAAGAAGAACTTGATTATATACAATAGTATGCATAATAATTTCTATGAAACAATATAAATAATTAAATTAAATTTGTTGTTATATGTAATACTGCTATATTTACACAATCCTACATTTATCAGTGTCTTGTTTTTCATATTTAAAAAATATACATAGATTCTAATTTTTTTCTAGATTTCGCCAGTGGCTTCGGCCGCGTGCATGTCGGAAATTACTCAACGGGAACGTATTACCGTGATAAAAAGTATCCTATGTCCTAATCCAGATCATAGTATACCCATGTGCTAAATTTCATCCAAATCCGTTTAGGCGTTTTAGCATGAAAGCGTTACAAAGAAACAAAACAAACTCACTTTCACACTTATAATATATTAGCTGCGCCCCGCAGTTTCGCCCGCGTAGACCGGGATTAAAAGTAGCCTATGCATTAATCCAGGGTATAAACTATCTGTATACCAAATTTAATTCAAATCGGTCCAGCCATTTGAGCGTGAAGAAGTAACAAACATACACACACACACTCACAAACTTTCACCTTTTTAATATTAGTGTGATGTGATATAATATTATAAGTGTGAAAGTGAGTTTGTTTTTTAGGATGAGAAACCAGACACGGGACTATAGCTTCACTTCTAATTCCAAACATGCAATGAACAATCAGAATATTGTCATAATCATCTTGCTAAATATTATCCAAATTAAACACTCTTTAAAATACCTTCGAACCTGGTTTCCACACTATTAGTAAACATGAAACGTCGCTACTTATTTCAGTATTCCGCCATGGGTTCCAAACCTATTTGTGCAATAATGTTCTATGTTCATTTACCCAAAGTGGGTTAACAACATTCCCTACGCAGACCTTTATTAATTTTCTAATAATTAGCCCAATGAAATATTCTCTAAGGTAAATTGTCTTGCCTTAAATTATCATGCGCTCGTATTTGGCCGAATTTATTGGCATTAAACTGAGATTGTAGCCCCTTCACTTCGATGTTTTTTTTCCTTATTAATTATTAGTAATTATCATTAAAAAGTAATTTTAATAGGAAGTCGTCTGCATAAATTGCTGTCATTAAAGGACGTCTAAAAATAGAAAATGTTGAGATTCAAGTGCCTAGTAATATTGTAATGGCATTGCTTACACAATCGTTAATATTATGAGTTTAATACTTCCGAGATGCTCAGTTTGCATAAATTATAGATCATAAGGATCAACATAGTAAAGCATAAATAAACGCACGAGACAAAGTAAAAGGCACTATAAGGATCTTTTGGTGCTTGAATGACAATGACAGGGTGGCGCTGTTAGTGAACATATTGTGTGAAATTTTATAGAATAAATTAGATGTCGGCATAATTTCCGAGATTGGCCACGGGCTAAAATATCCTGGTACAATTATACATACTTACGTGCAAACACGAAACACATTATAGTTTGACCGATACCGCTGTACCGCACCTTAGGTAAGTGCGCGGCGAGACGGGGCAGCAGTGCAGGCCGCTCATTCGTCAACGCTCACGGCGTCCCACCCCCCGACTCTCCGCGCATTCCTAAGGCGCGGTAGAGATCTTTTACTCTAAAACTGCACGCCACTGCTTGTTACATACATTTTTCAAATGTTTGTGTACAAATTTTAGTGGAGGGGAGTAAAAGATCTCTACAGCGGTATCGGTCAAAGCATACACTACAAATAGAAGTCAAAGTAATAATTCGAATCTTCAATTGTTTTGCAACTCATGCTACAAGATCCTTAGCAGAAGCTTTACTGCAAACTGAAATAAGAAATACAATACGATCAATAACTGAACACCTACCATTTTGTCTTTAATATAAATTTCTATTTTAGTGTTAAATGTTTTCAAAAATTACTATTTCCTGCGGTAAAATTAAAGTCGATAGATTGCATCTGTCACGCTGCGCTGCACTATTAATAAACCGTGGGTTTATATCAAATGCAAAGCATTTACCACGATGTCACTCAGAATGTAACTGTTTTTTAGAATAGGATTATAAGTAAAGAAAGACTATTTGCAAAAGAAATTAAGTGACAGCAATTCAAAATTGAAGTATTCAAAGTTTGATTTTTGCTTGTCCATGAAAAAATTTCGTTTTGTTTTTTGACCAGAATATCTTGTTTCCTTAAAACAAACTGTCCCCAACAATCACACGACTGTAAACGCTGATTTATTTCCAATAATTATATTGTCACGATACTTGTACATCATCAAGGTAACCGAAGTGGGAGTAATACCTATACAAAAGTCTTTAAAATATCCACGATTTGCAGCGATTTCGAAGGAGCATCACATTGGCGGGCCCGAAATAAATTCCGCCAATGTCCGTCCGCGGTCCGAAAGTCGAGTTCGAAGATTTATGGAGAGAGAACAGTGCAACTATCACTTGTTGTTTTTATTTCGTTAGCTTGAGCGGCTACTTTGTCTTTTGAAACGGAATTTTCGAGTACTTTTTCCAGTTTTTAATGCTGTGACGACTGTGTTTGGGCTTCGAGTTGGGAAATTTTTAATTTGTCGTTATTGAAGAGGAGTTTTTAATCAAAAGATAAATTAATAATTTTATGTTGGAACAGTAGAGGTAACAGCGTACAAAATGTGTTCACTTCAACTATAATGAAACGATGAAGACATTGTATGAAATAATAAAAAGATAATAGCCTGTCGTAAAGTTATCAGTACCTACTTTATGAATTATTATTAATTTTACAATTTCCACGAAATAACGTCACTTTTATTTATCAATTAGGTTGTATAGTATTGAAAATAACTGCGATTCAGTACCAATACACATTTACAAATAATTAAAAAAAAAAAATGGAAATAGCATACACAAGCCGTAAACAATGAAAATTCAAAAGTAACGCAGTAAAAAAATACTCTTACAACCACGAGCCAGCTAAACGCGTTGACAAATGCATAAATCAACCACCTGCCAATTAGACATAGAATTACAAACAATACGAACAATCAATACCAATTATTTATTCGCAGGAGGCCTGTCGACGACCGCTATGGTGAAGATTCAACTCCTCGATATAAACGACAATGTACCAGCGTTCACAGTTAAGGATTACAACGTGTCTTTGAAAGAAGGACGGATCTCCTCCGAGCCGATTATAGCTGTATCCGCAACGGACTCAGATTCAGGAAGATTCGGCTCTATAACTTACAGAATTGTGAATGGCAATGAGAATGATGTCTTCAGAATGGATAGGAGTACCGGAGAGATTTTGGTTACGAAACCAGCATTGGTACAGGCTAACCTAAAATTTGATCTAGAAGTTTCAGCCACTGATGGTGGAGGATTAACTGCTCCTCAAAATGCTGTGGTGCATATCTCAGTGATGCCTGCTGGAATTGGATCAGCGCTGTTTGATAAGCCTAGGTACAATTTTCGAGTGAAAGAAGACGTCAGGATTGGAACTGTTGTTGGGAATCTAAAAGCTACTGTTGGTGATAGAGGTAAGTGAACTATACATTTTTTACACCATTAGAAATTTTATACAATATCCATCAAAAAACGACCATGTTTTTAGTTGGTTATGAACAGGACTAATATGAGAAAAAAAAAGTCTGGAAACTCTACTTTTATTGTTTAGTTAAAAACATTATCGATTAATACAACAATTTTACATAAAGGAAACAAGGATAATGGCATTCTGTTATACTTGTAAAATTACTGTCGGTATCTTCATCCGCATTTATTACCTATGTCGCTAGTATCTACTCATATTCGTTTCTCTAAACTCTTCAAACTGAAGTAAAACCAAATTATCCGGAATCAAAGTTTCCGGGAAAGCACCGCATAAAGTACAAACGACTCAATGATACAACTACCGTTGAGCGGCATCACCTTATAGCTTCATTTCGCTTTAACAAATTTATTGAAATCGTGCCCAAGTGGTTACTATTCAAATGAAAAGCTTTTAGCGTCTTCGTAAAGTCTTTCCGAAGGTAACTGGGCTAGGTGAATAGGTCTTCAATATAAAAGTGCAATACACTTTACATAAATACGGTCTTATGTACAAAGAATTGTATTCTGTAGTAAGCAAGTCGGTGTTTTATGGAAATCGTGGTGAAAGTCTCGGGTAAAGGGAAAGCTGGAAACTGTTGTGTAGTTTATTGGTCCTGTTAAGTTTAAAGATGTCGTAGATTCTAAATGCACCGTAGCTTCACCATAAAATAAGTTTAACTTACCAATTTTTTATAACATTAAGGATTCCATTGCGCTTTACAGTAATTAAGTTACAAATTTATCAACTTTCATTTTAAAGTAAATACTAGCTATGTCTCCTATTTCATTTGAAATAAATACTTCTTCGAGGTATTCACATATATTATGGAGTTCCAAAGGTATATAAGTAGTCAATTTTTAAATCAAATAATCGTTTAACAATCTTGGGCCCAATATCGCTCCCAGCGGAACCCTTCTCCCTTGGACCATCCCCACAAACGCTAGGATGCCTATACAACAGTACGTAATCGCCCATTGTCTTAGCGAGGATCACGAGCTGATGCGAGCCCGTGGTGCATCCACTTGGTAACTTTTATGAGCCTTTTTGAATTGCTGATGCGTTCCTTTACCCATTTTGAAAGGACAAATAATTTACACGGTGAATGCGACTGAATACATATATTTTTAATGATAGGTTCTTCGATGCATTTCGTTTATGCACGTATAAAATGGTGGTTATGTTTATAACGTTGCTGCATATTTTGCTTTGTATTAGAAATACAGTTTCATTAACATTCGTTTACTTTTATTTAGATCTCTGTATTTTGTTAATAGTCCACCAATTCCATTGATAATATTGTCTTTGCAGGCAAGGAATATTACTAAACTCATTGATGCATCTAAAAGCATCTCCACACACTCCATCTTTCTTAATACCAAAATAATTAAGTAAACATTTACAATCAGCAATCAAACTTCTTAATAAACCATACATCAACATCATACTCACTAAGGCCGTCTATCACACCGTAACGTAACGCGACATGTATGACGATAGTAAGTTAATGCTGCGGGAAACCATTCGAATGGCTGTGAACATTCCTGTTTCAATTTATGCCGTTAAAGTTGTAACTATTTAAATGTGCATTGGGTAATTTTCCCATATCTTCAGAGGTGGAAATGCAATAATTTTGTATTAATGCGCATACGTTTTGCTGTGGTTGAAACGGCACATATCGCAAACTTTGTTTATGACACTGTTGAATTTGACCTATTTTGGTTGTTGAATGGTAGGCTGTACCTACATTTTTGATATTATTAACTTTTTTGAATAATAAAAATAGTCAAAATAGCATCTCTTAGTGCAACAACTAGTTCAGTTTTTACCATAAATTCAATATAGATGCGTACTGTAAAAATATTTGAGTACAAATTGTAATTTTGCGCACAAACCCGTTAGACAGCGCAAGCAGGATGTTAATTTGTTATATAATCGTAATAACCCGAACGTGATTGATTCTTGTTTTATCACAGATGTACTAGCAAAGCAATAACATAGTTCCTTTCAATAATTCTCACGACGCGATGCGAGCAGCTGATACAGCCACCAGCTTTAATTCTCATTTTATCGCGGAAATACGATATCTTGAGAAAAAATGCATTAAATCTCATCTACTAAATGTCAAATTAAATCGATACAGATTGTCATCTGTCAAAATCGTCATAAAATCTTTAATTCACGTCAAAGAATTCTGTTTAATTAATTAGTGACTTTGTCGGTCACGAAATTCGAAATTATGTTTTTTAAAAGTGCTTTTAACAACTTCTAATGATACATTAAAAAGTAATAAAATATTTTAAGTATGTGCAAATCGGGGTTTTAACAAACATCAAACGATTTTATGTCTACATTTATGTACTATGGCAGTATTTTAAATGCTTATAGATAGGGTCATAATCTGCTCTATATAACGCATACAAGAGGTCAAAAAACTATAAATAAATTAACATAATTTTTATGTCACTAATGGATTGTCACGTAGATTTTTGTATCTTTACGCCAACACCCAACTCGTAATAATCTACATACGAGTAGGTATCGTGCGTGGATTACAGCAAAATATAGGCATACATACATTGCTGGTGACATAAAAAGTGACTGTCTAAACGTTTACTTCAATATGATGGGCAACAACTTCTTTCAATAACAACATACTGCGATCATAACCTTACCACCTATTACTTTTTTCACCATTTATTTTATGACTCACCTATTGCTATAGACGTTAGCATATATTATATATATGATAGCAGTGGACGATGGACCTAAGATGTGATGACATTGAATGACAGGGTGCTACACTTTACATTACCTATGGCGTCGCCATATGTAACATTAGATGCTTGAGTTTTCAGAAAGATTGCCTCGTCTAATAGTCTATAGTTAGTGTTTCGGCAGTACACACTCACAATTGCCCTCTACTACAGGTCCCCGGAAATATTACAAATCATTGTAATACATGCGTTTAGTTTGTGAAAACAACGGTTAAATTTATTTGTATATCATTGTTATATTACGTTATATGCTGTTATATTACAGTATAGACAATAAAGCATGTTCGGTATCTCACTCGCGACGGTGCGTTTGGATAATATTTATACAGGTAGGTCCCGGGATGCTGTTACACCGGAGTGGAAAGGTGATAGTAGTGTAATAAGTTATGACTTATTATATTATAGGAGTAGCTTTTCAGGTAAAAATTCTAAATGTTAGTTTGTTGGTATTGCCAATTTTCCAAAACGTCTATGTGTATCTTCTCTTTGTCATACGATATTCATAAGATTGTATTAGTTGCTAAATATAATTCGAGGTGTAATAATTATTAAGAAATTAATATAACAAAAGCCTTTCATACCTAGGTACTGTACCAAGGGAAGGCATGGTGTCATACAAATTATTTGGACGAATTTAAGATTCGTCAAAAATCTATTCAGACTATAATGCATGCTTTCGGGACCTATGCATCATTCAATATCGTAGATATTCCTAGTTCAAAAGTAGTGAAGATTCAATTTCTTTCTCTTCAATACAAAAACATAATTTAGCATAGTTTTTAGTGCACATTTGCCATCCAGACTCAAGTTACACTCCAGTGTAACAGTCCCCCACAATACTGGCCCACGTATTCTGTTGTAAGTTCTAGCTCTGTAAATCACTGAATTGCTAACTCTACCGTTATAGTACGCTGTGCACTTGTCTATGGGAATTCTACGCCATGACTTCACCATTGTTAAGACATAGATAGCGGCCGTTTAAGATTCATGGACTTTGAAATACTGTATATGTATGGATATTGAATTATTGTGGTGACCGTTTTATTTGCGCATTTATTCGCTATTAGATTATATTGCTTAGTAACTTAGTCAATGGATATCTTTGTCGAGTGAGCTATCATGTTTATACATGGTCTTTGTATCTCGTCTTAGTAGCACAAGACTTTACCCGGCCTTACTTGAAATAATTTTCAATTACCTACATATATCATCATATTATTTTGTTTTTCATTTTTACATATTCAGAAACCCTAAAGTCTGACTACCAGTCTTACCAAGGGGTATCCATATACCATGTAAAATACTAGTGTTTACCAGTACACAGTTAGACTGGAAGCTGACCCCACATAATTGGCGAAAAGCTAGGCAGCTATTGGATGTTACACAGAAAATATACGAATACTTAGACCAAAATATAAATTAACAAATCGGTTATTTTGTGTTAATACTATCTAGGAAAGAGGGTGCTGCAAATCCAGTTGAAAAGTCACTGGGACAGCATGTAATAACTACGTAGGTATTTTTTTCATATTCGTATTATGATCCGATGAACCCGGTTGATGATCTATATGACTACGTTATGAAGATTGAACAGATAGAGTTGAATACTGAACAAAAGTCAATTAAGCGTATGTAAGAGAGAAATTTATAAAGAAAACAAAATTATTTGCCCTGGGTTGAGGCACACAATAAACATTTAAAAAAACAGGAAAAATAACTTAGTTGTAACAGTATAAGGGTAGTAGACATAATAACCCAAAGGCAATTGTCGTACTCAACATAGTTATAACAGACGGGACAAACGCGAATAGGAAATACAGGATTCTATAACGAAGTATACGTACCGATACAGTTAACATTAATACCGTTGCACTCGTTTCGAAACCATTAATCAAGAAGAACTTAAAAATTAAATAAAAGTACTGTTTGACATTCCACAATATTCCAAATGGTGACTTATTAAAAACAAGAATTCAGATTTATATCGTGTGAACTATAATTTTATTTTCTATGGGAGGTACCATATGCAGTAGTAATATTAATAAATTTTAAACTAATTAGCTAAATCACAATACTGATATCAACTACGTATTGCAAATCAAATCTTTAGATTGAGTTGATTTTATCTTAAAAATCACATTGTATTTTTAGCTCGGACCCAAGTAATAAGCGATCGTTGGACATGGTAATGCACTAACAAATAGCCTATGATATTATAGAAATAGGAAAAGGAACCAGCACCCTAATAACTAACACACTTTTAATCAAAATCCGGAGGTTTGCTGGAAATTCCTAATCTAATGCATTGCTTCAAGGATTCATCTGCTCAACAACGTAAATAGAAAATAGAAATAGACAATAGTTTACTGTCGAGGCGACAATAGTGTTATATATTAGTTAGCAGATTTACACTTTAACAACAAGTTGAGATGACATGAGTATCTTAATAGGTAATATTATTTACCAGTGAACCCCAAATTAGACGGTTAATCTGGGTATCTTGGGTCTTGGGGTACAGATTCCAGAGTGGAGACTAGAGACATGATTTAAGGGGTTTTATGGTATATCGGATAGAATAGAATAGAATAGAATACTCTTTATTATGCACACCATTTAAATTACAGGTTAAAATGTATAACGTACGTACGTACGTTGTGTTGTGTGTACGGATATGTTTGTTTGTTGTGTATGTGGTGTGTGAGTGCGTATGTGTGCGTATTTTTTCCCATTGTGCGTCGTCAGATGAAGTGTCAGGTCAGGGTTTTATATTAATTGTTAAAATAACGCAATTAACGTGGCTGACCTATGTAAATGAAAGGCATTGCTATCGATTGTCATCGTATGTGTGTTATGCAATTATCCCTTGAATTCTTGTATGTTTTTGAATAAACCTAATACGTGTTTCTCCATAGGAAACGATCAATTGGAACCGTGTACCTAAGTCCTAAGTTCTGATGATTCTTAAGTGCCCATGTAGGTTTATGTGAAATAAAATATTTTGATCTTGAATGCTTATACAATTTGTGTGCGTCAACGTCTTGTAATATCTCAGTTTAGCGAAATAGAAAAATCTTAAAGTGAGAGACATTTTTCGGACTTTTTATTCATTAGTTTTATAGGTGTGATAATTAATTAAAAACAAAATATTTACATTTTACACAAGTATTCAATTTTTTTATAGCTTTGATAAGAAATTACAAGAAGTATGTAAATATTCCTAAATATATACTCCTCCGTGCCTCGGAAAGCACGTTAAGCCGTTGGTCCCGGCTGTCATTCGTGGATCTTTGACAGTCGTTACGGGTCGTCAGAAGCCCGAAAGTCTGACAGCCAGTCTTACCAAGAGGTATCGTATTACCCAGTTAATGGGTTGTGGAGGTCAGATAGGCAGTCGCTCCATGTAAAATACTGGTATTCAGCTGCATCCGGTTAGACTGGAAGCCGACCCCAACATAGTTGGGAAAAGGCTAGGCAGATTGATGTAAATATTCCTAAATGGTATAAAAATAATTTATAATCAAAGGTCCAAAGTTTTAATTACCAAATTATTCAAATTAGCTTTAGCAGTAGCTGGAGATGTATCACAACCTCAAAATTTATGCTAGCGCAGCGTTACACTCAATTTTACCAACTTGCTTCAAGAGACGACCTAAAGTCAGGGCTGATTTTCATTATAGCATCTCTGCTATGATGGACATCAGCGCTGCAGGAGAGATATTTTAAACATCCAATAGGTTTGCCCCTTCGCTTACTTTCAACACCATAAAAACACCAATTGGTTGTTTACAAGACACCTCTTTGCTTTGGTGGAAAACGAGTCTAAAGTTATCCCGCAAACGCTTATGACACAGTCCACACCCGAACCCGCTTTGAGTTTAATTAGAAAGAGCTCCATAACGCCTGTGTTCAATATAGACGCACGCCCCTTCAGATTTATTGCAGCAAGCCTGGAGATAAACGACCATTAATTAAAAAAATATTATATATTGAAGCTTACGGACGAAGCGAACAAGTTTTTGAATGGGCACTTGCCAAAAATTGTGATCTTATGATAGCCCTGGTTGAAACAAAAATGCAAATGGATATTGAGTTTTTTCGTGTTAGGTAAACAATGCAGATTTTTTTTTGGGGTAGTTTTATGTTGAAGTAGGTGTGGCTTGAGTTCCTTATATTGAAGATGGATCTTCAATCTGGATCTCAAGTGCTTCATAAATAGGCTAAACTCAAAAGTCAAAGCAGTTATTTCAATTAAATCAATTACAGGCACTTTTGAATTGTCAAAGAGGCGATCAGTTAGTCCAACAGTAAGATAAGGGGATATACTTAAAATATGATAACAAATTTCTGTATATTTATTATTATTACGATTATGATAACAAATGGTTGCATTGAAATGGCAACTTGAATTAATTCACTTCGATTACTATCAAAGCTCATCGACATCGTGTCTGCTTTAATAATAACATGTAGTTCAACTACATTATGTCGTTTATTAAACTAGCACCATCAGAACCTAACATTATCAACTCTAGCTGACGTGCCAAAACATCTACAAATCTAATTAAAATTAAAATTTCGATTATCGATACTATAATTAGCGTTCGATTATCGACTAATCAAATATCGATTTGACTCGCACCACCGTTAGACCACACATGCGTACGTATTATATTAATTTATCACATATGACAGTTAATCTCGTGAATAATTCCGATCGCCGTTACCATGCGCTTCTGCTAAGAATTATTTGGTCGCTCGTAATTTGACGGCGGTCGCCAAAGATGCTTTATACCAATAATGGCGTTACCACAATTAATTCTCGTGTTAAATATTGGAAGATACTATACACTATTAACTTGAAAATCACCTTATCGGAGGCCACTATACCAAAATTTGGCTTGATATTAAAAAATTAGAAACTAATGATAACTGTACTCAAATATTATATCAACAAGAAGTAAATCTACAAAAATCAGAACAAAAGCTGAAATCAAAATAACCTTAAAACGATACAACCAATAGAAACATAATATCGTAAATAAAAAACAAAATTCTCACAAAAAAAGAAAACCAACGCAGGGACATGGTCACGCAATAATATGAATAGCATTACGCAAATTAGAGCCGATAGCTGGACACAGAGCCTTTTGTGTAGACACCCAGACAGAGACTGTCTCAGTTCTTAGACATAAGCTATAGTGATTTAAAATAGCTTCGGTACATAAAGAGAGCCGTAAAACTGGTGTACTTAGAGATAGGAGTTGGACTACAGTAAGTAATACCAAAAACGTCACAGATGTGATTGAGCGTAAGCTAAAAATGAACGCAAAATTAGGATTTGAAATTGAAATTTGAAAAGCCAATCTTGGTGATATGAGTAATATTAAATTTAATCCCTTATGATTTAGACTTTACCCGACCCCTGAAGATACTCAAACGATACAATCATTTTCCACAGGTAGACCGCTTAAAAATGCTTACTATATTTTTTTAAGATTTCACACAATAATCCTCGGACAGATTTAAACCTACACTTTATGAACATTAGAAGGATTAAAGTAAACCCATGCCATTTTATGATAGGTTTAAGAAAATAAGTTAAAAAATTTCACGCTCCCGCACAATCGAACAGTGACTGAAAATTTGAAATTCGAATCTGGAGAAATCCAAGGATACGTTCGGATCTGAGTGCGCCGGCTTCGGGTAGGGTGGCCAGTATTATGGGACTATGCGAGTTAGTCTTTTTTGTCATGACTGATTTAATCTTCTATAGGTGAAAGGTTGAATGAAAATAAACTCCTGTCTTACCCTTTCAAAACAGAATAGTAGTGATTTAGATTATTCTTATTTTGCTAACAATTTCAATAGTACGTACTGCCGCATTTGTTTGTTCATTTATTTAACAGTCGTAAATGATATAAAAGTCTCATGCGATGTAATTAAAGTAAGTTTACATACCTTTAGTCAACCTTGGGTTATCACAAAAATCCCAGACTTGATTTAAATCGAAGTTCATTAATTAAGACCCAATTAAAATCAAAGTTGTTGTGGCAAATTCCGTTTTAACAAGGGCAGATCTCAATGTACCTTTCACCTTTGATCACAGAGTACTACTTCGACCTTTCAAAAAGGTATTTGGTGGTAGCCCTACAGGCAGTACACCCAAATAAATCCACTGAGGTCGGCGAACCCTCACTGCGGTGACAGTTTTTGCCGCGCAAACTTTTAGACCTTCTTTTTTAAAAGTCCTGTAGGTACCTCAATTATTTTCGACTTTTTACACCCGCGTTATTTGGACTTCGTATTTGATTCACCTTATTTTACCATGTAGGTGTTTAATAGGTGTAATTTCGTTCCCGACAATGTTGTACGTCAAATAACGTGTGAGTAACAGATGTTTGTACTTAGATGTGGAAAAAGATTTAGGTTTTTATTTTGAATTCTGGAGTTTTAAAAATATACAGATATATTTTGCTTTTTTTATTATTTCATCAGCGATTTTTAAAGGATCATGCTTTGCTAAAGTAACTATACGTAATAATCACAGCATAGTATAGTATGAATTGAGTTAAATTGACTATACATAAACAAAATTGTCTATTATGCTAAGGTATTAACGCTTTCCCTCTGTCATCATCCTTATAAATTTTGAAAGCTTTCTACAATTCCTATTAGAAATACTAATTAAGTTTAATCGTGCGGAGTAAGTAGTCGAAATCAGTTAATGTTATGTTCCATTCAGTGTACGTCGCATTCACTGGAGTTAGTAATTCATAACCTACTTTCATTCATTTGCGCTGCTTCACATGGTACACAGTTCTTGATGCAATATTTTAAGTTTAGTATTTTAAGTTAGTCTATCAATAATCTTGGCGTAAATGATGCAGATATGATATTATATTGTCGACACAACAAACAACTTATTGACATAGAAGGTGATGTAAAATACATTAAACAAAAACACCCAGGTGAAGTTGATCTTATCCAAGACAATAGATAAAATATAACAATAAAAACACTATCTTTAACTATCAAACAATCTACCAATTACTCTGGAACTCCTTACGAACATCACATCAAAATCGTGGACGCTTTATTCAAAACAAAAGATAATCACATTAGATAAATTAATTCAGTTGAATTAAAATCTAACAATTCGCATAGGTGGAGAGTTACAAAGCTTTAATTGAACAGGGTTCGGGCCTCGTGAGTAAGATAATCAGTTTAGCCGTTAATGATTTCAATTTAGAAGGGCCAAGATGCAAATTTATTTAGTAATGCGGAGTGGGACGGTATGCCACGATAGTAATAGGGCTGTGACAGGACGAAAGGTTTCGTTTTTTGGGAGAGATATATAAAGCAAAGGGCAAACGAAGACCGAGGCAATGTAAAAAAGATGAAGAAAGTATTAAACAAAGAAGATAATAATAGTAGTTCATTTTGATGCTACTGTTAACTGGGTCATTAACATTGTTTAAATTCTGTTTAGCGTTACTAAGAATGAGAATTCACGAAAGTACTCAACATACGAAATAAAACCGCTCCTCCTTTTGCTTTTACACCTGCAAAATGTTATTTCCTGCCAACCCCTCCAGTTAATAACTGTGCGAGGAGTGGGCCTAACTAAAGTTCAAACTGTTATGATTTGAACTCGCGACCTCAATCGTCAATCAACGCCTTTAGCTGTCAGAGTATAGCCGCTCCTAAATTTGCAAATTTATATAAAATTAATTCCATTGTGTCCAAAATGTAAATGTTCTAGATTGAGATTATGTGACCGTAAAAAGAAGGTATTAAAATCACGAACAGCCCTACCCAAGATGCTCTGATCCCTAATGAATTGACTAAACACTTGGCCCAAACTTATGCGGTCATGACGTAACTTTATTGCGACGCTTGTATTTTTGTCGTGCTGGTCCTGTTCCTTAGTAATAATGCAAAGTGTTGAAGTTTGTCTGTTTTGGATATTTTTATGATCTATCTTGTCAACTGGAGCCGGAGAAAAATGCGGCTGGCTGAAACCATCAAAACAGTGAAATGAAATTATTTTCAAGCATAATCATAAGTATTATGATTTGGCTACAGCAAATCAATTAAAAAGGACAAGGGCGTTCTTAAAGATTATCTAATTTAGACTAACACGCATGCAAAAACTTGGCAGTATTTCTGCGCTGGCTTTGTAAATCCGACTGAATGCATGCTTATGATAATTTAAAAGAGTCGAATTTTAGCCACGGAGAGGCTAAATCAAATAAGTCTGCTAATCTTCAATATGAAATGGAAGAGTATTTTTCCGGATTAATATGAAATTTTGCATGTTACCGTCGTCAAGAAAGAGAGTTTATTATTCAGATGTAAGTTAAGTTTGAGATTAAGAGGCCCTCTTCGCTTACACGGAAACAAATTTCTTTTTTTTTTTAAATGTAATCAATTAGCGAACTAGTAAATAATATTAATTTAATAGATATCTAATTTTAAAAACACATTTCTATTGTGTTGTCTAATAAACTCAGCTCAAAAAGTATTATCTGTTTTTACATGAGTTGCCACAATAAAAATAAAAAAAATAAAATAATATTATTTACTAGTTCGCTAATTGGTTAAATTTCTCAAAAAAGCATCTTTTCATTTAACATTCCTGAAAATTTGGTTCCGTGTGAGCAAGAGAGGTGACAAAATTTGGTTCCGTGTGAGCAAGAGAGGTGACAAAATTCGTCAGCCCTTTAAGTAGTATATTCGATTGAAGTAAGCCAAGTGTGTGTAACATTTAAATTCATTGTGTCACCCTATGTAAAATTTAAACATTTATATCTGTATTTTTTATGGTGTGTATAAAGAGTATTCTACCTATCTCAGAGTATTCCGATGCTGGTGATGATGATGGTGTACAGTAGTAAGATGTGAATTGAAATCGCATTTAATAAAAAAATCAAAGCACTTTTACTCAAGTGATTCACATGCACATTGAATAGACAAACAAATCGAATAACGACAATTCTCAACAAAAACAACAGTTACGCCAAATCCTGTGAATCCAGCCAAAAATAAGTTTACGTTTGCGCATCGCCGACTGTATAAAGAGGAGAGACAAAGGGGCGACGCGGGGACAGGCAGGACAGAGGGGAGAGGGCCGGGACCAGTTAAACAAAGACTCCGGAGCATGTCCACGAATAAGACTGTATATCAATCTCATGTCAGCAGACCTGCCCAAAATGACTGGCGAAAAAAAACGCGCGCCGCCCGCGCAAAAAATACGAAACGCCGGAAAAAAATTTTTTCGACAGTGAACCCTTTTAAATTGTTGTGAGAACTGCCAATTAAAAATTGATAGATACAAAACCGTATTCGGTGGTTGGATTATTCGGGAATATTTTGGGTATATCTAGACTTACTACACTTACTGGAAAAAGTAATCACTTTTTCCAGTAAGTCTACAAGGCTAAAATAATAAATAAATTAGTTACAGAAAATAAATTATAGCCTTTTACAATATTTAACGCGCAGTTACGATAGTTTATTGTATTCTATAATATCATCAAGTGTTTCAAGGTGCGTTGTAACCACGGATAATAACATAACTCATTTGTGTGGTTTTAACGTTAGTACGAGTAATAACTCTTTCTCTTTGTAAGTGAAAACGTGTTGTACCGACCCCAAATAACATGGGATAAGTGCAGGAAGATGAAGTAATAACTCTTTGCCTAGTCGTATACAAAGTAAATGTTATTTTGCCTAGAAATGAGTTTAGTTGCTGCACAAATTCACCCTAAAAAACAAAATCTATTCCATAAAACAAAACACACTCTCTTTAAACAATATCAACATTTTATTCCACATCATTACGAATTACCTTCCAGCCTACGCCAAAACAACTAAAGAATACTTTTGTATGTAAATCCTGTATCAAACATAACAACGGACAATTAGCAATAAAAACGTTTGGAAAACAAACCAAAAAGTTTTGTGAGGGACATTACAATAGTCGGCGGAGAACATGCCAGACATCCCGGTATTAATTTAGTTCATATAATTAGTATAGACGTGATGAAAATAGATCTGAACTAGATATCGGGACTGGTAAAAGTTATTGTTGGTACTTTATAGAAGGTAGGAGAAGTTTTAGAAGACTTTTTGTAGAAGTTTTTTTGTTATAGAATGACTTGTATATGTAAATGTTCAGTTAGGATACGTTCGAGCTTGTTATTATGATTGTTTTGCGGGAATATTTTTACTACGGCATTTAAAACAAGCAAGAATTTTGTACTTAGTTGTTTAAATATATTGTTGTTTTAACTCATTGATTGTTTTATCATCTTTGCGAGTGCTATTGACTGAGATAATTTTTATTTACTAAGTCATGTAATATCCATGTTTGTTTCACAAAGCCAGCACAATTTCAATAGCAACAACGTTTGAAGTTCCAAAACGATTTACACGAACAATAAATGCAGTATGAAGTGTAAGCCATAAATAGTTATGACGGTCATCGAGCGTTGCCTATGAATATCACGACATCAGCTGTTTATCCGGTTACGAGTCGCGAAACGATAAGTAGTATCTGAAGTTCTGTACTATAATATAGACTGGTTATGTTCTGTCACCCACGAGAATACTAACCTTGTTGCCGGATGGTGTTTTTGATGAAAATGCTTGTGCTCTGAGGGTTTCATTGATTTCGTCGAGCAGAGAGCGCGGCTGCGGCGTTTGAAAATTAAAATTCATGGAGATATCGGAATTAAGTTTTTTTTTAACTTAAGCGCTTATAACATTTATTTCTTTTAAAGCTTCAAGGAAATATAACTATCATGTTTGTCTTTTCTTCTTTTATCTTTCATGTTGATATATTTTGTTTGAATCTGTGAGTTTCTATTGTTTTTGGCTTCATGGCAATAACCAAAGCCTTTGTCTTGTTAGGCTGTCTACTTACATCGAAATAACGCTTCATTACTTTGCATACATCTGCGTAAAAAGGCGCAATGAACAGATATGAACCAGATAAGCTTTTAAATAATTAATATTTTGCATTTGCATATAAATTGCTTGAGCTTCATAAGCCAAGTCTAGTCACGAAATTAAGAAGCCATTTTGACGTTCGACAAAAAGCATCAGTATATAATTACAGGAGAAATAAAAACATGTTGTTATAATGTTATTAAGAGAAAGATTAATTTGATGGAAGTGAATTTTGCTTCAGAATTAAGTTAGTTTTAATTATGCAGTAGAGCTTGAACATGCAATTTGTTGTAATAAGTTGTTTGGTTAAATAAATTATAATATTAATTTGATTAAACCTGTTGTTGAAAATTCAAAGGATACTGTTATTGATGATCGCATCAAAAGCAATCTTATCCTTTAAAATCTTAACCAATAAATAAGTAGTTAACCATGTTAATTGCCACATGACTAAAGTTAAAAGAATTTCTCAACTTTAAATAAACTATTTCCCACAGCATATTTCCTAATATTTTATCTAACGTTGAACATAAATATTTTCACAGTATAAAAGACAATACGAGTTGGAAAGTAAAATGATACCGATGCATAAATATTTACGAGGTCTATAAACAGTGGTGCGTTCAATTTCGCTGGGTTGCTCACAATCTGGGAAAATTGAGATGGTTGAGGTCGGCTTTGAGGTCATCTATGACGACATCATTCTATGGTTTATTTTATTTTAGAATATTATAGTCAACCAATCTCACTGGTTTATGCAATTTCATTAAATTCTTCCTTATAATATAAAACGCAATGTCTTTTTCTCTATTTGTATGTTAGTGCGCTTATAACACGAGTAGCACTTATGAGATTTACTTAGTTAATTTTTCTTTTAACTTACCTATAATAGATTTGTTCTTTGACAATATTTTCAGTTTTAGTATACATATACTATAAGTAAAATGTATAAATAGTTCATACAAGAATTGCCATGGATATACTCGTAGCTACTAAATCTTTGTTTTATATTGTTCCAAGATGCAAGAATTTTATTATCTTTACTAATCCTCACATTTCTTTCACCAGGTCAACAACCACTACGATACAGCATCGTCTCCGGGGACCCTGACCATCGGTTCACTATCGAGCCTCTAACTGGAGCCATCAGAACTGCTGGACAGCTAGACAGAGAGACCAGCGCTTCTTATCTGCTGAATGTTAGAGCTGCCACTGGAAACCCTTCGAGTTTTGATCAGACACAGGTAAGAATAAGATTTTGATACAATAAAGCCAGCAACAAAAATAAATTAATAGGTATTTATGGTAATCCAATAATACATTCTTTACATCTTTGACTACTTTATGAGAAACCTATTACAAATGATAAGTACCTGGATACCGGATGATATTGGATGCTGAATACCAATAATAACAGAAATTATAATGCTATTTAAATATTAGGTATATTTATCATAGACTAAATAATATAATCAAACCCAACCCACTTTCTTTTGAAAAGTATTTCTTGTAATGAGTGCTAAGTTTGTTCTTATTTCTAACCCCAGGTCCAAATAACCCTTGAAGATATAAATGACAACGCTCCAGAATTCGGTACATCATCAGTTAGAGTCTCAGTAGCAGAGTCAGCAGCCATTGGTTCCGTGGTCTACGCAGCAAGAGCAACTGATGAAGACGATGCCAAGAATGGTCAGATCAGCTACCATCTAGTCTCCGCTACTGGACCTTCCAATACTTTCGCTGTAAATCCTCAACATGGATTGGTTACTCTTTTGAGGTTAGTAAAAGAATGATAATGATTTTTGCATAATGATTATTTTAGTAAATAAGATATGCCTACTGCAGATTTTAGAGTCAGACGGCATAGTTGGCGCACGGGCTAAGCCAGTGGCTGATTGAGCACTAGCCTGTAAGCAAAAAGTATTTTCAAGACCTACTGATCATTATTTTTCCAGCTTTATTTCTTTATTTGTGAGATCTGTGTTTTAAGCACTCGCGATACAGGAAAAAATCCGAGTGCACAAAAGTTTGTTTCTTGCAATTAAAATAACCACTTTCTCTTATTCCACAGGTCCCTAGATTACGAGAACCTCGTCCGCCATACTCTCATCATCTCGGCAAGAGACAGTGGAATACCATCCCTCAGTGCCAACCTGACCTTAGTAGTGGATGTCCAGGATGTGAACGATAACCCTCCGGTGTTTGAGCATGAATCATACAGCGCTAATGTGCTGGAATCTGAAGCTGTCAATACTAAGGTATGATTTAGTCAAAATATTTTTATTGACCAACAAAAATTGGCAATTTACCAGTAGAATACAGATAAATTAAAAATCTGATTAAATTTATGGATTTTGATTCCAGTAATTTACTTTCCTCAATCCTATTACATGTGTTTTAAACATAACTGGCAAAATGCGAGTACTGTAGGTTCACCTCCGCCTAACCCTTCGGGATATTATGTTTTTGTATTTTTTTTGTTGTGTAATATAAATTGGTTTTAGGAACGAAGTAGAAAAATAGCAAGAATAGATCACTTTACGTCTAATTCCTACAAATATTCAAATACTGTCTATTCCTACTGTTTCCACTGCTATTAAACGTATGGACAAATAAGTTGATAACTTTAATATCAGTGTTATAGCAATATAAAAACATAACATGTTGACGTTTAAGAAAGAGTCGGTTTAGGTATTTAATAATCACTATATCAAAAGATTATGTGCATGAATGAACAAAGTCCCAAAGCATAAGGAAAATACCCCAGATTAAGTTATTTTAAAATAACATCAATCCAAAGGACAAAATAAACATAATTTTACAAGTTTTTACTTGAAATAAAGTCATTCCTAATTATTTTTTTTGTAAATAATTTTATTGGTTGTTACATCATCGGATCGATAAAAATACGTTACAATACGTACATAAATACGGATTAATCTCTATGTAGAATTTATTGGGTATCGTTTAACTGAACGATAATAATCAAAAGGTATCGGGTACACGACACCTGAACTAAAAATAAACTACTTATATAATTTTTTAAAGTGAATTTAAAGTTGGGCTTACTTGAATGTAAAAACATTGAATTCAGTTGATCAGAAAACAATCCTACAAATTTATAAACGCGAAAGTTTGTAAGGGTGGATGGATGGATGGACTCACGCAAAAACTACTAAACGGATTTTGATGAAATTTGGCACATAGATAGTTTTTGACCTGGATTAAGTATCATGTAAAAAATATCATGTATGTGACATGATACTTTTTATCCCGATATTCTTACGGGTTCGAGATTAAGGGTTCGATTCTACTGACGTGAAGCTGGGCGGAGTGGAGAGGAACGGACCGTGAATTGACCAATCACAGACGATTACATTCCACTGACGCGGAGTAGAGATTTCGAGCGCTGTGATTGGTAAACCCACGGTCCTCTTCACTCCACTCTGCCCAGCTCCGCGTCAGTGGAAACGCACCCATACGCGGGTGAAACCGTGGGGCGCTGCTAGTGACTAATAATTTATGAATCATCCATGCAAAACAAGATTTATTTTTATTCTACCTATTCTATAGTCGGATTTAGTTTGAGAATTAAAATCATCTTCGAGCATCGTTGTAGATAACACCATGTTTTTGAAAACGCAAAAATTAACTGCTGTAATAGGCTGATCGAAATAACAAGCACCAATGAAACGCTTTACGAGATTTTACCAGATTAAATTCAATACGCTTTTAGAGACCGTTCCATTGAAAAAACAAGGAAGTGTTGGGTAATATAAAATTAATTGATTTTACTCCATGAAATGTACGAATTTAGGTCTCATGTTGTGAAAATGTGACTTTTACTCGCTTATCTAATTAATTTGTAAGGTTGTTTTATAAATTGTGGAGGGAGATAACTTTAATGGGTTCCGTAATTGATTTGACGTTTTATCTGCAATGAGTAATACGTTGTAATCAATGCTAAGATTTCAAGTACTGAGCAATATCCTGGTTTCAGGACCAAAGTTTCTTTTTAGTTCAACTTTTGTTCAATTGCATTATTTTGTTGCCAATTATTTTTTGTTACTTTTTTCTGTTGTCTTTATATAAACCTTAAATCAAAAAAATCTGATGATCATACGTATTTACATGACACTCTTGTTCATAATAATCATAAACTTTCCTTCCTACAGATTCTAGAAATCCAAGCAATAGACAAGGACACGGGGAACAACGCACGTATAACATACAAAATAGCCGCAGACGTCAATTCAACTGAAGAAAACTTCAAAGTCCATTCAAGTACAGGATGGATCTACCTCGCAAAACAACTAGACAGAGAAACAACAGCAAAACACAAAATGGTCATAATAGCTGTCGACAACGGTATACCACCGCTTTCTGCAACCACTAACTTAGTCGTCAATGTAATAGACGCTAATGATAATGACCCGGTGTTCAGTAAAACGGCTTACAAGTTCCAAGTTGAAGAAAATCAGAAAGCTGGTGCGTTTGTAGGGAAGATTGCGGCAACTGATGCTGATTTGGGGGATAATGCTGTTGTAAGATACAGCCTGTTTCCTTCAAATACAAGTTTTATTGTTAATCCTGTTACTGGTGAGTTTTTATTACTTTTATAATTTTAAATATGGTAGTTTTTTGTTTTTGTTTCATTTTATATTGAACGCAGTAAAGCAGGGTTAAACGCATTAACTCTTAAAATGTCGATTGCACACCATGTGTACAGATAACAATAGAATTTCAATTGTGTCTGCTAATTAGCGCGCGACGGGTTAATACGAAAATGAACGAAGTCATTATAAAAATGTTTAGGTTAAAAAATATGACTCCCGTATAAGACAAAGAAACTTGAATTTAATAATAACAAGTAAACACCTTCACATTTATATTTCCTATAAAACCTCTTTGCACTTTGAACCAAACATATTTATTTTACCACGTTTTGCATATAATGTCCCCCCACCTATAATTCAAACCGAGAATAAAAATCAAAAACTCATTTTTGATTAATAACTAACATTACTTTGTCTACCATTCAATGCTCATCGGGTCTGACGTCTAGCTGTTATTTATCATTTTAATCCTCCAAAAGCTACCGTCGAATGTTGACCCGGCAACAATGACTACTGACAGAGCCAAGGTCGAACGATTTCTCAAGTGTAGACCACGCTTATTTGTCATGAGATGAGCTGGCTTATAAGGCTTGTATGCACCTGTTGAAAAGAATAGTGGCTAAGAATTTCCTTCCGAGTTTGACGAAATTATCGATATGGAGAAAGTATTGATAGTATCGGTTATGTTGGAACTTTGACTTGTTGGTCACGTGTCATGTTTCAACTAGTAGTTTATTATTGAAATCGCCACTGTATGATGAGTGCATAAATTTCAGCCTAGAACTTGAAATTTAAAAATACGGAAACTATATTACGAGAGCAAACATTGGCGCTACATGGATCATTACATCGTGTACAGAACTAACTAAGAACAATGATATTTTACCGTAATACCAAATACTCATTCGTATTTGATCAGGCAAGCAACTCCCAGTCGGCCACTTGCCCTTTGTTTAGCTTGCGGCACTTTTGAAAGCTAAAACCCAAAGTATGTAAGTCCCTTGAAACTCATTGATTGTGTAAACACATTGGATAAATACAGCCATTTTAATACCTGCACAATTTGAACTTATGGGGAGCAGATCCGATGGCTTTATTTGTTTTCAACCTTCCCATGGACCGCTTTCTATGCTTCTATGTAATTATGGAATTATTTCGAGTGTCTACCTGATGGGTTTGTGAGATAATATTTATAATGAAGGAGTTTAGGATGACAGATGTTGAATAATATTGTAACTGATAGTTGGTATGCTACTCACGTTGGCAGGGTCAAACCTAGACATGTGGATTATCTCAGGTTTAATGAGCCAACAGCCGTTTACTACGTTGGCACGATCGTGATCTTTGCTCTGGACACTTTTGCATGAGACTTCGAGTAGCGCAGACGCACTATGGCTACCACTTGGATCGCCACCCACCAAAAAAGGATAAACAAGTACGAAGAGTAGCAAAAACTATTCCATGTTTAGCCTTGTTTATACCGACTAAATTTAATAAGATATGCAAATAAGCATCCTCAGTCGATCTTATCCAAAACGATGTTTATCGTCGAAATCGTGCGAGTATTAAACATGGCATAAAAAGGGTGGCTGGCAGTTCGTTATTCTCAATAACTGACTGATGAATGGTGGAGCTTTTCGTCTCAATTCGGTTTATCGGCGATCACACCCGAACATCTCTGAGCTAGTTAGCAAGGAGCGCGTGAGGGCTAAATTCGTAAATCATTTGCGACGGCTGTATGTGGTCCTATTGGAAGATTGCGGTCTTCAACAGGTGCACCCACAATGTTTCCAGTGGCAAAAACTCTGCCTTTTATGAGCATTGATAGCCGTCGGTTCGTTTGTGATCTTTGGGCATTGGCATTGATAGAACTGGTTGGTAGGTTTGGACAGTAATTGACCTGAACTGATTTTGTAAACATTTTAGAGATTTAAAACACATAGATAATTCAACGGACACACCATAAAACCAGTCAAGTGGTCTTATGTTAAAGCCAATTCAAGCCATCAATATTAAGACAAAGTATAATTTTATTGCTTCGAGTAAAGGTGCCTATAGATTTGCATGAGCAGTATTGTTGCCATTTCATACGTCACACATGAAAGCCGGTCACTATTAGTAATGCATTGCTCGATGTACCCGCTGACTCATAAAGTAATACTAATAATTCTTCTGTGACATCCGACAGAAGTTCACGGCGACTGAAGGCTTATAAGGATACAAAAATGCTTAAACATAATTAATTGTGGGTGGACTTGGATTGATTGGATCAGTGTTTCTGGATCTTTGGATTTAAAAAGACAATAAGCAACGCTTATTAGGGTTATTTTTGGTACTTATTTCGCTGCAGTGGGCTTCAATTATGGCTAATGGAGAGTGCAAGTGGAACTGGGAACAAAATAACTGGAAATGTATCCATAACAATCTAGTTAGAAAATTGGTAATTAATGCATTTCCAATACAACATTCGCCGCATGCTAGTCAAACCGGTGTTAGAGGAAGACTTTCTGGCATTTCCCTTGAATCTTTGGTAATCAATCAGCGAGTTGACAGCAAATTTTTATATGAAAGTTCACGCCACCCGCCAGCCACGAGCCCACAACGGGAGGCAACACACAATGAATTTATGCACGTCAATTGCGAGTTATAAACGTCGTCGCCCGCGCTTGCGCCATGACCCGCCATTAACTATTATTAAAATATTGCTATGTAGGAGCCTTGCTATTCTCTCCCATGTTTTATTACAAGCCCCACCAGTACTAGATACTGTCGTCGGCTATTTAAAGCTCATATGTTACAAATGTACGTGTAGGACGCACTGGGCTCTACAACTCGTTTTGTTGACGTACATCTTTTATTTTCATATGTTCTCAAATGAATTATAGGTGTAAAATGTTGCTGGAATCTTACTGTGGACAGAGTGCTATAAATTGCAGCAATAACAAACAAGGTTGGAACAAAAAAGGTAATTGTGATCGAAGATGACGCGATTGTAAATGATTTGGCCTTTTGTCTTAACAAAGTCACACAGAATGTTTGGGAAACGCAAAGTTGGGTCGTAAAATTGTCTCTTTATGGTGTAAAAAATCTATAAAAATGTGAATTTAATTGTGGAAAAAATACTCGTTTCGAATCGTACGCAATTTACTGTTACGTCCAAAAACAACATACACATTAATTCCAAAACTTATAATTATCATCAGTGTTTTCATAAAATCAGCACAAACTACGGAAATCCTTATTTTATAGCTAGTTGAAGTACGACTGTCCAATAAAAACGTCTAACGTCGTACATTACACCTAAGAATACAAATCAAAAGCTTGATTTGATAAACTAAACTCAACGATTTAAAGCTACCAGTATTTATGACTCTGCCATCATGATCTTTGCCCTCTCGGACTGAGGAGAACTTGATGATACCTTACACCACAATAGTAATCTTTGTACAAAAACAGAATTCGGTAATCAAGAAGAAAATAATGATCGTTTACCACAAACACCGAAGTCAAGAGTGTCCAATATTTGCGGTTGAAATAACGATGGATACTTTTTTTCTAAAGCTCGCTTCCCATCGCTCATTACAGCGGCAGCGGTTTCTGGCACATTTTATTATCCTCCTATAAATCCAACTTTTATATGAATGAAAACTTTAGTTGTATAAACTTTAGGTTCATTATTGTTTGCATCTGATTCACACCACGATGTTCATTTTGCTACCCTGTTTCTGTCATCACAATTTTTAGGCTCTCAATATAGAGTTTCGGATAATCATAGTATTCTGCCCCGAGGCGATCTCTTTTACGTACGCCTAATTTTAGGTTGCAGACTTAAAAGTAATCGATTTGAAATTGACAAAATTCTTCGGTTATGTGTTATAAGGGGAATTTGGTAAGGGCGTGTGTTAAGGTTCATTATAGGTTAAGAAATTGAAAGTACATTTTACATATTAAAATTTAATTGCCTTTTCTCCTGATAGGTTTTCGATAAATAATATCCTGTTTCAGGGATAAATACCATTTGACGTTTAATTTAACGACTTCGTCTCTATTTATTTTACAATCTATTGATTACTTGCTATCGGATTGAGTAATTTATTATAGCTTTTTTATATTTTGTGCTTACAGCTCCAGCTGTTTTTATATAAATTCATTACGTGCTTAAATAATTCGCGATTTTTATGTGTATTTGTTTTGTTACAGGAATAATCACAACAAAAGAAATTCTTGATAGAGAATTTAAGTCTTCTTTCTCTTTATTTGCTGAAGCTAAGGACCAAGGATCGCTGCCTAGGTCAAGTAGGGTTCCAATTTCAATTAAAATTACCGATGTGAATGACAACCCACCAGAGATCATTGACCCTAGGGAAGATGTTGTCAGTGTTAGAGAAGAACAGCAGCCTGGAGCTGAAGTGGCAAGAGTGAAGGCTATAGATAGAGACAATGGAGTTAATTCTACTATCATATATTCTATTCTGAGTGAAAGAGACATGGATGGAGTTGGTGTCTTTGTTATCGATGCTAATACTGGAGTGATCAAAACCAGCACAGGTAATTTAAATGTTACAAACGGTTTGTTATTAGTTAAAACTGACAAATGTGTTCATATTCCATGGTACACAACGAACTTGCATAATAGAAGTTATGATTACAATAATGATATCATGTTTTTTTTTTTCAGTCCTGGACCACGAAGAAAGATCTATTTACCGACTAACTGTGGCAGCGACTGATGGAGGCACACCACCAAAGCAGACCGTGAGGCAGCTCAAAGTTGAAGTTTTGGATTTGAATGACAACAGGCCGACTTTTACTAGCTCTAGTTTATCTTTCAAAGTAAGTTATCAGAAAATTATAATTTGTTTAAAGTAAAAACACAGTGTAAAATATTTTTAGAGTTGATTCGGAAGTA
The DNA here is from genome assembly GCA_946251885.1 of Cosmia pyralina. NCBI lineage: Eukaryota > Metazoa > Arthropoda > Insecta > Lepidoptera > Noctuidae > Cosmia > Cosmia pyralina. The sequence goes on along the minus strand of OX276346.1, from coordinate 3,952,696 downwards.
TATAGGTAGATGTGTGAACATTTTACGTTAATAACAATTAATATTTTCAGGTAAAGGAAGACGCCAAAATTGGACACGTTGTTGGGACTGTAGCGTGTTGTGACAGCGACATCACTGAAAACTTAGTCAACGATGATGACGAGAAACAGATCTCATACCTACTCATGCCTCTCACAGCCGACCATTCACCTGGTACCTTTGAAATTGACCGACGAACAGGCTCGTTGGTCGTAGCTAGACAATTGGACAGAGAAATTCAAGATGAATACCGACTAGAAGTGAGAGCTTTAGATACATCAGCAACGAATAACCCACAAAGCAGTGCTGTGACTGTTAGAATAGAAATCGTAGACGTTAATGACAATTCCCCCCAATGGCCTCAAGATCCAATAGACATCGAAATATCAGAACTTACCGCCATCGGTATGATAGTTTACAACTTTACTGCCAAAGATGCTGATGCAGGTCCAAATGGAGAGTTGAATTTTCGGGTTGTCTCTTCATTACCTGTTTCTAAAAATGTGTTCAACTTGGATCCACTCACTGGTTCTCTAACACTTACTTCGGCGCTGGATTATGAAAAGTTGAAGGAATATTGGCTAATCATTGAAGCGACAGATCTGGCAACAAATGTTACTGAGAGAATGGCAACATCAGCTACAGTGCATATTTCTGTAACTGACGCCAATGACAACACTCCTACTTTTGTATCTACCAATAAAGCTATAGTCTCGCTAAATACGCTATCAGGTACTTTCTACCAAGCGTTGGCAATAGATGCTGATTCCGGAGAAAATGGTAAAATATCTTACTATATATCAGGTGGAAATGAACAAGGGTACTTCTCCATGGAATATGACGTCGGTAAACTGACGTTATCAAACAAATACTCCCAAGATATATCCAGGGTTAGGCCGGGACAGTACAAGTTGAACCTCACTGCTTCAGACCATGGTATTCCATTCCCAAGACAGAGTCACATGAGTCTACAGTTGACGTTGCAAGAGTCAACGAATATACCACCAAGATTCACAGATCCTTTCTACAGAGCGAACATCACTGAAGATATACGCCCGGGCAGTTTTGTAACAAGACTGTCTGCTAAATCTTCTAGAGGAAGCGCAAGTAAGTCATTATCTACTGTAACATTTGATTTGTTTAGATATCAATTATCTGAATTATTGAGCTTGTAATGCTTTGTTAAATATAACACTAATATTCATTTTATCTTTCAGGTAATCTAACTTACATGATCCCATCAGGAGTGGCAGATGACAAGTTTGCAATAGATGAAAGGCTCGGCACCATCACAGTCAAAACCAGAATTGATAGAGAAGAGAGGGACCAATTCATCTTTCCCGTCTACGTTACAGACTCAAGCACTTTCCAATCTACATCCAACTTTGACGTTGCTACGGTTACTATAAGCGTTATGGACGTGAATGACAATCCACCTAGTTTTAAAACAGGGTCGTGCTATCCTTTGGTTGTCCCTGAAAACAACGAACCAGAAGTTATACACACTGTCGCAGCAACTGACAAAGATATTGGAGCAAATGGAGTCATAACTTACAGCATAACATCAGGCAATAATGGGAATAAGTTCTCAATAGATTCCACTACTGGTAGACTGACAGCTAGGACTCTAGATCGTGAAACACAATCGAAGTATCACTTGACGATTACTGCCTTTGATCACGGTTCACCTGTGGCGCTGCAAGGTTCCTGTAATATCACAGTCATAGTTGAAGATCAGAATGATAATGATCCAGTTTTTGATACTGGTCATTATTCTGCAGTGATACCAGAAGATGCTATGATTGATACATCAGTGATCAAAGTCAGGGCTACTGATGCAGATTTGGGTTTCAACAAAAGGATTGTATACTCTTTGGCTAATGAAAGCCAAGGACTGTTCAGGATTGATAACAAGACTGGCATAGTTTTTACTACCGGGTAAGTTTGTGGTCGAGCACAATTTTTAACACAAAGTCATCTATATTCTTTGCTTTTTAATTAATTAACTAACTCATATTTTTCTCTTACAGAACCTTTGATAGAGAGAAGACAAGCGTTTATCACTTTGAAGCTGTGGCAACGGATGAGGGGCGATACATCTCTAGGTCTCAAAGAGTCTCAGTAGAAGTCACTATCAATGACGTCAACGATAATAAACCCATCTTTACGAAGTACCCTTTCAAAGAACAAGTAGCTACACTGACTCCGCCTGGTCAAAGTTTACTTCGAGTCGCAGCAATGGACAATGACATAGGAATAAACGCCGAAATACTTTATGAACTTTTAGATACTTCGAATCACAAGTTTCGCATCAACCCTACAACCGGTGTACTCACAGCCACGCAAAGCTTAGCAAGCGAAAACGGCAAATTGATCCACCTGAAAGTGATTGCCAAAGATAAAGGCAACCCACCCCAGAGCTCCATAGGACTTATAGAAATACGTGTCGGCGATTTCTCAGATCAAACACCTACATTAAATTTTCAAAATGCTACATACAATGTAACTATTGAAGAAAACATGGCGTATGGAAAGGACGTGCTCCAAGTAACTGCAGTTAGGAGCGACGGGCGGCGTCAGAGAATAATTTATGAAATCGGCAACGGCAACGATCAGCACGCCTTTGAAATAGACTCTAACTCAGGCGTTATAAGGGTGAATAACTCAGTGAATCTGGATTATGAGTCGTATCCAGGTCCGCGGAGGCAGCTTGTTGTAGTTGCGCGCACAGAAGGCTCGCCCGTCCTATACGGCTACTGCGACGTTATAATAAATCTGATCGATCAGAACGACCACGCTCCCAGGTTTACGCAACAACAGTACATCGCGAATGTCCTTGAAGGGAACACTAAGGGCGAATTTGTTGTGCAACTCGCGGCTAAGGATGGGGATCGCGGTGTGAATGCAAGGATACTATACCACATTGTGGATGGAAATCATGATAATGCATTCATTATAGAACCAGCATTCTCAGGGTCGGTGAAAACAAATATAGTACTTGATCGTGAGATAAGGGAGTCTTACAAACTGACAGTAATAGCCACTGATGAAGGCGATCCGCAGATGACTGGCACAGCGACGCTGAGGATCAACGTTGTGGACGTGAACGACAATCAGCCAACTTTCCCACCACCGAACGTCATCTCAGTATCGGAAGGTACGTTTTTACTCGTTTACTCCGTATTCGCATTCGGGTTTTAAATTGCCGTTGGTCGGCCTATCGACTTTTCGAAATAAATTGGTAGAACAAAAAGCGTACCACAGAGAGGGAGGCATTTTACATAATTTGTATTCTCGACTTGGTAACATTGCGACTTTTCGATTCCAACGCCGAGATTAAATAAAAGGGACTCCTTTGGGATCAATATTTATTGGATGGTATTACATTTTTTCCGAGTGCATGTTTTAGCGGTTCACCAACGGTCCGCGGCATTCGCGTCGCTTTTTATTCGCTTTTTATATCATTGTAAGTCGATAGAGGTTTTGTTTTAGAGAATTTTTATTTTGGCGGATCGTTAAAACGGCAGTCAAACAAGACCCATCAGTATATTTTGTTTTTATTTTTAGGAACGGAAGTTGGAACAGTGCTCACATCTGTTACTGCGAATGACGTTGATACATATCCGGCACTGAAGTACTCGATAATACAAGGGGACAACAGTTTTTCTATAGACAGATATAGTGGAAAGATTGTGTTGAATCGACCCCTTGACTTCGAAGCGAGGAAGACGTATGAAGTGAATATTACAGCATCAGATAGCGAACATGTTGCCAAGACGACGCTGACAATAAAAGTTACTGATGTAAACGACAATTCACCTGTTTTTGATGATATTTCGTACAACAGAATTTTACCTGGTAAGTGGCATTTCATAAACACAAAAAGGAACACTTTATCATTAACAAGATAATTATCTAAAAATCATAATCAAGTACCTGTTTAATAATTTAAGTGGTACCTAAAAATATACAATTTTTAAACGATAACAATATACCGTACGTAAATATGACTAATTGAATGTCTTCTCAATTACAGAAGGCACAGACACTCTGGAAATAGGCTCAGTTAGCGCCAAGGACCGTGATGATGGAGACAACGGCAAGATCACGTACTCAATCCTTCAGCCGACTAAAGGATACTACATAGATGCAGTTTCTGGGGGCATTTTCGTGAACTACAGTGCACTACCACCCAATCAGAGGGATACACAATTAGCTGTTATAGCTACAGATCATGGAAAACCTAACAGAAGTGCTGTTGCATCTGTTAGGATTAGTACAGGAGCATCTTCGGAAATCAAGCCTTTCATTGGGCAGGATACATATAGGTAAATATTAATAGAAAACAGTAATTTTCGAAAACTAATAACAATATAATCGAAAAAAAATACTTGACAACACACAAAAAATAGACTATGAAATAAAAAAATTACAGATAAAATATTTATTCAAAATGATTTCTGAATTGTTGTAAATCTGTGCCTGTGTCAGGCTAGGCCAAAACTAGCAAGTCTTGTATAAAACCATGATAATAATTTGCTCTCATTTTCAATTTCAGGATCACCGTAAACGAAGACACAGAAAAAGGATCAACTCTGCTCCAGATAGGCGGTATCAACGACGTTCTCAAGAAATATAACCTAGACATACATATCACATCTGGTAATGAAGGCAACACCTTTGATGTCACTCTCGAAGGAGCTCTGATTCTTCTCAACAAACTTGATAGAGAAACACAAGATTCTTACGTCCTTGGATTAGCAGCTGTTGAACAAGGAAAAATGCTAATTCATAACCAGAATAAAACTTCCATCACAGTATTCGTGACTGTAGCAGATGCCAATGATAACCCACCGGTGTTTGCTATAAATGATTTCGAGTTAACAGTTAGTGAGGATGTCAAAATTGGATACACCTTAACTAAATTGGCTGCTACTGATGCTGATCTCTATGGAACTCCGAATTCAGCTATCGTTTATAATATCACCTCTGGAGATGACGAGAAATTGTTCTTCGTACATCCAATAACGGGCCTTTTGACTGTCAATAAAAGTCTTGACTATGATATTGGCAATACTGAATACAAACTTGTGATAGTCGCTTGCGATCAAGGTGTGCCATCACTATGCAATGCTGTATACATCAGTGTTGGCATACTTGATGAGAACGATAATGCACCGACTTTCCCCGTCAATGAGTATTTTGAAACTATTGGAGAGAACGAAAGAGTAGGAACCTCAATTTTTACAGCCAGAGCCACAGATTTAGACAAAGGAAGATACGGCCAACTAAATTACTCGATAGTAGCTTCACCTAACAACTACAACAGAAACGATGATTCCTGGAAAATGTTCCTCATTGATTCTTCATCTGGGTTAGTTAACACTAATGCCGTGTTCGATTATGAGGTAAAGAATAAATATGAGTTTTCTATCAAAGCTTCTGATTTGGGAGGGAAAAGCACAACTGTGAAAGTCAGGATCGATATAGAAAGCAGAGACGAATTCTACCCTCAGTTTACGCAGAAGACCTACAAGTTCCGTGTACCAAAGTCAGGATCTCTTCCAGCTGGCTATATTATTGGCCAAGCTACAGCTACCGATAGAGATAAAGGTATCGACGGAAGAATAGTTTATCAACTGTCTACATCACATTCATACTTTAAAATAAACAGAACCACCGGTGTAATTATTTTAAAGAAGAAAGTCGATTCTGTGCAAAACCTTTTTGGCCTAGACAAATCTATAAGTCTAGTAGTCACTGCTAGTTCTGGAAGACAAGGCTCTTTGACGAACAAAACTGCAGTGGAAATCGGAATGAATAATCTGGCATTGGCATCGGATGCGACTCAAGTAAATGATTCTGCTGCAGTCGCAAGTGGAGGCTTATCTGACTGGGCTTTAGGTTTACTGATTGTTTTCATTTTCATAATTATTATATTTGCGGCAGCATTCCTATTCTTGCACATGAAGAATAAGAGACACAAGAAAGTCAACAAGCCAGGACTTAATTCAGAAGGAGTCGGGGCTACCAACAGTTATGTCGATCCCAGCGCTTTTGATACTATCCCGATAAGAAATACTGGTGCGGTAAATCCAGCTAATCAGTTTGCCCCTCCTAAATATGATGAAATCCCACCATACGGTCCTCACACAGCAAGTTCTAATTCTGGTGCAGCAACTACTTCGGAACTTTCAGGGTCCGATCAGTCAGGATCGAGTGGTCGAGGCTCTGCAGAGGATGGCGAAGATGGTGAAGATGAAGAGATAAGGATGATAAACGAGGGTCCTTTACAGAGGGAATCTGGCATACTCAGACAAGCTAACGGAGTTGACGATGACAATCTTTCTGATGTATCTGTACATAATACTCAGGAATATTTAGCAAGACTCGGTATAGTTGATACTGGAACTGGTGGCGGTGCATCGACGTCATCTAGGAGATGTTCAGAAAACGTAGGAAATAAGGATACCATGTTACATCACGCACCTATTGATTCAATGCACATGTTTGATGAAGATGGTGCTCATGAAAATGATATTACCAATTTAATATATGCTAAGCTTAATGAAGTTACTGGTAGTGAAAGAGCGAGTAGTGCGGACGAAGCAAGCGCAGCGGTTGATAGAGCAATGGCTCTCGGAGCATTCTCTAGCGCTCCGGGAGACAGCAATGCCGTGCCTACCGCAGGGCCGTCAATGACTGGTAGTCTTAGTTCCATAGTTCACTCAGAAGAAGAATTAACTGGTAGCTACAATTGGGATTACTTACTTGATTGGGGACCTCAGTACCAGCCCTTAGCACATGTATTTTCTGAAATAGCTAGACTAAAAGACGACGCGGTGTCACTCCAAAGTGGTAACAGTGGTGCTTCGAGTGCGAAGAGTAAAGGAACTTCAATATCAGGAGGGAAGAATGTTCCACCACCATTACTGACGACAGTGGCTCCAAGAAGTTGTCCTGCGCCGTCGTTATCATGTAGACAGCCACAATTGTTATTACCGAGGTCTCCAATAAGTCATGACGTTCCTGGCGGGTTCTCTGCAGCGGCCGCCATGTCACCTTCATTCTCACCTTCCCTATCACCATTGGCGACGAGATCACCGTCAATGTCACCCCTAGTAGGTCCTGGGTTGCCACCAGCACCCGCCAACAGAAAACCTCCACACTCGACTATGAGAATATGAAAATATTAGTTTTGTAGTATATTCAATACTGTACATATGGACGACTGTTTTGCCTATAGTGTAGTTAGTATTATTTATTCGGCCGATCTGATCGGCTTAACTCATTTTGCGCATATTGATATTTAAACGAACTTCACAGATATGCTCAAAGTGATTACTAAGCGCTTATTACCGATTTTTGCGGTAAATGTATATAAATAAAAAATCGGGTGTATTTTTTAAGTGTACATACATACTTTATACTCAATGTAAAAAATATATAAAGACTGCCATTTTTTTATTTTTAACAAAAAATACAGCTTTACTTTAAGCGATAAGTATTATTTTTAGGAAACGCAATTTGTAATGATGTGTCAAATTGATTGATGGATCGAGTGTTTGTAATCGATTTGGTAAATCAATGTTACTGTAAGCTTTATTACACAGAAATGTATGTACTATTTCATATTGTAAAATTCTGTTGCAAATATAATGTAATATTAGTTTTCAGTGAATTGAACGTTGATGTTTCGTTTCTCTGTGATTTTGATGATGCCTAAAGATTCAGTTCAGTCTTTTTGCTACTTATTTTTATTTATCATCAACCGCCTTAAGTTAAGCCTAATAAGTTCGGTTATCCAATTGACAGTGTTGTATTTTTTTTATAATAAAAATATTTAATATGGTGAAACACCTTATTTTATTAACTATTTTTTAAGATTGTTTTTCTGTCACTGCCATTCAATTGTTCTGTTTAAAAATTCCTATTGAATTTCACAAATGATTACCAATAAAAATGTAATTTACAGCATCAAACGATCATGTAGTATCAAAAATTCTGGACTGGTACTAGTATATTGAATGTAAATACTTATTTTAATAAATTACATGTTAATAAATTAGTCGTAGACTCCACCGACTGTATGAATATTGTTTAGGTGGAAATAAAATGGAATTTAAAACAATTTTATTACTTTTTATTTACTCAACCATTAATCCCTGACTGGCTCTTTAAAAATCGCTTTATGCTGATTCCAAATGACTCTAATAACGACAATGCCTATGTGCAAGTTTGTGTGGGAGTTAGTTCAAGAGCGGCCATGATTAACGCTTTGAAGGACACCGTATATTGTATACCAGAAAATACATAGTAAAATTATAAAAACACTACAAAACATACAGTGAGTGGCCTTATCGCTTTCTGCGCTCTTCCAGGGAACCTTGCATTACGAGTTGCTAACAGTTGCAGTTCAATTTGCTCAAAAAGAGCCTAGTTTGAGGTACTGTATAATCTTCATATTCTGCAGAAGATTTAAAAAATACATCAAGGAAACGATTTAAGGCACGATTTACGAAATATTTTAACATCATTCGAATATTACTTCTGCATATTTCATGACCACTTTTATACCCTATCACTGGCACATCTTGTCTCGTGGCCGCGCTTAAATCATATTTTCCCACTGTCTTTTGATGCAGTAATACAATGATGCCTATCAGGGGTACGTAAATATACTGGCAATGTAAGCAAGTACTAAAGTGGTCAGTAGATGGTCTAAACTTGTAAAAAGGATCATCAGGAAGGACACGAGTCATGATTCAAACAACAAACATCAACACATACACACACTACAACAACGACTCATACTCGTACCATATCAGAACTAACTTGAAGGGGAAACTGAAGTAAAATAACGCTGAAAGAAAAGATTTGTTTATTAAAATTGATTATTTATTTCACGATGAAATAATACATTAGGTGTCTAACTAAGAGATTATTAACTCTGCAACAATACTTGATAGGTTTAAGCTGCGTTCAAACTTGTGACAAACACGAGATCATTACATTTAGCCAATCAGTTTAAATATTATCATATCTGCAAACTGATCTGATCAGTTTGAAGATCTTTCTAGATAATCAAGGCTTAATCACATCAGGTTGAATGTCTTGTCTGGGTCTGTCTTAGAAGAATCAGTGATAGGTTCCTACATACGATGCACTAGCAGCACAAGGAAATATAAGATAATAATAATTCGCCTCTGATGACGACTCGGCTATTAGCAAAATAACAAAAGTCGCCGCTTCGACGCTTTGTTTGGACTAGTTTGGAGGTTGGTTCGCTGAATGAAATGATAACATGAGGGATAGGGCCCACACGTAGCATGTTGGTCACTTTGTTGGAATACTTGTTGATGTTTTTGTTACAAGTGGGGACGCAGCTTTACACGGATTTCAAAATTTTCTCTGATACTATACAGGGTGTATCAGTAAGGTGTGGTCAAATTTAAGGGTGATACCTACAGACCAACAAACTGAACAACTTTCTCCATGGATCCAGCATCGTATAAAAAAAATATCAGATGTCCCGTACAAAACTACAATACCAGCCTACTCGACTCAAATATATGGGACGGCTGATAATGTTTCTGGTCACATGGGGAAAGTTATTCAGTTTCATGGTCTGTATTACACCCTGTATGAAAGAAAGAAAGCAAAAATATTTTAACAATACCGTAACAATTCACCGCGAAACATTAATTTATTAAAGAACAAAAAGTATCAAATACTATCTACTACTTTTGGTAATAGCTTGCAGAATTACTTATCCCTATAGTAATTACTTTACAGCTAAATTATGACAAAATGATAAATTAAATATTATTATCACAGTTGGAGCTACGACTACGAATGATATTATAATGATTACCAACTATGGTAACCTAGGTTAGGAAAATAGTTTAGCAGCTTGCCTTGCAGAAATCAATGGAGATAGTAAAAATATTTATATAAGTTTGGGTAAGTATATGAATGATGATCATCTCGCTTTTATCCCTGAAAGGGTAGACAAAGTAGTACCATCGAATCAAACCATTAGTGATGATGAAAATATCGATTGCAAGGTAAAAATTTCAATCCAATTTTTATCGAGGCGTAGGATTTAAAGAGTTGAAAATTAACCTCCAATCACCTATTTAAGAAACAATGGAGACGGTTTGATAGGTAAATTGATCAAAATTATTCAATATGTCTATAAGTATTATGTTATAAGGCCGGTTTTCACATTATTTTTTAACAAGAAATTCAATTTATTTTGAAATTCCTTAGTATTAGAATTATTCAGAGTAATTTGAACACAAGGATTCCTATTGGTTATTGAATATATTCATAAAAAAAAGCTTGTAAAAAGAATCAGTGTTCAGTCATACTAAAAGCAGGAATATAAGCTTAGAAAAAAGTAATGTTTATTGAGCATCTCTACTCAACCCCTAAGGGGGTAAGCGAATTGTATAGAATGGTATTATATATATTATTTTATATTTTTATATATTAATATAAAATGCCTATGAACACTGTGGCCCTGTTTTAGTTATTATAGATAACATTGGTGTTTAAATTTGTTCTAAATAGGAATGGGGTTTGATATCTGCTTCCCATATTATTGAAGTAAGTAATATTTTTATAATCTGTCACAAAGTAAACACACAAGTCAAAAACAGGCTTCAGTTTTTTTTAAATATCTAAGTACTGATATTTTGTTATACAGCCGATTATAAGGCAACATTCTCAAGCGTTTTAATTTAATTATATTTATAGAAAGATTAAGTAGGTATGTAAGTATTCTCAATACACTGCAATAATGACTACAAACCCTAAGTTTACAACACACAATTTACTATGTTATTTTATTATCATTTGTCTCTATTTATACTGGCAATTGATTTTCTCCAAATCTTCTGTACGTATTCTGATGTGGTTTCTCTCAAAATTTCTGTACGTATTCCGATGTGGTTGCTCTCAAAATGCCTTTCAAAAAAAGGTAAGGCCGTCTCTGGTCAACCCTGTCTATATAAACATGCTTATGCCTACTTATAACTGGCTTGAGGGTCTAATGCAACGATACTCAACCTTTTTTGACTCAAATAATTATACTAAACTTATTAATCCCTATAGGAAGTTTTATATTCAGTTTAAGTGACATCAACGCGCAAACTATTGAAAAACCAGCTGTTTCATACATTTTGACCTTCCCGGTCTGTCTTTCGTCAACGCGAGCATGGTCGAAAAGCTAGTTGTTTCATCCAGTGCTAGTGAGAACTACTAACAAGCAAGTGAGAACGCGATAACATTGAACGAAAAATAGTGTGCGGAAACATAAAACTTGTTCCAGGAAATTACTTGTTTTTGAGTAAGTGAGTAAGTTTGTGAAATAAATGTTTATTATACGAGTATTTTAGAATCTCCATTACATGTGTGAGGTTCGTATGAAGATGTTTTCTTTACTTTTACGATTTATGAGTGCATTATGAACGGACAAAGTTCAGATAATATTTGTGCAAAAAAGCAGATTTTTGGAGGCTTGTACTGAATTTGTTTCTTTAATTATTTAAATGTTTGTTTTCTTTTATACCATAAAGGGTACCTATTAGTACAAAAATGTCAAAGAGAAGATGTGTTACAATGCCATCATCACATACGAGCGTTTGTAACTATTATGGGTTGGTTGCCCGACGTTTTTCTACTCTTGGGAGTCTAGAATCAATGTGATGAATTAAAGGTGATAGTTTGCGAATCGATGTCTCTTACGCCCTGTATAATGAGAGCAATATTTTTGGAAGTGACTACACAAGTTCTATACAATATACTTTTTTGACATTGTGCGCTTTTATAATGTCTAACGTGACGATATTATCATGGACATCCACGTCCACGTCACAGCATCACTATAACACAGAGAAATAAAGCAAAGTCACATAGAAGGCGCTTGTACATTAACGTCCACAATAACGTTATAAAGTGCAGGTTTTTACATTATAGGATGTAATTTCAATCATCTTTATCCTCTTAAGGGGCCACTGTACTCATCATCATGAACAATTTTTACTATAGGACCAAACCTGAAATCGCGAAAAAAAAAACAGTTCTTCCTTAAATATGCTCGCACACCTTGTCAAGATATACTGAATAGCTGATTTTTTTTCGTGGTTTCTAAATAAATAATAAATAATAATAATAAATAATAAATATTTTTGGACATATCACACAACGCCATCTAGCCCCAAGCTAAGCAACCTAATGCTTGTGTTATGGTAACGAGATGGCTGATAAACTACTTATATACATTTTTTTTTTTTTTGTAAATACATACATATTATAGATAGAAAAACACCCAGACTCGGAACAAATACTTGTAGGTCGTACAAATATTTGTTCCGTGCGGGAATCGAACCCGCGACATGCTGCGCAGCAGTCAATCGCTCAACCACTGCGCCAACCGTGTCGTCAAAATCGGTTTCTGGTTTGGTCCCATAGTAAAAGTTGTTCATAATTATGAGTAAAATGACCCCTTAACAGGATAAAGATGATTAAAATTACATCCTGTATAGAGGTATGAGGAACAGGGTGCAATATTTACTCATCCTCCATAGAAAAGGGAGGATTCTCTGACCAGACGGATGTGATACGACGGTTGATGACGGGGTGTTGTATATATTATATAAACGCGGTAAACTCAGCTTGCGCGATGCAGAATTTGTGTGACGTCAGGTCTTTGATACGTAGTTCGCATGTGGAGTAGTAGATGCCGCCACACATACATTTTATGGACGTGGACGTGGTTGACCACGATAAATCCTCGCGTATCAAATTATAAAAGCGCACATTTACAATCGTGTTAAGAGCAAAATTTTACAATTACCTCTTTCAGAAATATTGCCACCATTATAACAAAATACTCTGTATATATCGCTTTTTTATGAAAAATCAAGCCAATCGGGCTGTAAACTCTTCGAGCCACAATTTTAAGCCACACAGACTACAAACCTCAACTCATCTACATTATCCACTGCCGGACATAGGCCTTTCCTAACTCCCCACAGGTTGAGTACAGCTGGTTCAAAGGATACAACATAATAAAGGGTCAAAATAATCACTATATTCGCTTTACGGATTTCTCCGTGTGGTTGTGTAAATGCATGTCTATGATGACCTCGTCCAAGCCGATGGACTTTTTACTGGGAGTCACTATGCCGATGTCCACGTCTGTGTTCGGGGTCAAACCGTTGACGGGGTCCTGGAATTAGAAAAGGAAGTATGTAGTTATCCAATTGCACGCCCGCGGGAAGTTTGTTCCCCAACAGTAGATTGTCCGTGGGAACAAAGTTCCCAAGACAATCTTTTTTTACTTTTAACCTTATTCCACCAGTATTAAGTAGTAATATCCAATTCCATGCATTTACTGTGATCGATTATCTGTGTCCGAACATTTTGAGATACGACAACACTCACTGAACTAGTCTATGACATTAAAAAAATATTATTTTCGCTGACATAAAATCGAAAGTAAACAATAACAAGTTTTTGTCTCAACTTCGGAAGCTTGTAAATAATGAATATTGTTCTGTGGTAAGTGGTTTAATTCATGTTTCACGTTAAGAGTTCACACAGCATGCATTTTAAACCATAAAAAATATAGGTCATCGCTTGTTTTTTCTTTGTAGAAGATCTAGAAATCTAGAATCTAGAAATCTGAAACTATGTGTGTTTGCTATGTGTGTTACCTACTTTTATGAATTTTATACGATCATACATTCAAACGAAACATACACTACAATAGAGTCCAGTAGTGCTATTCTGTAAACATCTCACCGTGATAATTTAGGTGGAGTGAGCGTGAAGTGAGCCGTCATTCCACCTAATGCTAGGGGTTGACACTATTGACAGTTCACTTTTAGATCACTTCACCTATGTTTTCACGGTGAGATTTTTACAGAATAGACCGGCTGTTCTCTGGCATCCATTAAAACATTCGAGCATTACAAGATTCCAAGAATCTTCGTCGCTTCGGCATTGTTTGTAAACACGTGCGAAGTGCGGGCTGACGTCACGGTGCGCGTACGCATGACTGTACTACCGGCTGTTTTTTGTGTAGAGCCGTTTTCGTACGAGTGGATATATATAAAACCGATTTGTAAAAGAAATCATATGCAAATAAGCAATCTCAATTTCTCACAATTTCTAGGAACATAGAGATTGCGAGATATTTACAAATCTCTTAAGTTACTACAACAGATATACTTCACAAAGAAACAGTTGACAAAAACTTCATCTATTCACTAAAGTGCCTCGTAGAACCCATTAAGCTTTTAGCAGTTGAGCTTCAAAAGTGATCACATTTCCATAAATTTCATTAACTTTGCTAAAAAAAAGGCAAATAAATAAGACAGGATATAATAAGACTCACCGCATTAAGAGCGTCGCATGCCATGAGTTCATTCTTGGACAAGTGCTCGACTACAGCCGCCGCGTAACAGTCGCCGAGCATGTTGTTAGTGGTCCTGATGCGGTCACTGGAATAAAGAACATACTTTTGAGTATACATTACTAGCGACTTGCCCCTGATTTGCACGGTTTTTCATCATCATCAACATCATCATCTGCCTAGTCTTTTCCCAACTATGTCGGGGTCGGTTTCCAGTATTCGCAAGGTTTTTACGACTTGAAAAAACATCGAGATTTATTTATTATATGTAAGTTAAAAAAAGACCATCTGGAATAAATTCTCTAAATGAACGTGAAAACCGCATCAACATCCGTTGTCTAGTTTACAAGAACGACACGAACACAAAGAGATACAAAAAGCGACTTTTCTTTATAATAAAATATATAGATAAAGACGATTTAGACAAATTAAAAGTAGTACAAAACATTGAACAACTTTGATAAAATAAACTGTTATGAATATTCATAACATATGAATATGTTATGAATATTATATTATTTATTTCTTTGATTTCAAATATCATCCTGACAAAAAGATTAATCATACAAAATATAGGCTAACTACAAAGTAAAGGCTGTAAAGACTCGTTTTATTACTTCGCCCGGTTTAATGTGACAAATATACCTAGTTCTTTCATAGTCATTGGAACGAAGTTCCTTAACGCAGCTTGTGTAGGTGTTGACTAGCAGAAATTGTGACGTGACGAAAAAGCGTTATGCACGTCCATGCGACTTTTTTTTTTCTTTTTGAGAGAGGTGTGAATCCAGTCAAAATGAAAATCCAAGCTGGCGGCTACGAAAATTTTCAAATTGTTCATCATGGGTGTCATTTTCATGGTTTTCGAGGCTGCAAAAGCAGATAGTGACATTAAAATGTAAATCCAAGATGGCGGCTGCGTAAATTTTCATATTTTTCATCATGGGTGTCGTTTTCATGTTTTTCGAGGGTGTTCAAGCGAATAGTGAGGACAAAATGAAAAGCCAAGTGGCGACTGTGAAAGTTTTCACATTTTTCATCACGGGTATCGATTTAATGTTTTCATGGATGCTAAAGTCGATAGCGAGGTCAAAATGTCAATCCAAGATGACGGCTGCTAAAATGTTGTTTTTGTTTACAACATCAACACACAGGTTAGAACAACAATCCAATAGTAACAGGCGGAACAGCAGCAATCCAATAGCAACTTTATTGCAACGAAAATAAAGATCACTGTGATTTAGACAAACTTGTCAATGGCAGCAACCCAACAGCAACCTTATTGCGTCGACAATATAGATCACTGTAATTAAATAACAGTAAAAGGAGTGTGGGTATACTCACACAAGCCAGTCAACAGCAAACAACAGTGACACATCGTGTGTAGGCGCGTCCACTGCAGCCAACACTACCAGTAGTAACACCATCGCCGCTGACGGTACTGAGGCTGATGATACAGAAGCAGCCGTTGAAGTCAGACTGGAATCAAACAAGATGTAGATATACAGTGTATTCAGTTGTATAACACAAATTGCCCTATTCCCCTACTTCATCTTGCAACAGATGAAAACGATAAACTCGTAAACGTTCGTTCAGCTTAAGTGATTTTCTTTTGCAATAACTAGAACTGGAATCAATTCTATTTTCTTGTAAATTTTGACATTCAAAAGTGTTTATAATGTGCCTGTCTGTGGCCTATTTGAAATAAATTAGGTAATATTTGAATTTGACTTTGACAATATATCAACATTGAGGTAAACTAGAGCAGACACCGCAAACTAAATTTTCGCGAACAAAATTTTTGCGCAACATTTTGCAGTCCTAAACTAAAGATGTGTACCGCGCATGTCAAATGTGACAATCGCGGAGTAGTATACGTTTACTGTTCCAGACAACAACATGTTGCGCAAAAATTTTGTTCGCGGTGTTTGCTACATTGAACCTCCTTCCTTCCTCCTTCCTTCAATGTATCTCAAGTACCCTGGCAGCCCGAATTATTGTTTCTCTAAAAATCTCGTAAAACATTAATTGCTAAACAAAAACCTAGGGCCTTCAACTACCGAAATCGTTGCGTAAAAGAAAAGGGAGATAGATTGCTCTCGTTTAGTTGACTGAAATATTATCATAGAATTTTTTTTTTTAAATCCAGGATATTACAGATGGTGATAATCATATTGATAACAGACTACGTAATACTTACAATATAGTAGCAAGCTGAGCAAACCCAAGATGAATATTATTCATCTGACACACAAACACGCTGGCGACTGACAGGAACAGAGCTGTTCCGTCCATATTGATGTTACATCCAATAGGTAATACAAAGCGCGTGATGCGAGGGTCGATCTGAAGGGGACCTTCCATCGCTCTGAATGTCACTGGGAGGGCTGCTGCACTGGAAAGACAGAGTTTAATGATATTTTATAATATAATTTATTAGAATTTAATAAATTAATTTAATAAAAAAATAATAAAAATAATAATTAATTAATTTAATTAAATTTAATGTTTATAAAATAATAATAAATAATCACAATGTACTGGGATCGATCCATCATCACTGACAGGACTAGTGTTGCCAATAAGCCTGATATAGTGGTGGTGGATCGAATAAAGCAGCGTGCAATGAATATTGACATAAACGTCCCGCATGACGGGAACCGCGTGAAAACCGAAAAAGATAATCAAATCAAATATCTTGACTCACACACACACACACACACACACATCACACACACACATATCACACCACAACCCATCATCATCATCTCACATGTCGACAACCTCGCGAGCCATCGCGAGGTTGTCGACATGTGGGATGTGGACTCAGCGATCATTGTGCCGATAGTCGTATCTGCTAATGGCTTAATTGCCAAGAGCCTCGACCAACACCTAAGGAGGCTCTCCTTCGGCAGCTGGATTAAGGGCCTGATTCAGATAGCGGTACTTCTGGACACATTGCTAGGAGGTTCCTCGCTCTTTGGAGCCCTGACCTGATCTTGGATCGTATTTCTGATACCGGTGGGCTACTATATTTATATTTTTAAATGCTTTTTTATTTTTTATAAAAATATTTAAAAATGTAAATTCTATGTATGTAAATGAAATAAAGGAAATAAAATAATTAAAAAACTAAATAATAATAAACACGATAATTTTTGTCTCATAATTGACGTTCATCAGAAGGGTGATGCGCTAAGCACACGTCTCTGGCATGCGATGGTGAATAAACGTAAACGAAGCAAAAGGAATAAGTAAGGATCGTAGCAGGTGGCGTTCTGTAGTTTCTGCCTACCCCAATGGGAAGAAGGCGTGCGTTTATTTAAGTTAAATGCCCGACTCATTTTCTGCTTTGATGAATTTTACTTCTGTATTAGCAGACAATTAGATTTGACAGTCCTAACGCTTTTATAAAATAGTACCTAGTCTTTTGCAAAGATTCTGATAACAACTTTATCTGATCAGACTTCTTCTTTTTAGAAAACACTTAGATACTGGTGAAGAAATTGTGTGTTTTTTTATGAATAGCAGTTTGTAGGAAGTTTGCCTAGGAAAGCACGTTAGGCCGTTGGTCGTTGGTGGTTGGCTGTCATTCGTGGATCTTTGACAGTCGTTACGGGTTGTCAGAAGCCCAAATTAGCCAATAGCTGGGTTGTGGAGGTCAGATAGGCAGTCACTCCATGCAAAATACTGATATTCAGCCGCATCCGGTTAGACTGGAAGCCGACCCCACCATAGTTGGGAAAAGGCTAGGCAGATTGATTGAGTTTGTAAGAAGTTTGAAATTGGTTTGAATGGAATATACTAACAAACAAGTAATAATTTAAGTAATTAATGCCCGGTTTCTGAATAATTCTTAAACTGAGTTTAATAAACTCTTAATAGCTAATGTAGCTATTGATTCGACAAAATTATCTATTTAAGCGAATTCCTTCCTTATGTTCAGTTTTTGCGGTCCTCAGATAAACTCTCGATAATTATTCACTCGACTTTTATGATAAATTATTGCTTAAAGAAGTTATCGAATGGACAAACTCCGTTTAAAAGCCTCAGAAATCGGGCATTATTGATTTGTCTATCAAGAAAATCAAGTATATTTATGTAAAGGATGAAACTCCACACCCCAAGCCCCCAAGCTATTGACAAGGTCAAAGAAGACTAAAATTGGCTTGAACGACAAAGCAAACACATTGCGTGCTTCAGATTTATTAGTAGTTAGGAACTGAATTCTTTGAAACTACCAGCTATAACGATTTGCGTAACCTTCTTCAACATTTCATATTATATAAAACTTAGTACTATCCATATTCTAAGCCTTGATCGCTCGATGTCATGTTATTACAAAGCACGCAGGCAAACAAACAAATAATATCGACTATTGCCTGCTTTCTTACGCAATTGACTGAATTGAAGGCATGCTAGTCAATCGTGTTATGTAATAGCTACTGAACTTTATGCGTTGTGTAGATTGTTTTAATTGAGTGTCTATTATGTCCAATCAAAAGCAATGGAGTTCATTCATAGAATTAATCAAAAAGTTATGCGTGAAACTGACCTGATCAATGTAAACATAGGTACCTATTTTTGTTTTACTCATATATAATTGACTTGCTATGGATGGTACACTCCCTCTTACAGATAGGAGATTTATGTCGCAGCAGTAGGAAGAATATAGGCTGGTTCGATATGTCATAGGTACAGTCAGCGTCAATAATATCAGGACGAACAGACTGTTCAAAATGATCTAATTAAACAACTTCAAAACTTACGTGGAAGCGGTAGCAGAGGCCGTGAGCATAGCGTGTGATAAACCCCAGTAGAACTTGTAGGGATTCCGTCGAAGGAACAGGAAGTATATGAGCTGCATCACGATGAGCTGGTAGAAGAACACCCCGACGGCTACCGTGGCAATGAACCAGGCTAGTTGGGACATCACTGACGCTGGAAACAGGAGATATATTGAATTAGAAGTATAAAATAACAAACTTTTTGAAGTTAAGTAAAAGAACCTGGGCAACATTTGTCTTCATTAATTTTCTTATTTTTGTTGCTTTCAGTTTAATTTTTAAACTGATTTGATGGTCCATTCACTGTGAAGTATGTCCTGAATTTTCTTTGTTCTAAGGAATCCTATCCGTCCAAAATATTTCAAAAACGGCATTATAAGTAAACATAATTAAAATGATTTTTATATTTACTGAAAGTATTTTTTTTTTCAAATAACAATAACATAACAACATTTTATGACTGCAAATCACGTGTTAAAAAACACACACACGACGTCACAAAAAAAAAAAAACAAAAAAAAAAATTGAGATAAGTAAAATAAACAGCACAACTCACCCACATCATTAACACCTAGTATCTTCCCAGCGATCACACTGCTGACTCCCACGGGGGTGAACCACATTACCCCTGTCACCATCTTCATAATCACCTCAAAGATCGCCTGGAAGAAGTCTATCACCACTTGACCCTTAGCTCCCAGGGTACCCAGAAGACTGCCAAAGATTAGGCAGAAGAATACTAAGCCTAAAGTGTTGGTGCCTGACCTGGAAACAGTTTATTTGTTTTCTGAATAAACATATTTTTCAGTACACTGTAATAAAACAGGTAAACCAGAAAAGGTATAGAATAATCAGCCTATAATGTTCCCACTACTAGGACCAACTAGGACATAGGCTCTTCTCTGTGAGAGGGAGTTGGCCATAATTATCTACACGCGGGCCCAATACGGATTAGTAAATATCACGTCTTCGAACGTTTGGTTCTAGGACATGCTGGTTTGCTCACGATGTTTTCCTTAACCGTTTTGAGAGCACTAGTGATGAAAATATTTACACAAAATAAAGCGCCTGTCTGGGTTCGAACCCACAACCTACGAGTACACCTCGTAAGTCGGGGCCTTTTCGGGGGCTACTACTTCTCACTGCCATTTAGTCCAACAGAAATGGTACTAAGAAGTCATCAAGAGTTAATTAATGCAGAAGGGCATCAAAATCCATCGAAAAGGTATGTGCTTCGGTAATCTTCGTGTTTCCGAATTAGAACGAACGTCGCGCCACCGAGTATCATATTATAACAGTTTTATAAACATGGTAATTAAAAATAGGCAAGTACTTCCATGGTTTTAACAGCTCTGTATTAGATCTCGTCATCGCCCGTTCGTATTGCCATACCTGACGAATTGAAGCCATACCTGACGAATGGTGCAACAGTTCGCTGGTGCCCATCTTTAAAAACAAAGGTGATGTGCTGGAGTGCAACAACTATAGAGGAATAAAGCTAATGTCACATAGTATGAAGGCTTGGGAGAAAGTTATTGAAAGGCGACTAAGAGAAGAGAGTGAAATTTCGCAAAACCAATTCGGTTTTATGCCTGGTCGAGGAACAGCAGATGCCATCTTTGCTATCCGCCAGCTGTGCGAGAAATACAGAGGTGCGCATAAAAACTTGCACATGGTATTTGTTGACCTCGAAAAGGCATACGACCGAGTGCCTCGTGAAGTTTTGTGGTGGGCACTTAAGGAAAAATGTGTACCAGGGAAGTATGTGCAGTTGATTCGCGCGATGTACAGTCGATGCAGTACCCAAGTCCGGTCTACAGTGGGCACTACTGACAGCTTCGATGTGGCTGTCGGCTTGCACCAGGGGTCTGCACTCAGCCCTTACCTCTTTGTGCTGATAATGGATGCTCTTTCATCGGATATCCAGGAAGAGGCTCCCTGGTGTATGCTGTTCGCCGATGACATTGCGCTGGTTGCTGAGAGTGGCTTAGAGGTCCAGAGCAGATTGGAGGTGTGGTGGAAAAGACTGGAGACCGTTGGCCTGAGAGTAAGTCGGACCAAAACAGAGTATTTGTTTTGTGATTTTGGCGGACTCTCCGGTCCTGTGCCCATATCTCTTGCCGGAACGCCCTTACCGATCTGCACCGACTTTCGGTACCTCGGGTCGCTTGTCCAAGGGGATGGCGAAGTAGACCGAGACATAACGCACCGGATCAACGCAGGATGGATGAAATGGCGACAGGTTACAGGAACAACTTGCGACCCACGGATGCCCCTCAAGTTGAAGGGGAAAATTTACAAGTCCGTGATAAGGCCTGTCGTACTTTATGGATCGGAATGCTGGACAGTGAAGAAGACGGATGAAAAAAAATTGCATGCAGCGGAGATGAGAATGTTGAGATGGATGTGTGGAGTGACAAGAATGGATAAAGTGAGAAATGAGTATATAAGAGGAAGTTTGAAAGTGGCGCCAGTGACAGAAAAGTTGAAAGGAAATCGTTTGTCTTGGTATGGGCATGTAATGAGGAGAGACAAAACGCATGTGACTAAAAGAGTGATGAATATAGATGTTGATGGATGGAGAGGCAGAGGAAGGCCAAAGAATAGATGGATGGATTGTGTGAGGAATGATATGAAAGAGAAGGGAGTGAATGATAGCGTGACGGTTGACAGGGGAGAATGGAAGAAGAAAACGTGTTGCGCCGACCCCAAGTAATATGGGATAAGGGCAGGAAGATGATGATCGCCCGTTCGTATTGCCGAAGTTAGACGGTGATGCCAAAAGCGCATACTTTTATTTGAAAAGCTGTAGCTGCTATTATTTGAAAATTAACACCTTTTCCTTACTTATCTTATAAAATTAAATGCTGCAAACATTATTGATTCTGTTATCAAGGTCATAGTGATCAACCTTACTACACTACGGTGGACGTGTATTGGCGAGTCTGAACATAGGCTCTCCGAACTTTTGCGCATGTTATCTCACTCACACTCGTCTCATGTCACCATTTAATTCCTAAAAAATTTTACTCCGCTGTCTTCTGCGCCAAGTTCAGATTCGCCAAGCTACGTTAGCTGTATAGTAACTTGTATTTCAAAGGCATTTCCTATTCCTAACTAAACTTATTAATCTATAATGAACTTCGCTAAGCAAAAAGATTATTATGACCCATCGAAATGAAGTCAGCCTTTACAATATGCGACTTTGCTCGAATTTAAAGGAAGATTATTATAGAAGTGGTTGCAAGACTTAAAAAACACGTGACATTGATTATCAAAACAAAATTATCAATGAACAAAATATTAAAAGACTTACCTATAAGCCACAACGCGAACCATAGCGGGCACCGTGTCATTGTCGCTGATATTCTTCCCAAAAATAATAGGAGGTTGTGTGTACACTGTGTGCGCTTGCTGGAAAGCGGCCTGCACAATATTGTCCGGAAATATGTTTCTGTAACCAATCATATTAATTGGTTTTCTTTGCCAAAACATGGGCCATTAGCTTAAAAGGATTCGCTTAAATATTCGCCTTGAATGGGCTGGGGATTCATTATTACGTGAGGTCAAGACCATGGGCAGTAGCGTCATCCGATCTGTCAACCTACCATCACTAAGCCATCTGTCAAATTTAGCCGAGGTTCGCACGGACGTAACAATATCGCGGCGGGATTTTATCGCGCACTGGATTTTCAATCTCGTTGTTGAGCCGAACATTGAGAATCCAACCTAACAACAAAAGAGTGCATTCTAGCAAGTCGAAAAAATACACTGTTGGATTTTCAACTCTAGGCGCTAAGCAGAGCGTTGAAAATCCAGTGCGCGAAACAAACAAAACTTTTACGTCCGTGCGAACATCGACTTAGAACCTCTTGTTTTGCAATGTTTACAAGCTGCAATCATTAAGACGGCAAAATTCCGTCTAGAATATTCACATTCTGGGAACAAAGGTCTAATATTTCGTACATACCTGCCAATATCCAAAATGCTGTCCAAAATACTGTGTTCCCTCTTTGCCTCAACATAAGACCCGAACTGTTTGATCTCTGGTACTCCCGGATGAATCAACATCGCCAGTACCAGTCCCAAGAACGCATTAAACATTGATGTCAAAATGAAGTACAGTAGTGTTCTTACTGCTATCTTTCCACTCATCTTGGCGTTCAAACTTGCTGAGCCAGCGATTAGGCTGGCGATAATTAAAGGCAGGATCATCAGTTTGAGAAGCCTCATGAAAAGTTCTCCAGGGTAGGATATTATAATTAACGCATCTGGGCCTAAGTGATATGGCCGAAGACCGAGACCTAAAAAGGAAAGAAGTTTTTGAAATACGGCTTAAGTTTAAGTTAAATCTGACGCTGGATAATTAATAAAATCGGCTCTTTGCGAAAAACCAGCTTTTCTTAGGAAAGTTGCGAATAAGCGCTGGTTGGCTGATATGAACGTTATGCTCTGACGGATGAGCTGATAGCTACTTTCAATCCTGGTCTGACCAATCAGACTAGAGATGTTATGAATTGACTCTCGGATTAGCCAACCAGCGTTTTGTCCAAAACTCACAGTTTGTCTCTCTCTCAGCTCGACCGATTACGAAAAATTCTCTCAGGGCCGGTTTCTTGATCCGTAGGTAACTCAACCAATGTTTAAACATAGTAACTAATGGTTGAATTTTGGCTAAATATGTTTGCCAAAATGCCATTATTTACTATTTTTAACATGAATGAGTTAACATGCATACATTCATGTTAACAAATTCATGTTTAGCCTTTCAAATTTAGCCAAAATTAAACCTTAGTTACTATGTTTAACTATTGGTTGAGTTAGCTATGGATCAAGAAACCGGCTCTTAGTTTCCAAAAAATCGGTTTAAAAAATGGTCCTTTGCAATAGTACTAGTATTTTCGCAATAATACGATTGTTTCAATCAAGTATCCTACGACATAAGTATCTAAACTATCACTCTTTTATAGTACGAGGCTATAAAAGCCTTAAAAAAGCATTATAACTGGAACAAGGCTTCAAACGATAGCAACCTATTTGAATGATTGACTCGCTTCAATAACAGCACTCAAAGCGATATACTTATAGTGTGTGCTTTGTGCTAACTGATTGATTATCCATCAATTAAGGTAATGAAATTGTATTGATGAGAAGAAACCATGAAGTAAGTACTAATACGTAGAAATTTCATCCATTTATCGGCAAGAAAATTAATCTTGAGGATAACCACATGGATTCATTCACGTGAAACCGTTTTTGCTTGTCTTCGTTAGCAACTTTTTTGCCACTATTATGTTTTCAGCATGTAATTATTCTAAAGTTGAAACAAAAGGATTCTTGTCTACTAGCGAAACGAATGCGTTCATATTATTACAAAGAACAATTTAATAATTGATTTATTCGTTCTAGTTTACACCACAATCTAATTAGTAAGTGCCTACAATCCATTCAATAACTTTCATTTCGTCTCTTTGCGAGAAAAACGTGACGTTACGTTAATTTAATATTTTGTAGAATATTTTTGTGTATTTTTTAAAAGTTTATTAGATATCTCATTTAACGTAAAAACACATTATAATATAAGTAAAAACTTATATAATTTTTTTTTTTGTTTATATATCATTTCCTGTAAAATTGCATTTTTCGAGATAGCACGTTTTTCTCGCAAAGCTGTAATTTAAAGAATCACTACTCTATAGGTGAACATCTACGATAACTTCAAAATCCATACAAAACATAACTTAAAGGAAAACTTTATTCTTACCAAGTCCAATGCCGGTGATGACTCCAATCAAAGTAACCACGAGCATCACATTTTTGACCAGAATCTTCCGGACTCCAGTCCGTTCAACTGGAGCTGACCGGTCTTCAGTCGTCTTCGGCCCCCGATCTCCAGGGCCCATCTTCGCGAACAAATATTCTGAAAACCGTTCACCTTTCTCCATTACAGGTGAAATAGGACTTTTCAGCCCAGATCCTTTGGACCTGGTGTGTCTAGTAATACTGTCGTCACGTTTCCCACTTATTTTAATTAATTACACTGTTGTTTTAATTTATCAAACGTCAGTGCTAATTTGTTTATTGCATGGCACAAGCGTGATTACTACATGAATGAAGTAGGATTCGAATTTTACACACGTAAAAGATAAATATTTGATTCTTTATTTAGGACGATTTATACATTCTTTTGTGTTGTTTTTATGAAGAAATTGCACCGCATGGGAGTATCTTTTGATGCGCGATCCCCTGAGTCGGGTGGTACACTAACCCACAGTATTTCCCTTGGCTGTTACTACCCTATATCTACTTGAGCGTATCATCGGCGTCATCTAACCGTTCAACTTGCATTGCTTGTCTTTCTCTAAGCTCTACCTCATCAAAATGGCTAAAACCAGCAATGGACACAAGAAGTGAAAAATTGTCGTGTCGCCGGAATTGATGCAAGAAGCCATGTTGACGTATGCGCGCGCAGCCATCGATTGCACTTCCATTCACTTAGTTATATTAAGTCTCTTTAAATAGATTATTAAATTGTGGGCATTATGGTTTTACTAAGGTATTGTGGGCTTTTGTTATGTAATTATCTATAATAGGTTAAAAGATCAGTGGGACATGCGAAGTGTGTAGTTTTATGTCAATATGAGCGACCTTATTCGGTTGAGCGAGTTTCTTTTATTTAAGGACCGATTTTTCAATAGACAGATAACTTTTACCTGAAGAATAACAGACAGTTTGACATATTTTCAATACAAAAGCTGTCAAACCGCCATATTTATTCCTCAAATAAAAATTATCTGACTATTGAACACTCAGCCCTAAGAGGAAATTCATTTACGAAATTTATGCATAACTACCTTAACAACACCGAAGTCTTTCTTATTGTCACAATCTATTAAATTTAATAATCCACTAATACTTAATCATACATTACTGCGCCGATATGACTGATTTTTTTGTTATCAGATATTTTTGTTTATTTTTAAAATAGGTAGATATTGGCTTACCAGCTTAGTTCTAGAAAACAAAGAACTGGTAAATTATTTGACATTCAATAATAAACACGTGATTGTTTATTTCAATTTCATACGCAAAAAGACCTTTTTTAATCGACCTCGTAATTGCGCTCACTTTTGAAAAAAAAATCCCACTTGATTGATCCACTCACTTCACTAAAGGTGCTCCCTCACCAGAGCATCCGCCTATAATGTAACAATCCAAGATTTGACAAGATTCATGTGAAAAAAATCACTTTTGTAGTATTAGTGGTAATAGGTCTTTACCTATGAAATTGCCGTTTTGTATGAAAAAATTTAAACGAATTTTTTTCATGCATTTTTTATTTGTATTAATCGAAGTAATCACCCATGCAATCAATGCATCTTTGCCAACGCAGTGGCAGTTTATTGATGCCCTTCTTAAAGAAATCAGCTGGACGGGAGGCAACAAATTCTTCAAAGGCATTTTGTACTGTCTCTCGGGTATTGAATTTTTTTCCCGCCAAGAAGTTATCCAAATTCTGGAAAAAGTAGTAGTCTGTAGGCGCAAGGTCTGGTGAGTAGGGCGGGTAACGGAGAGCTTCCAACCCCAGTTCTTGCAACTTGGAGACCGTAATATTAACGAAGTTGAAACTACGGAATCCTTCATTGTGTGACACGCACTTGTCCGGTATTTTTCCAACTTCGTAGAACGTATGAATTTCTTCTAGGTAATTGATTTTTTAACAAATAAATTAAGTTTATCATAGTCGTAGTTTGGTCTAGCCCTTTCCTCTAGAACATAACAACGTTCAGTTCGTAGAACTCCATACTTATGTTAGGCATCTATTATGCAAAGATAGACCATGTTATTCAGGCTCAGATTCAGTAAATGACAGGTAAGTAATAATAGATAATTTCAGTACTTAATGCATTTTAAATAACAAATGAAAGCGATTCAGGAACTCATAATAAGAACGTAAGAACTACAGAACGCCACCTGCTACGATCTTTACATAATTCTTTTGCTTTTCAAATACTTTTTCTATTAGTACTCCATAAACTGGGTTACCTCCTTAGTAATATTGTACTACTGTTTTTATCTTTATTATTGTGTGCTAAAAATAATACATCTTTCTTTTTTAGGGTTCCGTACCTCAAAAGGAAAAAACGGAACCCTTATAGGTTCACTTCGTTGTCCGTCTGTCTGTCAAGACCCTTTTTCTTAGGAACGCATTGAGGTATCAAGTTAAAATTAATATAAAATACGTAAGAAGTATATGGTCCCTTTGAGCTCTATAAAAATATAGCTTCTAAGTCAACGCAATAAAAAAATACGGCCATTTAAGCGACATATTTTGATACTCGCAAGTAAATCAAAACCTATAGGGTACTTCCCGTTGACCTAAAATCATGAAATTTGTCAAGAAGCAAGGTCTCAGAAAAAGTCCGAAAATAGTTAATTTGTATTTGTTTGTTTTTAATTTGTATCGATTTTTTGTTTGTTGTTTTGTTTGTTTTTGTTTTTTCGTTCGTTTGTTTGTTTGTTTTTTGTTTTTGTTGTTTGTTTGTGTTTGTAGTGTTTATCACATAAAAAATGTTTTTTTTTGCTGTTACAAACTTAAATTTGCAGTTGGAGAATTGGCTGTGACGTATATCAATGCACAGTAGAACATGTTTTTTAAACGTTAAGTTTGTTTTTGGAATAAATTCTTTTCAACTACGGAATTCTTCGGCCCGTTTTTTTTAAATGCTACGCATTCAGAAAATTAGAAAAAAATAGCTTCATTACCATCAACCAATTCAATTCAACTACACACAAAAACTGCTGTCAAAAGTACATTACGCAACACCAAGAAACAATAAATTATTTGAAACAGGCTTTTGCCCGTGACTTCGCCAGCGCGGAGGTCGAAAATAATCCCACGGGAACGACTACCGGGATAAGAAGTATCCTATGTCCTAATTCAAGTCATGGTCTATCCATGTGTCAAAATTCATTGAAATCCGTTCCGCCGTTTCAGCGTAAAAGCGTAACAAACAAACAAACAAACTCGCTTTTCCATATAAAATATTAGTTGAGATAGTTAGGATGAGATGACTTTCAGGAATTAATGGCTGCGTAAATCTCGTAGTCCTCGTAGCTTACAGATGTTTACAGGTGATCTCGTAGTTTACAGATAATTTTACTTCCTTGCAAACTTTCAGAAGTCACAAATCATCTGTGTTTTGGTCAAAAATACCTTACTCATAATATATCACCAACAATCTGCCTAGTCTTTTCCCAACTATATTGGGGTCGGCTTCCAGTCTAACCGGATGCAGCTGAATACCTGTATTTTACATGGAGCGATTACCTATCTGACCTCCACAACCCAATAACTGGGTAATACGATACCCCTTGTTATGACTGGTTGTCAGACTTTCGGGCTTCTGACGTCCCGTAACGACTGTCAAAGATCCACGAATGACAGTCGGGATCAACGGCTTAACGTGCTTTCCGAGGCACGGAGGAGTCTCGGTGCACAAAGATGGTCACCCATCCACGGACCAACCTCGGCAAGCGTAGCTTAACCTGATGGATCGATCCGTGCGGCAGTTATTACTTAGCCACGAGTTCCTCATAATATAACACCTAAAGAACTAATAATCACCTCTGAAAGACTTGCTAGCCATTTAGTCAGTTATTCTCTGAATAATGAAAACATTTTGTTCCGGTAAGCGTCAGGACTGACAACGAAAAAACACATAAAGAAAGTGGTCAGACCTTCTGACGCCAGGTTGTCTGGACCATTTTTATTTTTCATAGTTCGAGACAACAAAACTAATTTATCTCTTTGTAAATATTTACTACCTTTTTAGTACCTCAACATATATTTTTTTCGAATTTTTTTGGCATTACAGAAAAATGTTACGCATGAAAGATTTTTGTTTGATAATGGATATTTAATTTGCCACTTATTTTTAGGATATAACCAAAATAAAAACTAAAATCACCAAGATTCTCACACACAACACATGTACCTAAGAACAAATATTTATGTAGGTACTATGCTACATGTTTAAATAGGTTACGACTATTCGAACCTGCGACTTCGTCTCTACTAAAGCATCAACATGCTACCGAGCCATTTGAAGCTTGAACTTGAAGTAACATTGAACAACTTGACTACTTATTTATAACGATAAACTGAATGGAACATGCAATGAATACCGACTTTAAAAATATATGGAAAATTTTAAGTGGTACCCATTCTGCACTCATAGACAAAGAAGGGATTACGAGCGACTTCCTGCCGTATACCTAAAGGCTACCGCAGATAGGCACGACGTGACAGTGCGATGCGATTCTGTGATCTAAATCCGTAAAACAATTAGTACTATGAAAACAGAGTTGCGCCTGTCTGCGGAGCCTTAAATCGAGCCACCCTGCATTCTCTGTATTCCTTACAGAACACGAAATCGCCACGGCGGCAGCATCCTAGAGCGCCCATGAAATCCGTGGCATTTGATGCATGCTTGGCTTGAATGATAATAAAATTAGTATGGAGCATTCGAGTTTGTTAATGACAATTTCGATACTCATAAATACTTATCAAGCAAAAAGATGAGAATATGTGTTTTATACCTATAGCAAAGATTTGTTTCACAACAAATAATATCGATCGATGTTACCTTGTAACAGCAGAAAACCAGCAGCTTGCAGTACTTGCAGGTGCAGAAAATCTCAACGGGTGCTTAAATAACAACATTATTGGAAGCGACATGTTTGAGACATTTGTGGATAAAACACTAGGGTCGTGGGGTCATCGAATATTTAGGCTTATCGCCAAGCGGTTGGTCGACTCTTTACGTGACCAAAGGGCTAGCCCAGTTTTAGGCCAAAGAATAAATAGCATTGCCATCCAACGAGACAATACTGCCTGCCTTTTGGGCACTTTTCCCATTGACAGCGATACGGAAAATTTTTTTGATACACGTAATCGAGAAAAAAATATCAGCTGTCCCGCACAAAGCTTTAATACGTACTCGACCTAAATGTATGGGACGGCTGATAATTTTTTCTCGATTACCATGGAGAAAGTTGTTCAGTTTGATGGTCGACCCTTCAATTTGATCACAGCTTTCTGATATACCCTGTAGATACAAACATAATGCTCTAAATTATGGTAAAAACCGCATCAAAATCCATTGTGCTGTTTAGAAGATCTAAGTTATCACAAATTCAAACACGAAAAGTAACTTTTTTATACTACGTATAGATTAGCTAAATTTTTGTATTTATTTGTACTGTTAGTTAGTTGTTATTTAATTGTATTGTAATTGTATTACCAATTGAAAATAGTTAGTTGTGCTAAGACTAGAAATTATTATCTAAGGCATTTCTATCCAACGCCGTCGACAGTGATGTAGAGGAATGCGAATGATTTGTTTCTGATTTAGGGAAGATATTAATCTTCCCTAATCATGTCTGTTTAGATGGTATATGAACCGACAAGGTAGGAATTATTATTATTGTTTTTTTTTTTTATATAATTATAATTAATTAATTAATACAACTAACTAACAGTACAAATAAATACAAAAACTTAGCAAATCTATACGTAGTATAAAAAAGTTTTTTTAATAAATATAATTATAATTAATTAATTATAATTATATTAAAAAAATAATAATAATAATTCCTACCTTGTCGATTCGGATACCATCTAAACAGACATGTTTAATGAGAAACTATAGAGAGCAACTGCAGATACCATGACATCAATTAATAACTTCCTAAAATATTTCTGTTAAATATGAGCCCAAGCGCGCGCGCGTCATAATCAGCCTATAATGTTCCCACTGCTAGGATACGGGCCTTATGCACGCGCGCATGAGCTCTCTTAATCCCCAAAAATACTATCCTGTCAGAATACCAAGGCCATCAGAATCTATGTAATTTTTACATACCAAATAACGAATTACATTATTGACAACTTAACCTAACTAAACATTAAAATACACTATTTCGGAACTATTTCCCCGATAAGAGCCATTTAAACTACCCTGAGATTGCAACCACAATCGTAAGCGCGGCTTTGATCGAAATCCTTCAAGAATTATGGTTCTAGTTCTAGCGGTAGTACGTTCTCAACGACATAATCGGTCGAAGGCATTAGCTTTGTGAAACACGTTTTCACACGTACGACAAAATGACTCTCTGAGAGAAATTTCATACGTCGTTAGAACATAGTAAAAAAAACGATGGCATTTTGGGTACCTACCACTTTTTCTTAACACTAAATTCATCTATGTTTAGTCTACAAAATCGAAACTCGTAGACGTATCTTACAAAGTACAAATTCATTACATAATATATTATATTATATTAATTAGGACATAACTATATACTATAATATTAAAATCGACCATCTATAACAAAACCTAAACTTGGTGGTAACCAAGTTTTAAATTTTCATAAAAAAAAAGTTTTAAAGGTTATTAAACGGCAGAGTTATTAAGATCACAATTTCCTAAGAAATATGGCATCCACTTTTATGTAGTCCCTGTATCCACTTCCGCATTATACAACACATCAACACCTACCGCACCAACCCTCTCTCCTCACTCATATCACGCATACCCGCACTTACTTCATAGCCTCTTACTCACACCAAAGACACATACGCACACTCACACACACTCATACACACACACACACACACTCATGCATACACGCGCACTAACATACGCGCTATCACTATGCGCGCGCTATTAAATTACCCAATTTTCATTTTTTTTCCTTTTTGTTTAATATATACTCCTCCTTTAAAATGGAGGATTTGTCTACTTATTTAAAAATTCATTATCATAATTCAATAACTTTTATACTATACTGTACTGTAGTTGAAGGACGGAATGTCCTAGCACAAGCATTTATTTTGCTTAAAGGGTCATTCCTAATGTATAAATGTAACTACTGTAAGTTATTGAAATAAACATTTTTTTATTATTTTTTATTACATGATGAACAAAACAGTGGATTCTACAGACAGTAAAAAAACAGTCGTACATACTAATAAATCTGGTCTGAAACTGGTTTTTTTTTTAAACGAAGTTCTTTAACGCGGTTAGTGGTAGGAATGAACTGGCAGAAATTGTGACGTAACAAAAAAGCGTTTGTTTTTAGGGTTCCGTACCTCAAAAGGAAAAAACGGAACCCTTATAGGATGACTTCGTTGTCCGTCTGTCTGTCTGTCTGTCAGTCTGTCAAGACCCTTTTTCTCAGGAACGCGTGAAGGTATCAAGTTGAAATTAATATCAAATACGTAAGGTAAGCCTATGATTCCATAGAGCTCTAAAAAAATCAAGCTTCTACGTCAACGCAATAGAAAAATACGGCCATTTTACAACACATTTTGATACTCGCAACTATCGCAAGTAAATCAAAACCTAGGGTAGGGTACTTCCCGTTGACCTAGAATAGTGAAATTTGGCAAGAAGCAAGGTCTCACAGCACAAGTAAAGGAAAAAGTCTGAAAAATGTTAATTTGTAATTCTATCACATAAAAAAAAAACCAAGTCTGTCAGTCTATCAAGACCCTTTTCTCAAGGACGCGTGGAGATATCAAGTTAAAATTAATATCAAATACGTAAGTCTATGATCCCTTAGAGTTCTTAAAAAATCAAGCTTCTAAAGATAAAGATAAAGATATATTTATTTGTAAGTCTAAGTCAACGCAATAAAAAAATACGGCCATTTATGCGATAATATTTTGATACTCGCAAGTAAATCAAAACCTATAGGGTATTTCCCGTTGATCTAGAATAATGAAATTTGGCAAGAAGCAAGGTCTGCCAGCACAAGTAAAGGAAAAAGTCCGTTTGTTAATTTGTAGTTTTATGACATATTTTTTTTTTGGGATTTATTCTTAAGTTTGTTTTTGGGATAAATTCTTTTCAACTACGGAACCCTTTATTGTGCGTGTTCCGACACGCACTTGGCCGGTTTTTTTTTTTAATACTGACTCTGTATTAAAAAAACAAGAACAAACACTTTTGACATTTTAAACTTGAGACCTTGTAGATGGTTCTGTAATAATATATAACATACAACGAAAGGAACTTCGTTCCAAACAGGATACTACTCTTTTTTTTCTTATTTATTTATGGTAAGTTAAAAAAAAGAATGTTTTTTTTTAAAATAAAAGTTTGAGTAAAGTCGAAAAGTTATGAAATCCCGTTACTACTTTCATTTTTTGAAACGTTTACGGAGTTCTGCAAGCTTTTGAGTTTATTCTTTATTCAAGTTTTTTATTAGCGTACATTATCGGGCTAGTATAGCTGTATAATGTATGGACAATATGAAGCTAAAAATAACTAACGCGAGAATAAGTGTCCTGCCCGATTTTCTTGAAAATAACATAAATATGTAAGAACATAAAATTAACCTGTCATTTCGAAAAGGGCATGAGTCAATTAATTAAAACTTTTCAGAATCAACAAAAATATGTTTTTTGTAAAAAACAGTCATTGATGCTGAAGAAATTGAATACAGAGTTTGATAAATAAAAAAAACAATCATGATTTTTGAGATATTTATTTATAAAAGAAACAATTTTCATACAGATACTCGTATTTTGAATTAAAATTTTGGAATTTTTTTTCAGTGTGACTCGAGCTCTTTTCGAAATGACGGGTGTTGGTGATGAATAACTTTGGTAGAAAAGAAACAGCTAGAAAAAAATCAAAATCATTCCATTGGCTGTTCCCCAACCTCGATTCAAATCAATTTTGAGACCAATCAGAAATATCGTTAATCACAAAGCGTAGCTTAACGGTAACGATGGATGAACATCGGCTACCAAACATAATATGGTACTATAGATTTTCATGCTCCAATAAATAGCAAATTGGCAACAGATAAAAATTCCGGACGACTTCGTTCACTCTGTTAGAGCCGGGGCCAAGTAACTATATCTCTTTTTGATATCAAAATTGAAATAGAAATTTTGCTGAAATACACATTAAGGTAGACACTAATCGGGAGTAACTAATTAATGAAATAATCTTCAAGTTTGAACATTATATTATGTAAAACATTTTAGGTTGTGCCTAAAGGGGTTGCAAGACTGACTGAATGTCAGATCGATCAGATACCACAGAAGATTGAACATTAAATTTTGCAGAATGTTCTTTACAAGGTGGTAAAACAGGATTCCAAATTCAACCCCAGGTAGGTTTTACAGGGTTTAAGAGTTTGAATGCAAACAAAATCGCTTACATCTAGTAAGGGAAATGTAAACATAACCTACAAATAACAAAATTATATACTAACATAACTAAAACAATTAAAAAACTAAAATATGGCGTCGAAAAATTCCTCCGCATCGCTGTCGACTGGTAAAGTACCCAAGAGACTGGCGGCATTGCCACGTTGTACGGCAATGCTAAGCCGCTGGCCAAGGTAAAAGCCAGCCCTTGGGTCACGGGAAGTATCAACCAGCCGTTTGGAGATTTCGTTGAACAAACTATGAGCACTCGGACCCCATGGCCCAAGGGTTTCAACCCCAAACGGCTCGAAAATATAATTACCGATAAGGTTACTATACTTCCGCCGCTTGAGGTTTTCCGCAGCGGCAGCAGCAGTGCTAGCACAGAACGCAGAGCCAGGAAGATGGGATGGCGCAAGAGTATCGACACACGTTGCGTCCCACACTAAAGGCCTTCTCAACTTCCATGGAAATAAAGACATGCCGTCCGGTCTCTTGCCATCCTCGCGTGCCAAGTCATTGAGTTCTAATACAGCTGGAACGCCGACGGTGACGAGGGCTCGTCGGATGATGTCATTGATGTTCGCGTGCCGTGCTAAGCGACCCGCACTTCGGCTGCAAGACAGGCCGTGGTGTCCGAGGCTGTTGACAAATTCGCCACAGTGACAGCGATGAGGAGAACAAGAAGGAGCTCTTAGTCGCAGGGAAGCAGCGAGGCGGAAAGTAAG
Organism: Cosmia pyralina; assembly: GCA_946251885.1. Taxonomy (NCBI): domain Eukaryota; kingdom Metazoa; phylum Arthropoda; class Insecta; order Lepidoptera; family Noctuidae; genus Cosmia; species Cosmia pyralina. Next base: position 3,917,512 of record OX276346.1, on the reverse strand, counting down.
TACAGACAACAAAAGAGATATCTGGGCAGGGTATACTAACATATTTGTATGTGTATTGCTTCATGTTCAATTCCGTGACAATATACAATTTTGTGTTAGTGTCTTACAATATAGGAGTATTGCAAAAACAAAGTAATATATATAAAATTGAACATGAAGCAATACACATACAAATATGTTAGTGTGTCCTGCCTAGATATATCTTTTGTTGTCTGTAGCTTTTATTGTTTTGTTATCTTTTGTTGTTGTAGCTTTCTGGGCATTTCATCCAGTGCAATGTCTTATGCACGTGTCATGACATGCAAATGCTCCTAAGTCAATGCATCTAGTGCTGTAACATGAATGACGAACGTTTTCTTTGTCTGTATTATTAAAAAGAGCGACGGTATTGAAATGATGTTTACAATGGCAATGCCTTTCATTTCGACAATTCAACAACATTCATTGCATTACTTACGCTATAGAGCAGATAAATTTTTAGATTAAGATGTTTTTCAAAATCTTTCGGATTGTGATAGAAAGTGAACCGTTTATCACACTAATATTAAAAAACTTTTTTACAAAAAAATACAACCGAATTCCAAAAACAACACTACAATGTGAAAAATAACTTTAATTTCGGAAGTCGGTGTCTAGTTAAATGTATTTTCGTTTTTTGCCACCGACTTCCGAAATTAAAGTTATTTTTCACTTTGTAGTGTTGTTTCTGGAAGTCGGTTGTATTTTTTTTGAAAAAAAGTTTTTATTTTTCACTTTTTAGTTGTGGTACCTACCCCACACAAATTCTAATACCACTACCTGCAAAACAAACTAGAATATCATCCATATAAAAGTGGGGAATAAATACGTATTATTGAAGCTAACTCAAAAACTACCAAAACAAAGTTAATCAATTTTATATGGGACCAACTGCGATGTATACCCTCTCAAATAAAATAAAAAAAATCCAAATCGGTCCAGCCATCTTCGAGTAATCGGGGAACACACATAAAAAAAAAATAAAAAAGGTTCCGACGAATTGAGAACCTCCTCCTTTTTAAAGTCGGTTAATAAAGGCGAAAGTTTATGAGTGTGTGTGTGTGTGTGTGTGTGTGTTTGTATGTTTGTTACTACTTCACGCTCAAATGGCTGGACCGATTTGGATGAAATTTGGTATATAGATAGCTGTTCCCCTGGATTAACACATAGGCTACTTTTTATCCCGATCGACGCAGGTGAAACCGCGGAGTGCAGTTAGTTTGTTTATAATTGCTTAAGACGTTTATTTTTGGGAAGGAGTTTTCTTATGAGAGAAAGTCTTCAATGCATCTAGCATGCTGTAGGGTTATAATGACTGTGCAAGTTTTTCTTTCTTCAATCGGATCTACATTTCAGAAATTTTTCGTACGTAATAGCGCTTCAGCTAGTTTATAATTGATCAACATGCATATCAGCATGTTGCTCGCTAATCAATCCTAATCAGTCTGCCTAGCCTTTTCCCAATTATGTTGGGGTCGGCTTCCAGTCTAACCAGATGCAGCTGAATACCAGTATTTTACATGGAGTGACTGCCTATCTGACCTCCACAACCCATTAACTGGGTAATAAGATACCCCCTGGTATGGCTGGTTGTCCGACTTTCGGGCTTCTGACGACCCGTAACGACTGTCAAAGATCCACGAATGACAGCCGGGACCAATGGCTTAACGTGCTTTCCGAGGCACGGAGGAGTCTCGGTATGTAAAGATGGTCGCCCATCCACGGACCGACCCCGGCAAGCGAAACTTAACCTGATGGATCAACCCGTGCGGCTCTTATTACTTAGCCACGAGCTTTTCATTGCTAATCAATCCTAATGCGATTCTAAAATCAATATTACACAAGACACTTCAGTCAGTGTCCACCTTTAAATGAAAAATTGGACGCAGCTTTATACCCCAGCTATTATTATGCGCACGCGCCAACATACACGTGCCAATAATAGACGAAACGCTCTATAGTGCGGGTTGAAACACTCATTACAAGATCAATGATCTTATTATTCGATTTTCGCTCCGATGTGAATGATTTAAAAGTGACTGATGAACAAGATCTGACAGATGACAGTTGGTATCCTATCCTTCTATGGTGAAGAAAGTGTTGAAGGACAAACTACTGAGAAAGGTCCGACAGTAGATAAAGAATTAAATTTATAATCAAATTGGCATACTAAATGATTATTAATTTGGCTACAATTTATCAGTCCAAAAATCCAAAATACCTAGTGACGGTAAGTCGGTGGCTATCAATAAGATTCGATGGTGGGTGATGATGCTCATCGTCGGCAGTACTACTAGTTCTGTGATTTTCTCCAATAATTAAACTTCAAGGGACTACCCCTTCATGTCTTGCTTAAAAAACGCTGAATGACTTTTTTGTCACTAGATGCTCATCGATCTTTTAATGAATAATTCAAAACATGAAACTTACTGCTCTCACGAAACTGATTCCTTCTCCGTAGCAGTAATTTCCTTTACAATTTTGCAATATCTCGTCCGTCACATTTTATCACCATGTATATAAATAATATAGGAACGTCTCAGCTTGGCAGTCTCTGTATCTTTACGCAACATTGACAAGCACCAAACTGACAATGCTATGTTAATATTTGAATGCCATAATAGCGTGGAAACAATAGGGAGTTTTATTCTTAGGTTAGTTACGTGTATAACTGTATATTATAAATAAAATGTTGTATTTGAGATTAATATTTTGTTATCAAGTAATATTGTACCTACTGTTATTCTTAGCAAGCAACCGTGAAATATGAAGATATGCTCTCTTTGATAAAGTCTATTCAAAGTTACTTCAAGCAGTCGACAATTAATATAATATTTACATGAAAGAATGTGTGAATGAAATGCACCGCCCCTAGCGTGGTTTGATCAGACTTGATTACTCGAATGAACACAAAGATTCACACTAGCCCCTGTACCCTCATGTTTATATTATAATTATATCATATCTAAATTTATAGACGTCGAACGAGCGCAAAGAGGTCTGATAAAAATAATGTATTTCAAGAAACGGAGATTTCCTACTGAAAGTCTATATGAGATCAGCGGTCTGCTATCTGTTAGGAAATTATATATCTGTGCCGCGATCCTAAAAAAGCATAAGACACTTAAGTATGACAAAAACATAATATTAAAAAGGAGAAAAGATATTATTGTGGAAATCCCACAATCTAAAACCAATTTTGCTGCTACACAGTATAATAAACAATCAGCACGAACTTCATAAAGGTAAGAAAATGCTAGTAGAATGGTTAAAATCACGCACGTATTCAGACATCGAATTACTGTTACAATAAGTGGAAATTAGTTATACTTGCACCGTCACACCTACACTTACATGCTCCCTCATACACACATCACTCACACACCTCTCACACTCCACACATCTCACATACAACACGCACCACACACACTTGACACACCTCACACACCCCACACACATCACACACTTCGCACACCTAACACAACCATATCAATGTATTCATTCTGTATAATTCACAAGCGAGCGAGCGTGTTTGAAGTTATAAATATAATACTTTACGCAAATGGTAATAAAGCATGAAACACGCGCTCGAAAAAAAGATATGTGTATTATGTAACCTAAGACAAAAAAAAAAAAAATTAAATAAAATTATTTTTGTAATTTGTAAGTTGTACAAACAGCCAAAGCTGTGGAAGAGCGGAGTCTCCTAACACAGGCGTTATTATGCTCAAAAGGAGGCTCCAATCATAAACTAATAATAGGTCTTTACCTATGAAATTGCCGTTTTGTATGAAAAAATTTAAACGAATTTTTTTCATGCATTTTTTATTTGTATTAATCGAAGTAATCAATCAATCAATAATAATGCATCTTTGCCAACGCAGTGGCAGTTTATTGATGCCCTTCTTAAAGAAATCAGCTGGACGGGAGGCAACAAATTCTTCAAAGGCATTTTGTACTGCCTCTCGGGTATTGAATTTTTTTCCCGCCAAGAAGTTATCCAAATTCTGGAAAAAGTAGTAGTCTGTAGGCGCAAGGTCTGGTGAGTAGGGCGGATGACGGAGAGCTTCCAACCCCAGTTCTTGCAACTTGGAGACCGTCTGCTGTGCAGTATGAGGTCGCGCGTTGTCGTGTAGGAGCAGCGGAGACAAGCGATTGACCAATGCTGGTTGGAGATGTGCCAGCTTCTCCATCATTGTATTCAGTTCTTCACAGTACACATCTGAAGTAATGCTCACCCCATTTGGTAAGAAGCTGTGATGAATCACACCGGCGCTAGACCACCAAACAGTGAACATCACTTTTCTAGGGGTAAGTTTTCGTTTAGGGCATTGTTTAGGTGCTGAACCAGGATCCAACCAACTTGCTGAGCGCTTGCGGTTATCAAACAGAATCCATTTTTCATCGCAGGTAACAATGCGGTTCAAAATTCGTTCATTTGTGTGTCTGTTGAGCAGTGCAAGTCACGTCTCGACGCGTACTTCGCGCTGGCGATCATTGAGTTCGTGGGGCACCCATTTGTCAAGCTTTTTTACCTTGCCAATTTGACGCAAATGGACCAATATTGTTTTGACGCTAACGTCGAAAGCTGCTGCTAATTCAGCCGTAGATTGTGTATCATCAGCTTCCACAATCGCCTTTAATTCGTCATTGTCGACCAAAGTCTTCGGACGACCGCGAGGTTCACTTTTCAGGTCGAAATTTCCAGAACGGAAGCGAGCAAACCAATAACAAGTGGTGCGTTGGTTTGTAGTGTTAGCTCCGTAAACGTCGTTGATGTTGCGTGCCGCTTGTGCCGCGTTGCTGCCACGACGGTACTCATATTCCATAATTACTCGAATTTTTAACGTATCCATGATGACGAAAAAGATTGAAATGCGATGAAAATGTAACACTAATCAATAAACAAATGACTACTTTTGGAAAAAAAATCCATGTTTTTAAAATAAAATTAATTTGAAATTAGAATTTTTAGCCAAACAAAAATGATTTTGATTTGAAATGGCCAGTACTGCAGAACGGCAATTTCATAGGTAAAGACCTAATATATAAACTATGTAGTTGGTACAGTAATAAATGTTTTTATTTTTTTTAATTTTTTTTTATGTTTCATGGTGCAACAGAGACAATTGCATCAAGGAGTAGACCGGGGAACGCGATAATGGTAGGGAAGACGTGATCTTATTTGCATACGGTACGGCTCTAATAATCCTTCCGTATCCGGAAGGATTATTAGAGCCGTACCGGATATGCATCCTAAAGTAAGCAATGGAATTGTAAACAGACGCTACCAGACGCCACCAGCCAAAAGATTTACAAGATTAAATTAACAGAATCTAATAGTAAACAACAGTAGACAAGGTCTGAACATGTTGTAAAATAATTCAATATTGTGATTGAACGGGTAATATACTTTTAAATGATAAACCAATTTGAGCTCAACTTGATGTGTATTGAAAGCCAAAACTGATAACTGATCGACTCGCTGCGAATACGTTCTTTTTCTTTTACCCAAACGATGCTATGCGACTACTGATCGCTTACTCAAATTATGTATATTTTATTCAATTGCTGCGCGTCGATGTCAGCATAAAATTGATACAATTGATATGTACGGGTTTGCAGTCTTTCTTTCTTTTTGTGTGGTTAGTGACTTACTTGGTATCAGAGTTTTTATGCCGCCCATGGGCTTCCGACTCGGCTTCACATGCCGTGGAGAAATATCCCTCGGGCATGTTTCCTCACGATGTTTTCCTTCACCGTTTTTTAATCAATTAGTGATAATTATACAATGGTGCCGATTCTGTTGTGCACAAACTAAACTTAATTTAAGCTATTGCTAACTTTTTCTCTCTATTATGACAAGAAAGGGACGGAAGTAAATTAGAGCTGTCAAATTAGTTAGAACTAATTTTTCCATAGACATTTAGACGACACGTAAAAACATGTCGACTAAAAAACACGGTGAAGCGCAAGGCGTGAACTAGTTTGACATCTCCAACTTAGTTCATAGCTATAGCCGTCCTTTTCTCGCGTTGCCTGTTAGTAAAAGATAGCGATTCTCTAATTTTAGTTTAGTGCGTTCACAAGAGAATCGGCACCATTATGCACATTAATATGATAAGTATGGAACCAAACCTGAAATCGCGAAAAAAAATCTGCTGCTCCCTAAATTTATGTTCGCTATAACTGGTCCCATAGTAAAAGTTGTTTGTTATCATGAGTACAATCATGTGTTTAAGTCAATCTGCCTAGCCTTTCTTTTCCCAACTATGTTGGGGTCGGCTTCCAGTCTAACCCGATGCAGCTGAATACCAGTATTTTACATGGAGCGACTGCCTATCTGACCTCCACAACCCAGTAACTGGGTAATATGATACCCCTTGGTAAGACTGGTTGTCAGACTTTCGGGCTTCTGACGACCCGTAACGACAGTCAAAGATCCACGAATGTCAGCCGGGACCAACGGCTTAACGTGCTTTCGAGCTACGGAGGAGTCTCGGTATGTAAAGATGGTCACCCATCCACTGACCAACCCCGGCAAGCGTAGCTTAACCTGATGGATCGACCCGTACGGCTGTTATTACTTAGCCACGAGCTCCTCTCTAATCATGTGTTTAAGTATCGGTCACTAATTACCAGTCACCCCATAATCTAATCTTTACACAAAATAGTAGATGTGAATAATATTTATAGCCATTACAATAATTGTCTCAATTCCAAAAGATATTTTAGCATACCAAATCACATGCAAATGATAAATCATCTAGCCTTGCGCTATTGTAGCTACACCTACTCAACATATTATTCTATTTTATGTGAATGTCAAGTCGTTATTTTCAGTTTGATTAATATTATAATTATTATTAATTATGGATTTTCTATTTTAACCGTCTGATGTATCTGCAGCTATCAAAATATGGTGCATGTTTTAGAGTACAAATATAGTTGCTTGCCTTTGGTGATAGCAAAGATTTTGGAAAGATTACTTGACTCAAAAACTGATTAGCGATAACAGTTATAGAAATTGTGTCAGCTCGTGAAATGGCTAATATACTATGGTCATAGGTATAATGATACTTTGCAATAATCGCTACAAAAGGCGTCAGTTTCAAGATCCCAATTTTACGTCCATCAGAGTGATTAGCAGAGAAAGTGAACACTTAATAGTCTGATGACAATTAGGTATCATAATGGATTCTGCGAGCTGGGCATATTCAAAATTCATGTATTATCATTATGATACGTTGTATTTCGGTCACAGAAATTAATATGTGTAACAACTTCGGTCCATTAGGGTCGGAGCAAATTGGCTGTGACAGGTGGACAAAGACACAGCCACACAAGTGCTCCTATAAGGGTTCCGTTTTTCCTTTTGAGGTACGGAACCCTAAAAAAACCGGCCAAGTACGTGTCGGACCACGCACAATGAAGGGTTCCGTAGTTGAAAAGAATTTATCCCAAAAGCAAACATAAGAGGCCGTACATGAAATTTTGTCGATTTCGCTGATTTACGTGATTTTACAGGTATAATACTGTATTTCTATAAGTTTTAATGCAGTATATGAATGAGCATTTCAATTATGATCTAATGTATGAGCTAGTTTTTTATTTTTGTTATTTAATTTTGATTAATCGACCTAAACCGGCGACTGTTTTGTGAATTTTTGCTGTAAGAGGTTTGGAATATCACATATTTACGTATTGTTTTGACTTCTAATGGGTAAGGAAGAATTACAATATATTTGTGTGAAAGTTGTTTATACAATGTGTGAATCACTTTTCACTACTTTCATATAAAATTTTTGAGTAAAAAAATATTTAACTGAGTCAAACTATAAAGAAAATGGGCAAAGAATTGCTTTTGATTTCGGGTACTTAGAACTCTCGTTCATAAAATTAAAACAATAGAATTAAACTTCAGTTCAAAATCAATCCATTTCTTAAAAAAAAGCAAAATATTAAAAACAATTGGTATTAAAAAATATTTTAAAACAACCTAATTCTCGCATTTATAAACTCGATGCAAAATAAAAAAGTAGCTCATTCATTAGAATGATCATGATAGAAATGATATTTCATGCCGTGCATTAAAACTTATAGAAATACAGTATTTTAACCATAAAATTACGACTGTAAAATCACGTACTTAAATAGCTAAATCGGCAAAATTTTGTATATACGGCCTCTTAACATTGTAAACCAAAAAAAAGTTTTTTTATGGGATAAAATTACAAATTAACAATTTTCTGACGTTTTCCTCTATTGTGCTATGAGACCTTACTTCTTGGCAAATTTCATTATTCTAGGTCAACGGGAAGTACCCCATAGATTTTGATTTACTTGCGAGTATCGCTTAAATGGTTGTATTTTTTTATTGCGTTGACTTATAAGATTGATTTTTTTAGAACTTTAAAGGACCATAATAGACCTACGTATTTGATATTAATTTCAACTTGATACCTCCACGCGTTCCTGAGAAAAAGGGTCTTGACGGGCTGACAATCTTGAAAATATTTTTTCATGCGATAGAATTACAAATTAACAATTTTCGGACTTTTTCCTTTATTTGTGCTTTAAGACCTTGCTTCTTGCCAAATGTCATGATTCTAGGACAACGGGAAGACAGGTTTTGATTTACTTGCGACAATTGCGAGTTTCAAAATGTCGCAAAATGGGCGTACTTTTTTATTGCGTTGACTTAGAAGCTAGATTTTTTTAGAACTCTAAGAAACCATAGACTTCCGTATTTGATATCAATTTCAACTTGATATCTCCATGCGGCCTTGAGAAAAAGGGTCTTTACAGACTGACAGACTTGCATTATTTTTTATGCGATAGAATTACAAATTAACAATTTTCGGACTTTTTCCTTTACTTGTTGCTGTGAGACCTTGCTATTTCCCAAAGTTCATTATTCTAGGTCAACGGAAAGTACCCTGTAGGTTTTGATTTACTTGCGACAGTTGCGAGTATCAAAACGTGTCGCAAAATGGCTGTATTTTATTATTGCGTTGACTTAGAAGCTTGTTTTTTTTAGTACTTTATGGGACTACAGATTTACGTATACGATATTAATTTCAACTTGATATCTTCACGCGTCCCTAAGAAAAAAGGTTATGACAGACTGACAGAGTTACTTTTTTTTATATGATAGAGTTACAAATTAACAATTTTCGGACTTTTTCCTTTATTTGTGCTGTGAGAGCTTGTTTCTTGCCAAATTTCATGATTCTAAGACAACGGGGAGTACCCTATAGGTTTTGATTTACTTGCGAGTATCAAAATATGTCGCATAAATGGCCGTACGTTTTTATTGCGTTGACTTAGAAGCTTGAGTTTTTTAGGACTCCAAAAGACCATAGACTATCTATTTGATATTAATTTCAACTTGATACCTCCACGCGTTCTAGAGAAAAAGGGTCTTGACAGACTGACAGACAGACAGACGGACAACGAAGTAATCTTATAAGGGTTCCGTTTTTTCCTTTTGAGGTACGGAACCCTAAAAATACCTATTTCCATGGGTATGGGTTCCAAAATACTATGTTCGTAAAATCATAAAATTATAATCAATACAGTAGGAGAAATCACGTTTAAAAGTTGCTAAGTGTATACATTTTAGTGCTCGTACTGTACAAATAGAATAAATAATAATACTGTAATACATTTAATTGATTTTTATAGTTCCGTACCTCAAGAGAAAAAAAACGGAACCCTTATAGGATCACTTCGTTGTCAGCCTGTCTGTCTGTCAGTCTGTTAAAGACGTTTTTTCTCAGGAACGCGTGGAGATATCAAGTTGAAATTAATATCAAATTCTAAGGCTACGATCCCTTGACCCTTAATTTGATAAAGTCCGGTGTGACGGACGTCAACAAAAAATAAATCCGACTAGTTTTTTATTCGATTCTCATCGATTTCAAATGGACTAAATATTTCTTAATTTCATAAAGTAATAGTAAAAAATATATTTTGAGTGTGACAACACTGCATTATGTCAGTTGTGACACAAAATGTCAGCGCAAAGAAGACCGCCTGTTTTGCTCAAGGTATTTATAATTTTTTTTCCACCTTTTTACCTATGAATGCCTTGAAATCTCGACTCAGCTATTAGAAAATTATTCTATAGATAATTATAACCCAAAAACAAATACGCTCTTTTTCATTTTCATGCTGTTTTTTGTTGCTAAGTTGCTTTGTCCGTCACAGCGAACATTGCTAATTGTATAGAGATGTAGTAGTTTATTACTATGTCCGCTGTGGCGGACAACACCAAAAAGGTAAAAAAAAATTTTTTTGGTTATTGTGCTGAGTTTGGTTTAATTTTCTTTGTCAACAGCCTAACCGTGCTAGTAAAATTATCGCCTTAGTGCCAAATGAACATGCACCTTCCGATGCTAGTGAAAATTCTGATTCTGAAACAGAATTGCATGGTGACCCGCGTGCTTATGCTTCTTCCCCGCTCTCTTCCTCTGCACCATCAATTGCATCTTCCCTTGCAAACTTAACAATCAGTTCATCAGAAGACGAAGAATCGAACACTGATAATATTGATGTTATATCAGATTCTATCGTGCGCGAAATCGGAGAGTCTAATTATGAGAATGTTCCATCCCTTTCTGCTATTCCCTCACTGCCATCAACGCCTATAGCACCTGTAGCTTCTTCTCCACTTACATCACGAAACACAAGGTCCAGGAAACAACCACATACAGTACCAGCAAAGAGAGCGAAGAAGAGTAAAAAATTTCAGCTCACATATAAATGGAAAGTAGCACAATTCCGCCACAGAGCGACAGTAGAAGAGGATGAAGATGGAGATTACAATGATTTGCCAGAAGATGTTGACTCACCTTTGAGTTACTTTGATCTTTTTTTTCTCAAAATGTTGTAACTAATATTGTAGAACAATCAAATTTATATTCAGTCCAACAAACTGGCAAGTCAATTCAGCTGTCAGAAGAAGAATTTAAAGACTTTTTGGCAATCCACATTATCATGGGTATTGTTGTAATGCCTTCATACCTCGATTATTGGTCGGATAAATTTAGGTATGCTAAAGTTGGTGATATAATGTCGTTGAAAAGGTACCAGCAAGTACGACGATATTTGCATTTTGTCGACAATAACATGGATGATGGAGACAAATACTTTAAAGTACATCCAGTTGTAGAGCAAATAAGACAAAATTGTTTAAAACAACAAAAAAAAGAGACAAAATTTAGCATAGACGAAATGATGATAGCATACAAAGGATCTAAGGCAGGTAAACGAAAACAATATATGAAAGATAAACCAAATAAATGGGGGTTTAAAAATTATGTACGGGCCGGCGTTTCAGGAATAATTTATGACTTTGTGCTTTATGGAGGTGACGATACGTTCCGTTACCATACGTTTACCGAAGAGGAATCGTCCCTTGGTTTTGGCGCTCAGGTGGTCATAGCTTTATGTCAAAGCATTGACCATAAACCGGCATTCGTGTTTTGTGATAACTTTTTTTCATCGCCGGAGTTATTTTTCATTCTTCGGGAACATTATGGCATCTTTGCTTTAGGTACTATCCGAGGCAATCGCCTTAGAGGAGCAGAAACTGTTCTGCTTACTGAAAAGGCTATGAAAAAGAAGACCAGAGGCCAAAATCGCTTAGCAATAGTTCGCTGGAATGATAATAAGGCCGTCACATTCATTAGTTCTTTTGTTGCAAGTGAGCCTGTAGAAAAAATCCGCAGATATTGTAAGGACGCAAAATGCAAGATCGACGTCCAATGTCCACAGATTGTGCGCCAATACAATAAACATATGGGAGGTGTTGATCTTGCTGACATGCTCATCTCACTATATAAAACACCATTTAAAAGCAGGAGATGGTATTTAGCTATATTTTCACAAATACTCGATATATGTGTGAATAACGCTTGGTTACTCTACCGCCGTAAGCATTCAAGTAACGCGAAAGCTAAAATACCTCTAAAAGCATTCAGATACGATGTTTATGAAATGTTGTTGAAGGCAAATAGATGTGCCAAAAGAAATAAAACTGAGACAGCAAAAGTAAGCAAACCACATGTCGCCCGCCCATCGAGTCCAGTCAAATATGACAACATAGGCCATTTCCCCTCAACGATGGAAGAAGGTCGTTGCAGATACTGCCAAAAGAAGACCGTCGTATATTGCATAAAATGCAATACAAGATTATGCTTTGTAACAGGCAAAACCCCGAGAAATTGTTTTTTAAATTTTCACACTAAGTAAAACGACATTTGCAGGTCAATTTCTGCGTTTTTCATTTTTGTATTTTCTTATTTTAATAAGATAAACAATAATATTAACGTTTTTTATTTTTCCATAATTTGGCACTGTCCACCACAGCGGACATGCAAATTTACACGTCCATCGTTAAGTTTTTGGTAATGTCCGCTGTGACGGACACGAATTTTCCCAACAGTGGGCAACTCAGGATTTATTTTTACATTTTTTCGGGGCTCTTTAGTACACCCATAAAGCCTGCCATTAATTAAATTTATGTATTTGTTACTTTTTTTTCGTTGCCAAATTAAGGGTTAAGCGAAGCTTTAAGCATGTCAAGCTTCTAAGTCAACGCAATAAAAAATACGGCCATTTGTGCGACATATTTTGATACGCGCAAGTAAATCAAAACCACACACTTACCGTTACCCTTTTTTTTTTTTTTTTTTTTTGTGGATGGGAAATCATCAAATGACTTCTCCCGCTCTGGGCAGAGCGGGAGGGCGTGTCAGACTTTTACTGACTAAAACCCACCCATGTTACCCTACCCTATGTACCGTTACCCTAGAATCATGAAATCTGGCAAGGAGGTCTCATAGTATTAATAAAGGAAAAAGTCTGAAAATCATTAATTTGTAATTTTATTACATAAAAAAGTATGATTTCGGTATTACAAACTTAAATTTGCAGTTGGAGAATTGACAATGACGTATATCAATGTATAAGAGAACATGATTTTCAAGTACAATGTTAAGTTTGTTTTTGGGATAAATTCTTTTTAACTACGGAACCCTCCACTGTGCTTGGTCCGACACGCACTTGGCCGGTTTTTTTTAAAATTAAAGTACCATATTTTATCTTTGCACCATAACCAGCACTAATTTACCTAATTAATTGGAAATATTTGATAGTCATATCGCTCATTATTATAAACAAAGCTTATCTCTAAAAGCACACTAATGAGACATAGTTTTAAATTTAGAGGAAAAGAATATTTATTTATTATTAAACACTAGAACTTCCCACGCGGCTTCGCCCGCGTGGATGTCGAAGAATATCCCACGGAAATGAAAATCCGTCCTTATTCCTTGTCTACATTATAAAGAGAACGTCTGTGCAAAATTCCAGCTTTCTAGGTCAAATGGTTTGGGCTGGGCGTTGATGAGTCAATCAGTCAGCAAGGACTTCTCTTTTAATTTTTAAAGATGACTAGCTTTTGCCAGGTGCTTCGCCCGCGTGGATGTCGGAAAATATCCCACAGGAACCTACTACCAGGAATTCCTTCCTTATTCCTTGTCTATATTATAAAGGGAACCTCTGTGCAAAATTTCAGCTTTCTACGTTTAAGGATTTGGGCTGGGCGTTGATGAGTCAGTCAGTCAGGACTTCTCTTTTTATTTATGTAGATAGATTTTACCGATTCCTCGATCTGCTAGCTAAGTTAACGCAGCTAAAAGTAATTAGTTAATTTATTGAATCGGCCTCGAATATCCGGACGCCCAAAGGGTGCCAAATTAAATATTACACATTTCATGGATGAACCGATTTATGGGTGGTGAGAAGGTAAAGGATAACATAACCTGGTTAAATAATTGGACTATCAAACAATTTTTAAATATTTCAACAATTTGCAAATGCGACCTTTGCCAGCATTATCGACTGCTTCATGTACCTACCTTTAAATATTTTCCTCGCTAGATAGCTGATTAAATGAAGATGGTCTTCCCCATAATTTTTATGCATAGTGCTATAGTAGGTATTTTATTTTAGATAACTGTTGTCAAAATTCATGCATGAAGATAATTTTTGAAAATGGTTACTAAACTTCTACCTGTAACTCTTAAAATGTCGATTGCACACCATGTGTACAGATAACAATAGAATTTCAATTGTGTCTGCTAATTAGCGCGCGACGGGTTAAGGAGGATGCGCTGTGGCAGCCCGCGAAATTCAAAATTTCTTCGTTTTATGCAATTTCCAGGTCGGTGTCAGGTTGTATCTTGATCAAAATATGATACGCGGGAATAAAACATGTGTATTTATATAATTTTAATCATGAAAATCATCAATACATCTCTATAAGTTACAATTCGTGCAGAGTCGTTAGATTTCGTTCGTTCGACGAATCTGCACGAAATCTAACTTAATAGAGATGTATTGATGATTTTCATGGTTAAAATTATATAAATACATATGTTTTAGTCCCGCGTATCATATTTTGATCAAGATACAACCTGACGCGGACCTGTGAATTGCTAAAAACCCAAAACAATTGAATTTTGCGGGCTACCACCATCCCTCTTATTTGTTGTTTTCAAAATTTTGGTTTCATCTTAAGGTTTGTAAAAGTATTAAGTATCATGGAATCATCAATGGAATAACAATGAAGGCCATTTAATTTAGTTTAGACAAAAGTGTTATCAAACTTGTGTATTAGTACTGTAACATTATTTTACATAAATATTAAAACCGAGCACAAATAAACATAAGTACCTGGTCCACCGAGCTCTGCTCGAGTGAAAATTTAGAAAACGAATTTACCCAGATATGAGACCTAGCTAGATCGATTGTTCGCCCCCGTAAACCCCTTTAATGCAACTTTCATCGAACTCGTTAGAGCAGTTTTCGAGAACTTGATTACAAATGTATTTAGATACAATATAATAGTGTAGGATTTAAACTAAAATCACAACAGACTCACCTTTGATTTGCTTAATTTTGACTGATTATAACTTTCAACTACACAAAACTATTCTTTTTCACTACTTCTTCCCGCCAAATAAACAAAATACTATAAAAAACAAAAGACGGCTCAAATCCTAAATGACTTTTGAATTTGGAATGTCACTCGAACGTGCCGAGAAATTTAAAAACGGAAAGACGTCTTTCATACAGCCCAGTTTGGCATTGAAGGGGAATTAAATGGTGGAATTTTCATGGCAGCCTTGATTTTTATGCTGTTCTTTCAAGTAATAGGTACTTGGCCGTACAAATGGGTGTTAAATCTAATACAAAGCTGTGGTGTCTTCCGACTTTTGTTGGCAACTGCAACGTTGCAGCTGTACCAAGGTTATTTTAATCGTCTGCCATGACTTATTGAACTTTTATTAAAGGGACAATTTATTGGTTCATTTGAACTAAGAGGGCGTTGGGTACTGACGCAATGATTCATGTTATCAATAAAAGCGATGCACCGCTTTTTTATTTTGGTTTTAATCTTAGGCGGCAGAAGTTTATGCCTTTGTTTTTAATTATTAATTATAAGATAATTTGGCATTTGAGCCAGATTAAATTAATTTTATTTCATTACTGACTATTTTTAATAAAATTGAAGCACCATCCTAATTATTTGTAAATATAATTTTATTTCACAGTTTGTGTTGTGTGCCATCTATTCCGAGAAAGTTGAACCAGTTCTGTATCATGATATCGAAGGAAAAGACTACACAGCCCACCGTTGTGTTTTCTAAAGACACGCACAGATGTCGCCTTTATGCAGATGGGGGCTCAATACACGCCGATGGCTTACAATGTGGGTTATTGAGAATATCGAGTGAGACCGATTGAAGTTCATGCAGTATTGCAATGAGCACCCCACCCCCATCTCGCTTTTCTGTAGCGTCACTATCACGATCACAGCGGAATACAACGTAACGAGGGTCAATAAACTCGCTATTCGCTATTTCTGGTACCTATCAGCCAAGTCTCTGTGAATATTATGACGTCATATGAGGATGCCAAGATATTCACGATGAAATTGTAAGAAATATTCAAGATTTTAGCTCACCTTGCTTCTGTAAAAATTATCCAATGTGCATCATGTCCTGACCAAAATGGACGCGTCTTATGTTCGAGATTATTCCTTGTGAATTGTGTGATGTGGCCATTATGAGAATCACGTTGTTTTATAATATGAGGTTGCCTATTTTACTAAAATACTGTTCTGTTGTGACTTTTATAACATCTATACTAATAATAAAGCTGTAGAGTTTGTATTTTTATTTGTTTGTATTTTTAAACGCGCTAATCTCTGCTACTACCAGTTCCATCTCTGGAACTACCAATTCGGTCCATTAGGGTCGTAGCAAATTGGCTGTAACAGATGGATAGAGAGACAGACACACGAGTGATCCTCTATGGGGTCCGTTTTTCCTTTTGAGGTACGGAACCCTAGAAAGATTTTATTTCATATGGCGCGGTATTGCACCCACACTTTTTGTTTGTTTTTTTTTGAGGATGGGAAATCATCAAATGACTTCTCCCGCTCCGGGCAGAGCGGGAGGGCGTGTCAGACTTTTACTGACTAAAACCCACCCATGTTCCTTCAGTTGCCCGTGCCAGGGCCACGGTATCTCTTTCGAACTACCCGCATTACCCCGGTGGCTTTGGCCCTATTGGACCCCGTCACTGCTGACATCTCTTTGAGGCGCGCGTGGAACACAACGCGCTGTCGACCCGGGCCTGGTCCTTACCGGACGGCGAGCTGCCCATTACTCGTCGTCCGCAAGCCCGCGCCTACGGTGGCCGGGAATCGGCGATAGATTCCCGCCGCCCAGGGCGTCTCCTGCGGCGGCTAGGGGCGCGAGGGCGCGGCTGTTGCCTCTCCCTCACGCGTTCCGCCTCCTCCTTCGCGAGCATTACTGCTTCGCAGAAGGAGGTGACGGCGTCCCATGCACTATCGCTCCGCACTATGGCCTGGACCAGGTTTGGACGCGAGAGATCGCCGCCGCCGATCGCCTCCGTGAGAACATGGCGGTGCTCCGCCCAACCCAGGCAGACCTCCACTGTATGCTCCACCGTGTCCTCCAGGCGATCCACACAATGGTGACACCCGGGCGTTTCCTTATCCGAAACAGGAACCTCCCGAAACAACCCCTCGTCACCCCCTTAGGGGTTGATTTTCGAAAAACCCTGATACACGCTATTCTTAATTTTTGGTCTCAAGTATAAATACTGAATTTCAAATTAATTGGACCGCGCGTTAAAATTAATCCATGCAAATTTTAACACCCCCCAATCCCTTTTAAGGGGGTAGTTTAGGAAAAATAAAAATGAAAAAAATTATAATTTACTTGGACAAATATTCGTGCCAAGTGTGAACTCTATTAAATCAAGGAATAAGATTTTTCATACAAACTTTGGACCCCCGTTTCAACCTCTTAGGGGGTGAATTTTGTAAAATCCTTTCTTAGTGCACCCCTCGACCTGATATGGAACCTACGTGCTAAATTTGGAATCTCTAGACCTAGCGGTTTGGGCTGTGCATTGATATGTCTGTCAGTCAGTCAGTCAATCAGTCAGATTCTTCTTTTTTATATTTAGATTACGTAATTATTATAAGGTAACTTATTCCTATACTTAGCTCGTTCTAAAATATTTTTCCACTGTAACATAAAAAAAAAAAAAAAAAAAAAAAAAAAACATGTCACTTGCACATTATATATTTTTTTATTTCATTTACACACATATCATTTACATTTTTAAATAAATCATAAAATAAAAGAAAATCCTTATTTTCAACCTTAGTGAAGCTTTCATTTAAGTTGCTGTCAAAAGAGGAAAAGCAATTACGGGGTCGACTATACATGATAATAGACAATAGTTGAAGTTATTAGGCAAAACATTATTTTTATATTATTTCTTCACGGTGCACCATGTCGTCACGCCGTATATTAAAGTAACTAGGGTCAGAACAAGCACAATTGAGTTAAAAGTTTACTGTTGAGTATACGATCAGGTCCAATCCCAGTAGTCTTCATCATTATCAGCAGAGTCATACTGGTCGCTGGTATAATTTTCGCCATAGTCATACGGGTCGCTGGTGTAATTCTCAGCATAGTCATACTGGTCGCTGGTATCATCTCAGCATAGTCATACTGGTCGCTGGTATCATCTCAGCATAGTCATACTGGTCGCTGGTATAATTCTCAGCTGAGTCATACTGGGTCGCTGGTATCATTATCAGACATGGCGAACGTCACTTCACAGTTTGGATATATTCACTTTTGGTTCTTGGAATTTAAAATAAAAGTATTTTAGTTGACTAAAGCACCGCCAAACTTTCAAAGCAAGTGCTGCTTCCAAAACAGCTATTCTAACAATAGTTATAATCAAACACTGACAAACCTACGAATAAGTTATAAGTCAGGAAGTGTAATTCAGAACAAATTCCACACAAAAAGTGGCCCTACTTCAAACCAAAACGACGTATGATTCAAAATACCAATATTTCCGAGGTTACAAATACACATGCTTGGTGATTGGTTTAAATTCAGAACGAAAGCAGGCATTGGTTCACACGTGTGCTGCAATGTCTGCTATGACAGCTGAGTCATAGTGGCGTGGACGACGTTATGCAGTAAGTGGACCAAGTCAAAAATAAAACAATTATTGTTATTGTACAATGTTGTTTTATTATACACTTCTGGACACATCTATTGGCCCACCTTAGAGTTTAGGTTTCGATGGCCCCTACCGAAATATGATTGCTAGATTGAACAAAAACTGTTGATGCAGTTTTAAACCTGATACATTTTACCATATTTTTCGATCGTATTGTTTTAAATTTGAATTCAGAATACCATACGACATGGAGCTACGCCTAACAAGTCGGATATGCGCCTTGTTAAAGGCAATTGATTTTTGAATAAAAAACAAGTTTTATCAAATAAAGGTTTAATTTAATAACGCGTGTTGCCTCCATGGGCATCTACCACAGCTCTCATACGATTAGTCATAGAGTTTATCAACCGCTCTATGAACTTTTGAGGGATCATCTCCCATTCCTCTTCTATGGCAGTTTTCAACTCCTGCATCGTCTGGGCAACTGGCTGACGAGCCCTAACACGTCTTTTTAGCTCGTCCCACATGTGCTCAATGGGGTTCATGTCTGGGCTTCTGGCTGGCCAGTCCATAACTGTGATGTTCACATCCCGAAGATATTCCCTGACGATGCCGGCCGCATGGGCTCTTGCATTATCATGCATAAAAAGGAAATTTGGGCCCACATAGTCCGCGTATGGTATCACGTGAGGTTCTAAGCACTCACGAATGTACCTTTCAGCATTTAATGTTGGCAGCCGTGGTCCTGTAACAACCTCAAGTTGAGTTTTGCCGCTCGCGGATATAGCGCCCCAGACAGTCCATGAGCCACCGCCATAAGCAACCCTCTCTTCAAAGCAGCATTGTGCGAAACGCTCTCCCTTACGTCGGTAGACCTTCTTCCTTCCATCATTGCCATGTAACACAATTTTAGACTCATCAGAAAAGAGTACACGGCTCTAATCTTGCTGTGTCCAATTTAAATGACTGCGTGCGAAATGAAGGCGCGCTGTTCGGTGGGCTCGCGTTAGTTTGGGGCCATTAGCTGGCTTGTGTGGTACCATATCGCGTTCTTTTAACCTTCTCCGAACAGTTCGAGCGCTCACAGATACTCCGTGGAAGTCGCGAAGTTGGTTTTGTATCTCAATGGAGGTAAGGTGACGATTTCTCAAGCTGGTCGTCACGATGAATCGATCCTGCCTTTCAGTTGTGACCCGAGATCGTGGCCTTCCTTGGCGACGAACAAAGCCGCCAGTCTCTAGGTACCTCCGATAAACATTTCGGACCGCAGATCGACTTAAACTAAGTTGAGCACTCACGTTTCTTTGGCTGTGTCCGGCCTGAATAAGTGCCACAGCTTGGGCGGCGACTTCAGGTGAAGTATCCATAGATTATTGATAGAACCTCACCTTAATGTTAAGAATAAGTAATGTTTGTTGCAAAACCAAAGATATCAATCACTTTTTCAAGAATTAAATCCAAGTAAACCAATAAAACCAAGTTTTCTTAGTATTCGATTGTTTGATATCAACAAACAGGCTCCAAATTGTCTTTTGTTTCTTTAAATTCTGTGTTCGAAATTCAAAAAAAGACTATTGAATGAAATTGTGAATGTGCCAGGTTCAAAACTGCATAAAAACTTTTTGCTCGACCTAATATAAAATTTTAGCTAGGACCAAACGAAGCTGAAAATACAAGGTGGGCCAAAAGATGTGTCCAGAAGTGTATATTTTTGTTTTTTTTTTTGGTTACTTTTTACAATTCATTAACTCTCTGTCCCGCGAAACATCATTAACTCTTAAAATGTCGATTGCACACCATGTGTACAGATAACAATAGAATTTCAATTGTGTCTGCTAATTAGCGCGCGACGGGTTAATGTATTAAGTTTTTTTCTAGAAGGCATTAAAAGAGACTAGATCTAGAAGGCATTAAAAAATACTAAGAAGTATTTTATATAAAGAAAGAAAAGAAAAAAAAAATACATTTCTACACACATCATCTCATCATACATATCTTCGTCAGTTTTTAAATAGTTGGTCCTGCCATCCAATAACATATTATATTTATTTAATCGATTAATATTGTAACATTTCCCTACCTATACATATATGTAGTAAATACTAATTCCATGCAAATGCAGAAATACAGAACAATGTTAGGGAAATCCCTAACATTTTTCTGTTCCTTATTTTAATATTATTGACACTGGTCGAATGCAACCAAGATGCTAAGTCAATACAAAAAAAAATAAAAACATGGTTGTTTTTATTAATAACTAGCTTATGCCCGCCGCTTCGCCTGCGTGGAGGTCGGAAATTTTCCACGGGAACGTATTACCGGGATAAAAATTATCCTATGTCCCCATGTATTAAATTTCATTAAAATCCGTTCGGCCGTCTTATCGTAACGAACAAACTCATTTTCATATTTCATAATATTAGTTAAGATTTTTAATTTAATAATCCGATTGGTTAAGGCGAAAGCGCCTAGGTAGCCCGCGAAATTCAAATTTTCTTACGTTTTTTGCAATTTGCAGGTCAGTATTACGTTATATGTTGAACGAAATATGATTCACGACTGTAACAATTATGTAATTACAGAGAAATCAATACCACTCTTTTAAGACCAAGTAACCCTATTGAATGACTATTTCATGAAATGATTATTGTTGGATTGCTGATTGTAATGACAATAACTTTTTAAATACATACCTGTTAGGGTTACCAATCATATTTAGAAAACCTGCCACTGATCTGCAAATTGCAAAAGCTTTGAATTTCTCGTCATGTATAGTTATTAGTATCCTCAATCAATCAACTCAGCCAATTGCAGTCCACTGCTGGACAAAGGCCTCTCCAAGGTTGCGCCACAACACCCTGTCCTCCACCTTCCGCTTTCAGTCTGTCCCAGCCACTTTCTTCAGGTCGTCGGTCCATCTAGCTGGGGGGCGTCCCACACTACGCTTACCGATACGCGGTCTCCACTCCAGGACTTGTCTGCTTCACCGGCCATCGGTCCTTCGACAAACATGGTCAGCCCACTGCCACTTCAGTTTGCTTATTTTGAAAGCGATGTCGGTTACTCCGGTTCTTTTCCGGATAACTTCATACCTGATTTTATCCTTCAAAGAAACTCTGAGCATAGCCCGCTCCATAGCGCACTGAGCGACTTTGAATTTGTGGACCAGCCCGACCGTCAGTGTCCACGTTTCAGCACCGTAGGTCATAACAGGCAGGACGCACTGGTTGAAAACCTTAGTCTTCAAACATTGCGGGATAGGTGACGAAAAGACTCGACGAAGTTTTCCAAATGCTGCCTAACCCAACTGGATCCTTCTGTCGGCTTCTTTCTCTAAGTTGTGTCTACCGAGCTGGACGACTTGCCCTAGGTAGACATACTCCTTCACAACTTCAAGAAGCGACCCTTCGATGTGGATTGGACTCGGCAAGACGTGTGAATTGTACATGACTTTCATCTTGTCTAAATTCATGCCGAGCCCAACCCGCCGATAGGCTCCATTTAGGCTGTGCAGCATCTGGTCTAACTGTTCCAGTGCCTCTGCCATTATGACGATGTCATCGGCAAAGCGAAGGTGTGAGATGTACTCGCTGTCACGTTAATACCCTGTCCAGTCCAGTCCTGCGTCTTGAAGACGTCTTCCAACGCATTGGTGAACAGTTTCGGGGATATCACATCCCCCTGTCTCGCCCCTCTGAGCAGTTGGATGGGGCTGGTTTTCTGATCTTGGATCTGGACAGTCATCGTGGCAGCGTCATACAGACACCTCAACACTTCAATGTAGCGCCAGTCAATTCGACATCGTTGCAGAGAGGCCAGAACTGCCCATATTTCGGAGTCGGAGGCTTTCTCGTAGTCCACAAATGCCATACACAGCGGCTGGTTGTACTCCTTGGTCTTCTGTACAATTTGCCTAACAGTATGGATGTGGTCTACGGTACTGAAGCCTTTTCGAAAACCGGCATGTTCTGGTGGCTGGAACTCGTCAAGTCTTCTGGTGAGACGGTTCGTGACGACCATCGAGAACAGTTTGTAGACGTGGCTCAGAAGTGAGATGGGCCTATAGTTTGTCAACAAGGTTTTGTCACCTTTTTTGAAGAACAGAACCACCGCACCTCTGTTCCACGCCTCGGGCGTTATACCCTTTTGGATGACGGAGTTGAAGAGCCTCGCTAGCTTTTTTAGGACTGGAGCCCCGCCTGCTTTAAGGAGCTCTGTCGTTATTCCGTCATCACCAGGTGACTTGTTGTTCTTTAGCTTTTCGAGAGCCGCCCTAATCTCGCACAGGTCAACATCCGGGATATCCTCTGTATCTCGTTAGTATCCTACGTGCATAATAATCTATGTTCAGGTTCAGACTTACAGCTAGCGCAACAAAAATTAATATTTTTTTTATATTTAATTTTAGTAACTTATTTATATATCTAACACGTTCTTAAATATTTTTACACTGTAAGCATAATCTAATAGTTATCTATATATTATTATTACGTACTATTATTATAAGGTAACTCATTCCTATACTTAACTCGTTCTAAAATATTTTTCCACTGTAACATAATCTAACAGGTTTCTATATTATTACTATTATGTAACTACCTGGCACTTTGTCACTAACAATAAAATAGTAGGTATAGTCGACCAAGTAATTGTTTTACCAGCCTAAGGTTACATGTCACTTGCACATTGTATATTTTTTTTATTTCATTTACATACATATCATTTACATGTTTACATAAATCATAAAATAAAAAAAAAACCTTAAAAAATATATATTATTATTTTATTTGTCTATGTGACCTCCGGGTGGGAATGGGCAGGTTAGCGGGCAATTCTTTCATGCATTTGGATATCGTTTTCTCTATGACGTTGATTTTTTTTTTTTACATAGTACTCATACCATACTATTCGATTGCTTTTTAGTACGACACAAAACACGTCCAATATTAGTGGATTAAAAATAATTATTAATTTTAAAAAATATAATGCTATGGGATTTGAACGGAATATTACTCGAATGAAATAATCATAAAATAATAAAATGTCGCTTAATATAAATATCAAAGTAGCTATATACAAGCGACGCCAGATTGTACTACAAGCTATATGTGCCCTCGTGTTGATGCTACGAAAAAGTGAAAATAGAATCGTAATATAAATAAAACAGTTAATTATAACCGGTACTATTTTATGTCCAGAGATCATGACAACGGTAATCATATCATTTATAACAGTTGGCATATTACGAAAACGAAAATATGCGGGTCCGTCTTGTTCCAAATAATCACGTACAAAAAAACAAATGGTTGTTGTTATTAGAGATACACCCCAACCAAAAAGGCTACTTTTCAGATACCTTCTTTGGATATGCATATTAAAAACTTTTACAAAATCCACGTAAAATATATGACATATAAGTAGCAGCCAGTGGGTCTTCGCCGTTGAAAAGTATTCAAAGAGATAGTAATATATTACTATATAGTTATAATTAAATACAGATAACATAATGTGACAATATTTATGCTGTATTAAAATGAGTAGGAAGTTTGATAAAATTGCGTTTAGAAACACGTAGTTCTTGTAATTTCGGAATTTTTTCAAGATGCACCATGTCGTTATGCCGTATATGAAAGTAACCAGTGTCAATACAAGCACAATTGAGTTAATAGTTAACTGTTCAGCATCTGACAACGTCCAATCCCAGAAGTCTTCATCATTCTCAGCAGAATCATACGGGTCGCTCATATAATTCTCAGTAGAGTCATGCTGGTCGCTGGTATAATTCTCAGCAGAGTCATACTGGTCGCTGGTATCATTATCAGACATGGCAAGCGTCACTTCACAGTTTTGATATATTCACTTTTGGTTCTTGGAATTAAAAATAAAAGTATTAGTGGACTTAAAGCACCGCCAAACTTTCAGAGCAAACAAGTGCTGCTTTCAAAACAGCTATTCTCACAACAGTTATAATCAAACGCTGATAAACTAATGAAAGGCTTATGTTTTATCAATAAACCACAATCAACACTGATTGAATAATAATGAAGTTTTGTTAGTCATATCACTCGTTATTATTATAGAATCTATAATACATTAAAAAAAAAAAAAAAACTGGAAAACGCGAGAAATAAGTAACCGAACGTAAAAAAACTTGTTTTGAAATTTTTGTCTGTTTGCCGGTTTGTTTGTTCGTTTGTGCCCGCATCACGTAAAAGTCACTCATTGGGTTAAAAATCGAATTACTGAAAGATAAGAAGGTATAAATATAAAAAACAAAATATCTTTTGAATCACAAAATAAATTATTTTTTTAAATTTAGTTATAAATCTCATAGCGCCATATTTTTGCTATATTTTTTTTTATTAGGTACTATCCTATGAAATAATACAGGTATGCAGCCTGGGACCATGAAAAGGACGTAGATTACTTTTCAACCTGAGTATTTGTATATAAAAATGCGGACGAAGTCGCGTGCGTCGTGTGTAGTATTTATTATAATATTCTATATTATTCTCTCATAATCACAAAGTATAAAGTCAAGGTAACACTTAATAGAGACGGGTGTCTGTTGTTGGTAAAACCTGTATTACAGATCGCCAGGCTTGCATCACCTTCCGCCTGGCGCAGGTCCTCACCGGACACGGTTGTTTCGGGAGGTTCCTGTTTCGGATAAGGCGGGAGGAAACGCCCGGGTGTCACCATTGTGTGGATCGCCCGGAGGACACGGTGGAGCATACAGTGGAGGTCTGCCCGGCTTGGGCGGAGCACCGCCGTGTTCTCACGGAGGCGATCGGCGGCGGCGATCTCTCGCGTCCAAACCTGGTCCAGGCCATGGTGCGGAGCGAGAGTGCATGGGAAGCCGTCACCTCCTTCTGCGAAGCAGTAATGCTCGCGAAGGAGGAAGCGGAACGCGTGAGGGAGAGGCAACAGCCGCGCCCTCGCGCCCCTAGCCGCCGTAGGAGACGCCCTGGGCGGCGGGAATCGATTGCCGATTCCCGGCCACCGTAGGCGCGGGCTTGCGGACGACGAGTAATGGGCAGCTCGGCGTCCGGTAAGGACCAGGCCCGGGTCGACGGCGCGTTGTGTTCCACGCGCGCCTCAAAGAGATGTCAGCAGTGACGGGGTCAATTGGGCCGATGCCGCCGGGGTCGCGGGTAGTTCGAAAGAGATACCGTGGCCCTAGCACGGGCAGCTGAAGGAACATGGGTGGGTTTTAGTCAGTAAAAGTCTGACATGCCCTCCCGCCTCTGCCCAGAGCGGGAGAAGTCATTTGATGATTTCCCATCCACAAAAAAAAAAAGGCTTGCATCGGACAACTCACTTATGACCTAATGACTGTATTAAATTAAATTACCTACAGGTTGTACAAAATAAAACACTAAAATTAATAATAACAAAAGTGAAACAAAATCGAAAATTAATAAAGACTATAGTAAAACAATTCTGATGGCAAAAATGACTTGATATTGATTTGGGGGTGAGTATGGTGCGAGTGTTTTTTGGTGAGAGTGTAGGTGATGGTGTGATGGTTACGTTTGTATAATTGTAAATCGTTTTATGCCAGTAAATCTTACAGTAATGGTTTTAATGAACGTTTTGTTGCATTGTACCTAATCAATGCCTTGAAGCCACAAGTAAACTTTTTCCTGCACTCTACCCTAGGAAGAGGATAAATTAGTAGCTGCTTGTTCATCTAAATATATAAAAGAAGAAACTAACTGACTGACTGACATATAAACGCACAGCCCAAACCGCTGGGTCTATAGATTTCAAATTTGGCACGTAGGTTCCTTATGAGGTGTAAGGGTGCATTAGGAAAGGATTTTACAAAATTCACCCCCTAATGGGGTGAAACGGGGGGAAAAATCTTATTCCTTGAGGAAATAGACTCGAAACTTGAATAGAATAGAATAGAATAGGTATTTATTTGCTTCGAATGTAGGTACATAAAAATATTAGGTTGGGGAAAAAGTCTTTTCGCATTTTAGTATGTATGAACTTAAAATAAAATCTCTTTGGCTATACTATTTGTATCTGGCTGGTTTTGGTATCATTGAAAGTTTAAATTTTAAAGAACATAATTCCAATTTCAAATTAGGAAAATGTGTGATTTTCATTTGTTTTTCGTACTGTCAAGATAAGTGAATCTAATGAAGAAATTCGATACATTTTAAAATTTTTCTACAAATAAAAAGGTAAAAATGCAACGCAAGCCGCGAAAAAAATTTGCGATGTTTATGGACCCAGTGCAGTGTCTGTGAGAGTAGCACAAAGAATCATGGCCACGCTGCTAACATGCTTGGACTAGTGAAATTTAACAAAACGACCCTTGATGAAACATACGTTGTTTCATTTACCTTTAGAATGTAACTAAGTACGGCCCTTCAATATATTTTTAAAAGATGGGAGAGTCGAGTAATAAAGAAATATGTTTTTTGAGGTTAGGTGGTATGTTATTAATCTGTGGCTTTTTGAATTGAGAGGTTTCTCACCTGTTTTGTTACATAGGTTACAAATTATGTCGAATGCAAGCCAGATAAGTCTATGCGTGTCTATATGTGTCTATGCGTGTGTGTGATCACTAATCGTGGTCTTTTACTGACGGTGCATATATACATATTAGTACCAAGCAGCACCCTCGGTCGTGTCACAGCTGCAGACTCATCTGGCTCGCACTCTACATATCTGTTAAGGTTGAGTTATCTTCATTCATAAGTAGGTCCCATAAAAGACATGGACAAAAAAAAAATATATTGAATTTGTCCCTGATAATAGAGGAGTTTTGAAAACTGCTCTGTATAGGTAGCTCAACCTCTCTACTTCAAAATTACTAATTTAAAACACCTACGACAAAAAAACTCATTAATTTACTTATATGGTTTTATTATAATACTACACAGCGCAATCACCTTAAGCTGCTACTTTCTACTTAAAATATTATCCTTCGCTGTAGCTGCCAACCAACTATTTTTGCTACTCGATTTAATAATTTTTTAATCCCAAATTCTGATTAATTTCTCGCCGCGTTAAATACATGCCTAAAATGATTACTTTTAAACAGTTCACATTGCCTGGGATTTCATTTCGATTAAAAAATAAAATCGATTTAGATCTAAGTTGAAGTATGGACTTCTCTAGTTACGTTAATAATTATAAATGCGTTCAAAATCAATACTTTTTACTGCGTTCTGATAAAGCAAAGTTATAATTATAATGATGATTATTTAAATACCTCCCAATCTTTTAAAAATAAATTGATGATACCTAATAATTTCATTAATAATGTACTACATTTTGGTGATAGTCTCATCTTAGGTCGGAATTCTGTTTTTCCCTAGTCCAAAATGACCATGATTCTTTGGTTTAAGCGTTTTCAATCCGGAAATTTTGATGTCAAAGATGCACGTCGCTCTGGTCGCCCTATTACGGATAAAATGGATGCCATTTTTGAAAAAGTGGAGCAAGATCGGCATATCAGTAGTTACGACGTTGCTGAAAAACTGGGAATTGACCACAAAACAGTTTTGGCGCATTTGAAAAAAACTGGGTACACA
Organism: Cosmia pyralina; assembly: GCA_946251885.1. Classification (NCBI taxonomy): domain Eukaryota; kingdom Metazoa; phylum Arthropoda; class Insecta; order Lepidoptera; family Noctuidae; genus Cosmia; species Cosmia pyralina. The sequence goes on along the minus strand of OX276346.1, from coordinate 3,889,346 downwards.
AAAAAGCTCGATATTTGGGTACCTCACGAGCTCACTGAAAGAAACCTAATGAACCCGTGTACTCATTTGTGATTCTTTATTACGACGTAATGAAACCGAACCATTTTTGAAGAAGCTGATAACTGGTGATGAAAAGTGGATCACGTACGACAAGAACGTGCGAAAAAGATCGTGGTCAAAGGCCGGTCAGGCTTCACAGACTGTGGCGAAACCCGGGTTAACTCGCAACAAGGTGATGCTGTGTGTGTGGTGGGATTGGAAGAGCATTATTCATTATGAGCTGTTACCACCAGGCAGGACCATCGATTCTGAACTCTACTGCGAACAACTAATGAGATTGAAGCAAGAAGTTGAGAGAAAGCGGCCGGAATTAATCAACAGAAGGGGTGTGGTTTTTCATCATGATAACGCTAGACCTCACACATCTTTAGCCACTCAGCAAAAATTAAGAGAGTTTGGCTGGGAGGTGTTAATGCATCCGCCGTATAGTCCTGACCTTGCACCTTCAGATTTCCACCTGTTTCGGTCTCTTCAGAATTCTTTAGGCAGTGTCAGGTTAACGTCGCGAGAGGACTGCCAAATTAACTTGTCGCGATATTTTGATCAGAAGTCCCAAAATTTCTATAGCAATGGGATCATGTCTCTACCTACAAGATGGCAAAAAGTTATCGAACAAAATGGTACCTAAATACTTTAGATAAATGTAAATAATGTATATTAATAAATGTTTTGAATTTTCTTAAAAAATGCGAATAAACTTTTTCCCCAACCTATTAAGTTGTTAAACTAAATAGGATCTATGTACATTCTGCTATAGTACTCGGTATAGCATGCCAATTTAATACAAAGTAGAGGTTATTATAGAGATTACAAAAAAAATATCATTTAAGAAATCCTGCACAGAATAATAACATTTATCTACAAGTAATTCTGTAAAACGTTTTTTGAATTTTTGCAACGGTAAGTTTTTAATTTCGTCAGGTATTTTATTAAAGATTACAGGAGCCATACAAATCACATTTCTTTTTAATAAGCTAGTTTTAACTACGCCCGTGCATAAGAGATTCTGGTATTGTGATCTCAAAGGTGTACTTCGTTTTCTAGTTTTTAATAAAGTTGCAAATAGACATCGATTTGTTATTACAAATATTGCTAATTCTAGGATATAAAGGCACGGAAAGGTTAATAATTTATGTAATTTAAATATAGGTACGCAACTTTCTGTTACTTTAAGACCAAGTATAGCTCTCAGGCAGCGCTTCTGAGCTTTGAAAATGCTTTCTCGTTCACTACAGTGACCCCAAAATATTATACCAAATCTTAAGATAGAAATTACTAGAATATGGTAAGCCACTAATATTATTGGTAAATTTACTTTTTTTGATAGACTATGTAACATAAACGCGGCTGTGCTTAAACGTTTACATATATCTTCTGCTTGCGGCTTCCAAGTTAACTGGCTGTCAATTATGATTCCTAAAAATTTTGTGCTGATTACTTTCTCTATAGTTTTACCATTCTAGCTTATATCCATATCTCCCGCACTTATTCGTTGGTAAAAGTGCATGAATTTCGTTTTTTTAAAGATTAATAGCTAAATTATTATTGTCAAGCCACCTTATTAAACTACTAATTGTATTGTTAATGTCATTTATATATGATTATTTATTGAAACATAAAATAATTAATGTGCTATCATCCGCAAATAATACCATTGGATGAATTATATTACGTGGCAGGTCATTTATATATAGTAAAAATAATAAAGGTATAAATAATAAATACGCTGCCCTGCGGGACACCATATTTTATTTCTCTAAAAGACTATAATATATATTTTAATTATTTTCTAGATCCCAAACACAGGCTCGATGTCTCCGTACATTGTCTACGACCTTTTAGGTACGTTTTAATTAAATTAAGGACATTACCACGGATACCGTATGCGTGAAGTTTGGTTAGAAGGGTATCGTGATCCACACAATCAAAAGCCTTCGACATATCAGCATATATTGCGCATACAGGTATTTTAGAGTCTATTTTTAAAGGAAATGGATATACTTCCAGATTGGTGCCATTTTTATCAAAATCCAGTTCTGATGATGGGATCCATGAGAAATTGAGGGAATTCCTCAAAAATTATAGGCATATTTTCATCAACAAATCAAGCATTTGCAATCAGAAAGTAGCATCTGGTGAAGTGGAACTGATGAAGAAGACCACAGATGGCCACGGGAACTTCTCAACGATAATAAGTATTTCACGGGTGGCGATAAGATATCTCGATTATGATAGTTAAGCGACTATGACGAAGCTTTAAATAAATGGTTCTGATGAAAATGGTACCATCGAACCAATCTGATGAAGAAGCCGGAAGGTAGGCACCGGAACTCAGTAACAAAACAATGTATTCTAGCCGTGTTTGGGCTTATTGGAATTGTCATGAGGTGCACTTTGGCTATAAATGATTTTAATGGTAATTATATGCCACTTCAAATTGCGCTACTTGAGTTGTATGTTATGTGTGGCCTTGATTGTCAGAAATCAGATTTCGTAGCCTCGTTATCTCCGTCAACATAAAACTACGCCTTGCCTTCCAAGCTTCTGACACGGCTTAGCGCGACGTATATTTGCCTTTTTGCAAGTGGCTTTTGAGTTAGCTTCAATAATTTAATACGTATTTTTCCCACATAGTTTATGTGAATGATGCTCTAATTTATTTTGCAGAGTGGTATTCGATATGTGGGGTAGGCACCACTAAAAAGTGAAAAGTAAAAACTTTTTACAAAAAAAAAAAAAAAACAACCGCCTCCCAAAAAAACACTACAAAGTGAAAAATAACTTTAATTTCGGAAGTCGGTGGCAATGTATGAAATAAAAAAAACCAAAGACACCAACTTCCGAAATTAAAGTTATTATTCACTTTGTAGTGTTTTTTTTTGGGAGTCAGTTGTTTTTTTTTTTGTAAAAAGTTTTTATTACTACTACGGTCCTACATGTAGCATGATCTACCTATGTAATATTACTTGTTTGGGGTCATTCATTGGTTAGTTGAAACTATTTTATGTTGTTTTATTTGAATTCAAATCATATTGGACTACCTTTTTTGGTAGGTTTGTTATGAAAATCAAAGAACAATAAAAACCCCACAAAATAAATGGGTAATTCTTATTTCCTTTGAAAGTACGACATCACCTCTCTTTTATATCCAATTTATGCTATTTGCGCAACGGCAGTCCATAGAAAAATAGGCATTCTCCTTTAGAGGAAAAGAATATTTATTTATTAAATATTATTAAACACTAGAACTTCCCACGCGGCTTCGCCCGCGTGGATGTCGGAAAATTCCACGGGAATGAAAATCCTTCCTTATTACTTGTTTACATTATAAAAGGAACCTCGGTGTAAAATTTCAGCTTTCTAGGTTCAAGGGTTTGGGCTGGGCGTTGATGAGTCAGTCAGTTAGTCAGGACTTCTCTTTTTAACCGACTTCAAAAAAAGGAGGTTCTCAATTCGACCGTATATAGGTATATAGTTTTTTCATGTGTGTTCAGGGATAACTTCGTTGTTTATGAACCGATTTTGATGATTCTTTTTTTGTTGAAAAGCAGATATCCCAAGGATGGTACCATGATAAGAAAATCAGGATTTGATGATGGCATCCCCGAGAAATCGAGGGGAACCTTCAAATTTTATAGGCACACCTATAGCGATTTGGGTATTATTTATAGAAACTCGTTGATTTGCTCCCGAAAAGCGTCATTTGGTGTAGTGAAACTGATGAGGAAGACCACAGATGGCCATCGGAACTACTCAATAATACATATTTCGCGGGTTGCGATTCGATTATTGTTAAGCAATTTTAAGTTCGTCACAATACTTATGTTGAAGTGGAAAATAAAAAAGAAATTTCAATTCATTGTAAAATATAGTTTTGTATAAATTAGAAGCATTTTTTCAATTTTTGTGAATGTGAGTACCATGGGGCCGTTTATTATTGTATTAGGATCTTTGTAAGTTTGACTTGAATGAGCATGCCAGTTGGGAGTTTGTCCTTCTCACTTAAATGTCTCGCTGATGGTGGCACGTGTGATGGATCATTCGGTTCCTACAAAATGGTTGAGCTGGATGGTGCTGATCCACGCGTCATGTTCGTGAACGGGTGCCGTCAGTTGAGACTGGTCATCTCTTATCTGCCAGAGCTTATTTTTAATTTTATATTTTGACTTGTTTTTAAGTATTTTTTATTTTTTTTACATTGTTCTCACATGTAGAAGCAACCAAAATAATGTACCCAGGATGTTGTATTACTTATCTTAATTTAAAAGAGTGTCCGTGAAGTTTCTTGCCCGTTCTTCTCCATTGAGATCTACGTTTTGGAACGGGCATCTAGTTTCAACTTTCTGACTCTCTCGTTCGTTCGTTCTCTCGTTTCTCTTTCTCTCTTTCTGACCGATTCTTTGACAATTCAAAAGTGACTGTAGTTGGTTTAATTGAAATAAATGCTTTGAGTTTGAGTTTGGAGCTGATGGTGGCTTCACCATCAGTTCCAGTTCTCCTGGTTCCTTACTGGAAGAACTTCCTCAACAATTAACGTCCTTGTATCTGAAAAAGCAATATTTTGCAAAAGGTGATGAGCAGTTGACTAGGCTATTAACTTAGACAATTTTTTTACAAAAAAAAAAACAATCGGTTCCCAAAAAAAAAACACTACAAAGCGAAAAATAACTTTCATTTCGGAAGTCGGTGTCTTTGGTTTTTAAGTTTCGTTTTTTGCCACCGACTTCCGATATTAAAATTATTTTTCGCTTTGTAGTGTTTTTTTTGGGAGTCGGTTGTTTTTATTTTTTTCGGCTGTTTCTAGTGCCAGAGATCATCACTGGTATGTAAGGTGAGAAGATATTACGTAGCTTCCCGAAAGCTACCCAGCCGAGTCGGATTCGATGATTGACCTCTTTCTCAAAATTGGCTCTACATATCTGGAAGTTCTTTTGTTTAGTTTAACGTCTCCCTGTCTCACCCCTCGCTGCAGAAGAATAGGTTTCGAGGATTATTTTGACGAGAATCCCACAAATCCTTAAAGGATCCATACATTTCCAATAAGCAAAGATATTGTTCGTTATCCATTTCAAGATTACGTCCAGACTCCAGACATGAACAATGACATTTTCGTCATTGTTCATGTCGTTGCTGACTGCGAATGCCGCGTGCTCAACACCGCCGCGCGCAGCAGCCGCCCTCAAATGCCGCTCTGTATTTGGACACACCTTTATATAGTGTATTATCTATGCCTCACTGGTTTCGTATCGTTTCTATCGTTGATGTTTAATGCGTGCACGTTTTGAGTGTGTTTCCCATAGTTTTATTGATATTTTCCTCGACCCCTGCTTTCTTTCTACGGACTTCTGATCTTGCTTCTTGTACGACACTTGCTTACACACCGGACACGGTACGGAGGGAGAACCCCGCATAAACGTTGGAGTTGGACTTGTCATTTTGGATTCTACGACCGGCCTACCGATTGCATATTGGTTTGGCACCATGGATCGTTGTGTAAATGTGGCAAAGTGACTAGAGGCTGCAGTCTACTTGGTCGTCGAGCATCAAACTTCAAAAATCAGTTGATAAGTATAGATTGTTACGTAACCTCACTTTTACTAAATCTCTTTTAGCTCGGCTCTCAGACCCCCAAAATCCGCAAAATGTTCAGTGATGGTTTGATAATATAGTAGCTATCAATTGACACCAATTCCATCTTTTTACAACCTAGGCACAACCCTGGCCCATGGTTCTATGGCAAAGTATCAGTGTCCTTTGGTACACATATGAATTTCTGTGTCCCAAACACGGGGATGGGTAAAGTAAATAAATTAATTTTGAATATGGGGGTCTCTTGGGGGGCAAATAAGAAAATAAAAAAAATGTTTTGCAAACTGTACCGTGTGACATATCTAATGAAAGGGCTTACTATGAGAGTTTTAAACATATATTTTTTATAATTTTAAAATAAATTGTTTTAAAGTTATTTAAGAAAATAGACGAAAATTGACCATTCCCGCCATTATCTCCGAAACTACCGTCTAAAATTTTGCAAGAAATACTGAAAATAGTTCTTCACCTGTAACTTACAGGAAAACCTATAAGAGAGGTAAAATCAAAATAACATGGTAAATCTCTCAATATTGTGAGTACTTACAATCTTACATTTACAGTTGGAATGTATGGGCGAACATGTTTTTCAACTACAATGTTAAATTTGTTCTTGGGATAAATTCATCCCAACTACGGAACCCTTCATTGTGCGTGGTCCCACACGCACTTGGCCGTTTTTTTTTTAATAACTGGTGCTAGTTCATGAATGAAGATAATTTTTGAAAATGGTTTCTTAGTAAACTTCTTCCTTTAACTTATAACTGTTTGTGATCTTAAGGTTTGCTAAAGTATTAGGTATCCAATGGAATAACATTAAAAGCCATTTAATTAGATACTTTAGAATAAAAGTGATTAACAAACTCACGTATTGTTACTGCAACATTATTGCACATACCTACCTACATAAATATTAAAAACCGAGCACAAATAAACATAAGTTCCCGAGCTCTGCTTGGGTGAAAATAGAGAATACGAATTTTCCCAGATATGAGGCGTAGCTAGATCAATTTTTCGCTCCCGTAAACCCCCATAATGCAACTTTCATCGAAATCGTTACAGCCGCTTTCGAGAATTTGATTACAAATATATTTAGTTACATTATATATAACAATATAGGTTTTGTACTAAAATCACAACAGACTCACCTTTGGTTTGCTTAATTTTGACTGATTATAACTTTCAACTGCACAAAACTATTATTTTTAACTACTTCTTCCCGCAAAATAAACAAAATACAAAAAAAAAAAAACAATAGACGCCACAAATTCTAAATTACCACTTTTGAATTTGGAATGTCACTCGAACGCGCCAAGAAATTTCAAAACGGAGAGACGTCTTTCAAACAGCCTAGTTTGGCATTGAAGGGGAATTAAATGGTGGAATTTTCATGGCAGCCTTGATTTTTATGCTGTTCTTTCAAGTAATAGGTACTTGGCCGTACAAATGGGTGTTAAATCTAATACAAAGCTGTGGTGTCTTCCGACTTCTGTTGGCAACTGCAACGTTGCAGCTGTACCAAGGTTATTTTAATAGTCTGCCATGACTTATTGAACTTTTATTAAAGGGACAATTTATTGGTTCATTTGAACCAAGAGGGCGCTGGGTACTGACGCAATGATTCATGTTATAATTAAAAGCGATGCACCGCTTTGTTATGTTTGTTTTAATTTTATGCGGCAGAAGTTTATACCTTTGTTTTAAATTATTATCTATAATATGTTAAGTACTTTGGCATTTGAGACTGAATAAAATAAATTTATTTCATTAATGACTATTTTTAATAAACTTGGAGCACCATTCTAATTATTTGTAAATATAATTTTATTTCACAGTTTGTGTTGTGTGCCATCTATTCCGAGTAAGATGAACCTGTTCTGAATCTTGATAGCTATCGAAAGGAAAAGACTGCACTCCCACCGTTGTGTTTTCTAAAGTCACGCACAGATGTCGCCTTTATGCAGACATGGTTTCGCTGTAATGGGACAAGCAGGCATTGTTTAAAATAGTTATAGTTTGATTCAAACTTAAGCCTTCGGAAGTTAGCTGAGAGTGCAGACCGTGCAGTTGCTGTCAAGTCGACAATAATTGTGGTTCTATTTAGTTAAGCTCGATTAAGTTTTTGTTAAATTTAACAAAAACTTAATCGAGCTTAACTAAATGGAACCACAATTATTGTTATAACTTAAGATTTTTCAAGATATTGCTCCATTAAGTTTGAATCGTCTTGCACTAGCAGCTAACTTCCGAATCGCCATTAAGTTTGAATCGCGGCTGTCGGCGAGCGCGGGCGCACTTTGAACTCGAGGTTTAAGCGCAAGCGTCAGCTGATATTTATTTACGAATGCATTGCATGCTAAAGTTGTATAGAAAAAAAGTGTGTTTAATCGCAAATAATAGTTTCATTTAACTGTTCTCACAGCATGGTGTACGAAAAATGCAAAAAAAAAAAAATAGGTAAAAAAGTTTTTTTTTTCAGATTTTTTGATGGTACGGTGAGGGCTCGAACCTCACAGTAGGAGATTTACTGAACTACTTAATAAAACTAGAGGGACTCTATTTAAATGGGGCTGAAGTCCTCTGTATTTAAAGCTTCCGATAAATTATAAAACACACTCCTACTAAATTAGTTCTACGCGGAGCCCTCACCAGATTCTATATCTCATCCTCTCAAGAAAACGAGAATCGCTGTCTTGACAGAAGATATTCCATATTTGAATGATTGAAATCAGCTAATCCATGCGTCAGGTTCGTGAACAAGCGCTGCCAGTGAAGGCTGGTCATACCTTAGCGGCCATGGCTTATTTTTAATTTAATTTAAATATTTGAATTGTTTTTTTTTTTTTTTTTTAAGGACGCTTTTAACGTTCTGCATCGTTCTCACATGTAAAATTTCAACATGAATGATGTAACCATTATTTTGTAACCATATCTTGATTTAAAAGAGTGTCCGTGGAGTTTCTTGCCCGTTCTTCTCCATATGTACCTACTATGCTTTGGAATGGGCGCCTAGCTTCATCTTTTTGACTGACCGACCCCTTGACAATTCAAAAGTGCCTGTAATTGGTTTAATTGAAATAAATGCTTTGAGTTTGAGTTTGAGTTTGAGTTTTGAATGTCAGCCAGTATTATATCAACGAGGCTTGATCAAAGCATCAATCCTTTACAGTACCGTATCGAGAATCACTAGACCTCCTGTCTTCGTGTCCGGAAGCGTTTCCCTTACGCTCTGTATAACTATCACCGTCATCCACAGTCCGACTTCACCCACTGCTGAGCATAGGCCTCTCTTCTCTTCTGCCGATCCCCACGCTCCTGTGCCTGCCTCATCCAGGTTTTGCCCAATTTAAAGGTACAACTGATTATCTTTGACTTGCTTGTATTCAGAGGATAATTTCGAGGAAAAGTAATTATATTTAATGGTTATTCGAAGTCTCGTCTCTCAGTCGAGGAGCTCGTGGCTCAGTAATAACAGCCGCACGGGTCGATCCATGAGTCTAAGCTACGCTTGCCGGGGTTGTCTGTGGATGGGTGACCATCTTTACATAGACTCCTCCGTGCCTCGGAAAGCACGTTAAGCCGTTGGTCTCGGCTGTCATTCGTGGATCTTTGACAGTCGTTACGGGTCGTCAGAAGCCCGAAAGTATGACAACCAGCCTTACCAAGGGGTATCGTATTACCCAGTTACTGGGTTGTGGAGGTCAGATAGGCAGTCGCTCCTTAAAAAATATTGGTATTCAGCTGCATTCGGTTAAACTGGAAGCCGACCCCAACATAGTTGGGAAAAGGCAACGCAGATTGATTGATTAAAAAAAATAAAAAATTTTACGTCTACAGTAAAAGTAGGTAAATTTCATCAATTTTAAGAAATCCCTTTTCAGGTACGGGTGTTTTTCATTAAACTTGTAACTCCAAAAAACCTCCCAATTCCACGAAATAGAAAAATAACGAAATAATACAGACACGTTAACAGGAATACGCCATTAAAACAATGACCACAGATAACTTAAAGGCATGAACATTTAAATCCGTGGAATCCCTTTTGCCGTCTCTCGTGAAAATCCCTAAAATTGTGGGATACCAACCAAATGCCGTCAAAGTGCATTTTCCTGACTAACAACGGGTGGGAAATATGAACGCAAGGAGCCGCCAACAGTACAATATTAAATACCTATTAAAAATGATACAAAAAAGCGAGAACTAAAAATTGATGACTAGATTAGAATAAAAAGCTTTTTTATTATGTACACCGTACCTCTGAAGTATATATAAAAATCAATTGCTGTCCGTTACTCTCACTTTTTTTTTTGTTTTATTCGTCTCTTTACTGTTGTGGTTTAAAAGAAAAATAAAATAGAAAAAAAAAAGAAATTGAAATTTGGACAGGACATGACGCGTCAACTAGTGACAGATAACATAATTATGTAGACATTTTACATAGGGCGACACAATGGGCGGTCTTATCGCTATAGATTAGCACTGCTTCGGCTGAGTTAGTATTTTTTTTATTAAGATCTCACCTACTTAAGGTCAAGGTCAATTACACCCTGAGGTCAAGGTCAATGACCCTGTGGTCATGGTCGAGGACCTTGAGGTATCCCGTGCTGTTCCCCCATCCTACTACTCCCACATCCCACCGGATCCCGAAAGCTTGAGTAGGCGATGGTTTTTGTTGAAATTTTTCTAAGTATTTTTATCTCAGTACCCCGTTTCGTTTCCTCTGACTACTTTGGTTTGTGCTAACTAAACACACCAAGACAAACATGATTAGATTATTTCATTTTATTTTATTTGGGAAACAAACACATACAATATAATACGAAAACGGTACAAAATAGCAATTCACAATCCAAAATAGTTTCCACATATTATTAATTTTGACAATTTAGAATGTTACGACGGAAAATATATAATATATAAAATGAAAAAGGAAAAATATATATCAAAATGATTTAACAATGAAAATGAAAAGAACAACAATATTTAAATATCAAAATACAAATCATAATTTTGCACAATTATAATCATATTTTTTTTTGTATTTTTTTATATATTTTTTTTAAATTATTGCACATATTGTTTTATTCTGTATCATTACATTTTGTAGATAACGTTACCTACTAACTTTCTTATCGGTTCAAACTTAAACTCAAAGCATTTATTTAAATTATACTATTTACTTACAAGCATTTTTGAATTGTCAAGGGGTCGGTCAGTCAGAAATATGAAGCTAGTTGCCCATTCCAAAGCGTAGTAGGTGTCTGGAGAAGAACGGGCAAGAAACTCTAAGGATACTCTTAATATAACGTCACAAAATATTAGTTATGTCATTAATTTAGGTTATTAGTTACGTTGATTTTTCTCATCCTAAATACTGAAAATCTTAACCTATTCAATTTGACGGCCATTTTGGTTTTGTGGGTTTTTGTGTGAGAGTATTTCTGGGTGGTCTCGCGCGGTATACTATCTCTAAAGTTTTGTATGGGAGCTGTATATAAAACTGTCGTTGCCGTCGTGCTGTCGTTGGAATCGTTATGAAATAAGCTACCATATTAAAATGGATTAGTTAGTCTTGATACAGTTTATGAAACAAAAACAGTCAAAATAAAGTAAATAAAATAAGTTAAAGCATTGAATAGCTTGTCTTGACTTTATCATAATAATAATTATATCACTTGATTGACATTGATAAAAAACTACATCAAGTTTGTCATTCTACCGTCCCGTGTGTCACTTGTGTAGTCGCTTTTCAGGATTTCAGCAATTTTCAGGTTGTTGGCTCCTAAAGAACATTTTTGCTCACACAGCGAAATGCTGAAATACAGATGCTTTTTGATGTCTAACGAATAATTCTGTTTGATCAAATAATATTTGATTTCTGGCTTACCTATAAGAACGACCGAATGGAGTTCAATTCAGTGAAGTTTAAATTTTTGATTTTGTTTCAATTTGCTAGTATTTGTTCGGAATCGCTCTATGTAAATGGATTTTTGACAGTCGTTAGGGTCGTCAGAAGCCTGAAAGTCTGACAACCAGTCTTACCAACGGTGGGGGGGGGGGGGGGGGGGGGAGAGGGGTATTACCACAGAATAACAAAGCCACAGTAGTTTCCAATAATTTTTATACCGTGTTATATTTTACCCCAAAATTTTAATTTTTTTAAAAAGTTTACAATATGGACACCGCGTGACGAACGCAAGCCACGGCAGGTCATAGCGGCACTAGGCACGGGCGCCGCGTGGTGATCATGTTTTTGTACGGACAACAGGTAACATAACAAGCTTATAACTTTGAGATTTTTCATGATACAGTTTTGAAATTTTGTACATAGATTCTTTACATAAAAATACTAGACACGTTTTTCGGGTTTCGCAAAACTGATGTTGTATACTAAGATTTCGAAGCGCGTCGTTTCGGCGGTTTCTTATGAAGATTGCTTACTTTATTGTATTGTGATATTACCCAGTAACTGGGTTATGGAGCTCAGTTAGACAGTCGCTCCATGTACCAATGCTGGTATTCAGATGCATCCGGTTTTAAGGGACAACATAGTTGCGTAAATGGCGTCTTAATTGCATTTTGGCAGAAACCTCTGATACTTGAGGAAATGTGAAGGTATTTTTCAAGTACAAAGCATGGAGATGCCTCTGCAACAGCTGTTATTATTTATTGTTTAAAACACATCACTTTTTATCTTTTAAGTAACTTGGCATGTTAAGCCATACCTGGGAGCCTCCTAAAGAGTCAACCAGAGGGATGAGTGCTTCTCTGTTGAAGACATGCTCTGCACTAGGTGGAATATTTTGTAATGCTAATTTTAGATTGATGTTATTAACTTCTTTTAGAATGCGGTCACGTCTGGTCTCTACTAAAGCACCCAGATTCTAATATATAAACCTAGAAGCTTCTCCAGGAAGCATCAGAGCTGCTGTAGCATCCAAGAGAATGTACCTGTGGATGAGATGTTAGCCAGAGGAAACTGGAAGAGTGATAAGACCTTCAGGAAGTTTTACTGTAGAGAAATTATTAAAAATTCAAATAATGAAGATGAAGATTTGTTGCGATTAAACTTCTCAGGTTTTTAATAAGAATAAATCGGTTTTATGTGCCAAAGTTAATTGTTTAAGTTTCAAAGTCCGTACCAATTTGTTTATTGTGATTATATGTGATTATATTTAGTAGTAATATTACTTTACTGATACTATTGGTAATTGATAATAAATGTTGATGTTTAATCTGAAATGAAATTCTTTCATTCCTTAAACAAAATTATTTCTATCACATAGCGTTTATAGTTACCTTCACCAGCAGATATCAAACAAGTCTTCAAATCTGACACTGTGTCTTTCTGCTAGGGCATATAATAGGACTGTTTTACACTAAAACAAAACAGTCATTGGTGCCGATTCTCTTGTCACAAATGCCTCTAAACTAGACTAAAAATCACTAAAATTTTGTTTATTCCTGTCAAACGACGATTTCCTATTCTGAAATTGACTAAATTGACACAACTCAACTATATTTTAGTTTGACAGGACTAAGATTGTACGGAGTTATTAGTTTAGTGAAAATGGCAATTTTGCTATTCTGAATTTGACTGTTTTCACCTAAAATTTTAATTGTCAAACTAAATCAGACTATATTTAATCGCGATTAAAAAGGTGTGGAATAAAATTAGTTGACATGAACTAAAATTCACACCGAGACCTTGACTTCGGATGCAAAAACAGTAGTGTATTTTATTCTTTTCTTTTGCATATATCTCGAAAACGGTGAGTATCGCAAAAATAATGAAAATTTGGCCCCCGTTTACAAAACCCATAAACCCCTATGACTCAACAATGTAGGTACCAAAAAAAAAAGGTAGAAAAAAAAGGTACCAAAAAAAAAAAGGTACCTTTATTCCATATAAAACACGTTGAAGCTGCCCCCTCCCTGCGCCCCTCCAGCTCTAAAAGATATTTGACCCGGTAACGACAGCGATGTTGGTGAACAAAATATGACAAGCCTGTCACTTCATACTGATTTCGTTAGTTCCAATTAAAGCCACCGGGTCAAATATCCTACAGGCACTATACCACGCGGAGTCACGATTGTCAAACTCGATTTTAGTTGTGTCAAAATTGTTATTAAATTTAGAGGTTTTTTTTTTTGCAGAATAGCTCTAAGATTCTCATAGCAAAAAGTAAGGAATTTTAGTGAAAGTTTAATTAGTTTAGTTCGGTGTACAACAGAATCGGCACCATTATGTACCGAAAGAAAGACAAAGTGTCAGAGCAAGGCCCTTGCTGGTGAGTGAAGACACTATGAGAACCTTAGAGGCCGGTCGCCGAAACTAGTGATGGCAACCCCTGCAGGAAGTGAGAAGTAACAACATAAATCCATAGAGAAACAGGTATGTTTTTAAATATTAAGCTCCTGGAAACCAGAATCATAAGCAGCATCTACAAATCTGACACTGTGTCTTTCTTTCGGCACATAATGACTGTTTTATTTTAGTGTAAAACAGTTCTAATATGCAGCCTTTGCAACATATAGGCAGCATTGTCAACATTTACCTTACAAAACAAGCGTGTCACCATTTACTCGTACTGCAACTTAAATTACTACTTTGAAGCAGGTCCGTGAAGGGTCCTCGAACCGATTAATTGCAATTATCAATGTTTTTTTTACTTGAATGAAGATTTTAAATTATAGACGAAAGAAGCTCCTTTTGAAGGTGTATCATTTGCGAATGCCTCATTCGGTTTCTGAACAGTGCTGAGAAAAATCTCATCACTCATAAACAATATCTAATAACAATCACATAACAACTCAGAAAAAATAAAAGATGGTATGGTATGGTGGTGGTGGTGGTGGTGGATGGTGGTGGTGGTGGTGGTGGTGGTGGTGGTGGATGGTGGTGGTGGTGGTGGTGGTGGTGATGGTGATGGTGATGGTGATGGATGGTGGTGGATGGTGGTGATGGACGTTTGGTATGCCAAACGTCTAGATCTTTTATTTTTTCTGAGTGTTTTTTTTTGTTTTTTGTGTTTTTTTTTGTGTGTGTTTTCTGTGCTTCATAAAGCAAGGCAGAGAGCAGTGGTAGCCCGGGGTTAACGCCTGCGACTTACAAGTTGTAGGTCGTAGGCTCGAACCCAAACAGGCGCTTTACTTTGTGTAAATTATTTCATCACCATTGCTCTCAAAGCGGTGAAGGAAAATATCGTGAGGAAACCGTCATCTCCTAGAACAAAAAATTCGAAGACGTGTGACATCTACCAACCCACACTAGTCCCGTGTGGTGGATTACGGCCCACTCCCTCTCACTGAAAGGAGGCTTAATTGTGTCCCAGCAGTGGGAAAATTATAGGCTGGTTGTGTATAAAAAATGGTCTATACTGAGATGAGTTTTTTTTTTTAAGTCCGTTATGTGTGCTGGTGCGGTAATTTTTTAAGTATTCGTTATTTATTAGTCAATCATAAAGTACGATTGTCATTGAACTTCAATACACGATGCGTCAATTGCCATCAATCAAAATTTTTGTCATTTGCTGAAACAAATTGATCACCTACCAAGTGCAATTGAAGCGATTGACAATATTACTTCAATAAAAACTAATAGCAATTTATCAATTGCACTTGGTTGACGATCAATTTGTGCACCAATGTGTATCAATCACGTAAAAATTTACAACTTCAATTGATTGTTTCGGGGACCCCTTAATCTCGTAGTTACGAGTATATCACAGCCCGAGCTGCTTACGTAGTTCGCCAAACTTCGTATGCAGCTCGGCCCTAAGGGCCTATTTCACGATGTCCGAATAGCAACTACTCACCGATAAATTCAAAAATGGAACAGATTTTGTATGAAATTATCTGCCAAGTAAGTTAATAGGAACTTAATCGTAGGTGGTGAAACAGGCCCTTACTTATAATAGATTATAATTTATATATATGATTATAAATAAGATACTTACGAGATAAAGTCCAAACAGAAACACAGTTTTATCACTAAAAGCGCACTTCTTAGTTTTATTTTACATTGACGCAGTAATAGCTACACTTCGCACAGTCAGGAGCACTGTATTAAAACTCACAATAGTATCCTAGAATTATTTTTAGCACAGTGAATTTAATTTATTTTTTATTTTTTATCTGTCTGCAATAAATAAAATTACTGTTAAAGCACTTACAATGTTATATTGCACTAAGATAGTTTTTATTACCCGTTTACGGCGCAATTAAGAAAGGGTAATGAGTATTTTTTATAAGATAAAAACAATAGCAAAACAACAAATCGTATGTACAGTAGGAGGTCGTATGAGGGATAATTAGCTAACACCAATGTGTACACTGGGGGACCGTATTTAGGTCCATTCTGCAACAAACAATACAAATTAAATTTGGAATTAACTTTAAAAACCATGATTTTTGCGCATAAAAAAACCATAAAAAAAACTTTTGAAATAAAGAACGATGTTACTAGAAAATATGACAACGTTTTGTTAGTCCAAGATGAAAATTATGACGCAATTTAAAACCGTGGAAAGCTCCTCGTAATTATAAAAAAAAACCGGCCAAGTGGGTGTCGGACCACGCACAATGAAGAGTTCCGTAGTTGGGATGAATTTATGTTAAGAACAAACTTAACATTGTAGTTGAAAAACATATTCTCCCATACATTCCAACTGTAAATGTAAGTTTGTACTCACAATATTGATAGATTTACTATGTTATTTTAAGACCACAGAATTCTTATAGATTTTTCTGTTATCTACAGATAAAGATCTATTTTCTGTATTTTTTTCAAAATTTTAGGCTCAGTAGTTTCGGAGATAAGGGGGGGAATGGTCAAATTTCTTAAATAACTTTAAAACAATTTATTTTAAAATAAAAAAAAAATATATTTGAAACCCTCGCCCTTTCATTTGACATGCCACATGGTGTAGTTTGCAAAACTTTTTTTTTTATTTTCATATTTACCCCCCAATTGTGACCTCTATATTCAAAATTCATTTATTTACTTTACCCGTATGTACTTGGGTCACAGAAATCCATATGTGTACCAAATTTCAACTTAATCGGTCCATTAGATTCGGAGCAAATTGACTGTGACAGACGGACAGACAGACAGACAGACAGACTGACAGACGGACAGACAGACAGACAGACACACGAGTGATCCTATAAGGGTTCCGTTTTTTCCTTTTGAGGTACGGAACCCTAAAAACGTCTGACTGCCTCGTTGGTCTTGTGGTTGCAAGCGCTACTGTTGAGCACGAGGTCCTGGATTCGATTCCCAGGTCATGCAGAGTTATTGGGTTTTTCTATCAGAAATTTCACAATAGCTGCCCGGAGTTTGGGTTTATGCCCGGTTGACAATAGGCTCGCCTTACATGGAACTTGAAAATAACTGGCGAATTGTGGGTGTACTATAGGCACACCTCTGCTTAACCCTTTGGGATTACAAGCGTGATGTTATTGAAGGCAATTCATTCTATTATTATGAAAACCTTATTATTAATTTACAGAATGTTCCTGGTTACAGAATCGCCCTGTCTCAAATTGTGTCCCCCTGACAGTGTAATTCCAATCGTTGCAACATGGTAGTTATTGAAATATGCATCCTAAGGCCCGGTTCACATTAGATCGGTCGGATAGTTTTACCGGAACGACAAAAGTGTCGGATGCATATTGGCATAATGTATTTCAATAACGCTGTTCACTTTAGGAGCTCGTGGCTAAGTAATAACAGCCGCACGGGTCGATCCATCAGGTTAAGCTACGCTTGCCGGGGTTGGCCCGTAGATGGGTGACCATCTTTACATACCGAGACTCCTCCGTGCCTCGGAAAGCACGTTAAGCCGTTGGTCCCGGCTGTCATTCGTGGAACTTTGACAGTCGTTACGGGTCGTCAGAAGCCCGGAAGTCTGACAACCAGTCTTACCAAGGGATATCGTATTACCCAGTTACTGGATTGTGGAGGTTAGATAGGCAGTCGCTCCATGTAAAATACTGGTATTCAGCTGCATCCGATTAGACTGGAAGCCGACCCCAACATAGTTGGGAAAAGGCTAGGCAGATTGATTGATTTTGTTCACTTTAGGGCGACCCGATAAAACTGTCGGCGACGACACATTTACCGGACGTTCAGCCACGATATTGGTCGGGTCCGATATAATATTGGCATACTGCTTTGTATTGCGCCGTTCACACTTGTCGGCTCGGAGCGGCGAAACCAGCTCACAGCTCATCACTTCATAATTCGCTTATTAAATAAAAATAAAATAAAATTGATTGGATACACCCAATATTTTCTTTTCTCCAGTCTTCTCTTTAAATACTACATGACAACCAGAACGTCGTCATCGGTCATTGTACACAAAAGCCAACTCACAACTGCTTTGTGACGAGCCGGGTCGCGGTAATTTGACGGTAATGACGGTGGTATTCACATTAGGTCGGACCGGCAGCTATAGTGTGAACAGCAAGGCCAACGGTAAAACTGTCAGTCTGACCTAATGTGAACCAGGCCTTATAATTATGATGGTTCAGCAATGCTATGGACAACTTTTGTTTTCTTTTATAAAGGTAACTTCGTTTAAGACTACGATAGTGCCACGATATAATCAACATTTTGTTTAATATATTCTAACCTTATGGGTTTTTTTTTCTAACAATAAATTCAAATATGTCGATTTGTGCCTGTGCCCATATTATTTTTTTTGTCTTTTTTCTTTTATCACTAATTGAATTGACTGTACTTTAAAATCTATGGTAGATTCTAAAGCACAATGCGTGCCACTAAAGATGAGACATGACACACTACGTGGATTAAATTGCGCAGTAGACGATTTTAGGTCTCTATCACAGAAAAGATTAAGAGGTCTCTTTATCTGTTCTGCGGTCTCTATAACGCTATGAGGTCGGAGCGCGGGAAGGGACCGGGTGTCATCGGGGCGGCGGAAAGAGCGCAGGAGGCGCGGTCAAGTCTCATTTTCCGTGGCGCGTATTGTACAGTCAATTTCAGTCAGTCAGTCAGTTACAACACTGATGCTATCTCATGATGATAAATGCAGATTAAACGAACGTAAACCATTTCATTCTTTTTCCTAAAAAGCACTAGGAAGTGGTGCAGGGCGGGCGTTTTGGGGGACTGATTTATATGTAGTTTTGACTTTCAAAAAGTGTTGATTCTCAGCCTAAATTGAACAAATGACTTTTTATTTTGATTTTATTCTTACCTACTAATCTTATAGCATGAATTTCCACACACATCGTACCTGACTAAATCTAAATTTCGTGCCAACCGCTTATCTAAGCGATGACGTCACGGGCTGGTACAGATTTGTGCCAAAACGGAATCTGTCGACAAATAGTCGCCGGACTCACATGCAGTTGATATGCAAACGTCATTTGACGGTAGACTGCGAGCTTGACAGTTTGAATTTCGAACGTAATTGGGTTTAGAATTTTTGGACAGAATCGGCAAAAATATTTCTTTCGTGTTTTATTGAAGAAAATACCAAATATTGAAGGTATGTTGTGTTAAGTGCGGCAATGTATAGGATGAATAACATTGCGTTTAGCAATAGGTACCTAGGCAGAAAGCTTTTGTTCACGCCTGCGTTTACTAAAGGCAAAGGCAGAAGTGTTATCTATCCATGTAATAAATTAATATTATGTATGGTAGCATTTCGTCTAGTTATGTTTAAGTCTCATGGAACAGGGGGTCATATACCCACCTAATTAGGTTTATTTTTATTAATTTTAGGAAATCTTACAGCTAATAATATAATATATTTCCATATCTAGTACAATGTGTAAAAGATGGCCAATTACAAGCTTCCACCAACAAATAAAGTGAGTAACATTAACAAATACGCGAAAACAGCGACGTTAGAAATAATTAGTCTCACGCTCAAAAAATACAATAAAAAAGTGAAAAAAGTTAAAACCTAACTCTAACAAACTTATCAAACAGTAGAAATATTTTTTAACGTAAATGACTAACTATACAAATAAATACAAAACAAAAGGACACTTAGGCGTCGAAGTACTCGTCCGCATCGATGTCATCCGGAAACGTGCCCAGAAGACTGGCAGTATTGCCACGTTGAATGGCAATGCTAATTCTTTGGCCAAAGAACGAGCCAGCCCTCTGGTCACGTGAAGCCTCGACCAGTCGGCGAGAAATTTCCTTAAAAAGTAAACGCGCACTCGGGCCCCATGACCCGAGCGTTTCGACCCCAAACGGCTCAAAACTGTAGTTACCTATAAGGTTTACAGTATTTGCGCCGCTTGAGGGTCTCAGCAGCCGCAGCAGCGGCGCCAGCACAGCACGTCGGGCTTGGAACATGAGATGGCGCAAGGGTGTCGACACAGGTTGCGTCCCACACCAGAGGCCTACCCATCTTCCAAGGCAACAACGTCATGCCATCTGGTCTCTTCCCATCGTCACGAATATATATTTAATGAAGACGGTAAAAAAAAAAAAACTAACATATTTTGTATGTGAATTGCTTCATGTTCAATTTTATATATTACTTTGTTTTTGCAATACTCCTACATTGTAACACACAACATTGTATATTGTCACGAAATTGAACATGAAGCAATTCATATACAAATATGTTAGTGTACCCTGCCTAGATATCTCTTTTGTTGACAGTACCTGACGTAAATATACCTTTGCTGATCTTCATTTGGCTAGCCTTTTCCCAACTATGTTAGGGCCAGCTTCCAGTCTTATAGAGGTATGAGGAACATGGTGTAAAGTTCACTCATTCTCTATTTATTCTATTTCAATAGAGGATGAGTGAACTGTAGAGTGTGTGCTAGTGTGGGTCTAACTGAATCCAGCTGAATTTTAGTATGGAGCGTCTGCCTATCTAATCTCAGCAACCCAGTAACTGGGTAATACGCTACCCTTGGTAAGACTGGTTATCAGGCATTCGGGCTTCCGACCCGTAACGACTGTCAAAGATCTACAAATGGCAGTCGGGCCCAACGGCTTAACGTGCTTTCCTTGGCAAGGAGGAGTCTCGATATGTACCTACCTAATGGATGGGCACCCATCCACGAACAGACCTTGGCAAACGTAATTTAACCTTCAATCGACCCGTGTAGCTGTTATTATATTTAGCGACTGAAGGGTTGGGCTATTCATCATAATCATCAGCCTATAATGTTCCCACTGCTGGGACACAGGCTTCCTCTCGGTGAGAGGGAGTGAGCCATAATCCACCATGCGACTCCAGTGCGAGTCGGTAATGTCACATGTCTTCGAATTTTTGGTTCTAGGACATGCCGGTTTCCTCACGATGTTTTTCTTCACCGTATAGTGCTTGTCTGGGTTAGAACCTACGATCTAATAACTCGTAAGTCGCCGCTGTTACCGCTGGGCTACTACTGCTCTCTCAGGCTATTATCAATCTGCCTAGCCTTTTCCCAACTATGTTGGGGTCGGCTTCCAGTCTAACCGGATGCAGCTGAATACCAGTCTTTTACATGGAGCGACTGCCTATCTGACCTCCACAACCCATTAACTGGGTAATACGATACCCCTTGGTAAGACTGGTTGTCAGACTTTCGGGCTTCTGACGACCCGTAACGACTGTCAAAGATCCACGAATGATAGCCGATACCAACGGCTTAACCGACCCCGGCAAGCGTAGCTTAACCTGATGGCCGCCGGGGTCGCGGGTAGTTCGAAAGAGATACCGTGGCCCTGGCACGGGCAGCTGAAGGAACATGGGTGGGTTTTAGTCAGTAAAAGTCTGACACGCACTCCCGCTCTGCCCAGAGCGGGACAAGTCATTTCATGATTTCCCATCCACAAAAAAAAAAAAAAAAAAACATAACTGATGGTGAAATGCACGTTACTTATAGGTTAAAAATAATAATACTTATTTCAAACGCCAAACATTTCCACTATTACCTACAACATTTTTCATTACAATTTGAAATGTCGACATTTCTCATCGCCATTATTTCGCAGTAGCCAGTTTTTATTTATCGTTTTTGTAATTACAACTAGAGCGGGGCGCCTGCCACTAAATATCCGCAGCTTATCCGCCTTCGACGGAACCTATCCGCGGTTATTACGGGCTTACGAGGTTACTAATAGTTCTATTCTTTCTTAAGTCTCTTGGGTATTTTTTAATAATACAGGAGTACCTTAGTAGATTATTTGAGAGGCTCGCAGGTAAATAATAACAGCTGCAAGGGTCGATTTTCAAGGTTAAACAACGCTTGCCGAGGTCGGCCCGTGGTTGGGTGATCATCCATTACATATCGAGACCTTCCGTGCCTCGGAAGCAGTTGAGCCGTCAATCTCGGCTGTCGTTCGTAGATGACAGTCGTTACGGGTAGTCAGAAGCCCAAAAATTTTACAGCCAGTCTTTCCAAGGGATATCGTCAATCGTGTTACCCAGTAACTGGGTTAAGGAGGTCAAATAGGTACCTAGTTGCTCCATGTAAAATATTGGTATTTAGTTGCGTCCGGTTAGACGGGAAGCTGAATCCAAAAATGGGAAAAGGCTAGGCAGATGATGACCTGGAAGATAGTTTAAGTAATTTAAAATAAACGTCATATCAAACTTGGACAATTAAATAATAAGTATTTCTACGAGTAACATTGTCAGGCGCACTAGAACGAAGTTCTTCAACGCGAAAGACGCGGAAGAAATCGACTGGGAGAAATCGTCACGTAACGAAAAAGCGTTATGCCATCAGTTTCAAGTGTCAAAAGTTTTGGTTTTGACAATTTTGACTTGAAACTTGAGCCCATTATCTCTATTAATACATAATATAGAGCGAAAGGAACTTCGTTCCAACCGGGTGTCCCACGACACCTCCCGGCTTTTTTTTTTTGTTAATTCTTATAATTCTTAAAAAAAAATAAGAAAGAAATGTCAACATTTCGTACGTAAGAACTAAAAGAATTAAAAAGTAAAAAAAAAAAAGCAAAGAAAAGACGAAAGACTAAAAACTATCTTCGAAGATAGTTTAAAGTATTTACCGTATAATGGGGTTACTTTGATACTACGGGGGTTACTTTGATAACAACTTTCGACTTACGAGAAACTAATTTTATTCGGTGTGTGAATAAGGTTTTGTTGGTGTACCTGTTACTGGGCACTTTAAAGTGAGAAAAACTTTTGATGCCTCCAAAAATCGATACCTATAGATTTTTTCATAAGACGAAAGTTGTTATCAAAGTAACACCATTCTATCAGTTTAATTAGAACACCCTGTACATTTAACCAGTCAACTGTTGAAAAACCTTCTCCAGTCCGCGGCCATTATATTCATATTTGTGTCGAAGACTTCTCCAGTCCACGCGGCTCTGACTACTTTTTAATTACGTTATTATGTTAATAACCTGTTTCTTTACTGCTCTAACTTGGACAAAGAAAGGTTAACAGGATCCTCTAAATGATCCTCTAAATGCTATTCTATTCTATTCTATTCTATTGTTCATTCAATTTCCTTCTCTCTGTATCGGGCTAATCTTGGCATTTGCCTCAAAGAAACATATGCACAATACTAGCTTTTGTTACTAACTGCAAGATCAAAAGGCTTAGTTTCCTATGCTCATTGTTTGTTGGAGATTTCAGATATTTCAGTGAACGTTTTGTCCACAATGTTTTCTGTACCTACCCTATCAATTATCACTTTGGAATGTACCAGATTTCGATCTCTGAAGGATGTGAACCCTCCGGTTATATGTTAAGATGGCAATATTTACATATTTCCCACAAAGGATTCAATGATTTTTATATTTTCAGAGTTTATCATTAATATACTTTGAGCCTACAGGTGCTGTACGTACACTGTGCTAAAAACAGTTTTCAATAACAAAGTGTCTATACAGTCCCATACAAATAAATAAAATACCACAAAAAAAAAAAAAACAAACCACAGTGTATTACTCGGTCACAAAAGGGAACTTGTTCTAAAAATACAATGGGACCGCTACAATGGAGGCCACTCGCGTTTCATTGTTCCATATGAGGCCTTTGCACATGAGTAGAATCGCGACAGAGCTAAGCCTCCTATGGCTCATTCTAGTCATGACATCACATCATCCACAGTCTTTTTCGTCCCATCTGCATCGCATGCCTTTTTACTTCACTTTTCCTATTATTCCTTATTTTATGCCAATCAATCAATTAATCTGCCTAGCCTTTTCCCAACTATGTTGGGGTTGGCTTCCAGTATAACCGGATACAGCTGAATACCAGTATTTTACATGAAGCGACTGCCTATCTGACCTCCACGTAACTGGGTAATACGATACTCCTTGGTAAGACTGGTTGTCAGACTTCCGGGCTTCTGACGACCCGTAACCACTGTCAAAGATCCACGAATGAAGGCCGGGACCAACGGCTTAACGTGCTTTCCGAGGCATGGAGGAGTCTCGGTATGTAAAGATGGTCACCCATCCACGGACCTTACGGTTAACCTGATGGATCGACCCGTGCGGCTGTTATTACTTACTTAGCCACGAGCTCCTCTATTTTTAATCGACGAAAAAAAAGGAGGAAGTTCTCAATTCGACAGGTTAGTTCCCGTTGTCCCCGTACGCAGTGTCCCCGTCCTTCGGGGACAGCGGTACTTCAATTAAATATTTAAAAATACTTCCCGTTGTCCTCGTACACTGTCCCCGTTTTTTTCTTTTTTGTGTAGTATTATGTGTGAGTGGCATCTTTTACCCATCAAACAAAGTTTTTTATTTGGTATTTAATCAAATGATTTATTACAGCAAACAATCTTTAGACAATAAACATTTGGTCTTTTTGGTCAAATGATTTGTTATGACAAAAAATATATAGGTTAGGTTAGGTTAAAACTGTGACCTTCTATGCACGAGCCGAGCGAGCGAAGCGAGCGGTGCCGCGGTAGCGGCCGGCGAGTGCCAGAAACGACTAGATTTTAAAGAAAAAAAAAATGTGGAAAAAAAGAGATTATTTTTAACAGGCTATCAAGAACCGAACTAGTTAGTTAGAGGACAACGACTCGTGAAAAGTTTGCTTCCCGTTGTCCCCGTTAGCCGAATGTACGTTATGGGGACAGCGGGAAATACATTTAATCACGTCCCGCTGTCCCCGTGAAGGGGATATGGCATACGGGGACAACGGGAATAAACCTTCAATCGCACCGCTATTTACACGACTACGTGGAAAAACGTATGTGTGCATTCAAAGGACACCGAAAGACAAGGATACACGTTTATGAACGCGTTGAGAGTGGACGAACCGGCTCAGTGAGATGTAGACCTAAAGTCCTATTATCTTAGGTATTTTAGGTACGTCTGATTTTGCTTCATTCAGAGGAGCTCGTGGCTAAGTAATAACAGCCGCACGGGTCGATCCGTCAGATAGGCAGTCGCTCCATGTAAAATAATGGTATTCAGCTGCATCCGGTTAGACTGGAAGCCGACCCCAACATAGTTGGGAAAAGGCTAGGCAGATTGATTGATTTTGCTTCATTGTTGTTGCCAGAAAGTATGTTGCTATCAGAAGTAATAACTGTGAAAGGATTGTGGCAACAATACTAAACTCAATCTGCCTAGCCTTTTCCCAACTATATTGGGGTCAGCTTCCAGTCTAACCGGATGCAGCTGAACCAGTATTTTACATGGAGCGACTGCCTATCTAACCTCCACAACCCAGTGACTGGGTAATACGATACCCCTTAGTAAGACAGGTTGTCAGACTTTCGGGATTTTGATGACCCGTAACGACAGTCAAAGATCCACGAATGACAGACGGGACCAACAGCTCAACGTGCTTTCCGAAGTACGGAGGAGTCTCAGTATGTAAAGGTGGTCAACCATCCACGGACCAACCCCGGCAAGCGTAGCTAAACCTGATGGATCGACCCGTGCGGCTGTTATTACTTAGCCACGAGCTCCTCTGAATGAAGCAAAATCAGACGTACCTAAAATACCTAAGATAATAGGACTTTAGGTCTACATCTCACTGAGCCGGTTCGTCCACTCTCAACGCGTTCATAAACGTGTATCCTTGTCTTTCGGTGTCCTTTGAATGCACACATACGTTTTTCGGACGACGCTGTAAAAAGTTATGCGTGGTATACATAAAAAAAAAAAAAAAAAACATACGTGTCGAATGGTTTATTCCCGTCGTCCCCGTTTGCCATATCCCCTTCACGGGGACAGCGGGACGTGATTAAATGTATTTCCCGCTGTCCCCATAATGTACATTCGGCTAGATCTTTGTCAGCTATCTACTCAAGTGACAGTAACGTAGCACATGAGAACAGCAGAAAAATATATCAACACGTTATTTTATATAAGCTGTGTGATGTTTGAATCACATTCACTGATCATTATCATTCCCTTAGCCCTAAATCCTATTTATTTGGAGTCTTCGCAACAGGTCTTCTTCGTCCGATACTTCTCTACTAGTCGTCATCTTGGCAGTCACCCCTTTTATATCATCTTTCACATACTCTATCCATCGTTTTTTTGGTCTTCCCCTACTCTTACGACATTTTCGCGTCACCTCCGCTGATATTATTTTAAACTATTCAAATTATTTTAGCTTATTCAAATTATTTTAGCCTATTCAAAATATTTTAGCCTATTCAAATTTTTTTAGCCTATTCAAATTATTTTAGCTTATTCAAATTACTTTAGCCTATTCAAATTATTTTAGCTTATTCAAAGTATTTTAGCCTATTCAAAATATTTTAGCCTATTAAATTTTTTTAGCTAATTCAAATTATTTTAACCTATTCAAAATATTAATTACTTATTTCTCAATTAGGTTATCGTTTGCTCCCTCAAGATTGATATAATGGCGGATAACAGACGCCCTTATCTCAAATTTCACGCTTCGGTAACACCCTCTTATCTTTAACGGGCCGATTTGCGATATTACAGATTACTTGTGCCAATGTAGCGAGATGAAATTGAGATAGCCTTATTAGTAGAGCGACTGAAAATATTTAGTACGTTTATTTTAATATTTTACAATATTTTTTATAGCACTATCAATAGGAGCTACCAAATTCTGAACTGAATCACAAGTTTCAATAGGTATTAGATGGTTCACTCGAGTGAATTTTATTTTTAGGGTACCTCAAAGGGAAAAAAACGGACCCTTATAGGATCACTTCGTTGTCCATCTGTCTGTCTATCTATCAGTCTGTCAAGACCCTTTTTCTCAGGAAAACATGGAGGTATCAAATTGAAACTAATATCAAATACGTAGGTATTATGGTCCCTTGGAGCTCTAAAAAAATCAAGCTTCTAAGTCAACGCAATAAAAAAAGATACGGCGATTTATGCGACATACTCGCAAGTGTTTTCAGTTGACCCAGAACTATGAAATTTGGCAAGAGGCAAGGTATGAAAGCACAAGGAAAGGAAAAAGTCCGAAAATTTTTCATTTGTAGTTTTATCACATAAAAAAAAATGTTTTTAGTTTTTTTTTCTGGCGAATTGTGAGTGTGCTATAGGTAGGTACCCCTCTGCCCAACCCTTCGGGGAAACACGGCGTGATGTTATGCTTAAAAATAGTTTATTGCGATTACAAACTTAAATTTGCAGTTGGAGAATTGTCCGTGACGTATAGCAATGTATGGGAGAACATGTTTTTCAACTACAATGTTAAGTTTGTTTTTGGAAAAAAAAATTTCAACTACGGTAACCTTCATTGTGCGTGGTTCGACACGCACTTGGCCGGTTTGTTTTTATTTCATTCCAAGTTCCACCTACTAAATTTAAAGAACTAGCTGTGTCCCGCGACTTTCGCGTGGACGTCGTTCCGCACGTCGTTCCGTCGTTCACATTTTTAAACTCCCTCGCCTCCGACGCATTGCATTGCCCGCCCGCGCTATCACTTCGTTTTCGCTTAGCGTTCTTCCAGATTTTTTTTATTTTTTCTGGCTCCTGAGGGTCGTAGAGTGATGTTAATAAATAGCCTATAAGCATCCTCGAGAATTGGGCTACCAAATGCAAAAATAATTTTCCAAATCTAACGTTTTGTTCACAATTTCATGGGTTTTATTTTTTTGCGCGGAACCCTAATTTTTTCCAAAATAAAAGTTGCCTAAGTTACTCCTTATAACATCAGATATCTGCCAGTAAAAATCCCGTCAAATTTGTCCAGCAATTTCGGAGATTACCCAGAACAAACAAACAGCCAAAAATTTTAAAAACTGATTTTATTATGAGTACCGTATATACTTTCTTATGCATTTAGTAAAAAGCTGTTATTTTGACATTACAAACAGACACTACAATTTTATTTATTTGCTTGTTTTGTGTTTAATTTGCTTGTGTGTTTGTTTTAATTGATCATCTGTTCTTTCCATTTTGTTTTTCGATCATTGGGTAGACGAATGAAAGTTATCGTTGGATTGGTTCAGCAATGAATTCATTATGTTCACCTTTGATTCATTTTGTATACCGAATGAAAGGCACAAAACTTACGAAAAGTGAAGCGTCTGACACCCACGGACCAACATTGTTTGTTTGTCTCAAAGCATTCATCGCTAACTACGACGCTACCCAGAATCACTACCAAATGAGTAGTGCAACTCTTAATTGTCTTATCAGAGCTATTTCTTCTTCCAAGCAGCTTAGCTGTGTTCCTAATTGAAGAGTATGCACATACGGCTCTTCAATTTTGCCTGTTGCTTTGCTGGGGTTAATTAGACAAATGTAGCCGTGTGGATACTATCCTCTATAATCACACTAACCACACACATTCCACCTCGTTGGCTATGGTTTTGTCAAAACCTTCTTTCCTTCATAAATCATCGGGCAATCGAATGGAATATTTTTGCGTACAAACGGTATCTTTTCTGCCCAAGAAATAGTAAAAAGATAATAAAACCGTCTTGAACTATTTTAAAAAGAAGACGTATTGTTCTCATTAGAGGCTCAAAGAACTGATGAGGGATATTTTTTACTTTTACCTCCCTTAACGAGGGCTGGAGTGATAATGAGGGTCCAAGTGCTTTGTATGGGCAATTTCTTTAAGTTTCTAATAATTCATATAAATTGTTTTGATACGGTACTAGTCTATTTTTCTTTTTGAGTCATATTTTTGCGTTTTGTTTTAAAAGAAAATACTGTGGTATTGTAGATTATTAGGTACTCTAAGTTTTTAAATTACTGACAGCATCGGTGAAAGAAAACATCATGAGGAAACCTAGATTTATTGTTAAGGCGACAAAAACCGACTTTTCATTAAAAGTCGGTAAAACGGATCACGTCAAAACGAGTACCTAGTGTTAATGATTTGAAAATAAAAATATGTAAAATTGGAGCATTTTTTTAAAAACTTAATAATTATGTGAAGTAAAGCGGGCGCGCGCGTTTGTTTTGTTTTGTAAGCGCTAACGCGGATAAAAAACTGAGAATCGCGCAAAAACTATCAATCGTAATTTTAGGAAACTACCAACATTATAAAGATAATTTATTTATTTATCTTTTAGTATACGTGTTTTATTAAAATACCTTTTGTTTTTTGTATAATAAATTAATAATGTATCTAATTTGGGACAGCGCTCCTTGATGGGTGAGTCCTATTACTGGGTTGACGTACGACGGGTTGCGTGAGTTCAGAACAGAATACGCAAGCTAACCACTCAAAGCCGTTGGCCTAAATTTGCGTTTTAATTTAAGCCTGAAATCGCACAGCAAGCGTGGTGATCATCGCTCGTGCCTTCCCTGTCCGAGAAGAGGCCTTTTCCCTGCAGTGGGACAATATCAGGCTGGTATATATTACTACAGGTTTTTTAAACGTAATCTAGCAGTGTACGCACGGCTACAGATCAAGCTATACACATCCAGTATAATCTGATCTCGCATTGTATAGGATTTCCTTAAAATGAGAGGTCAGTGTATACTGGTAGTTGTGTGAACAACAGTAACATTATTTTGGATACATAATTTTTATTGTTTTAAAGTTCTGTACCCGAAGGGTCTAAACGGAGCCCTATTGCTGTCACTCACGTAGCCGTCTATGCGTCGTCTGTCACACAACTTGTACAGCCAAACAGTTGGAGCTACAGTCTTCAAATTTGCACAGTATACGCATCTTGTTTACCCGAAGCCATACAAATTGTCAAAAAATATTTTTAAATATTTTTATGCGGGGCTACCATATGTAGGTACAGCAAAAGGGGGCGCGAAAACATTTATTTACTTACCCCATCGATTGGGGTATCGTTGTTTAGAACTCGTTAAATAAATTAATACTGTGTTGTATTTTGTTTTAAAAAATATTGGAAAATAAAGAAATGAAAAGCCACCAAGCCAGCTTTCTTTTTTTTTTAAATTTTGTTCCGATGAATTTTTTAACTTCCCATTGACCTTTTAAATTGAAATTTTGTGATAATGTTTATTATTACGTATATTTTACTAAATATATTGATAAATTAGATTTAGTACGGAACCCTAAATATGCGAATTCCAGCACGCACTTGGCCGGTTTTTTATTTTTTTAGTAAGTAGCTTGATTTTAAACAGGACTATGGGAATGAGAGCAGTGGAGGCCCAGTGGTAAAAACCGCGACTTAAGAGTTGTAAGTCGTAGGTTTGAACCATATAAAAAGTTATAATAATAACCTATAGTATTTTTCCAGTGAGTTAGTTAGAATTTTTTGGGTTTCGTACTCGAAAAATTTGGTGGAACCACTGAGATACTATGTCAGTAGATGGAACCTATTTATCTACAAACTTTATACATACACGTTAAAATTAAATTAAACATGTTTAAAATCTTTGCTAGAGTTAAATTGATCACGAGTGTGTTCTAAATTCAAAACGCTGTAAGTTTTAACCGTGTTAATGGAACTGGTACCGAACTGATAAATTGGATAGCGACGTAAATCAAATACTGAATGGAAAAGTTGGGTAGAGATTCCAGTTTAGTCTAAACATGCAATACTTGGCTTGAGTTTGGGGATGGTTGTGTTGGTTAAAAACCCATTTAATTATAATCACAAAATTAAAAAAGATTCTGTTAGCTATTATATTTGTTATTATTTTGTCTCATTATTAGAATCGGACACAGTTGTACATACTATTAGTGTTGATAGCAACGGTTTGACATGCGACACGATAAAGTAACCGGAAGTTGCGACAAACATTATTATTCTCTGATGTAGGGATTCTATTTTATGCGTGGGTTCCTTCCCAATATGTAATACACATTGCATATTGAATATCTGTCAAGTTACTTTGTAACCTTATTTTAATATTTTAGGATTATTTTTTTAAATAAAAATATTGTAGTATCGATCATCATTTATAATTTAAAATGTATGAAAAAATATAATATTATTTGTACGTTTATGAAATTTTATTATTATTACTTATGCTATAGTAACAGCCTCTTTGGTTTTTTAGAAAGCACCATAAACAAAAGAAAAAAAAAACATTTATTCATCATTCAAAATCAAGTATTTATCGGCTTTATCGTTTAATATTTTACATGACAAAATAAGTATGGATGTTACTTTTGATTGAGTATTTTTTTTTTTATTAGTTCTGCATTCAAAATTGTAAGTGCTTTCTCTTCCCAAAGGCCTGTTTCACCACCTACGATTAAGTTCCTATTAAGTTACTTGGCAGATTATTTCATACAAATTCTGTTCCATTTTTGAATTTATTCGGTAAGTAGTGGCTACTCAGACATCGTGAAATAGGCCCTAAATTTAATAATCTGTAACACCTTGTAAATTTAACTCAGTCTTATAAAATATCATTAGGTATAGTAATTATTATTTAAATGTTTCGTCATCAGAATCATCTAGTGGTATGTCATCATCCTCTTCCTCTTCATTATGTCCAGAAGAACTGTCACTTTGAATCAATTGCTGTTGACTGCTTTTCTGCTGCTGCAGCATTTTGTGTGTGGTCCTCTGGAAAAACCCTCGCTGTGAAGAAAAATAAACAATGTCTATAGGATTAAGAAATTAAAAAAAGAAAAGAAAAAAAAAGTGTGTGTCAGCTTCGACGCACGACGGGAGTTTACTCCTGTTTTTTGTGGCATTCTGACATTCTATTGTTGGACGAAAACGAAGAATTACGAAGATTTGCTAGCGGCACCGGGTTGCGCCACTTCACGCAGACATGCCATGGTGTCTCCGTCGAAGATGGCGCACCGACGCCTCCGATGTTTGTCTTCGAAATATGCATTTCCGTGACGATTTGTGGATAGTATAAACTACTATAAGTGTGGGCTCAAAACCACCAGGTGTAGCCGATCTATTCTGTAAAAATCTCACTTGGAAACTATGAAGTGAGTCGGCAATAGTGTCAGTATCTAGCATCAGGTGGATGACAGCTCACTTCACATAAGATTTCACGGTGAGATATTTTACAGATAAAAAAAAAATATTGCTTCTGGGCCTGCTCTTGACCTCGGTCACACCTGATGGAAAGCGATGGATGATGTCTATGATGAAACGAGCGTGCCTAGAACTTGTCTGTTCGCTCTTGCTTTGAAGGCAGATGGATTATATGTGGAAGGGAACACATACGCTCGCAGCTATAATAACCGGCAGGTCTCGTCAGATATGCAAAGCTCAGTACATCAGTCGTTCTCGAGGATACCAGGTATCCTATAGTCTTTACATCTCTCGCTGAACATAGGTCCAGCGAGAGATGTATATTACTGTAAATATAAGACAGTATTATACCAACATCAATTGTACAATATGTATAAAAAAAACATTGTACATACTAATTATTAATTTTTTTTTTTTGATCTGAACTATTTTTGAATAAACATTTTTCTTATGAACAATTATGACGATTGAAGTAAGTAAGTACATTCACCTTGTATAATATGGTCACTATCACCGCCAGTAACAGCAAGCCAAGTAACACACAAATAAGTATTAATGTCCAGGTAATACTCTCTGGCTCCAGGAAGAGCGTAGTTGTCACTTGGAACTCACTAAAATTAGAAACAAAAAAAAAAATATATATAACAACACGCCTGTATTCTCCGAAACGGTGAGCAGAGATATAAGGCGGCTATCGCTGAAAACCAGCGCTGGGGCTCCGTTTCGCATGGGGTCACGGCATTATGCTGAGCGGTTGCCGTTTTGCGTAGATGTGACGCATATTTTCCCCAAAACTTGCTTTTTTACATTGTTTATTTTATTTTGTTGTCCTTTGCGTCATGTTTACCGCAAATAAACGTATTTTCTTTCTTCTTCTTCTTTCTTTATAAGGTACTGTAAAGGATTGATGCTTTAATCAAGCCTCGTAAATATGATACTGGCTGACATTCAATCATTCAAATATGGAATATCTTCTGTCAAGAAAACGATCCTCATTTCCTTGATAGGATGACAGATATAGAATCTGGTCAGGGATTCGCATAGAACTAATTTAGTAAGAGTGTCTTTTTATATATTTGATCTGAAGCTTAAAATACAGAGGCCATCAGCCCCATAATAACAAGAGTCCCTCTCGTATTATTTAGTAGTTCAGTAAATCTCCTACTGTGAGGTTCGAGACCTCACAGTACACCCACACAACGCAGGTAGTTTACATGTATTCAAACTCAAACTCAAAGCATTTATTTCGAATAAAACAAATGTAGGCACTTTTGAATTACCAAGGGGTCTGTTAGTCAGAAAGATGAAGCTAGTTGCCCATTCCAAAGCGTAGTAGGATACCGTTACAAAATATTGGTTACCTCATTCATGTTGAAATTATACATGTGAGAACGATGCAGACCGATAAAAGCGTCCGTAATATTAGGTTGGGGAAAAAGTCTTTTCGCATTATAGTATGTATGAACTTAAAATAAAATCTTTTTGGCTATACTATTTGTATCTGGCTGGTTTTGGTATCATTGAAAGTTTAAATTTTAAAGAACATAATTCCAAATTCAAATTAGGAAAATGTGTGATTTTCATTTGTTTTTCGTACTGTCAAGATGAGTGAATCTAATGAAGAAATTCGATACATTTTAAAATTTTACTACAAAAAAGGTAAAAATGCAACGCAAGCCGCGAAAAAAATTTGCGATGTTTATGGACCCAGTGCAATGTCTGTGAGAGTAGCACAAATTTGATTTAAGCGTTTTCAATCCGGAAATTTTGATGTCAAAGATGCACGTCGCTCTGGTCGCCCTATTACGGCTAAAATGGCTGCCATTTTTGAAAAAGTGGAGCAAGATCGGCATATCAGTAGTTACGACGTAGCTGAAGAACTGGGAATTGACCACAAAATAGTTTTGGCACATTTGAAAAACACTAGGTACACAAAAAAGCTCGATATTTGGGTACCTCACGAGCTCACTGAAAGAAACCTAATGAACCGTGTACTCATTTGTGATTCTTTATTACGACGTAATGAAACCGAACCATTTTTGAAGAAGCTGATAACTGGTTATGAAAAGTGGATCACGTACGACAAGAACGTGCGAAAAAGATCGTGGTCAAAGGCCGGTCAGGCTTCACAGACTGTGGCGAAACCCGGGTTAACTCGCAACAAGGTGATGCTGTGTGTGTGGTGGGATTGGAAGAGCATTATTCATTATGAGCTGTTACCACCAGGCAGGACCATCCATTTTGAACTCTACTGCGAATAACTGATGAGATTAAAGCAAGAAGTTGAGAGAAAGCGGCCGGAATTAATCAACAGAAGGGGTGTGGTTTTTCATCATGATAACGCTAGACCTCACACATCTTTAGCCACTCAGCAAAAATTAAGAGAGTTTGGCTGGGAGGTGTTAATGCATCCGCCGTATAGTCCTGACCTTGCACCTTCAGATTTCCACCTGTTTCGGTCTCTTCAGAATTCTTTAGGCAGTGTCAGGTTAACGTCACGAGAGGACTGCCAAAACCACTTGTCGCAGTATTTTGATCAGAAGTCCCAAAATTTCTTTAGCAATGGGATCATGTCCCTACCTACAAGATGGCAAAAAGTTATCGAACAAAATGGTAGCTAAATACTTTAGATAAATGTAAATAATGTATATTAAAAAATGTTTTGAATTTTCTTAAAAAATGCGAAGAAACTTTTTCCCCAACCTATTATAAATATGGAAAATTAAAATAGGCCAAGTGCGAGTCGGACTTGCACACGAAGGGTTCCGTACCATAAATGTTTAACAATCGCTAAGATATCTTTGTATTTCATAATGATACTGTGATTTACGAGGTTATTTTTTGCAGTTGCAGAAAATCGCCCATATTTAAACAAAACACCTAATGACGCGGCGTTTTTAGTATTTTTTTATTAAATACAGTATATGGTACGCACGGCTACAGATCAATCTATACATTTCCAGTATAAGCTGATCTCGCATTGTATAGGATTTCCTTACAATGAGAGGTCAGTGTAAACTGGAAATGTATATATGCTTGATGTGTAGCCGTGTGTACATGAACTACAGAAGTTTCAAATTCCTAACTGGTTTAAATGTTGCGATAGAGCTCGTACAAAAATAGTCTAAAATTGGATCTTTTTACGGCTACTATTTCTTCATTTTTGAAGATAAAAGAAATAAAAAATATACTCGATGAGATCGAGACAATGAAAAAAAAATTACCATAAAAATATTTTTTTTTTTTCAAAATTAATAGTTTATTGTATGAGTTTCATTTTTGATAGTCGTAATAGAAATACACAATTTGTGAAAATTTCAACTGTCTACCTATTACTTTTCGTTCCTGAGATACAGCCCTGTGACAGACAGACGGACGGACGGAAGGTTGGACGGACTGACAGCGGAGGCTTATAGTAATAGGGTTCCGTTTGGTACTCTTCGGTTACGGAACCCTAAAAACAATTCCAAAATTAAATTAAATTCAAATAAGGCGTGGCAGCTAAGATATGACCAGTCCTTATTGACGGGGCGCCTGTGCACGAACCTGACGCATGGATTAGCACCATTCTGCTCAAAGCTAAATGATCTAACACACACGCCACCATCAGATAATATAGGGGCGAGCCTATTGCCATTTTCAAGGCAAATAAAATCCAGACTACAAGCTGCGAGATTCTTAACGCAAAAAACAATATAATGTTTAATATACATTAAGATTTTGCTTCACCTAGAAATCGAACTTATGCTTAGCTTTCGCTCTCGCGACCAAAAGACCGAGGAGGCAGTCAATTTTTTTCTGCCCGCGACTTCGTCCGCGTGAAATTTCTGGCCCCCGGACTCACCCCGTCGCATCGCGTCGCCTGCCCGCGCTATTACTTCGTTTTTGCTTAGCGTTCTTTATGACCTTTTTTTCTTTTTGCTTGGCTCCTAAGGTAGCGTGATGTTAAACAGCCACCTCAAGCAACCTTTTTCAAGAATTGGGCTATCAAATGCAAAAAGAATTTTTCAAATCCGACTGGTAGTTCCAGAGATTAGCGCGTTCAAACAAACAAATAAACTCTCAAGGTTTAGATATACTCGTAGATTGAATTTAGAAAACATAGTAAACAATAAAATTATAGATTTATTTAGGTAATACTTACGTAAACTTATATTTGTTACGGACAAGTAGGAATGTGGTAGCATTGTATGTAATGTTTTCCTTGAGATAATTTCCTGGAAAATAACAATGTAAGTAAGTAAATGAAAAAAAGAAAAATGCATTTAGTTATATAGGTAACTTTCATAAAACACTTAACAGCTTCTGAAGTCGGAGTTTTCAATTCTTCAATGCACTTTAGCTTTACACCGACTTCAGAAGCTGTTAAGTGTTTTATGAAAGTTATGTTATTAGTTTTTGGTTTTGAAGTCGGTTTTTTACTTTTTTTAAAGTAAATTTAATAATTCCTACTTTTTTTTAAGCCAGTCGTTACTGCTTATCTGGATATTGTGATTCTATAGGATCCTAAGTATAGAAAAAAAATATTATATTTACCTTCTTTGCTGAGGTCCATTTGTAATGATACATAAACTGCGTAAGAAACTTTGGCTGGCACTGACCAAACGCATTTAAGTACACTCGAGTTAACTTGTCCACATCCACTTATATTGCCTGTAAAGTTGGCCTGGAAAATTAAAAATGTAGAGCTTTTAGATAAGGAACATTCATAATATGAATCGCAAAACATCGTAATCGCATCTGCATCGTATCGCAAATGTTGATTTTTTTTTATTATTTTTTATTATTGTTATTTTAATCTGCTGTTATTATTTTGTGTGCCTTTTCTTTCTTTCTTTTCTTAATATGATTTCAGATTAATAAAATAATAGGTTATTTTAATATTTCTTAGTCCGATGGGACGACTGGAGAGAGATAAGGCGCAGGACCAACGGTAACGCATGCGCACTGAGGCACAGGGGTATCACACCGCCAACTTCCAAACTCCGGACTGCTACTGAGAAATTAATTATGGAAAAACTCAATAACACTTTGCCGGACCTGGGAATTGAACACCAATTGGAACCCAGGACACCCGCTCAACAGACGCCTTGCGACGACGAGACCGGAGGGCAACGGGGGCACGATTATGAGGTTGGTCCCATGGAGAAAGTTGTTCAGGTTGATGATCTGTACCACAGCCTTAAATTTGACGACACCTTTCTGTTACATGTTGTATAAAAAGACTTGCCTTTTCTGGTCTTCTTATATAAACTACTGTAGCTGACGAGTCTGAAGGTCCAAGATTGGTGATCTGAAATTATGATAAAATATTTTCATTCAAGTGGTAAAATGAAAATCATTAGCTCATCAAACTTCTCAAACGTCGGACGTACACCAAGTGTACGTAAGTAGAAAACTTTATATAATTATGTAGGCGTTTATCATATACTGGATGACTTTTTTTACCGTCTTGAAAAAAATTGGATATATTAGGTGAACGGAGTAGAAGCCTAGTTTTTTTTTTAATAGCTTAGTCAGAAAAAAATATCTAAGTATCAATAAATACTACAAAATTCGATGTAAACTTTTCATTTTAGAACAATAAAAACAAAAATTTTGAAAAAAAAATATAAATCCTTTAAAAATATTGAAATTTAAATCATATGCTGCTTAGATTTGAATTTTTATTTTTTATTTTAAAAAAAAAACGTTAGGTATGCCATAGGCTTACTCCGTTCACCTATTACAGCCAATTTTTTTCAAGACGGTAAAAAAGGTCATCCGATGGCGATCGCGGGCTTACAGTAGATGTGAACCTATGGGGTTCGGTTGACATTCGAGCACACATTGATATGAACCTATGGGGTTCAGAAGTATATAAATAACTTTTGACGACGTTTGACGGGTTCAAAATTTACTACGGGCAAAATGCTTTGCCTGACCCGGGGGTCGAACCCAGCACCCTACGACTTTACAATCGCGCTTGCAACCTACGTAAAACCATAAAGAGGTACTTACTTGGAAATAGTGTTTGAACGTAACATTTGCAGCAGCAGCTAAATTGTCTCTTGAAACAATTAATGTTGAATTTAGCATTGCTCTCCTAAAACAAACGCAATACTCATTAGTGTAATCCTAACTAATGTTATAAATGCGCAAGTGAGTTTGTTTGTTACGCTTTCACGCTAAAATGGCTGAACCAATTTTGATAAAATTTGGTATGGAGGTATCTGACACCCTGCACTAACACATAGGTTTCTTTATCCTGGTATATGCGGGTGAACCCGCGGGAAGCAGCTAATTATCAAACATTATGGCAGAACTATCAAATTTTTATGACCTACCATGATTGTAACAACATCGGCCGTAGTTTCAACTGGAGTATGTATGAGTACTGGGTTATTTTGGCGAATACATAATTTCGAGCCCTACCAATTGCGCAAAATTTTAGCAAAATCAGATTATTAGTTACTAGCGACCCGGCCTTACTTCGCACGGTTTTTACCACTTGACAAAACAAGAAAGTTTCTATATTATATATAAATTAAATGTTAATGTTAATACCTATATTTTTTTTATATGATAGTGAAAACAGCATCAAAATCCGTTGCTAGTTTAACAACACGGCCACACATACATACCCGAAAAGCGACTTTAATTTATAATAAGTATTTAAGACTCGCGACAAAATAATAGTTCCCTTTTGATAGCCCATATCGTTTCATATGCCAAACAGAGACAAACATAGAGGAACAAAGAGGGACACCATCATGCCAAATCGGACTTCTTAGATTGACCAAACTTTAATGTTCTTTACGCCAATTTAAATAACGGGTATCGTTCCATTATGTTACTTTGTGTACTTACCCACTAACACTGAAATTGGCTTCATGCTTAACATTGATAACCAACTCTTTTTCATCATCTGTGGTAATATTTCTGTACAAAGCATCGTTTAATTCTCCTGTTATTTTCAGATCTTTATCTTCCATATCATTGACATTATGATTCATATTGTAATCTAATTCTATCTCCCATACAACGTCTTCGTTTCTTAGTAACGGAGATGGAACATCACAGGTCATTTTCAGGTTTTGAAGGGAACAGGCACTTGGGATCCTTTTGGGTGGCATCGGTAGGGAGATGTTCACTTTAGCAGCATAAGCTGGTTCTTCTGTATTCAGGATTGTGATCCTGGCTCCTAATGATGTGTTTGATCCGGGAATGTAAGGGCTGAAAACAATAGATTTCTTAAATGATTAGGGTTTTTTTTTTTTTTGATGGCGTACAATTAAAGGCGCTTATTCTAGTAATGGAGTGTACTAGGCGGATAATGTTTG
Organism: Cosmia pyralina; assembly: GCA_946251885.1. Taxonomy (NCBI): domain Eukaryota; kingdom Metazoa; phylum Arthropoda; class Insecta; order Lepidoptera; family Noctuidae; genus Cosmia; species Cosmia pyralina. The sequence goes on along the minus strand of OX276346.1, from coordinate 3,850,053 downwards.
TTTTCGATAGAACAAATCTATGCATACTCCATTTTTAAGATAAGTGAGTTTTTGTGAATGTTTACAAAACCAGCAGTGGTTAGAAATAAATTATAGTAATACTCGTATTCCATTAAATTCTAATGAGATAATGTCAAATGTTAAAATATCGTACTTGTCCAGGGCTTCCAAGGTCATGACTAGCCAAGGAGTACAGATCAAATCTTCACCACAATCTCTCACCAGCTGAATGAGGAATGAAGTCTTCAAAGTTGAGGCTTCGGATAACCTCGCAGCGTTCATTAAAAATGTCGTGGAATTCTCTGTAATTAAAGAAAAAAAACATAGTATCATTGAATAGATGTAAAAGTGGCTTATTGCAAGTACTGTCAGAGGTCAAATTATTCATTGGCATATTGACACCTTATTTTTCAAACCTTACCTTTCATTAGTTCGTCCGGTTCTAGTTGAAATATCAAAGATATTGGTTTCGACAAGTCGGCAGTTGGCTGTAAAAAGACCATTGCATAAAAGTTCGGTATTTTAATAGTTTAAGAATCAAACTTAGTTCCAGCTATAGGCTACAGAATAACGCTGAGTGGAACTAGAAAAAGGGAATAAGTGCATAAACTAGCATCGCATTTATCTACTCGGGTTTGTCCCTGGCCCATTAGGCTCCACAGAAGATCTTTCATCACCAGCTTTTAAAAGCTGGCAGCTTTTTTAACTTTTGAAATACTTCATGATGCAACAGGTATTACATTTTTAAGTACACTTACATTCACTTCAATAGATTGCTCATCACATATTTCTATTCCAGGCTTCACATTTACAGTATATTTAGAATCTCCAGATAGCATTGCTCTATTGTACTCAGGATCTACATCAATTTTAGCAACCATATCTAAAAAATAAATATACTTTTTTAAGGTACAGGTTATTGCATTCTTAGTTAATTAAACTTGCATTTGGAATATCTCATTTTTACAATATTATGAACATAAAAATCTATAAAAACTAATAAGTGATATATATATATTTAATAAAAATATGATAAAAAAAAATATGATATGATTATATAGGTTACTTACTTATTTCCACATGTGGCCAAGACTTGATCGATGGAGCTGACACACAGAACTTTGCTGCAAACGTTGTCGTATTCTGTGGCAGGTTTATGGCGTTAGGAACATTGATACCAGCATGCACCTTCATAGTTGGAATACACCGGTATAAATACGACGTTTGACTGTTGTGCGCCCCTATGGCAAGATCTGAAAAAAAATTATGGTCATCTTATTCCAATCTATACAATATAATAAAATAGTAACAAAGATTTTTTTATCCGTTTGTTTGTCTTGGACGTACGAGTATGTTCTGGATTTGCGCAAAAACGGCTGAAGGGGATATCAACTTTTTGAGACATTTTGATCTGCATCACAGATTTTGAAAAAAAATATAGTCGGCTACGATAGGTTCCTTTTAATCCCGGTAGTCCACACGGCTACATATCAAGCCACATACACACACACACACATACATTAATCATTTTTTTTGCAACATTTCCAGTATAAGCTGATTTCGCATTGTATAGCATTTCCGTACAATGAGACATCAGCATGTATTGGAAATATATCGCTATATTTTCTGACATCCACGCGGGCGAAGCCGTAAGCAAAAGCTAGTATAAAATTGAAGGTGTAATTTTCATTATCAGCGATGAGCTACGTTGTTTAATTTCTTTCACTCGATCTTCCAATCTATGACAATTTTCATTTGTTAATTAGGTTAATACTTTTACATACTCGTATGTTGGTACTCGAATAATAACCACTTATGAATACAATTATTTTGATCTAAATCATCTATTTTCCACTCACCAATGCAATTATTTTGATCTACATCAACCATTTCCACTTACCACTAGAACTATTTTGATCTACATTAACTGTTTACCACTCATCACTACAATTATTTAGATCTACGTCAACTATTAACCACTTACCGCTACAACTATTTTGATCTACATCAACTATTATTTACCACTACAATTATTTTGACCTACAGCAACTATTAACCACTCACCACTACAACTATTTTGACCTACATCAACCATTAACCTCTCACCACTACAATTATTTAGATCTACGTCAACTGTTAACTATTTACCGCTACAGCTATTTTGATCTACATCAACTATTATTTACTACTAAAATTATTTTGATCTACATCAACAATTAAATTAATCAGTCAACACTACAATTATTTTAACCTACAGCAACTATTAAGCTCTCACCACTACAATTATTTTGATCTACATCAACTATTAACCACTCATCACTACAATTATTATTTCGATCTACGTCAACTATTAACCACTTACCGCTACAACTATTTTGATCTACATCAACTATTATTTACCACTACAATTATTTTGGCCTACATCAACTATTAAGCTCTTATCACTACAATTATTTTGACCTACATCAACTATTAAGCTCTTATCACTACAATTATTTTAATCTACATGAGCTATTAACCATTTACCACTACAATTATTTTGATCTACATCAACTACTAACCACTTACCACTACAATTATTTTGATCTACGTCAACTCCTTTAGCTATTGACCAACCAAAACCTTGCGCCCCTTCCGGTTGGATCCTTTGAACGTCATTTGTGTTCAATCCCTTGTCATATCCCTTATAGATGTATACCGCCCCCTTTCCATCGTCTTCCCATGGGGCTCCTATAGCAATATCTACAAAATAAAAGTACGAACTGTAAGAATACTATAAGTTATTGAGTTTTTCCATCTGGAATTTCTCAGTAGCAGCCTTTTTTTTTGTGGATGGGAAATCATCAAATGACTTCTCCAGCTCTGGGCGGAGCGGGAGAGCATGTCAGACTTTTACTGACTAAAACCCACCCATGTTCCTTCAGTTGCCTGTGCCAGGGCCACGGTATCTCTTTCGAACAAACCGCGACCCCGGTGGCTCTCAGGAGCTGCCTGGAGTTTGGATTTGTGCCCGGTTGATGGCAATAGTCTCGCCCCATCTCGTCTCGTGGGACTTACGTAGTACATAACTTGTGAAATGTGAATTTGCTACGGGTGCACCTCTGCCTAGCCCTTTGGGAAAAACAGGCGTGATGTTATGTTGTGTTCAAAATATTGTTTTTAAGAATTTCTCGAATTTTAATGAAACTTAACAGAAAGTGATTATTATACAGGATTATTTGTAGTTCGACGTATTTCTTGCAGGACCTCATAGTAGGGTAACAAATTAAGCTACCAAAATGTTGTACCGAAATTTTGTATATTTTTTGTAATTTTTGTCTTAGAAAAATATAAATTACGAAAAATTAAATGATTAATTAGTGATCTTTGCCAAAGTTTTAGACATTTTTAACTTTTAATTTTTTAACAAAGATCTGCTACGGTATGCAGCTATGATAATAATTTAAACCTCAGTAAAGTCGCGCCGTAAATTATTTTTGAATTGTATTTTTCATAAAAAAAAAACTAAAAGTCTGACTAACTCAAAAACTATTGGATTTCGGTAGAACATTTTGGTGGCTTAATCTGTTGCACTTTAACCCTACTATGACGTCCTGCAAGGAATACGTCTAATTGCATATAACCCTGTATACAAAGTATTATGACTATAACATGCTACAATATTCATATCATGACTGATTGGTTACTTGTGCTTCAAATAGAACGTGATACCTTATCATCGAATAATTCTCATAGGCAGTAGGCTGTTTGAAACACAGCTTACCAGTTATAATTATTTTAGTGTTACCTTTAAAGCCATCTCCATCAATGTCACCGAGATCAGCAATAGAGATTCCAAACCATGCTCCGTTAGTAGCAGACCCTGATACATGACCGTGTTCTACTAAAATGAACCCAGAGCCCTGAAAAATTAAAAGCAATAAATATTTATTATGTTTGTTGTATCTGTCATATTTTCATCATCATTTCTGAACTGACGGTCTCTAACGGGACAGGCCGCAGATGTTTAGGAGAGGCCATTTCCGTTGGTGATGGGCTGTACTGAAAGACTTTTGACTGAATGAAGATAATAATTGTGATCTCCGAGTTAATTCACTATGTTGTTTTACTTACTAATTATTCAATGTAGTATTTTGTACTGCCTTTTAATAAATAAAAAAAAAAAAATCAAAAAATCAAAAACCCGACTGCGTCAAAAGTGAACTTTAAAAAACATGGAAACAAGATGGCCTATTTTTCTGTCTCCAATCCCGCTTCTATAAACAATCTCATGCAGCGGAGGCAATGGACTTTAATGATAAATTTATGAAGATGCCTTCGACTGCATGAGATTGTTTATAAGTGGGGTTTTTATGAAAACATACATTTTGGCGCCAAAAATCTGCCATTTTGAGATTTTATAATCTTAAATATACATCCGCTTAGTAGTTACTAGGGAACATAGGGACGGACATACATACAAGCCAAACACATAACCCACTTTTTTTGGCTTCGCCGCAGTCGGGTAAAAGTAGCTTTATCTTACCTCTTCTTTAGTTAAATAAACAAACACAGCTCCTTGATCGTACGGTAGACCACCATCGTTCTTCACATAGGTTGGTGCTCCCACTAGAAGGTCATCCAACCCATCACCATTGATGTCTGTACAGCAAAGACTTGCTCCAAAGTACGAACCACTTTGAGGACCTTTGATCTTTGCTTTAATGGTTAAAGCTTTCAGTTCTTGGGTTGGCGGCTCGAATACTAGGACCTGGGGAATTGATGTTATGTCATGTCCAAGATGACGAATAAACTATTATCCTGCACCTTGGAGATAGCAAGCCGTTCCTCCTATTTACAATTAACCATTAAACCTACTCAATTATGTCGATAAATTTGTTAACATTACAAAATTACGCAATTATACATATTTTGTAAAACGTGTCAATCTCACTAAAGAACACTACTGTCTTTCAAGATCCAAGATTTTCCTAGTTTGATGGGGTCTTACTCATTTGTAGTAACCATACCCATCCCTTATTGAAACAATCCTGATGTAACCTAGCTATACTCCATCAGTTTAGGTAATTTAATAAAGGTAAACAAAAAAAACCACGTGTCTGGTTAACCGACTAAACGTAATACCTGTCACTTTAGAGGTCATGCTAGGACACAGTTGTACTCTTCAATTTAGCAACTATATAATTCGTTGTATAACGTTGCTAAATTGAAGAGTACAACAGTGTCGTAGTATGACGACTGAACGAACTGGTATTACGTTTAGTTGGTTAACCAGTCACGTGTTTTTTTTTTATTTACCTTTATTTAATTCCTAAACCGATGGAGTATAGGCTAAGCTTTTCGGTAAATAAATCATTACTTACTCACTTACTTAAACCACAACACCACACAACCACAACAACACCACAGCATAAAAGAGGAACGGCTTGCTGAAAGCAAGTCAAGTCAGCGTCATAAATATCGGGACGAACAGACTGTTCAAAATGATCTCACGAACTAAGAAAATTAAACTTTATCTCAATTGGATAAAGTTCAAGTCAGAATGACAGTTGTCGTGTACTGTCTTCATTCTGAAACATTCCTTGTGTCATTGAGTTAATATTTCATTTTTATAGTTGTTTAGATCATTTCGAACATTCTGTTCGTCCCGATTTTTGAGCCGCTCTCAATTTATTTCCACATCTGTCTTGTTATATTTGATAACAGTCCCTTCTAGCCGATTTCAGCCACAACGATTACATTCGACTAGGTGCTTTTCAGAGTGGTTGAGAACTTAGATGTGCTACTCTTTCATGTGCTCTCATATGACTAGCACATTAATATGTGTGCATTTTGGTACGGAACCCTAATGGGTTCCGTACCAAAATGGTAAACAGGAACCCTTATGGTGCGACTCACCAGTCTGTCTGTCACAGCTGGATATCTCAGGAACTACTAATGCTATCAACTTGACATTTGGAACAGTTTTAATGACGTTTGCCCAACTTTTGCAAATAAGAATGTTTTTTTTTTCTGCAACAGGAATTGAAAGAGGTTCTTAAAAATTCGAAGTGGGGCTACTAGATGGGGTATCACATTCTCAGACATTTTTTTTTTAGGCCGTGTAGTTTTCGAATTTTGATGAAAATTTAAAAAAAAAATACCGTCCCCCCCTTATCTCCGAAGTTTGCATAGAGAAAAATCTGAAATTATTCTATGTGATAGAAGTTTCCGTAACGATTACAGAAAAAATAAAGCGATGTCTCTAAATAGCTCACTTTTTCAGAAATCGGAACGGAACCCTCGGTGCGCGAGTCCGACTCGCTCTTGACCGGTTTTTTTTTAGTATAATAATGCTAACCGTTATTAGGTACTTTGTTGAGACTTTTGTCTCGTGTAGCTATGTTTACCTTGTATACCCAGCTAGAGAAATAGGCAATGCAATTTATTTTACTTGTTTTAGCCCGTGGTTGTTGCTTACCTGTCCACTTGCAATATTAGATCGAGGAGCTCCAGCCACGTATAAGACATTGCCATCTTTTTGAAACACACCAGATTCGACACTGTATCCTATGACCAATTTAAAGAAACAATCAATAAACCATACACTAATATTGTCATTTAACCGACGGTCGCAAGGACGTAAAATTATCGCGCCGGGATTTTATCGCGCAATGGATTTTCAACTCTCGTTGTTGAGCCGAGCGTTGAGAATCCAACTTAACAACAACGGGGTGCCTTCTAGCGCGTCGGAAAAACACACTGTTGGATTTTTAACTCTCGGCGCTAAGCAGAGCGTTGAAATTCCAGTGCGCGTAATAAAATCGCCGCGATATTTTTACGTCCATGCAAGCGTCGTCTAAGAAAGCAAATGTTAGTAATATTGATCATAGGTCTGTATTTACCGAAATAGTCATCAGGTCCGCAATCTTTAGTGAGATAAGGGTTGGCTATTGGCAACTTGTTCATGTATGGGCCTGTGTCATCTGGATAGAACGACATGCTAATAATTCCACCTGTAATTATAGAAACATTAAAAATGTATAATTAGAAACATAATAAACTTACACTCGATATCTGACAGTTTACAATAAATTGTTTTACTCTTGACGTGTTTTTTGTTAAATCTTATTTCGCTAAATTGTGCTTGTATTTTTAAAATAATAATGTAGTTACTTAGTATTTATCATTTAATTGTGCTTATCCTTATTGTGTTCTTTTATTTAACTAAGTGTAAATAATTACAATGTACAGTACATTATTTTTCATACAAGTACAATAAATTAATCACAATGTTTAAAAAAATAATCATCTACACTGAAACACTTTTCCTCATCAATATCAAAAGTTTTGATAGTAAGCAGACACCAAAACAAATTTAAAGATCAAAGCCTATTTTAAATTCCAGAAAATTATTTTTTATCAATAAATTGCGAGAAAGAAGAACAATACTCAATCTGCCTAGCCTTTTCCCAACCATGTTGGGGTCGGCTTCCAGTCTAACCGGATGGAGCTGAATACCATTATTTTACATGGAGCGACTGCCTATCTGACCTCCACAACCCAGTAACTGGGTAATACGATACTCCTTGGTAAGATTGGTTGTCAGACTTTCGGGCTTCTGACGACCCGTAACGACTGTCAAAGATCCACGAATGACAGCCGAGACCAACGGCGTAACGTGCTTTCCGAGGCACGGAGGAGTCTCGGTATGTAAAGATGGTCACCCATCCACTGACCAACCCCGGCAAACGTAGCTTAACCTGATGGATCGACCCGTGCGGCTGTTTTTACTTAGCCACGAGCTCCTCCGAAAGAAGAACAATACTACTGTATGCAAAATGCATTAGCAATAATGAAATCCAGAAAACCAAAATTAAAATATAATATCTTTTCCACAACTTCACCTGTCCACTGCAGAAGACCAGGAGCTCCAAGAATGACAGTGTTCATTTTTGTAACAGCTACAGATACGCCTGCTTCTCCATACGCATAGAAGTTAAGATGGGTTCCGTATTCGCCATACTCTCTTCTACTGCCATCTGTTACATAGGCTTGACGATCTGGAAGAGAAATAAGTAACTAATAATATTCTATTTAAGGCACCGCTCCACAGCAAGCCACGGCCAAGCTACGTGTACTTTGCATGAAAATGTTGTCGGGATCGTCCACAGCGACGTTGTTGCGTTGTTGACCAACAAATGAACCGCGAGCTACCGTAGCAAACCTCTAAAGGTACGGTTTCCTAGAACAGCGGTGGCCACGTTATCTGCTGCAGTGACGGCTGTGATGAAAATGATGACAGCGGCAAAGATTTAAATCGTTAGATTCGCCCTACCGCGTCAAAAGATAGTCGCGTTTCTGTTTCGGTCTATACCTCTGACACACAATAACGCAGTGATTTAACTTGATTGTTTTATAAACGATATTTAATAAAATGTGTGAGCTCACTCTTCTCAGTATAGGCAATTTTACGCGTGACTAAGTACGGTGAGGGTAAATCTAGCGATTTAAATCTTTGGGAGGCGGGATTTGACTTAATGTCAAATACTGGTGATAATGACAGATTTTTATGAGGGCCGTTATAATATGACAGAACCGAAAGTTCCTAGGAAACCAAAGCTTTAGTGCATCCGACGTATCAGTGTACGATTGACTTTATGTTAAAGTTTTGCAAATGTCGCTAACAATGAATACAACAAAAAAAAAAAATCAGAATTCGTACGTCGTGTCCTCAGTGACATAAAACTGGAACTAGTTCGCGGCTGTAATAGATTTGTGGCAATAAGTTCTTCCCCGGATGAATTCATTTACAAGGAGCTCTTCTTTCAAATCAATCATAGATAATTCAACTTCCCAATTACCGCTTTATTATTAGACTACCGCCCCAACCCTGTTTCGCACTAGATTTATTTATTACAATGTAATTTCAATAATTATTTATGTATTATCCACATGAAAAATCCATCCATCAACTTGGTCACAAAGACAAACACGAAAATGACTTGAATTTATAATAATATTTTTTTTTTTTTTTTTTTTTAAGTTTATAGATGATTGTCAATAAATACACTTACTATTAACACTTAAAGGGTAAATAGCCCTATTTCCTTTGTTTGATTGAAGAAAACTGACACCATTCATAAGCAGATGCTTCTTTGCATAAGGCGAAGTCCATCTTGGGGCATTTATCTGAAAAAATATTATTGAGGACCTTTAAAGAATAGAATAGAATAGAATACTCTTTATTATGCACACCATTTAAACCAAAAAAAAAAAAACCTATAAACCTACCTAAAGACCTATTGATGAATAATGATTTTGTAAAACGTTTACACATACACAATTTTTTCCATTGAATTTTGTTATCATGCTAATAACAGACTGGCGGTTTGTGCCGTTATAGTACTAGTAATTATCTAGGCTTTTCAGTGAATAAAATATGACTGTCAGTTTGGAACTTTAATTTCTAATCAAATCAAAAGTCACTTATTCAAACTAGGGTGACAATCAGCTCTTTTCAAACGTCAAAATTACATAACACAGTCCCCACAAAACGCCGGCCCTTCACCACTTCCTAGTGCATTAGCTGCGAAGAAGAAGTGGCGCACCAACTCCTCAACAGAACAGCTGTCTTTTCAATTAGAAAAACTTGATTCTATATAATAATTTACTTAGTCAAAATAACAATGTTAACATTAAAATGTATAATTAATAGGTACACTCATGCTAGATAACGACATACATAGATGTTGCAACTAGCACCCTTAATAAGTTATAAATTAACTTGTCTACAAGCCCAAACATACTTCAATTTCACATAGCATAATACAATGTATCATGAACATTGCAGGCAGAACAAGTGTTTTAACTAAATTTAACAAAGACCATAATTACAGAATTCAGATATAACAATTTATTTTTTTGACATTATTTTTTTATATAACAGTATGCAAAATAATTTAAATTACCAACACAAAACATTAAATTAAATTATTTGCCATTTATCAGCTAGCACACGCCAATATATCAACAAAAAAACATCGAAAACTATACTCAAGCATCAAAAAAATATTTGTGGTTCCTTTGCTTCTCGCAAAAGAATAGACAATCGCTTTCCTTCACACACCATTATAACATCTCTTGTAGAATACTGGCAATGAATAGTTATAATTATATCATACCATCAACCTTCCATTGGGAAGAAGCACCATGGTTGCTCCGAACCACATGTCATCTCTCAGGAAACCTGGCATCAACCTGTTAAACATATTCTCGTTACCTGAAATGAATAGGAAGTTTTTGGTAAAATGTCCAAACAAAATAGGTACCTACCTGGACAAACTTTACAGGTTGCAGAAGAACACATGAATTGCATGATTTTTTTAATTTTTTTTTTTATTCTTTTTTTTTTGACTTTTATACTACATGTATATGTCAGTCCGATTAGTCATAGTCAAATATCACTAAGGGCTGATTGTTGAATAGGTTGATAACTTTTACCTGAAAAATAAATGTGACAGTTTGACATATTTTCCATACAAAAGCAATCAAACCGCCATATTTATTCCTCTGATAAAAATTATCTGACTATTGAACCATCAGCCCTAAGTAGTTTAACTTAACCTAAGATGATAAAAGTTTAAACAAAAGACAAGCTCCTTCACCTTTAGGGTTTGAGAGTATAGAATTCATAATTCCGACCTGCAATTTGTCCAAATCTAATTTGTCCAATAATTCCTCTCTCTCTGCATGAAAGTAAACATATTCCATCAACAAATGATATACATCATCTATTGCTCCACAAGTATCACATTTAGGGGAAGAAACCTTTCCCGTTAGAAAGGCAAAATTGTTTGATGGAATATGTCCAGTTCTGGTTCTGTACGCTATGATAGTCAGTTTCCTACTTAACCGACTATATGTACACCAAGGTATACGAGGAGGCTGACATCGGATGGTTTTATGATCTACTTTAAAACTTGGTAAAAGAATTATAAAAAAATATGAAATGGAGCAGGAGTGGGCCATCGTTGGATAGGCCTATCAAAAACATTGCTGGTCTGTGAAAACAAAACAAAAAAAAAAGTTTTTTATTTTTCACTTTTTAGTAGGTCACTGTAACTTATCTCAGCAAGTTGCAATCGCCTAATGTTAACTGCTCATCACTTTTTACACAATATTGTTTTTCCCGATGCAGGGACGTTAATTATTGAGGAGTTCTCCAGGTAAGAACCAGGAGACATTTCACAACTATTCACCATGCGCATTGTAACGAGCGTAAATTGAAAGTACTTATTATTGAGTAGTTCTGATGGCCATCTGTGGTCTTTATCATCAGCTCCTCTTCACCCAATGGTGCTTTGCAAGAGCAAATGCACGAGTTACTATAAAAAATACCCAAATACCTATACGTGAGTTTAAAATTTGAGGGTTTCCCTCGATTACCTTAAGATTCCCTCATCAGATTTTGTTTTGGTTACAATGATAGTCCCATTACAATGGTAGGCCATACCTCGGAATGATAGCAATAATCATGTATTTGTACGACTTTGATCTAACCATTGACTTCAAATTTTGTTTCAGTAGTACCTACCTGGTTTTTGAAGCAGTCTGTTGTTTGAGAACCGAAAAAATCATCATCATCTGCCTAGCCATTTCCCAACTATGTTGGGGTCAGCTTCCAGTCTAACCGGATGCAGCTGAATACCAGTATTTTACATGGAGCGACTGCCTCTCTGACCTCCACAACCCAGTTACTGGGTAATACGATACCCCTTGGTAAGACTGGTTGTCAGACTTTCGGGCTACTGACGACCCGTAACGACTGTCAAAGATCTACGAATGACAGCCGGGACCAACGGCTTAACGTGCTTTCCGAGGCACGGAGAGTCTCGGTATGTAAAGATGGTCACCCATCCACTGACCAACCCCGGCAAGCGTAACTTAACCTGATGGATCGACCCGTGCAGCTGTTATTACTTAGCCACGAGCTCCTCGAGAACCAAAAAAATAAAACTAAAAATTTCATACTTGGTCAATATCGGCTTTTGTTCCGTCACACAGCTAATAGATAAGCATTATATTTACATACGGTGAAACAATTAAATCATTAAACCTATTGTTACTCATACCATTAGCTACTCTTAGTATATAATAAATAAAATTATATTATGCTTATCGCAGTTTTAAATAGAAACAAAAGAAGCATTATGTATTTGTATTTCTAGATAAAAGATGTACTTAGTCATAATCGCCATTCTTACTATTATTGTATTATTTATTATTATAATTATATTTATAATATATTGTAATATTATAATTCATTTATTTTTATTAAATAACCAATTATTTACATTTATTATTGAAATGTTTCAAGCTACGGGACTTTCCAGGATGGCTTTGTTGTTGCTTATTATTAATATAACTAACTAATATTATAAATGCGAAAGTGCTAAACAGGCGCGACACGCGATGTGAATCGCACGCGGCACAAAGATACCACTCGTCGCGCGACACGCGTGCGAAATGCGTCGCGTGTCGCGCCCGTTTTTATGAGCCTCACTGTATTATTATTTGTTTCGATACAATACCTGTTCTACTGGATCTTTTCATTGGTGTGCAGGAAACATTCTTCACGTCCAAGCCGAGCAGTGAACAATTGAACACTATTCCTGGTTTGATGCCTGTTGAGTACTCCTGAGGTTCCTGGGCTTTTGGTGCCCCAACTAAGAGTCTGTTGGTGGAGGAAGAAGACGTAAGAAAGTTAATCTAAATACTTATATCGGTTGCATATTAGAAAATCAAAAATTTCTCGAGCAAATTTCAAAAGAACAATAAACGAAATAACAAAATTTAAATGACCAAATGTTTTATTTAGAAAAATTTTAAAATCCCAATGTATGTGACATCAAATGAACGACTGATCAAAAGTTGCTAGATGTAATTTTAAAATATCAATACATTTCGAACCTAACTCCCCGTGATGTCGACCGTCTAGGGTTAGGGTTTCCGTCAGCAGATCGACGGAGCCCCGCTGCGCGGGGCTCCTATTTCTGTCTGCAGGGTTTAAAGGAACCTAACCAATCGAACCTCGGGCTGCCCCTGACGTCAACCGTCCAGGGTTAGGGTTATCCAGCAAAAATAATAATTTATCCAGAAATCCATTTTGACCTTTAAACGATTTGGTCAATAGTGTAATAAATAATTTAAACATTGATATTCCAGACTTTGGTCAGTTGAACTATTGATCAAATGACCATCGTTATTTTAATCTTTATGGATTTGTACGTTGTTCTTTTGAAATTTGCTCAGGAAAGTTTTGATTTTCTAATATGCAACCCTTATAACGTTTCTTTTTAAATAAAACGGAAGGTGTACTGTTTTAAATGATGGGCTAAGTAATATCAACCGCTCAAGTCGCTCGATCGGGTTAAGCTAAACTTGCCGCGGTTGGTTTGTGGATGGGTGACCATCTTTACATACCAAGACCCCTACGTGCCTCGGGTAGCACGATAAGCTTTTGGTCCTGGCTGTCATTCGTGGTACTTTGATAGTCGTTAGGGGTCGTTAGAAGCCCGAAAGCCTGACAACAGTCTCACCAAGGGTATCGTATTACCCAGTAACTAAGTTGTGGAGGTCAGATAGGCAGTCGCTACATATAAAACACTGGTAATCAGCTGCATCCGGTTAAACTGGAAGCCGACCCCAACATAGTTGGGAAAAGGCTAGGCAGATGATGATGAGATGATGATACTGTTTTGAATGATTACGTAGATCTTGGAGTCCTGAGAAATGGAAATTGGGTAGCTTCCAATTTTATTGGGCAAACATTATTGTAAACATTGTGTGCCTTATACCCCGTTTAGCTTCAGCCTCTTTCCAGAGCAACTTGCAAGGAGATGGGAAATAAAATGAGCAACGCGAATGTGTAAACAGGTGGCTTCCTTTGTCGTTGAAGTTGCCGCTTGCCTTGTATGGCGATCCCCAAATTAGCGGTTTTTTGGCGGGCATCGAAAGGCCGGCAACGCGAGCGCGAATGCGTGTTTATGTAGATATTTCTCTCTCGCTCACTTGCTATCGGATTTCTACGTTCTCCATTGTTGGAAAGACATGTGACGCGGCAATATAGACTTATTTCTCTTGACATATAGCCACAGAAATATTTAGGGAAATATTTCCGGCAGCGCGAATGGCAATGGCAATTGCTGGATGTAAACGAGGTATTAGCTTATGTCTGGGTTAAAAAAAATATATTTTCTTTCTTCTTTGGGGAATAAGGCCGATGACGTTATGATAAAACAATCTGTAAAGTCATAGAACCTCCTGCAACTTTGCAAGTTTGCAAGTTCCATTAAACAAGAAAAAAGAAGCAAGAAAAAATGTTCAAGTATACAACATGAGGAACAGGGTGTAAAGTTTACTCATCCTCTATTGAAAAGGGAGGACCCTCTGACCAGACGGGTGTCGTGTCTGGTGGGCAACTGCCCGACGGTAGATGTCGGGATGTTGTATAATATGCTAGTCGCGCGGTAAACTCTAATTGCGCGATGCAGGATTGCGAGATGTCATAGCATTGTGATGCGTAGTTCGTATGTGGCCATGTAGATGCCGCCACACAAGTACTTACCCTTCAGGACTTAAAATAGTAGAAAAACCAAAATACTCCGCGTTATATTCCGGTTGGAAGAGTATTCTTGTGTTTTCGTGGAACACATAACTCGATCTCGAAGTATGTGCAATTAATAGTATTGAAATACATAATATTGATTCTTTGGCCATTTTTAGTAGGTATTTATCTGAAAGAAAGAATTTTTTTTCTGATTAATAACCTAGCTATATTATTATTAGGTACTTTTATATTTTTGTTGGAACATTAAAAAAAAAAACAAAAATATTTCTCTACCACTAGGTCACAAACAATATATTTTAGTGGGCACAATGCATGGAGCATTTAAATAAAATTTAGAACACAATTTAAATCCGAAGAATGAAAATATTTTGCTTGCTGCTGTAAAGAAAAATTAATAGCTCTGCTACGTGAGTGCTTTCAAAATAAAGTATACCCATGTCTGAATTTATGGTAATACAAAACAAACAAACAAAACATGCATGCATGACAAAATGTATAGCAAAAAGTCGCAAAACTGACGTGACGTTCTCTTCCCATTTTATATAGAAAATTATATTTTCGTCAAAATATAATTTAACGAGGTCAGATAGTATAGGGATAATGTAACGTTATACTCGTATGAGTATAACATTACATTAGGATATTGTTCATCATCTGAAAACAGTTAAATTATGTAAACTAACCAGAATCAGTAGATAATGTGTCTCAAACCCTACAGAAGAAATCTAGTCAGCCGTGGCACTCACTTTTGTACGTCTTTACTCAAAATGTATATAACACTTAGCTTTTTTAAATGGCGTTCGGTGAATGTAAAAGATGTTGTTACCATTTCAAAAACTAAAATAGGATTCGTAAATTTTCAAATGGCAGTTTTAGCCGTGACAAAGCCGACATGCCCGGTTGATACCACTTTTTACAATTTTTTTAAAAATCTAATTGTATTTAAATGAGCATAAGACTTAAGACGATCGGCGATCCAGAGAGTTATTACAAACGATGACCAAAAACTCATGCTAGTACAAAAAGTTTGTAAAATCGCTCCTAACATCGAGGAACTGGAATGGGGGACACGCTAAAAACTGACACCTTGGTGTTAGTATTAGTAAAATTATTGTTTAAACTAGTTTAGAGTACGTTTAATGCTTTCAATCATTGAAATAATTAGCCAGACATACATTTTGGAAGTTATTAGACTTCAAATACAAGGGACAGCCCAAAAGTGAGGGGTACAACACTATTTTTTTAAACGCTCAAACTCAAACTCAAACTCAAAGCATTTATTTCAATTAAACCAATTACAGGCACTTTTGAATTGTCAAGGGGTCGGTCAGTCAAAAAGATGAAGCTAGGCGCCCATTCCAAAGCATAGTAGGTACCTATGGAGAAGAACGGGCAAGAAACTCCACGATACTCACCCACCCAGTGATATTTAATCTAACAAGCGACCTGCCCCTGTATTGCACGAATATTACGACTTAACAAGACATCAAAATTTCAACAAAATATGCAAGTTTAATATTAATATATTACACCTACAATAAACCTTCTGGAATATTTTTTTTAAATGATGGTGAAAACCGCATCATAATCCGTTCAATAACGCGGTCACATAGACTGACACAAAAAACGACTTTAATTATTTATAGGGAATATAGAAGGGTCAATCTACAAAATAATAATAAATATTATGAACATTATGATATAACTCACTGTAAACTTTTCACGCGAAAAACGAAAAACATCACTGGTCCGCCATCTTTATATACTTCCTAGCACTCGAAGAAACCCACTGCACTCTCACTGCACTATTTGGATTGCGACAAAAATAACACTCAACTTTATTGTAAAGAAATATGATATAAATAAACTAAAATTCCAAAAGATATTCTCTAAAATATACAACACGTTAAAAAAATCACTAATACTGAGTCAGATTACTTCTCTAGATTCTTAAAAGCAAAGATATACATAATGATTATTTAACAAAATTGCAGTGTAACATTAGCTTGACATCCTATCAATGAATGAGTTGTAAACACAAACTTGTATTTATTTAACTTACTGACCTCTCGTTACCAGAGCACAAATAACTTGACTAATAACAATGGAAGAGTTTAACCCTTATCTCATTGAACTAAGTGTGATTTTTCTTTGTGTCAAATAGCAGTATTTTAACTACAGTTAATTTTGTTGCAGTTATAATGACAGCTGTTATCCATTTTCAAACAGTGGGTTATCATAAAAAAAAGGTTCGAAAGCAGCTGATCAGTGCAATGATTGTGATGATTGTGTGATTGATTGTCTCCAGTACATTGGAACTACAATGATATCATTTAGGCCTAAATCTAGAAATAATCAGCTCATTGATTTAGGCAAAGCCAGGGCGTATTGCCAAGAGTCGAAGGAATTGAATGACGATATATACACATACATAGTTTAACGTAGATCCCATCTATAGACAGAAAACTGGACTGAGCGTTAGCCTCACAAAAGTGACCACTCTCTAGAAAGAGACGAAGCGAATTTGCGGCCAATACCTGTAATTCTGCTAAAGAGACAACTACTGGCCGCAAATTCGCTTTGACTCACTCGTACTCGGTCTGTTTTCACTGCACAACTGAATACGGAACGCTCAGTCCATTCCTATATGATCCCGTCTAATATAGTGTGTCTTTCCATAAATTTATATTAAAAAAAATAAATAAATAAATAAATAAATAAATATGTTTGGACATATCACACAACGCCATCTAGCCCCAAGCTAAGCAACCTAATGCTTGTGTTATGGTAACGAGATGGCTGATAAACTACTTATATACATTTTTTTTTTTTTTTTTTGTAAATACATACATATTATAGATAGAAAAACACCCAGACTCTGAACAAATACTTGTAGGTCGTACAAATATTTGTTCCGTGCGGGAATCGAACCCGCGACATGCTGCGCAGCAGTCAATCGCTCAACCACTGCGCCAACCGTGTCGTCTAATATTAAAAAAAAAAAAAAACAAAAGATAAAAATTGTTAGAGCACAATATAAATCATGATTATGATAGGTACAAATTATAAAGGTTACAGAATCATAACTAATAAGGTATGTGACCGTGACCCAAGGGCTGGCTTTTACCTTGGGCAGAGGCTTAGCGTTGCCATACAACGTGGCAATGCCGCCAGTCTCTTGGGTACTTTACCAGTCGACAGCGATGCGGAGGAATTCTTCGACGCCATATTTTAGTTTTTTAATATTTTTCGTTATGTTAGGATCTAATTTTATTATTTTTAGGTTATGTTTATATTACATTTAAATTAATGTGTGTTGACAAGGTATGTTAGTTAAAAGCTTTAAATTAAATGTCAGAAGCAAATTAATGATAATAAAATGAACTGCGTTGTTTGCAAGTATATCAGTTTCCGCTGAATGATAAGAAGATGTATCACAGTTTTGCCTAAGTACCGTTACAATTTTACTATGTTTCATTGTGCCACTGACCTTTCGTGTTGGTAGTTAACCATCTGCATGCTATTGAAACATTCGATAAACCAGAAAAGGGAGCACGAAAAAAAAACAGCTGTTGTTATTTATGTTTAGGTACCAAAGGCGACAAAGAGTACCTATGTTTACACTAACAGTTTATTCAATTTGATAGCAACAAAGGAACGACAAAAATATTAGGACTGAAAACAAAAATGTTGAACAATATTTTTATAATATTATAATAATTTTATTTACGTCCTTCTTACAAAGTAATACATTTACAAACTTATAAATACTTAGTAGTACCAAATTCTTAACAGATTAGCTTAAATACTTTTATATAACCTAGCTTAATTTAATTTACACATGTTTGTTACCTATGAAAGGTGCGTTGGTACTACATTATAACTTGTGGCGACCTGCCTGAGCTAGGTTAATAAAAACCTGTTTCAGGCCATCCTCAGACTAAGCGATCAGCTGATTATTTCTCCATAGTTAATTGATTATTGAAATAATACTATCCTACTTATTACTAAATACAAATTAAAAATTACCAATTTAATATAATATCTACATAATTATTGAAGCACTTCTAGAAGTTTTTCTATGTCTGTGTAATCAAGTTTACCCAAATATTCGCATATCTTCAGACTATAATTTAAAAACTAAAACCCGACTACTGAAAAATAAAGCTCTAAAAAGTTTGAAACAAGAAAATATTCTCAACTGAAATTTGAAAACGATAGACAAATTAAAAATCCGGAGTCACACATCATGTTAGAGGCATAAATCGAACAGATTACGTGTGACTCCGGATTTTTTATTTATCTGTCTTTTTCAAATTTCAGATGAGATTATTTTCTTGTTTCATACTTTTTAGAGCGTGATTTTTCAGTGAACTTACTTTTTTTTTAATTTTATGCACTAGCTGGATGCCTTAATTTATTGAGGTTTTCTTTTTAATCTAATATTTAAAAATGTGACTTATATGTATAAAATGAAATAATAATAATGACATGGGTGTCATTTTCATGGTTTTTGCGTCCAAGCTGGCGCTGCGAAAAATTTTAAATTTTTCGTCATGGGTGTGATTTTCATGGTTTTTGAGGTCGCTGAAAATGATAACAAGGTGAAAATGAAAATCCAAGGTGGCTGCCGCAAAGTTTTTCTAATTTTTCGTCACAGGTGTCATTTTCATGGTTTTTGAGGTCGCTGAAAACGATAATACGGTAAAAATTAAAATTCAAGATGGCGGCTGCGAAAATTTTTGAATTTTTCGTCATGGGTATCGTTTCCATGGTTTTCGAGGGCGATGAAAATGATAATGGGGTCAAAATGGCGCCAAGATGGCGGCTGCGAACATTTTCTAATTTTTCGTCATGAGTGTCATTTTCATGGTTGAGGTCGCTGAAATTGCTATAAGAAGTTTAGGATATCACACATTTACGACTCGTTTTATCTTCTAAAGGATAATATATGGAAAAACTACAATGTATTTTTGTGGAAAGTTGTCCTATACAACTATCAATCACTTTTGTTACAAAAATATCGTATTTCATATAAAATTATCGAGTAAAAAAATATTTAACATAGTCAAATTTTAGAGGAAATGAGCAAAGAATTGCTTTTGATTTCGGCTACTTAGAACTCTCTTTTATAAAATAAAAACAACAGAAATAAACTCCAGTTCAAAATCAATTCATTTACTGAAAAAAAAAAAAAATGCAAAAAATTAGAAACATTTGGCACTAAAAAATCTTTTAAAACAACCTAATTCTCGCATTATAAACTCGACGCAAAATAAAAAAGTAGTTCATTCATTAGATTTTAATTGAAATGATCCTTCAGATTGTGCATTAAGACTTATAGAAATATAGTATTTTAACTGTAAAATTACGTCTGTAAAATCATGTAAATCAGCGAAATCGGCAAAATTTCGTATACGGCCTCTTAAGAAGTTATGTCTTAGGATTGGTTATATCGGAAACATGGACCTTTATAACAACAAAACATATTTGCCTGTATTCCCCGAAGGGTGAGGCTACAGGCGTGCCACGTAGGTACACCACCATATTTCACCAGTTATGTTTAAGTCCAATGTAATAGGAGACAAGCCTATTGCCATCAACCGGGCACAAATCCAGACTCAGGCTACTATTCAGAAGGAATAATACTGCTTTAAGAGATGGTGGTCTAGAGCACCATCTCTTAAAGCAGTATTATTTAATCTTACTTGAGTGTGGGAAAGAGATGGAGCTAGACGTCCTGTATAACTCCATCTCTTTCTCACACTGAAGTAACATTAAAACAATACTGCTTCAAGAAGTGGTGGTTGGCCCCCAGATGGAAAACCCAACACCACTTTGTGTGGCCCGTGAATCAAACCCAGGGCCTCGTTCTCGCAGTAGAAAAATACCACAGTCGATTTTTGTTCTCAAGTTCAGGATTTTTGCGAGAGTTATGTTCACTTTCATTTGTAGGTATTTTTAGGGTTCCTTACCTCAAAAAAAAAGGAAAAAACGGAACCCTTATAAGATCACTTCTTTGTCCATCAGTATGTCAAGACCCTTTTTTAACCGACTTCAAAAAGGAGGAGGTTCTCAATTCGTCGGAACCTTTTTTTTTTTTTTTTGTATGTTCCCCGATTACTCGAAGATGGCTGGACCGATTTGTATTTTTTTTGTTTTTTTCGAGAAGGTATACATCACATTTGGTCCCATATAAAATTGATTAACTTTGCTTTGGTAGTTTTTGAGTTAGCTTCAATAATACGTATTTTTTTCCCACTTTTCTATTTTGTTTTGCAGATAGTGGTATTAGAATTTGTGTGGGGTAGGTACACAACTAAAAAGTGAAAAATAAAAACTTTTTTACAAAAAAATACAACCGACTTCCAAAAACAATACTACAAAGTGAAAAATAACTTTAATTTCGGAAGTCAGTGGCAAAAAACGAAAATACATTTAACTAGACACCGACTTCCGAAATTAAAGTTATTTTTCACTTTGTGGTGTTGTTTTTGGAAGTCGGTTGTATTTTTTTGTAAAAAAGTTTTTTCTCCAGTCGAGATTAATATCAAAATATTACCGATCCCTTGGAGCTCTAAAACAGTCAAGCTTCTATATCATCCGCGCAATAAAAAGTCCGCCTTTTATTCGACATATTTTGAAACTCGCAAATAAATCAAAACCTGTAAGGTACTTCCCGAAATCAAGAAACAAATTTTTAATTTTTTTTTCAATTCATAGCACCAGTAAAAGTCCGAAAAACGTTAATTTGTAGTTTTATCACATAATTTTTATTTTATTTTTGCTATTAAAAACTCACATTTGCAGTAGGAGAATTAGAACATGTTTGTCAACTACAATATTAAGTTTGTTTTGGGATAAATTCATCCCAACTACAGAACCCTTCATTGTGCGTGGTCCCACACGCACTTGGCCAGTTTTTTTTTTACATACCGTGTATAAATTAACGAAGTCTAATTCATAACCTAATTCACATTCTAATTTACAATATGATTCACAATGTAAATCACAATCGTAAGTCATTTATTTAAATCCGGATTAGAATCGGCACTTATTGAACATCTAAAGTTATTGTAGTAGCTGGAAAGAACAACTAGGTACAACAAATTCCCAAGCAACACGTCTGCCTGTCTATACAGATTTTTGTCTGTCTTAACTTCACACTAATATTATAAAGGCGAAAGTTTGTGAGTGTGTATGTGTATGTTTGTTACTTCTTCACGCTCAAACGGCGGGATCGATTTGGATGAAATTTGGTATGTAGATACTCTGGATTAACACATAGGCTACTTTTTATCCCGGTCTACGCAGGTAAAACCGCGGGGCGCAGCTAGTAGTTTTATAAACCTAGCTGTAACTTTATAATATTAGTGTGATTTACTATTAATAGCAATCCCACATTATCATGATTGTAAAAAAAACACGTAAAAAAGTTCCATAAACCGGACGAAAACTTTCATGATCCATTTCACACAGACTATCTAATTATGGCTCGCGACCCATCTCAAGCGGGTCAAAGTGACACGGGACGTCTTTGGGGTATATTAACAACCCCCATCGTGACACCATCGTCACAGAAACGTGGAAGTTTATTTGGTTGTTTTAATGGAGAAAACGTCCATGCATTATGCGTTTTATTTATTACTTTGCAGCTTCATTTTGCCATTAAAGCGAGTCTCAAACTTAACTTGCATTATAGGAATGTTTAGCGTCCTAATTTTTACCATGTAAGTTAATTTCATGACAATTTATTAGGTTCTTAGAGTTAAGGAAAATACGGCCTTGCAAACAGGCAGAAAAGTAAAAATTTCCGTAGCGGTTACAGCAGGGTTGACTGTCCGGTTTGGCCGGACCTCAAATTATAGAAGAAAGGCAGATAGACAGCGCAGACCACTGAGAGTGAGGCCAAAAAAGCAAATACAAATTCAAAAATGAATTCAATCTCGAATCAAATGTATGTAGGTACTTATGTATAACTGTCCTCTGCATTTTTCTGAGACAATAAATAATTTACTGTCTCAGAACATTTATACCTAAGTACATTTGACTCGAGATTGAATTCGTTTTTGAATTTGTATTTGCTTTTTTGGCGTCACTCTCAGTGTTCCGTGCGGTCTATCTGCCTTTCTTCTATAATCTGAGGGCCGGACGTACAGACAGCGTCACTTTGTGGTGACTCTCAAGGTTTAAAAATTATACTGTTTTAATATTCATTTCGTTAGGACTATCCGAATGAATGGCGAAATGTGTGTGTACTATATTTATCCTCTCTGGCATTACAGGCGTCGTGATAGGTTATCTAAAAGAATATTTTCATTTAAAATAGAGCACGGCTTGATGTGGATTCGAACCAATGCGTCACCCAACGTCGGCATTCAATACGGCAGTTTTGACTAATTAGCCAGCGAGCTCGTTGCAATTGCGATGAATTTATATTCTACTATAGTCAGTGCTATTTTATCATTCGGTCTCTTGTCTAATTGATGGTTGTTATATTTTTGCATTTATTTTATTATTTTAGTTAAGTATAAAATAAACATTAGTTAACTGGAATTAACGTTATTTCTAATTCTACGATATTATCAATAAGTAAAAAAATACTATTAGGCAAACGGTTATTAACTTTATTCATTTAGTTGTTTTTGTTTTGGAAATTTTGGTAATAAATATTGCAAAATAAATTAGGAAAGATGACCATGATTATCTTTAAAAAACATTAATGTCAAAAAAAAAAAACTACAGGGAATTAAAACTGCAATCATATTCGCTTCAAGTGATCTTAATACCTCTGATCTAATTAGACAAATACTTAACGACTCTTAATGGTCTTATGATGTGACGTTGCATTAATGCAAAAAAAAAAAAATATGCAGAAGTCGGATTTGAGCTTTTCATGTACATTGTACATTTCATGTCGCCACTCTAAAATGCTGCCGATAACGTGAATAAAACCAAATAAAAACCGTTTAAAAAGGTGCACCACTTAATTCGCTCATAGCTACTGATTCGTCCATGTCAGTGGGGGTTATACGCTGAATACTAATAGGGGATATGAGCGCACCGCAATAGTACGGAACTCAAACTTTACCCGCTCCCAGATAATATTTGCCGAACGTGATTAGTTCTCTATTCTGATAAAGGTACCTATTAGTTTTCGGTGTATTGAAACTAGATGATATTGTAGAACTTACTACATATTATGTATTAGAAAGCTAGATCAAGTCTCTGTATCTGCTGTCACATCAGCTGATGTTAGTTGTTGTGATTTAATAAAAAAAAAAGTACATACGTAAAAAGCCTTTTTTTTAATAACTGGCTGAAAATAAAGTCATATTTTATTTTTACTTTGTTTCCACAACTTGTGTCAAATTATTATTTAACTAGCTTTTGCCCGCGGCATCGTCGCGTTAAATTAGAATTTCACAATCATTTCGGGTTGTACTCTGCTTGTAATAATATAATTCAATCATGATTTGAAAGACACGTGGCGCCATCTATTATCATAAAAACGTTAATTGTTTTTCTCGGGAACAGTACTTTTTTTCGGGATGAAAGGTATCATAGGTCCGTTTCAGTACACCTGACAACGTATATGCAAAATTTCAGGATGATCGGTTCAGTGGTTTAGGCGTGAAAAGGTAACAAACAAACTTACTTTCTCATTTATGATATTAGTTATGATTTGTATTTTATTTTATTAATTCAAATTTAAAATTCATACATTTATTTCGGCTATAAGACTTACAAAAACTATGTTAGTAACTTAGTAGCTCTAAAACCATAATTCAATTCAAAAATCAAAATTAAAATCAAAATAATAATCACAATCAAAATTAAAATCAATCTCAAAATCAAAATAAAAACACTACATGTTTTAGCTAAAATCAAATGCACATTAAAAAACAATCAAAATCAAATTCAAAAACAAAATTAGAATCGGAAACAAAAATAATCAAAACAAAATTAAATTAACATTAAATTAAAAATTAAATCACAATCATATTAAATATTAGAATAGTAGCTCTAGTCATGTCATTCTAAAAACGTCCGCCGCATCCAAAAAAACTGCCAAAAATCAAGAATGATGGAAATTTTAAAACTTCCCTAAGCATTTTGCATGGACACATTGGCGAGTACCTTTATTGCTAAGTACTGTATTAGGATCCATCCACCAGATATAATTCTCTAATTCGCCCAACGATTGAGGGATGGCCTTATTATTTACCGGCAACCACCCAGTAAGCTGAGTCTGAATGAAAACCACTACTGGTATCACAAAGCGGCCCTTTAGCACGCGTGCTCACTCATTGAGGTTGAATTTAATTCCAGGAACGGTTTTAGAATAGTAGTATTCTGAAATGAGTTCCAAGTGAAAAAAGTTCGTGAAATCCACGTTAAAACATGTTCTCCCGTACATTGATATACGTCACGGTCAATTCTCCAATTGCAAAAAGTTAGTAATCCCAAAAACAGATTTCTATGTGATAAAATTACAAATTAATAATTTTCGGACTTTTTCCTTTACTTTTTAACCGACTTCAAAAAGGAGGAGGTTCTCAATTCGTCGGATTTTTTTTTTTTTTTTTTTTTATGTATGTTCCCCGATTACTCGAAGATGGCTGGACCGATTTGTATTTTTTTGATTTTATTCGAGAGGGTATACATCACAGTTGGTCCCATATAAAATTGATTAACTTTGCTTTGGTAGTTTTTGAGTTAGCTTCAATAATACGTATTTTTTCCCCACTTTTATATGGATGATGTTCTAGTTTGTTTTGCAGGTAGTGGTATTAGAATTTATGTGGGGTAGGTACCACAACTAAAAAGTGAAAAATAAAAACTTTTTTACAAAAAAAAAACAACCGACTTCCAAAAACAACACTACAAAGTGAAAAATAACTTTAATTTCGGAAGTCGGTGGCAAAAAACGAAAATACATTTAACCAGACATCGACTTCCGAAATTAAAGTTATTTTTCACTTTGTAGTGTTGTTTTTGGAAGTCGGTTGTATTTTTTTTGTAAAAAAGTTTTTTGTTGTGAGACCTTGCTTCTCGCCAAATTTCATGATTCTAAGTCAATGGTAATAAGTACCATAGAGGATATACTTGCGAGTATCACAAATGTCACATTAAATAGGCGTATTTTTTTTTTTATTGCGTTGACTTAGAAACTTGATTTGTTTAGAGCTCCATGGCACCATTGATCTACGTATATGATATTATTATAATTTCAACAACTATCAACTACTTCCACGCGTTCCTAAGAAAAAGTGTCTTGAGAAACAGACAGACAGACAGATGGACGGGATGAATAATATCCGTCCGTCACGTACTTGGCCGGTTTTTAACCGACTTCAAAAAAGGAGGTTCTATATTTGACCCGTATCTATGTATGTATGTATGTATGTTTGTTTGTCCGCGATTTTCTCAAAAACTAATGAACCAATCTTGATGATTCTTTCACTATCGTGATCTACGTACTTTCAGGAAGGTTTTAGTGTATAATACATTATGTCATTATTCTTATGTACGAAGTTATTTGCATAAAAATGTACTGTATCTCCGGCATTTCTAAGCTGATTTTGATGATTCTCCTTTCATTGTATATTCAACTAAAAATGGAAAAATAAATTTACTTTAAAAAAAGTAAAAACCGACTTCAAAATCAAAAACGAATAAAATAAATTTCATAAAACACTTAACAGCTTCTGAAGTCGGTGTCTTCAATTCTTCAATGCACTTTAGCTTGACATCGACTTCAAAAGCTGTTAAGTGTTTGAAGAAAGTTATTTTATTAGTTTTTGGTTTTGAAGTCGGTTTTTACTTTTTTTAAAGTAATTTTTTATGATTGACTTAACCACAAAAAGGAGCTATAATGTATGTAGATGATGATGATGTATGTATGTATATATGTATGAAATAGCAGTTACTGTGTGGACCATGCCGTACGAGTAGGTATCCTACTAAGCTATTAGCTCAGAGACGTAAAGGCTCGCAAACTTATTGTTTTAGATTTTTTGGCTAACCAGTTTTGTTCGTATTGTAGCGGAATCTACATCGCTACATACGAACTACGCGTCACACTGACGTCACGCAATCCTGCATCGCGCAATCAGAGTTTACCGCGCGATTAGCATATATACAACGTCCCGACATCAACCGTTAGGCAGTTGACCACCAGACACGACACCCGTCTGGTCGGAGGACCCTCCCTTTTCTACGGAAGATGAGTGAACTTTACACCCTGTTCCTCGTGCCTCTAAAGTATCATAAATCATCTAATTTGTCTGAAAATATCCAGCCAAATTTTGAAACGTGCATGTTGCAAAACCGTCAACAATCTATACAATCAATCTGCCTAGCCTTTTCCCAACTATGTTGGGGTCGGCTTCCAGTCTAACCGGATGCAGCTGAATACCATTATTTTACATGGAGCGACTGCCTATCTGACCTCCACAACCCATTAACTGGGTAATACGATACCCCTTGGTAAGACTGAATGTCAGACTTTCGGGCTTCTGACGACCCGTAACGACTGTCAAAGATCCACAAATGACAGCCGAGACCAACGGCTTAACGTGCTTTCCGAGGCACGGAGGAGTCTCGGTATGTAAAGATGGTCACCCATCCATGGACCAACCCCGGCAAGCGTAGCTTAACCTGATGGATCGACCCGTGCGACTGTTATTACTTAGCCACGAGCTCCTCCCGTCAACAATCTATACGAATAAATAAAATTTAATAATAATAATAATAAACCCCACCGCCGCCGCCGTATCTCTACGTTGACGTCGTGGTGGGGCTTGCGCGCTCCGAACTCTGGGTCTGTGCCGATGGAGTTTACTTTGCCGAAACAGGTCTAGGGGAGGAGCCAGACCTAGAGAGATACGTAAACCCGCAGGGCAGCATGTGGCGAGCTGTTGGGCAGTAGCGACCCCACGGACCCTATTTCCCGGGAGAAGTCTTGTTCCTTACCTCTGGCTTGCCTTTATTGGCCGGCTGGAGTGAACACTGACGGGAACAGAGCTCCCACCTCATTCTTGCCTTTATTGGCCGGCTTGAGTGGAGATTCGCAAGAGCAAACGTGCTCGGAGGAAGGAAGTATTCCAGTAAGTGCTTGTAGGGATCTTGACCATCTTCCGGGCTCTGGGATTGTTCTGAGAGCCGTGGAATACCTCTCCACTCCTCAAGCACCTCAGGACATGTTGCCCCTTGTCGCTACGTCACTATGTGCTAGCGACCGTTTCCGGGGGCCCACTATTGAGTGTGCAAGTCACCCCCTGCCAATTTATCTGTGTATATTATATAACATTGGTCAGGCAGGGGACATAGTTCTTCCATAGTTCAAGGTACCCAATCCATGTAGCCACCCAAACCCATAGGCCCAATGTGTTTTGTTTCCATGTTCTGCAATAGTCCTGCACCAACCGGGGGTTGTCCTTGGGTGCACTTGCATAGTGCATACAGGGATAATCGTCGGCTGGTGCCTCCTCGTCATTTGAAATTGTCTAAGGGGCCTCTGCGAGTTGGCTTCGGCCCCTCGTACGCCTTCCAAAGGTCCGGGACCCCAGGGTCCCGAGATAAGCCAAAGACAAAAAAGAATAATAAGGAGGATTGTTAGGAGGTTCCTCTCTCTGGAGCCCTGACCGCCGGTAGCTTGGACCCTGTTCCCGATACCGGTGGGCTACTATTTTTTAT
Organism: Cosmia pyralina; assembly: GCA_946251885.1. Lineage (NCBI taxonomy): Eukaryota > Metazoa > Arthropoda > Insecta > Lepidoptera > Noctuidae > Cosmia > Cosmia pyralina. Next base: position 3,821,741 of record OX276346.1, on the reverse strand, counting down.
AATTTTAAATGTTTTTTATATATTTTTTAAGAAATATTTAAAAATGTATTTTATAAGAACAAAAATGAATAAACGAAATAATAATAATAATAATCGTTTATTAACCAAATAATGTTTTACATTTCCTTAAAAGTAATACAAAAATAAACTACTCCTTAAAATAAAGTTAGGAATTAAGGAAACAATTTTAATAAATTAACTTGTGGACTCCACACTAGGTCAAGCCTGTCTCGTGGAGTCCTAAATAAGTGTCTGTTTGTAATTTAAAAATAACAGCATTTTACTAAATGCGTATGAAACTATATACGATACTACACACAACAAATAAACAGTTTTTAAATTTATTGTCTGTCTGTCTGTCTGTTCCGGCTAATCTCCGAAACGGCTAGACCGATTTTGACAGGACTTTCACTAGCAGGTAGCTAATGTTATAAGGAGTAATTTGGGCTACTTTTCTCTTGGAAAAAGAATTAGGGTACCGCGCAAAAAAAAACCCCTGGAATTGTGAACAAAAAGTCGGATTTGAAAAATTCTTTCTGCATTTGGTAGCCCAATTCTCGAGGATGGATATAGGCTATTTAACATCACGCTACGACCCTTAGGAGTCGATCAAATAGGAAAAAAAAAAATTGAAAGAACGCTATGTGAAAACGAAGTAACAGCGCGGACACAAGGGAGTTTTATTAAAATAGTATTGTGGCTGTTATTCTATATTGTGTATCTTACGACTTCCAGGCGAACGAAGTCGGCGGGGCACAGCTAGTCATACATACTCGTATAAATCTCAGGAAAATAATTTATTACTCGTCAATTTCATAAATTTATTAAATCCAGAATAAGGATGAAACTCTCAAATGGATGCGTTGGACACCGCTTCAGCTGGTCTACAATGTTCATGACATTCCATTTGCTATGGAAATCTGTTAGGACGAATGAGTTAGGCCGGGAGCAGACATGAATATAAAGTTAGAAACGGATGTCAGAGCTGCTCGAATTAATGAATTTTGTACATACGACGTACGTTATGGATGAGTGTCGAATGATGAAGAATTAAATAACAGAATTCGAAAGCTGGTTTTTGAAAGTACCTCCTACCGGTTTCTGTTTAGTCTTTCATACAGTATCCATATCCACGTTCCGGATAAGGCGGGAGGAAACAACCGAGTGTCACCATTGTGTGGATCGTCCGGAGGACACGGTGGAGCATACAGTGGAGGTCTGCCAGGCTTGGGTGGAGCACCACCGTGTTCTCGCGGAAGCGATCGGCGGCGGCGATCTCTTGCGTCCGAACCTGGTCCTGGCCATGGTGCGGAGCGAGAGTGCATGGGAGTCTGTCACCTCCTTCTGCGAAGCAGTAATGCTCGCAAAGGAGGAGGCGGAATGCGTGAGGGAGAGGCAACTTTCGCGCCCTCACGCCCCTAGTCGCCGCAGGAGACGCCTACGGTGGCCGGGAATCGATTGCCGATTCCCGGCCACCGTAGGCGCGGGCTTGCGGATGGCGAGTAATCGGCAGCTCGCCATCCGGTAAGGACCAGGCCCGGGTCGACGGCGCAACGTGTTTCACGCGCGTCTCAAAGAGATGTCAGCAGTGGTAGGGTCCGATAGGGCCGATGCCGCCGGGGTCGCGGGTTGTTCGAAAGAGATACCGTGGCCCTGGCACAGGCAACTGAAGAAGAAGTAATTTGATGATTTCCCATTAAAAAAAAAAAAAAGTATCCATATCCATACTTCCATACATAAATGAATGAAGAATGAGAATGGAGGTTTCATAAATAAACAACACTGAACTACGTGCAGAAATAGCATTATTGCGCAACGTCGGTTCAGTAATTGGGTCACCGGAGGCCTCAAAAGTGAGCACACGTCGAGGGGCGCAAAATGCATCAATCGGTAGTTTTGAATCGGCGAACACAAGTGCGTCACCAGCTGCTGATAATGCTGACCAAGCGCCGCCCGCCGCCGCCGTCGCCCGCACCTCAACACCGGCTGCGAAAACGTCACACGTAGGTACGTCGACCCCTAAACGTGCCTACGTTGCTATTGTCACCACCGGCAAATCGGATGCGTCGCAGCCTAAGCGACAAGTCAAAATAAGGGAATAAAAAAGAGTGCTCAATCAGCCCAGACTACGTTCCGAAGCTCCATACCAAGAAAAGAGGGTTTCACTAAAGTAGAAAAGAAGAAGAAGCCCTGTTCTAGTAACCAGTGTGGTACTGCACCGAGTGGACCCAACACGCTGCTGCGCCCTGCTGTGCCTAAAACGCAGCACCACATTTCGCGTCCAAATCACTCCACAAGGATTGAGGAAGTCGTGCAGTATTTGAAGATGAAGACCGACTAGACTCTGAGGATCGAAAAGTTGGAATCGCGCCACAATATCAACTTTAAGTCGTTCGTGGTACGAGTTCCAACCCACCATCTACAGACCGTTATAAAGAGGGCTTTTGGCCGAAAGGTGTCATATTTCGACGTTTCCGAGGACGGTTACGCGACACCACGCAGCGAAACACGACGCCGACGTTACGTGTTTATTTATAGTTATCTTATATATAAAATTCTCGTGTCACAATGTTCGTTCCCGTACTCCTCCGAAACGGCTTGACCGATTCTCATGAAATTTTGTGAGCATATTGAGTAGGTCTGAGAATCGGCTAACATATATTTTTCATACCGCTACTTTTTATCCCGGTCTACGCGGGTGTAACCGCGGGGCGCAGCTAGTTATAAGATATATTTATATAATGACTGATAGAGTATGCCTAAGGCATTAAGTCCACCTCTGTACATTTTTAGTGCGAATAGTTTAAATAAATAAACAGGATTTATTATTATGTATTAGTTTATTGTTGTTTTTAAGATAATATTGTTTATTTTATCTATGGGCCTAGATGCCTGATAGTAAAATGATTATTATTTCCTTTATTTTATTAATATATACATACAAATTACATTTTTAAATATTAGCATATAAAAATATAAAAACATTTAAAAATATAAAACATAGTAGCCCACCGGTATCGGGAACAAGGTCCAATCTACCGGCCGTCAGGGCTCCAGAGAGAGGAACCTCCTAACAATGCGTGCCGTGTCCAGAAGTACCGCTTTCTGAATCAGGCCCTTAATCCAGCCGCCCAACGAGAGCCTCCTTAGATGTTGGTCGAGGCTCTTGGCAATTAAGCCATTGGCTGATACGACTATCGGCACAATGATTGCTGAGTCCACACCCCACATGTCGACAACCATTATTATTATTATAACAAAAAAAACCACCTACTTCCGAAATAAAAATTATTTTTCACTTTGTAGTCCTTTTTTGTTGGAAGTCGGTTTTTTTTTGCAAAAATGTTTTTATTTTTCACTTTTTAGCTGTGTACTCCACACAAATTCGAATACTACTACCTGCAAAAGAAATGAGAACATCAACGACTTAATAAAAAGTAGGAAAAAAATACATGTATTTTTTGAAGCTAACTCAAAAACTACCCACTTCAAATCGGACAATTTTGGAAAAAGTTATGCATGCAAAAGTCGTACATAAAAAAAAAGAATATACGTGTACACTTGAGAACCTCCTCCTTTTTTTTTTTCGTTGGTTAAAATACGAAAATGCTGTCTGTCTATTTGTCTGTTACGTTTTCACGCCTAAATGGCTGCACGTATTTGAATGAAATCTTGGCACGACCATGACCTGTGTTAGGACATTTTTGTATACTTTATATCCCGGCAGTACGATCCCGTAGGATGATTTTCGACCTCCACGCAGGCGAAGCCGCGGGCAAAAGCTAGTTATTTATAATTAAAATTACTGTTGAAGTGTTTAATAATTTGATGATTGATAGGATACTCCACAGATTCTGTAAAAACATACGGTTTTTGCAGAACGAAGGTATCAGGCAAAGAGTATTAACGCGTACCTTCACTCAAATAAATATTAGGTCTTTACCTATGAAATTGCCGTTCTGCAGTACTGGCCATTTCAAATCAAAATAATTTTTGTTTGGCTAAGAATTCTAATTTCAAATTAATTTTATTTTAAAAACATGGATTTTTTTTCCAAAAGTAGTCATTTGTTTATTGATTAGTGTTACATTTTCATCGCGTTTCAATCTTTTTCGTCATCATGGATACGTTAAAAATTCGAGTAATTATGGAATATGAGTACCGTCGTGGCAGCAACGCGGCACAAGCGGCACGCAACATCAACGACGTTTACGGAGCTAACACTACAAACCAACACACCACTTGTTATTGGTTTGCTCGCTTCCGTTCTGGAAATTTCGACCTGAAAAATGAACCTCGCGGTCGTCCGAAGACTTTGGTCGACAATGACGAATTAAAAGCGATTGTGGAAGCTGATGATACACAATCTACGGCTGAATTAGCAGCAGCTTTCGACGTTAGCGTCAAAACAATATTGTTCCATTTGCGTCAAATTGGCAAGGTAAAAAAGCTTGACAAATGGGTGCCCCACGAACTCAATGATCGCCAGCGCGTAGTACGCGTCGAGACGTGCCTTGCACTGCTCAACAGACACACAAATGAAGGAATTTTGAACCGCATTGTTACCTGCGATGAAAAATGGATTCTGTTTGATAACCGCAAGCGCTCAGCAAGTTGGTTGGATCCTGGTTCAGCACCTAAACAATGCCCTAAACGAAAACTTACCCCTAGAAAAGTGATGGTCACTGTTTGGTGGTCTAGCGCCGGTGTGATTCATCACAGCTTCTTACCAAACGGGGTGAGCATTACTTCAGATGTGTACTGTGAAGAACTGAACACAATGATGGAGAAGCTGGCACATCTTCAACCAGCATTGGTCAATCGCTCGTCTCCGCTGCTCCTGCACGACAACGCGCGACCTCATACTGCACAGCAGACGGTCTCCAAGTTGCAAGAACTGGGGTAGGAAGCTCTCCGTCATCCGCCCTACTCACCAGACCTTGCGCCTGCAGACTACTACTTTTTCCAGAATTTGGATAACTTCTTGGCGGGAAAAAAATTCAATACCCGAGAGGCAGTACAAAATGCCTTTGAAGAATTTGTTGCCTCCCGTCCAGCTGATTTCTTTAAGAAGGGCATCAATAAACTGCCACTGCATTGGCAAAGATGCATTGATTGCATGGGTGATTACTTCGATTAATACAAATAAAAACTGCATGAAAAAAATTCGTTTAAATTTTTTCATACAAAACGGCAATTTCATAGGTAAAGACCTATTATAAAATTTTAAAATGGGTGCTAGTTTGCACACTCAGTAACATAAAAACCAATTTCCAAATACCGTGTGTTCACAGCTTTATTCCAACTAGTTGGTAGGTAGGTACTCAAAACAAGTTGAATTATTAACGCACCAATTGAAACCAAATTAGTATTTCAATGGCGTTGAATTTAGGCAATTTAATCCTATCACTATATTTACGAAATTCATTGGAAATTTAAATGACTTGATTAATATTGAAAAGAACTAATTACTGAAACCTGTGGTGAATTTGATGTTTAATTAAAATTGACCAGTAATTATCGTTACAACGGAAGAGCGCAACTAGGCCTATACAATTAGGTAACTAAAGAATTAGGTACGTTAAAAAAAACGAAAGCAGCTTTCAAACTACGAATGTCCAAGAATCTCAAATTTGAATCATCGTAAGCCGATGTTCCACGGACGTAAAAATATCGCGGCGGGATTTTATCTCGCACTGGACTTTCAACTCGTTGTTGAGCCGAGCGTTGAGAATCCAATTTAACAACAACAGAGTGCGAAAAAACACACTGTTGGATTTTCAACTCTCGGCGCTAAGCAGAGCGTTGATAATCCAATGCGCGAATTAAAATCGCCGCGACATTTTTACGTCCGTGTGAACGTCGACTAAATCAGAAATTCAACAATCTAAATTTAGGTAGAGATATATACCGTTCAAGATTGATTAGTATGTAATAAACAATTCATATTTTTCTCCTAAATCCTCTTGCTTTTAACGAAGCTAAAAGAGCCGAGGTAATAAAATCCAATAAAAATAATCAAACCAATTTCTTTTCACATCCATTTCTCCCCAGAATAACCGACTTTTTTCAAATAATTGTCCTGTTTGAAGACATAGAAGGACTTAAGTTTTTGGCTTTTATAGAGTTTACGAGATTCAACTCACTGCGATTGACAGCGAGATACATAATGGTACAAAGTGCCTTTATATAAGAAAACCCTTTTACGTTCTTTGAAGAATCTTCAGGGTTCCAGTTAATATGGTTTTGCGTGTAAGAATAATAATATAAAGGATTTTTTTTTAGAACATTTTTTATGTAAGTATCTCGTAGTATACCAATTTCTTGTGTAATTGTATTAGGTAATGTTAGATACAACGCACTTTTTCGTACTTTTCTAACTTAAAAAGAATAAATAATAAAAAGGTATTGTCAAGTGTTATTGATTAAAAGGTTCAACCAAAAACATTTTTCAAAAACTGACTTTTACAATTATATTTTAAAGGCTTGAGACATTTGAATGGGACTCCTATGACTTTTCATCATTAATTAGTAATTAATTGTTAAATTAATTTTGTGTAATCTTGATGCCGGACGATGTCATTGGGTCATAATTTCATAAAGGTTTTGGCTCAAAAAGAGATGGTCCCTGTTTCTGAGAAACTTAATTACCTACTATTTAATTACATGTACGAGTATCATGTGAAAGATGACACGGCAACAAAGGGAGTAACTACCGAGATGACGAATAATATAGAAGTATGGAAGAAAAAGACATGTTGCACCGACCCCAAATAAATTGTGGCAAGGGCAAAAAAATGATTATTTAATTAGGTAAGTGTATTTGAAATACACTATACTGACACCCTTAGTAACACTGTACTCAACTGCTGATCGTGGGTTCCTGGGTTTGGTTCCTAGGCCAGGCAAAGTGTTATTGGGTTTTTCCATTACAAATTTCTTAGTAACAGCCCGGAGTTTGGAAGTTGGCGGTGTGATACCCCCGGGCCTCGCCAAGCACGTTAAATAAAATAAATAATAAACCATTTATTTCAGGCGACACGGCCCATAGATAAATACCTTAACCTAAACATACATATTTGAATATAAACAAAACTTGTGGTAATAAAATAGGCTTAAGACTATGTTAGTAGCACTCCTCTTTGCACTAGCTTGACTTTAAGTGCTGCCCTGTGGAACTTGTCCGCGGAAGCGACGGAACACCACGTCCTGCGGCCAAAAGTCTTCCTCCATGACGAGGGGCAGGTAACAGTTCGGTACACGCACCACAAACGCCTTGAAGTTGACGTTGCGGCGCGACTCCAGTAACTGCACCCTCGGCGTGTGCCTAGTCTTCTGGCGCACGTACTCCACGATGTCCTCCGCCTTAGTGGTGTAGTGCAGACGGGAGATATACACCGGTGTATTCGGCTTTGCGGCACGCAAGCTCACTTCGGGCTCCGCAGGAGCTTTGCCGCAACGGTTCTTATTAATTCGCGGACGGCGCTTCCTCCTATGCACCGTCACGAAACCCTCATCATTATCATTATCAGCCTTGTTCGACGCCTTTCCAGGCATAGGCTTCATCCTTGGAGCGCCAGGGACGCTCGCGGTGACGCTGGCGAAATTCTGTGGAAGTGGTTTCGCTAGGGCTGCAGACACTGGCAGCGGGACGGGGCGAGGAGCTCGGGCGGCGCTGCGCGGAGGAGCCGCGGCGACGGGCGCGGGGCTACGAGGCGCGAGGGCGGGGTGCACTGCAGGCTCAGCAATCGACGGTTGCGCTGGCGACGAAACTGCTGACGCGGAATCACACGACGATAAATCGAGGCCGGCGCCGCGACAAGTGTTTACATTAGACGCATCGACAGGTGACCTAATTACCGTCACACTGTTGCGCAACTCGCTAACTTAACGTTAAGCCTTTGGTCCTGCGCCTGATCACTCTCTGGTCGTGACGGATTGCTTAAGCCGATGGCCCTGCGCCTGACATCTCTCCGGTCGTGTTGGCCGTTGTTGCCGTCCCATCGGACTATGAGAGTGAGGGAAGATAGAGTGCACCTGTGTCTGCACCTGCACTATAATATCTTCCGCGCCGAAGGCTGGTCTCCGCTGAGATTGGTCGCCATGGCTGAAATTCGGGCTGGAGGATTATTAACACTGTATTATTATATTTAAGAGCGTTGGCTCCGTACAGCATTTCATACAAACTTTCATGTCCTTTTTTATCGAAATTAATAAACCGATTTTAATTAAACTTCATACGCATAAGCTGGACACATAGGTCTAAAACGTTAGTTAAGAAAATTTTCGAAAAATAGCGTTCCAGGTAAATTCGACCGATTTTAAATATTCCATAGAAACTGAGATTTCTAATGATCTTTTTTTAATACGACATTTCGAAAATGTTCCTAACTAACTTTCTGACATAGGTATCCTGCTTATGCGTTTGACGTTGTATTAAAATCGGTTCATTCGTTTCGATAAAAAGGACTTGAATGTTTGTATGAAATGCCGTACGGAGTTAACGCTCTTACTTACACAATGTGTAAGTTAGTCTGTTCAAGGCAAGATGCTGCCATGGCTTATTTTTAATTTTAATATTTAATTTAGTTGTTTTAGTTATTATCTTTTTATTACGGACGCTTTTTAACGTGCACGTCTTTCTACATTGTTCTCACATGTATATTTTCAACTTGAACGATGTAACCAATATTTTGTAAAAATATTATGATTTAAAAGAGTGTCCGTGGAGTTTCTTGCCCGTTCTTCTCCATAGGGATCTACTACGCTTTGGAATAGGCAACTAGCTTCATCTTTCTGACTGACCGACCCATTGACAATTCAAAAGTGCCTGTAATTGGTTTATTTGAAATAAATGCTTTGAGTTTGAGTTTGAGTTTGCTGGGCAAAAATTTTATCTCGTCGAATTTCTTTTCTTATTAATTTCTTAAAAAAAATAATTTAATACTATTTTCCTATTAAACCATACAATATTTTTAATATGTTACTTGGAAAATTTTGGTATGTGATTCCTTTTTATTCCTAAAAAAAAATGTTTTGATGCGAAATCAAAAAAGTCATTTATTCAAATTACGCTGAGAATCAGCACATGTCGAACGTCAAAATCACCAGTCACACAAAACGCCCGCCCTTCACCACTTCTTTGTGCTTTAGTTGGGAAGAAGTGGCGCAACAAACTCCCCAGCAAAATTTTAAAACGATTATCGTAAAATGGATAAGTTATGATTTTATTTCTCATCACAATATTATAGAATAAACACGTACATAATACACCATGAGTATAACATTTCAATATTGTGGTAGACTGGTGCCTTAACTAGGCTCTAGGCCTGTATTTCAGGACACCAGGTACTTCGACACCCACACGCACATAATACATTTGCTTGTACCTACTTACACATATTCACATTTTCTAGTTTGCAATCTATCTCCTGTGTTTAGTATAAATTCTAGAACGCTATCGTCCTTTTCCTTGAGGTGGGCGTTAATTCCTACGACACAGTATTTTACTAATGTAGGTATTATCGCACTAAATGTTATTGTCATACTGTGTTTTTTGTTCAATAAAGAATTTTATTTATTTATTTTATTTATTCTACACTACCTATGTTGTATTTGGGCGCATGGCTAAGTACAGTCCTACCAACTTATCTGTGATTTCTGTGAACTGAAAGAGGACGGCATGGTCGATTCAGTGTAGCTAATTAATATAAGGTGCCCAAAAATGAGTAACTTTTCAAGAAGGAAATTTCATATTAGACATAATCGTTTAATAAGAATTACAGCTTTTACAAATTAAAAACAATGATACCTATATAAAAATAATAAAATAACATGACGGCCGTAGTTCCAATTTTCGCCATTTCACAGATAAGTTGGTAGGAGTGTAATAACAGCTGCACGGTCGATCGATCAGGTAAAACTACGCTGGCCGCGGTTGGTCCGTGGACGGGTACCATCTTTACATACCGAGAACCCTCCGTGCCTCGGAAAGTAAGTTAAAGCCGTTGGTCTCGGCTGTCATTCGTGGATCTTTGACAGTCGTTACGGGACGTCAGAAGCCTGAAGGTATGATAACCAGTCTTACCAAGGGTATCGTATTACCCAGTAACTGGGTTGTAAAGGTCAGATTTGCAGCCGCTCTATATAAAATAGGTACTGCTATTCAGTATCCGGTTAGACTGGAAGCCGACCCCAACATAGTTGGGAAAGGGATAGATAGATGCTACTGATGATTGTATTTGTATTAAAAAAAATACATATATTTACTTACATTGAACGCCTTAAGTAAATAGCAGTGCAAAATTTAACATAATTGCAAAATGCAACTATTTTTTAAATTTAACATTGCTATGCTACATTTACAATAAGATTAGACATTTTAAACAAACCTTTTTAACAGTTCGCTCAATCAATTTCGACTTCTATTGCGTTGGTGGCATGAAAAATGGCAGCTGCGTAAACAGTTGGTATTGTAACAACTTTTTTGCCTCTAATGCCATCCTTAAGCCTACGGAATAGAAGTTAAAATCGGTTGAACGGACTGTAAAAAAGGTTTGTTTAAATGTCTAATCTTATTGTAAATGGAGTACAGGTACAAATAATTTTAGTATATTGCAATGTATGAAATAATTATTATCTTACACTAACCAATATAAGCCGTTAAACTGATGTGAATTTAGCTTAACATGGACATGACGTGGACGTGTATGTGTGTAATAGACTGTCGACAGATGGCAGATGGGACGTCCCTATTCTGGCTATTCTATAGAAAATCGGTCATCATTGTTGAAAAGGTCTCCAATGTAAGGAAGATTATAATTAGAAATCTTAAACGGATCGGATGAAATAGTATTAATATATATACAGTGGTGGTGCTTTTCTAGAATAATCTTGTTCTATAAGCGTTTTGGTTAAGAGATCTGAGGAGCAATTCTCGTATTTTTATAAACGTTCCCATTCTAATCTCAGTCTAATTCTCCTCACCTTATTTTAGTTTTGTATCTTTTTTTACCCATGTCAGTAGTAGAATGTACAAAGATTCCTTTATATTAGGTCTTTACCTATGAAATTGCCGTTCTGCAGTACTGGCCATTTCAAATCAAAATAATTTTTGTTTGGCTAAGAATTCTAATTTCAAATTAATTTTATTTTAAAAACATGGATTTTTTTTTTCCAAAAGTAGTCATTTGTTTATTGATTAGTGTTACATTTTCATCGCATTTCAATCTTTTTCGTCATCATGGATACGTTAAAAATTCGAGTAATTATGGAATATGAGTACCGTCGTGGCAGCAACGCGGCACAAGCGGCACGCAACATCAACGACGTTTACGGAGCTAACACTACAAACCAACGCACCACTTGTTATTGGTTCATGGTTTCTTAAATTCCATTTATAGAAAAAGGTACCTACCTACCTACCTTTTATTTTGCCTTTTCGTTACTTCTAGCGATATAAAAAAGTATTATATAGAAACTACTACAGAATACGTCCACCCCCACATATTAGGCATCTCAACTAGACGAAGGTCTGACGTCCGTGTTGATGGAATAAATATCGTGTTACCTACTAATGAATATTTTATACTTTAGATAAATCAGAGTTTACATAGATACTTAGGAACAATACATTACGATGCCCTTTTCCTCCTAATATCCCTTCACAAGGCTGAACGCAACATTATGTAAGTTCTAATAGAGCCACTCAAAATACACAGAGAGTAGAATAAAATAGAATATAATATCTTTATTTTGCTTATGATATAAAAGGCGTTAAATATAAATAATTCCAAATATTTTGCTTACTTTTTTCAGCATACAAAAAACACCATAAAAATAAAATAATAAACAAAAAACACTTATTAGTACTGAGATTGTTCTAACCTTTGGTGCACAAAGTTGGTCACTTACTGAACAACAAAAGTCCTAACTCAAGTTTTGGCAACGGGCAATGGAGCGCAGCATAATAGGCGTCAAGCGTACAGACCGAGTTAGAAACACCACCGTAACTCAACATAACAACAACATAACTCAAGTAGCAGATGTTGGAGAAAAAACAGACAGGCTGAAGTAGGATTGGGCCGGACACGTCGCACGATTGCACCCGGAGAGATGAGCAAAGGTCGTCACTCACTAGACGCCGCGAAGGTGGTGTGACGATCTGATAAGGTTTGCACGGTCAACATGGCCAGAAACTGCACAAGACAGGCAGGTTTGGAAGGAAAGAGGGGAGGCCTTTGCCCAGCAGTGGGACACAATGTAGGCTAATAAAAAAATATATAAAAAAAAAAACTACTGAGATCATGTGATAAAAAAAGACTTTAAAAATTAAGTTTCAATATATAAATAGTGAGAATAGTGAGCTCATAATGTGCTGGTGTTAATTTAAATACCTTAGGTATGATAACTTAATTATTTTGAGTTTAGTTTATAACTAGCTGCGCTCCGCGGTTTCACCCGCGTAGACCGAAATAAAAAGTAGCCTATGTGTTAATCCAGGGTATAAGCTATCTACATACCAAATTTCATCCAAATCGGTCTAGCCGTTTGAGCGTGAAGAAGTAACAAACATACACACACACGCACATACACACTCACAAACTTTCGCCTTTATAATATTAGTGTGATTTAGTACAGCTTAGTAGGTACCTACAGTTCGAACGCCAATAATTTTTTTGGAAAAGAAAATGATTTTTCACAACAAAAATGTGTTCAACATTATACATCTCGATATCAGAATGAATTGGATTAAAATTAAAAGGATCACATTTCGAATTTTACTAAAATGTTTGTTTTGCAACGTGTAGATGTCAGATTGATCAAAAACGTTTATTGCACCCTACTTTCTAATAAAAGCTTTTTTACAAAAAAATACAAATGACTTCCAAAAACAACACTACGAAGTGAAAAATAACTTTAATTTCGGAAGTCGGTGTCTGGTTAAAATTGCCACCGACTTCCGAAATTAAAGTTATATTTCACTTTGCAGTGTTGTTTTTGGAAGCCGGTTGTATTTTTTCGTAAAAAAAATATATTTTTCACTTTTTAGTTGTGGTACCTACCACATACAATTTCTAATACCTAGTGGTATTAGAATTTGTAAGCCTGCAAAAGAAACTAGAACATCATCCACATTAAAAGTAAGGAAAAATACGTATTATTGAAGCTAACTCAAAAACTACCTAAGCAAAATTAATACATTTTATATGGGACCATCTTTGAGGTATATACCCTCTCGAATAAAATTATTTTTTTTTAAATCGAACGACTTTTTAGACAGTTAGGCGTGGTCACAAAAATATATACTGGATGACTTTTTTTACCGTCTTGAAAAAAATAGGGTATATTCGGTGAACGGAGTAGAAGCCTATGGCATATCTAGTTTTTCTAGTTTATTTTTTTTTTTTTAATTCAAAAAAATCAAAATACAAATCATAATACAGGTTGCGTATGATTTGAATTTCGATATTTTAAAGGATTTTTTTTTTTTTTCAAAATTTATGTTTTTATTGTTCTAAAATGAAAAGTTTACATCGAATTTGTAGTATTTATTGATACTTAGATTTTTTTTTCTGACTAAGCTATTCAAAAAAAAAAAGAATAGGTATGCCATACGCTTCTACTCCGTTCACCTAATATACCCTATTTTTTTCAAGACGGTAATAAAAGTCATCCGGTATACATGTCGAATTGAGAACCTCCAATTCCTGGTCTTTGCAACACTTCCACACCAACACAAAGCAGACAGAATAAATAATAGCAGAATGCTTTAAAAAGATAAAGAGCATGGACATCTCTACTAACATATTGCTCGTCTAAGCTGAAATAATGCGCCCCACTACCGCATTTACCGTAGTGTGCGTATACAAATTTAAGTAGTGGGGCGCGTCATTTATGCTTACATAAGCTCTACAATCCTTTAACAGTTTTTCACAGAATCAACCAAACTTACCATGAAAATAATCTATTTCAGTTTCTTAAAAAGAAATAAATCCCCGAGAAATAATACATTGGTGCCGATTCTGTTGTGCACAAACTAAACTTAATTTAGGCTATTACTAACTTTTTCTCTCTATTATGACAAGAAAGGGACGGAAGTAAATTAGAGCTGTCAAATTAGTTAGAATTAATTTTTCCATAGACATTTAGACGACACGTAAAAACATGTCGACTAAAAACACGGTGAAGCGCAAGGCGTGAACTAGTTTGACATCTCCAACTTAGTTCATAGCTATAGCCGTCCTTTCCTCGCGCTGCCTGTTAGTAAAAGATAGCGATTCTCTAATTTTAGTTTAGTGCGTTCACAAGAGAATCGGCACCAATAAGAAGCACAGTACAACTATTTTCATAATGTCTCTCAGCAAACTTTGTGTTTCGTCAGTCGTCGGATTTCTATCAGTTGCCCTTTACACTTGGTGCAGAACGGACGCTCTCAATTGACTAAGAAGTACTTATATAGAGTTATTAATACTCTTTTAACTTAATATAATTTATTTTAAAAATGGGAGGAAAGCTGCGAAACACTAAGTTTGCCGAAGGAAATTAAGAAAATTGTTGTACTGTACATGTTTGTTGCCGCCAAACGAGAGTAATTTGGGTCGAAAGGGTGATGACTTGATGAGTAGGTACTGTCATGTGGGTACCGGCGAATCTCCAAGCACTGATGATAACTCTCCAGTTCTCCACCAAGTAGATAAACAGTCAACATAGTTGTTCCAACCTATTATAGGTACCTACTTATATACACCATCTCGCTTTTCTTGTGTTGTTTTTCTAAACTGCGGAAAGAAATTAGATGCGGTTTTCAGCATTATTTATAGATTTTATTCCGGAAGCTCTAGGTGTATAATAAATTAATACGGAAGTTGCATTGCTTGTTTTTTTTTTTTTGGAAAAAATTGTTTTATAAAACAAAAAACTTTAAAACAACCGACTTCGTAAAGAAAAATACTACAAAATGAAAAATAACTTTAATTTCAGAAGTCGGTGTCTTTGGTTTAAAATTTTCGTTTTTTGCCACCGACTTCCGAAATTAAAGTTATTTTTCACTTTGTGGTGTTTTTTTTTTTTTTTTTGTAAAAAGTTTTTATTTTTCACTTTTTTGTTGTGGTACTACCCCACACAAATTCGAATCTACCTGTAAAAGAAATGAGAACATCATCGACATAAAAAGTAGGAAAAAAAATACGTATTATTGATGCTAACTCAAAAACTACCCAAGCAAAGATAATGAATTTTACATGGAACCACTTCGAGGTATACCCTCCCGAATAAAACAAGAATCATTTGAATCTAACAACTCTGTAAAAAGTTATCAGGGGCGGGTCGCAAGTGAGTAATAAATCGAAAAATGTAAACTAAGCTTATAACACGGTCTGAATTATAAATTACAGAGTCGCTCCCTTAATTCAATGTAGAGATATTATCGGTGTCATCTGACGATAGGACATCGTTGGTAAATGTCAAGCCGAAATCGATTTAGCTTCGTAGACGGAGAGTGTAAAATATTGCTTGGGTATCGAGAAATAAATTATTTTCTTGAGAATTTTTAAAGACTGTTTTCGAATACCTTTGAGTGGAATTAAAATGGAGCTGTAATCTTTTGTACCCCGATTACATTCAGCCTCTTTCCACAGCAACTTGCAAGGAGATGGGAATTAAAATTGGCAACGCGAATGTGTAAACAGGTCGCTTCCCTTGCCGTTGACGTTGCCACTTGCCTTGCCTGACTTGCCGCTTTTTTGGCGGACATCAAAGGGCCGGCAACAGCATCCCGAATTACTGTTTATGTAGGTGTTGCTCTCTCACTCACTCCCTGTCGAATTGCTACGTTCTCCATTGTTGGAAAGACATATGACGGGGTCACGGGGAAATGTAAACACTCAATTTTTAGGGAAATATTTCCGGCAGCGCCAATGGCAAAGGTTGAATGTCTAATTTACGGTTAATAATCTACGGTTTCCTAGAAGAGCGATGGCCGCCACATAGCGTCCGTAATTTTCCGGTGAATGACGTCACTGAAACGTTATATTAAAGTAAGTTGGTGTGTTCAAGCCGAATTGGTCGCAGTAACTCTGGGGCACCCCGACCAAAATTTGGGTTAGGTTAGAACTGTGACCAACCGCGCGCGAGCTGAGCGAGTGTAGCGAGTTTTGTCGCGGTAGTGGCCGGCGAGTGCTACTTCCAAACGCGTTTTAAGTCGAGTAGTGATGCCAATCTCGAGACTTATGTTTTTATTCTCAATGGTGGCGCTAGTTGGCAGCCTTAACTAAATGGCAGATTAAGCTAGTTGGGCAAGCTAGTTAGCTAGTTGGTTGGTTGTTACATATGCATCACAATGAGTGCCTAATACGATGCTTTTTCCTGCTACTTAAAGGTATTTTTTAATGTTGATCATTTAGCTATGATCTAGCTATACAAAGGCAGATGTATTTATATTTTTAACCGAGTTCAAAAAAGGAGGTTCCGTATTTGACCCGTATACAACATCAGTTTTAGTATATGCAAAACCCCAAGCACGTGTCTAGTATTTTTATGTAAAGAATCTATGTACAAAATTTCAAAACTGTATAATGAAAAATCACAAAGTTATAAGCTTGTTATGTTACCTGGTTGTCCGTACAAAAACATGATCACCACGCGGCGCCCGCTGTGCGCCCGCCCGTGCCTAGCGCGCCCGTGCCTAGTGCCGCTATGACCTGCAGTGACTTGTGTTCGTCGCGCGGTGTCCATATTGTAACCTTTTTTAAAGATTTTTGGGGCAAATATAACACGGTATAAAAATTATTGGAATCGATTAAGTTATTTATTCTGAACAAACTATATTCTGGTTTCGTATGTCCGCGATTTTCTCAAAAACTAATGAACCAATTTTGATAATTATTTCACTAACATGTTTTACAAACTTTCAGGAAGGTTTTAGTATATTCCCCTTCCATATGAATGAACTTTCTGACAAAATCTCAACCATTTTTGACGTCCAGAGGTCCTCCAAAATAGATTAGGTAATTATTCTTATGTAAGAAGTTATATGCATAAATAAATGTAGATACTGTGTCTTCGGCATTTCTATATAGATTTTGATGACTCTTCTTTTCGTTCGTCTTGGGCTTATGTCATTGTATATTCAACTAAAAATGCTACAATAAACTTACTTTAAAAAAGTAAAAACCGACTTCAAAAACCTAAAACGAATAATAAAACTTTAATAAAAAACTTAACAGATTCTGAAATTGGTGTCTTCAAATTTTTGTGTCTTTCTACAACATTTTACATAATACAGAATTATCTAGTTATCTATAACAACTATTAATGAGTTTTCTTAAAGACTTCTCTTAAACAAATTGCTATCTCAGACTATCTCGCTCCAAAGTTAGGATTCCTAATCGTTTCGTCTAAGCCTAAATTAGTTTCTAAAATAAGTATTTTTGTCTTCTACTATCTGCGATTACCCGCAAGAGGTGACCAAAATAATAAATCATAGCAATTGCATAATCTCTCCTATGCCTAACGTTATGTGTGTGTGTCTGGATTTGTGCCCGGTCGGCGGCAATAGGCTCGCCACCTATTACATGGGACTTAAGTCCCATGTGTCCCATGTGTGTGTGTGTGTGTGCGTGTTATGTTTAAACATAACTAGTGAAATGTGGGTGTACTATAGGTACAGTCAACAACAAAAGTCCATTAACACTTGCAGTTTTTTAATCTTAATTATTAAGCGAAATATTTCATTCAAATCGGAACAGAAGTACTTAAAATTTTAAGAACATTAACTCGTAACAGTTAAACGAAAAAAAAAACAGTTCATCGAATAATTTTGTGTTAATTTAGAAGATGTCAAAAAGTAGCAGTGTTAACCGACCTCAGCAGTGATAGCCTAGTGATGTGACCGTCAGGATTCCAAGTCATAGGTCTCGAGTTCGAACCCAAGCCACGCACCTCTGACTTTTCGAATAATTGTCACTTACTCACCAGGCAAGTACCATCATCTTTTTCCCACACCACCAAAATACCTACTTGCATCACCGAACCGCTTTCATACATTCCACTGAGAAAATTTCGATTTTCACCCCAAGGCTTAGGCCGCCGTAATATTTTTTGGTTCTCCTTAACAGTGAGCCTAGTGATGTGACCGTCAGGTTTCCAAGTCTCGAGTTCAAACCCAAGGCACGCACCTCTGACTTTTCAAATATTTATCACTTGCCTAAAAAAAGGTGAAAACATCTTGAGGAAACTGCCTGAGAGATATTTCTTGATGCGAAGCCATGTCAGAGAACCAAGGGCGGCATAAAAACTCTGATACCAGGTTAATCACTATCATAATCAGCCTTTAACGTTCCCACTGCTGGGACACAGGCCTCCTCTCGGTGAGAGGCAGTGGGCCGTAACCTACTACGCGGGCCCAGTGCGGGTTGGTAGATATCACATGTTTTCGAATTTTTGCATCTAGGACATGCCGGTTTCCTTACCATGTTTTCCTTCACCGTTTTGAGAGCAGTGGTGATGAAATAATTCACACAAAGTAAAGCGCCTGGCTGGGTTCGAACCTACGTCCTATAACTAATAAGTCGCGGCCGTTACCACTGGACCACCATTACTGGTTATTCACTAGCCACACGAAAAAGAAAGACCTCTGACAAACTCTTCGGGGAACATAGGTGTCATGTTATATTATGTATGTTACTTGTATAATCAGACTAAAATGTTCCCACTGCTGGTACTCAGGCCTTCATTCTGTGAGAGCAAGTGGGCCGTAATCAACCACGTGGGTCTTGGTGCAGGTTGGTACATACAAGTCACGTCATATCTTCGAAATTTTCTCACCGTTTTAATAGTTATCATAGCACTTAATTCACTAAAACGTATATAAGGTGCTATAAAAATATCTGCTACGGCTTTAATGGGAGATAGTATATGTATAGTAGATAGATTACAATAGTGAGCTCGTGGCTAAGTAATAACAGCCACACGGGTCGATCCATCAGGTTAAGCTACGCTTGCCGGGGTCGGTCCGGGGATGGGTGACCATCTTTACATACCGAGACTCCTCCGTGCCTCGGAAAGCACGTTAAGCCGTTGGTCGCGGCTGTCATTCGTGGATCTTTGACAGTCGTTACGGGTCGTCAAAAGCCTGAAAATCTGACAACCAGCCTTACCAAGGGCTATCGTATTACCCAGTTAATGGGTTGTGGAGGTCAGATAGGCAGTCGCTCCATGTAAAATACTGGTATTCAGCTGCATCTGGTTAGACTGGAAGCCGACCTCAACATAATTGGGAAAAGGCTAGGCAGATTGAGATTACAATGGTGAAGAAATTTCATACCCCGAAATAGTTAAATCAATTTGGAAAATAAAGTAATTACTTAGATAAACATTTACTTTATTCTGCTTAACGTGATTAAGTGAAAACAATTGCTTCCTCTTTGCAACTGTTCTGGCAATGAACACTTATTACTACGGGACGGTTTCATACAAATGAATCAATTCAAATTTGTACGTACATGTTTTTGTATGAAAAATTTTATGACATAAGATCAATAATTATCTTCACTATTTTCCTGGTTTTTCTTCACTATTGTAATCTATATACACAATACTGTCTCCCATTGCAGCCCTAGCAGTTATTATTATAGCACCTTATACAGGGTGAAAGTGAATTCATGGGCAATATTTTAAAGGGTCATTGTGCTCATTACTATGAAAAACTTTTACTGGGAACAAACCTGAAATCGCTAAAAAAAAATCAGCTGTTCCTTACATTTGACGAGTTATGCGAGCGTAATGTATGGAACAGCTGATTTTTTTCGCGATTTCAGGTTTGTTCCCATTGTAAAAGTTGCACATAATGATGAGTACAATGACCCCTTAAAATATTGCCCATGAATTCAATTTCACCCTGTATAAGTGAGTAGTTATACTACTTACAACTATATTATGTAGAACTTTTATCAGTGAATTACTATGTCTTTATAATCTGAATTCCTGTATTGACAGTTCGTTTTCGGATCCTGTAGGAAAGGAGGATTAGTAGTTTTTCTTCTCAAATAAATTGTGGTCTACTATAGTTAGGCCCCGAAGAGATTTGTATAAAATTTCAACCAGAAAACGCGCGTATTAAAAAGAAAAGCCTCTTTATTCCAGATTAAAGGATTTGTATAGAAAACCAATCTGCTTTAAGGTTACTGTGCAAACATATGAATTGCAGTTTCGTCAAACCTTAACTCAAAGGTGGTAAGGTTGTATTTTCAATAAATATTAGTAAGATATGTTAAACTGATCTCATTTCAGGCATTAGCTTACGAGCTGTTTTATAAATTGAAGGGATTCTTTTAAAGACTAAGCCAGTTTTTTCAGCCAAAGAGGTGTTGGTACCGGATGCTTTACTTTCAATTCGATGACTTTAGGTAATTTGATTCATAATTTTTTTCCTTTTTTAGGGTTCCGTACGGTCAGCAGCAGAAGTCGGATAACACTGCTACTTTTTGACATCATCTAAATTAACACAAAATAATTCGATAAACTGCTTTTTTTCGTTTAACTGTTTAGAGTTAATGTTCTTAAAATTTTAAGTACGAGTACTTCTGTTCCGATTTGAATTAAATATTTCGCTTAGTAATTAAGATTTAAAACCTGCATGGGTTGATCGACTTTCATTGCTGACTGTACCTCATCATTCTCTTCATCATCACCTCAAAAAGATAAAACCGAAACCTTATATTATATGATAACTTCGATGTCGTCTGTGGATTTGTCTGTCTGTTAGTCTGCCAAGACCCTTTTACACAGGAACGCGTAGAGGTATCAAGTTGAAATTATTATCAAATACGTATATCATATGGCTCCTTAGAGTTTAAAAAAAATCAAGCTTCTAAATCAACGCAATAAAAATATACGGCCATTTTATGCGTCTTATTTTGATACTTGCAAGTAAATCAATACCTATAGGATACTTTCCGTTGACCTAGAATCATGAAATTTGGCAAAAAGCAAGGTCTTACAGCACAAGTAAAGGAAAAAGTCCAAAAATTGTTATTTTTGTAATTCTATCACATAAAAAATTTTTTTTTCGTGATTACAATGTTAAGTTTGTTTTTGGGATAAATACTTTTCAACTACGGAACCCTTCATTGTGCGTGGCCCGACATGCACTTGGCCGGCTTTTTTTCAGTAACTTAGTAAAGTTATTGTAGGTACTATATAGTTGAGGTTGCGTGCGTGTATGAACGGAAACGAAGCAAAAGGAGTATGTAATAAGGATCGTAGCAGGTGGCGTTCTGTAGTTTCTGCCTACCCCTATGGGAAGAAGGCGAGAGTTTATGTTAGGTATAGTTGAGGTTCTGGAACGACTGGGGAATTGCAATCTTTTTATTAACACGCTTTTACTGTCACTCAAAAAGAAACTAAGTGATTGGCTACTAACACTTAACTACAACAATACAGAAAATTTATTGTTGACTCAATATAGTTCCCGTTAAACTATCCTATGCTCATACACATGCACACTCACATACACACACACACACATACACACACGCACGCACACACACACGTACACACACACACACACACACACACTACACTACTCTGCTCAAACCATATATTACTTTTGTTTTCGTTCTATTTCTTTTTTAAATAGTTTATTTGCCCGTTTACTTATGCTGCATAATGGACTAGTCATATATTTTGTAAATGGCATGTGTAACTAATTACAATTAAGAAACATCCACTAAAGGGTCGGGCCCAGCATCTTTAACACAAGTTGTCTTGACAACTTAGCAAGGGTGTTGGTGTCGCCACAATATTGTTTAATTTCCTTAAATTGTATGTATTAACATGTATCTAATGTTAAATGTTAAATTTGATGCAAATAAATTATTATTATTATATTATTATTACTATTAGCTTCACCTGTAGGTATGTATGTTTGTATATTTGTATGTAACGGAATCTTTGAACTTGATTTTTACCCCACTATAAATAGTCAGATTAATTTGAAATTGTGCACACTTATCAGAACCAACAATAGAATAATTTAAGCATTTTGTCCCATCATACTGATAAGGAACAACAGGACTAACGATTTATCTCTAAGGAATTGAAAAATAAATTATAGTTTAAAAAACTAAAAAACACGCTTTAATACCATTAAACTGAACTAAAAAGTAAAAAAAAAATTTTCAATATAAGAATAAAGTGATCAATGAGAAAATTTATGTCATTGTAAAAAAAAAGCGTGGAATTTTTTTTTACTTTTTAGTTTAGTTTAATGGTAATTAAAGCGTGTTTTTTAGTTTTTTAAACTATAATTTATAAAAAATCTCAAACGGCTACTTTAGTAAGTAAATGTCAGAAATATGCTTCTCAGTTTCTCGTATTCACTTCTAATAGATATCTTGTAAAGTTGCAACGCTGCCATCTCTTCATCATATAAACTTATGTTGAGATATATGGTTATCACACAATCTTTTAAAGCCTTATGGCCGTTTTCACTAACGCTAGGTGATACCTATATAAAATAGAAACACGCTGTTGGATTTTCAACTTTAAATACTAAGCCGAGCGATGAAAATCCAACAGCGCATTTTTATATACGCATTCACTTAAGGGGACACTTCGATTTTCGTGTTTTAAAAATTGCTGTAAAACCAAAATGTATTAGGATAAATCATTTGGATTTTTCATGTGTTATTTGTCTACTACTGTACTAAAAGCGAAACTTGTTTACTTGAAATTTTTTCGTTAAAAAAAATACGAAAGTAGCACCGTCTATTTTCTGTTCTATACAATTATACGTAAACAGTTCACTACCGTGCATTAAAAATTTGCTTTAAATCGAAGGTGTTTAAATATTTTAAGAACTTACTAAGCTAAAAATTTTAAGTATAGCATTTTGTCATAAATCTACATTTAAACGAAGCACGTTTAATTCCGGTGTTCTTGAGAGTATTCTATCTCGCGTGTCATACTAGACAGCCATAACGCCATTTCACTTACACACCAAGCTAAACCATGGTTTGATTTATCCTCTTAAGGATCACCTACTGTTAGAGACAACGGGCATGAACATTCTTATAGGCCTCTTGAGATCGTCCCGTGTCAAATTTGACTCGGTATCAAGGCCCTAGTTTGAATAATTCATTAGGTAATCTTATGAGGAAAAATGTGTCGTACTTGCCAAGTTTAGATCCTTACATTATTTTTATTTCAGTAAGGTCGTGATGGCCCAGTGGTTGAGGCCTCGCCTAAAGGTGGTCTGTAACAGAAAAAAAAAAAAAAAAAAAAAAGGTTCCGACGAATTGAGAACCTCCTCCTTTTTGAAGTCGGTTAATAAAATTAGAAACCTTTTTCACTTGTTCCAGTTCCAGGGAAATAACAGTTCCAAAATAACAGCCTGTTACATTGCAACCAAAGACTCTATGATTGTTAACAGATTATAATCTCTATTAAGTTCTATTTTTTTAAGAGCTTGTTCCAGAGAACAGATGCTATCTCTTTCTATTACAATAAGTTTGAAGAGAAAAAGCTTGTTCCAAATTGTTCCAGGTCAGTTTCGTTTGTATCTCTTTCTAACAAAGTAAACATCCATAAGCTAGACAGAGAAGAGCTTGTTATATTACACAGAAACACAATCCAGTTATGGCAATATCTGTTGTAGGTTGTGGAATAGGCGAAACAGGCAGGAACAGTTTTTTCGGTTTTGAGATATCTGTTCCATGTTGTTACTTTTAAAAACCTGTTTTTTTTTAACTGTTTCGATAAATACGCCTCACTCCTAGCCTCGCCTCTCATATATGAGGTTGTGGGTTTAAATCTGAGTAAGTAGGTGTCAATATTACTTTTTCAATTCTTATTAAGTAAGCATATTCATAAATACCTGGACTTATAGTTAACTAGCTTTTGCCCGCGGCTTCGTTCGCGTTAATTTAGAATTTGACAATCAATTCGGATTGCACTGATTTAGATGAAATTTTGTATATCAATGGGTTCCTGGATACTTTGAAAACATAATTGGACCCGGCAGGTGGCGCTGCAGTCTGGTTCTAGGATCGTTCAGACAGGACCACGTCTATCGGGTCCACTAGTTTAATATATATTATTAACACATTCAATCAAATCAATACAAGTTTACCATGTCAAGATGAAATTCAATAAATAATTTGAAATAGGCAATACAATACATAATGTCAAGTTTAATGAAGTGGGATTATCTACAAATTCGTCAAGTTCGCGGTCGATACAGTTAAATTAAAATATAATTTATTAGTGCTACGCTGTGCTGTAAATTAAAAAATAAAAATAAATAATTTATTTGGACCAAACACTATAAAAATTTAATGCTCCTTTAGCAAACTAACGTGTGATTTTACTAATGCAATGGCCATACTGGACTAAAATAATGATATCAGCCTCACGGGTCGCGTTCTCTCGCGTCCGAACCTGGTGCAGTCCATTCTACGGAGCGAGAGTGCATGGGAGGCCATCACCTCCTTTTGCGAAGCAGTAATGCTCGCGAAAGAGGAGGCCGAACGCATGAGAGAGAGGCAACTATCGCGCCCTCACGCCCCTAGTCGCCGCAGGAGACGCCCTGGGCGGCGGGAATCCGTAGCCGATTCCCGGCCACCGTAGGCGCGGGCTTGCGGCCGGCGAGCAATGGGTAGCTCACCGTCCGGTAAGGACCAGGCCCGGGTCGACGGCGCGTTGTGTTCCACGCGCGCCTCAAAGAGATGTCAGCAGTGATCGGGTCCGACAGGGCCGATGCCGCCGGGTTCGTGGGTTGTTAGAAAGAGATACCGTGGCCCTGGCACAGGCAACTGAAGGAACACGGGTGGGTTTTAGTCAGTAAAAGTCTGAGACGCCCTCCCGCCCCGCTCAGAGCGGGAGAAGTCATTTGGTGATTTCCAATACACAAAAAAAAAATATATATAGCCTCACAGGTCGAACGAAGGTTAAGCTACGCTTGCCGCGGTTGGTTCCTGAGTGGCGGACCATCCATTACATGCCTCGGAAAACACCTTCAGCCGTTGGCCCTGACTGTCATTCGTAGATCTTTGACAGTCTTTATGGGTAGACGGTAGACTTATCGCCAGTTTTAGCAAGGTATATCCAGTAGCTGAATTATGGAGGTCAGATAGGCAGTCGCTACATGTAAAATATTGGATTCATTACGGTTAGACTGGAAGTCAACCCCAAGATAGTAGGGAATAGGCTAGGCAGATTGGTTTTTGATAATTGTTCATTCGAGGCTAGGTTCCACGCTGCATGGCAAATTTGTTATCTATTTCGAGCTAGCTAAGCTCTATGCTGTGTGGCTAAGTGAATTGTCAGATAATTCACCAGACTATACTCGTACAGTTGCGTATTCATAATTTATTATTAATAAGTTTATATCTATTGTATAACGTTACACAATTTAGTACTTGAACTCGTATGTTCGCACTTATCTTGGTAGGGTCAATGAAATTAGATAAATGATACTTACAGTGCTGGGTAGTGGCCATAATATATTTATAATATGCCGCGATTATGTGCGTTTTTCCGTCACTGACCAGTTAATTAAATAAAAGTGCTGCTTCTAAAACTACTTTTAAACATATAAATGGCTACAACGTGTCGTTTTGCATCCTCGTCAAATTTAAGGATGTGGTATAGACAATCAAACCAAACAGCTTTTTCCATGGCACCAACATCGTAATCGCGAAAAAATAATCAGTCGTCCCATATATTTGCGTCGACTATTGAAGTTTTCTATGGGACAGTTGAAAATTTTTTCGCGATTACGATGTTGGTCCCATGGAGAAACTTGTTCGGTTTCATGTTCTGTATCACACCCTGAAATTTGACAAGGATGCAAAACGACACGTTGTATAGAGGTTACCAATAACTGAATTTTGATTAGGTGAACGGTTATCTTGGAGAAATTCAGTTTAAATACTTACTGACTGTAAACGGCAAAGGTCTAACTTTTATGCATTTCCCTACAAAATATGTTGTAAAAAACACCTTACAACATATTTACGGAAATAATACTGACATAATAAATTATGATAATAATATAATAATTATGTTAATATATCATAATAGTATGATAAATAATGATAGTGACAGCTAGCAGTGTTCAAAGATTGGTTGATACGAGGAGCGAACATCGTTAAAATTTGGAGATCAGAAGTCAATTTTTTGCCTCGTTTTTCTAGTGGTCGCAAGCGCTACTGCTTCAGCAATGAGGTCCTAGGTTCGATTCCCGAGTCGGATAAAGTGTTATTGTGTTTTCCTTCTGGAATTTTTCAGTTGCAGACCAGAGACTGGATTTGTGCCCGGTTGATGGCAATAGACTCGCCCCCTGTTACATGGGACTTAATATTAACAGGCAAAATGTGGGTGTACTACCTATAGGTGCACCTCTGCCTAACCCTCGGGGAATACAAGTGTGATGTTATGTCAATTTATGACGCGTATATTATGGCCGCGCCCTCACATTTCCGAACGTCAATTGTTTTAAACAATATTAGCAAATTATAAGGAAGATCTCAAACGAAAACAGTGCAAAACAATGTGAAACACGATATAGCAATGTTCACTCAATTAATGTGTCTCGTGGTGATTATAAGTGGTTGTGTTGGTGATTATGTGACCGAAGACGAATATGTTGATGCTGTATTGGATATGCTGCTGAATGGCGACAGCAGAGAGGTTGAGCAGTCCGGTGAAGATGATAATGGTTATTTTTATTCTATTATATTTGCTTTCTTGTAAATGGAAATCCCGCGATAGGTCAGCATAATGATTATTGAGTTTAATATGTCATGTAACCAGATTGCATGCATCTGAGATGACAATGATAAGAGGGATGTGTAGAAATGAGTACTGAGGAAGTTTGAAAGTGGCACCGGTGACTGAAAAGTTGTGCGGAAATCGATGGTCATGGTACGGGCAAGTGATGCGGAGGAATGAGGAAAATGTCGTGAGGAAAGTTTTGAGTATGAATGTCGATGGCTATAAGAGTAGAGGAAGACTAAAGAAACGATGGATGGATTGTGTGAAAGATGACATGGCTAGAAAGGGGGTGACTACCGAGATGACGACTAATAGAGAAGTATGGAAAAAAAGGACATGTTGCGCCGACCCCAAATAGATTGGGATAAGGGCAGGAGAATGATGATGATGTTTTGTAACTAGATAATTGCCTATGGCGGCAATCGTGTTTAAAATTTTGCATCTCCGTATTACCTACCTCTGGAACTGTTACCTACCAGGTTTCGTTATGATATACTTGAAAAACTGAAATACTCATTCATTTGCATAGCCATTTTCACGGCTAAACTGCCGGACTAATTTATGTTCGATTTACACTACAAGAAGCAAGTGTGTGCCCGTATCACAAGTATTTTTGTATTAGTGTTTTTGTAACTTTTTTGACTTTATAGGTGATTATTCTTACTTTCGTTAGTCTGTTTTAGTTTATTTTAGTTTAGTTTAGTATATTTAATTTCAAGGCAGCAAGATATTGTAATCAATGCTATGTAAGCCGTAATTGTCGTGTACATTAGTCCTTTAGTTACATTAAATAAATGTACTTTAGTAAGGTCAAGAGCGTAGTACTCATAATCGGCGTGCGTGTATGACCAGATGTATGTATGAACATAAACGAAGCAAAAGGAGTATGTAAGGAATAAGGATTGTAGCAGGCGGCGTTCTGTAGTTTCTGCCTACCCCCATGGGAAGAAGGCTTAAGGGCGCACCGAGCTTTTTCCTTCGTCTCTGTCTTTTTCTTTACGTGTACAGAGTAAAGAAAATAATCACACTTTTGCACTTTTTTAACCGACGAAAAAAAAGGAGGAGGTTCTTAGTTCGACACGTATGTTTTTTTTGTTTCAATGGTTTTCGTTGCTATTTTCATTATAATCTTAAATATAAAACTATCGTATATAAACGCTCCAGTCATCTACGAACTTTATTATAGTAAATGAATCATAAATCATAAACTAGAACATCATCCATATAAAAGTTGAGAAAAAATACGTTTAATGAAGCTAACTCAAAAACTACCCAAGCAAGTACGAATTTTTTGATGCCCTATAATCCTTTCCCCTCCTTTTTTATATACCATATATATATTATTATTTTAAATCTGTTAGTTTATGTACAATAAATAAAAATTATCTTTAGAAGCAAAGTTAATCAATTTTATATGGGACAAACTTTGGGGTATACCCTCTCGAATAAAACAAACATTTTTCAAATCGGACAACTTTTTAAAAAGTTATGTGTGGTCATACATAAAAAAAACATACGTGTCGAATTGAGAACCTCCTCCTTTTTTTTCGTCGGTTAATAAAAAAGTAGGGAAATAGAGGAAAAAATACTTGACAAGGAGTAACTTTACGAATTTATTCTATCGAGCCAACTTTATCAAATCGTGCTTCCATCGTGTATACTGTCTAGGAAATATCCCCAATAATACCCAGTTTAATTCCTTAGATTTTAATTTAATTGTTGTACATCAAACAACGGTTATAAAAACGTGTTTGTGTGTTTAAAAAGCTCGGTGCCCCGTTAAGTTTGTGTATGTGGATTTTCAAAATTATCTACATTGTTACAGGTGATGAGCCAGTGTTAACGGGTGGTGTCTGGAAATGTGGCAGCTGTGACAATATTGATGAGACCAAACTCATTTACTCCGAAGTTAATAACGTAGACGCTGATATGATGACTGATGAGTCCGTGAATATACAGGTATTTTCCAATTTTCGTAGTAAGTAGAGAACTTAGGGAACTAAGGTCTACCATGAAAATTGATACAAAGTGGTTTGTTAGTAAATAAATAAAAATAAATAAATAAACCATTTATTTCCAGCGACACAGACCCATAGATAAATACCTTAACCTAAACATACATATTTGAATACAGGGTGCTTACACCCTGTATTCAAATATGTATGTTTTGGTTGTTTAATATTACCACTGTTTACACTTATGTAAACAGTGGCAATATTTTAAGGGGTCATTGTGCTCATCTTTATGAAGAACTTTTACTATGGTACCAAACCTGAAATCACGCAAAAAAAAATCAGCTGTTCAGTACATTTTTGTTCGCATAATTCGTCAAAATGTAGGGAACAGCTGTTTGTTTTTACGATTTTAGGTTTGGTCCCATAGTAAAAGTTATTCATAATGATGAGTACAATGACCTCTTAAAAGATTGCCACTGTTTGCACTTACACCCTGTATAATCAATCAATCAATCATTTATTTATTTGTGTTTTTTATTTATTTATAAACAAAACTTGTTTTTATAATTAAGACTCAAGACTATGTAACTACTGTGTGACTACTTAAACCCCTAGCAGAGAGATTGATAATACTCGTAGCAGCATAATGTAACTACTAAAACTTCTTTCTTCTGAAAAGGCAGGCAAAGGCCACAAATACCTACGTCCAAAAGCTACGATGAAAACGTACTGTGTGCATAAAACTGTTCCTTCAGCATGAATTTGACAATACCTCAATCAATCTGCCTAGCCTTTTCCCAACTATATTGGGGTAGGCTTCAAGTATTTTACATGGAGCGACTGCCATCTGACCTCCACAATCCAGTTACTGGGTAACACGATACCCCTTTATAAGACTGATTGTCAGACTTTCGGGTTTCTGACGACCCGTAACGATTTTCAAAGACCCAAGAATGACAGCTAGGACCAACAGCATAACGTGCTTTTCGAGGCACGGAGGAGTCTTGGTATGTTAAGATGATCACCCATCCACGGGCTGACCGCGGTAAACGTAGCTTAATCTAATCGATCGACCCGTCCGGCTTATTACTTTGCTACAAGCCCCTCTGTTTGGTAATACCTATTCACCATATTTAACAAACAGCTGTTCTTCGGAAGGCCCATTTGTGCAGGTCCATTATTGGGTTGTGAATTTTTTCTAATATTATTAGCCATAATTTTTTTACCTGCGTCGCTTTGAAATTTTTTCTCGATGAACTCTCTTAGACGAACGGTCGGGTCGGTGAATCGTTCACTGATGAAAAGTTCTATCGCTGAAACATTTACAAGATAATCGTTTTGTCGGCGAACAGTTCATCGGAGAAACGAATGTCGTAGAACTGTTTCAGAATCCATTTTGAATAGAGAGCGTCAAGTGTCTTATGTCATCGTCATCCTCAGCTTAAAGCAGTCCACTATTGCACGCCGTTCAGCTCAGGTCTCGGAAACTCTCATCTAGCTGCTACCAGCTACCATGCAAAGATCGTCGCTCCACCAAGCCTGAGGGCGTCCTACCTTACGTTTGCCTAAAGACCTCCGCACAAGAACACATCTACCCAAACGATCATCAGTTCTACGGCGAATATGGCCGGCCCTTTGCGACTTTAGCTTGCTTCTTATACGTCAACATCTTTGGTTCTCTGCCGGATTATCTCGTTTCGGATTCGATCTCTCATAGAGATTCTAATTGCCTCAATTCTAATTGTTTATAAATAATGTTGGTGTTTTTTTTATATTTTTTCAGATAGGCATATCCCTTCCGGACATGAAGTGTGTGACAGTAAACTCGAGCGTGGCTGGCGTGGTGCGCCGCGTCGCGGGCGCATGTACCGGCGACACTGTTACGCTAAGCGTGGCGCCTGCGCAGCATTTCACTGTACAAGTTTATAATTAAACTTAGTTAATGTTTAGCGTTTAAATTAAATCTAAGTTTTGTTATTGATGTAAGTTTTTTTTACCTTTGTTTAAGTAAATGAACTTGGTGGGGATTTAAAATGGGGTTTCTTTAAGAAGCAACTCTTTCTGGATTTTGGAATAGTTTATTTTCGTCCGCTAAAATAACAAAGACTGAAGTTTCAAATTCCTAACTTGTTTAGTTGTTGTGATAGAGCTCGTACAAAAATGGCCTAGAACTGACAACTTTTGCGACACCTTTTGTTAATTTTTGAAGATAAAATAAAATAAAAATTATATTTGTAATCTTCTCGATGAGTTTTAGACAATAACACCCCAGACGCGTGGGAAAGAATTTTTTTTTCAAAATCTATAGTTTACTAGCTTCGCCCTGCAATTTCACCCGCCTAGACTGGGACAAAAAGTAGCTATGGGTTAATTCAGGGTATAAGCTATCTACATACCATCGGTCCAGCCGCTTGAACGTGAAGTAGTAACAAACATATAAATACACACACTCACAAACTATTATATAGTGTGATTGTTTGGGGAACCCCTTTGATTTTTTTATGATTTGGTGTTATAGCGGCAATAGAAATACACATCATCTTCCTGCCCTTATCCCATATTACTTGGGGTCGGCGCAACACGTTTTCTTCTTCCACTCTCCCCTGTCAACCGTCACGCTATCATTCACTCCCTTCTCTTTCATATCATTCCTCACACAATCCATCCATCTTTTCTTTGGCCTTCCTCTGCCTCTCCATCCATCAACATGTATATTCATCACTTTTTTAGTCACATGCGTTTCGTCTCTCCTAATTACATGCCCATACCAAGACAAACGATTTCCTTTCAACTTTTCTGTCACTGGCGCCACTTTCAAACTTCCTCTTATATACTCATTTCTCACTTTATCCATTCTCGTCACTCCACACATCCATCTCAACATTCTCATCTCCGCTGCATGCAATTTTTTTTCATCCGTCTTCTTTACTGCCCAGCATTCCAATCCATAAATTACGACATGCCTTATCACGGACTTGTAAATTTTCCTCTTCCACTTGAGGGGCATCCGTGGGTCGCAAGTTGTTCCTGTAACCTGTCGCCATTTCATCCATCCTGAGTTGATCCGGTGCGTTATGTCTCGGTCTACTTCGCCATCCCCTTGGACAAGCGACCCGAGGTACCGAAAGTCGGAGCAGATCTGTAAGGGCGTTCCGGCACAGGACCGGAGAGACCGCCAAAATCACAAAACAAATACTCTGTTTTGGTCCGACTTACTCTCAGGCTAACGGTCTCCAGTCTTTTCCACCACACCTCCAATCTGCTCTGGACCTCTAAGTCACTCTCGGCAACCAGCACAATGTCATCGGCGAACAGAATACACCAGGGAGCCTCTTCCTGGATATCCGAAGAATGAGCATCCATTATCAGCACAAAGAGGTAAGGGCTGAGTGCAGACCCCTGGTGCAAGCCGACAGCCACATTGAAGCTGCCAGTAGTGCCCACTGTAGACCGAACTTAGGTACTGCATCGGATAGCAAAGATGGCATCTGGCTGTTCCTCGACCAGGCATAAAACTGAATTGGTTTTGCGAAATTTCACTCTCTTCTCTCAGTCGCCTTTCAATAACTTTCTCCCAAGCCTTCATACTATGTGACATTAGCTTTATTCCTCTATAGAAATACACAATCTATAAAAAATTCAAATGACTATCTATTACTGTTCATTAGCTAGCTGACAGACAGACGGACAAAAAATAAAAAAAAATTAAAAGTGTTTATTCACAGAAATTATTTTACAACAACTATTACCTCTGCGAAACTGCATAGCAGTTAAAAGAACTTGTTTTGAGTAAGTTAAATTAAAATCTGTCCAACATAGAATTTACATTACAAATTGAAAAACTTTAATATTAGTTTGGGACTTTCTTCGTATTCCTACGCTATTACAGTTTACTTTATGTGCGACTTTAACAGCAATATAAATAGAAGAAAAACTCTAGCATGACGAAAGAATATAAATAAATTGCTGGTTGATATGGAACATGCTTTTTTTTTTTCAATAAATAAAATTCATCAACTAATCGCAGGCATCAACTAATCAAGGCTTCTCCTAAGTTACACCACGCCATTCCCTGTTTGCTGCGTTCTGTATACAGTCGGTTCCAGCAGTTTTTTAATTGTGGGGCACATTGTCTGGAGTCAGGAGTCTTGAGATTACCCTTAGCCGCGCTTCAGGAAAAAAATACAGGAGAATTTCATATAGGTAAGTACCTATAGTCAGTTGGAGGATCCACAGAAAATACTTGTTACAAATCTAATAAAGTGGATTGGATAAAAGTAGAAATAGTAAAAATCGACTGCAATTCCCCTAGTTAGCGAAGAAAATGGTTTAAGGTAGTGACTACATTATTGCAAGAGCGATTTTTTTCCACTAATTATTTTTACCAAAGTACGAAAAGGAAATAAGGCATGGATTGTATGCAAGATGTCTAGAAAAATTATCATTATGACTAGAAATACATATGTACTTACTTAGATGGCAGAAAATAGAGATATTTAAGCATTAAAGAAAGAAACTATAGTTAAAGAAATTTATTGAGACTCGCACAAGAAGATCACAAATTAAGCTAAACACACTTATATAAAATAAAAAACAAAAGTAAAATATAAATAATAAAAACAAATAGTCCCACACGAGGTCAAAAGGCTCCTATCTCAGCATGATGCTGCGACACTTGAAAGTAAGTGTCGCAGCGCTGGTATTCTGATAGGGCCCGCTGTGACGTCACGGACAGTTACAGAAATAAATAAAATAAAAAAATGGATATATCAATAACATATATAACAATAAAATATTTATTATATTAACCGATCAAACTCAAACTCAAACTCAAAGCATTTATTTCAAATAAACCAATTACAGGCACTTTTGAATTGTCAATGGGTCGGTCAGTCTGAAAGATGAAGCTAGTTGCCCATTCCAAAGCGTAGTAGATCCCTATGGAGAAGAACGGGTAAGAAACTCCACGGACACTCTTTTAAATCATAATATTTTTACAAAATATTGGTTACATCGTTCATGTTGAAAATATACATGTGAGAACAATGTAGAAAGACGTGCACGTTAAAAAGCGTCCGTAATAAAAAGATAAAAACTAAAACAACTAAATTAAATATTAAAATTAAAAATAAGCCATGGCAGCTAAGAGACGACCAGTCCCAACTGACGGCGCCCGTTCACGAACATGACGCATGGATCAGCACCAATTAGCTCAACCATTTTGAAGGGAACTTAATGATCCAACACACACGCCACCACCAGCGAGACATTTGAGTGAGCATGACATACTCTCAACCGCCAGGGGACACTCAAGTCAGTGAAAGACGTACCCAGTAAAAGGTAGCTTAATAGTAGCTACATAGTGCTCACACATGTGCTATGCAATTATACAGGGTGTTTGGTGCATCGTTTGCCAAATTGAATTGGCCGAAAGAAGAGGTCATTTGCTATCGCTTCAGGCTCAAGTACTCATTTTTGGCCACACCGGTTTTTTTATTACAACTTTCTAATTTTTATTTTGAAAAAATCCAAAACTCAGCATTAAAGCTTAAATTAAAAAAAAGTTTTAAGTGTAGTCGTCAAATTTCATTTTTATTTACATATGTACTGTTGTATGGCTCTATCAAATTTAAAATTACTTGCCAGTTACATCTAGTTTTTTTTTAATAAATCACAAAGTTTTTGGAAAAATAAAAAATGAACTTAAAACTCAACTTTAAATAGCTATAAAAAAAAAACTAAAAGCGATCGGGATCTTCGAATTATTTTAAAAAGTTCTCTAGTCTATCCCCTTTCCAACGGTATGTAATGTGTTAAAAAACTCTTTTAATATCTTTAATAATTAGCTAAATGTGTAGTCGAGACACATCAGGCTGATATTGGATATTACGTTTAAAACACTAGTTTTCGCATAAATTACATGCTATTAGTAGATAGATACTGTTATCTCACGTCTTACGTAGTCTCTTATCTCGTTCTTACATAGGGAACTTTCCTCGAAATTGAAAAAAAAATACATTATTACAAAAATAATCATTTATTAATAAGTAATTTAATTACATACTAATCTTACAAGTCTTGTTCAAACTGTCTACCACTATTGCGTATGCACGCGCGACATCTTCGTCTTATCTCAACTGTAGTGGTGCGTAAACGCATTTCTGCTTTGATCGTCATGAAAGCCGCCTCAATGCGTTGGACTAAATCATCTCTTGTCTCAACTTCCGTGGCGTAGACGAGTTCTTTGGCCCGTCCCCAGACGTAAAAATCCAACGGAGTTAAGTCTGGAGAACGTGGAGGCCAAGGAATAGGGCCATCCCTCCCAATCCATGAGTCCGGGAATGCATCATTCAAGTACTCCCTGACGGTTATTCTCCAATGAGCGGGAAAACCGTCATGTTGGAAAACAAAAGACTTCACTGAAAATTGGCAAATCAGCTAATAATAAGGGCAACTCTGTTTGCAGAAATTCTAATTCTTGTAAGATTAGTATGTAATTAAATTACTTATTAATAAATGATTATTTTTGTAATAATGTATTTTTTTTTCAATTTCGAGGAAAGTTCCCTATGTAAGAACGAGATAAGAGACTACGTAAGACGTGAGATAACAGTATCTATCTACTAATAGCATGTAATTTATGCGAAAACTAGTGTTTTAAACGTAATATCCAATATCAGCCTGATGTGTCTCGACTACACATTTAGCTAATTATTAAAGATATTAAAAGAGTTTTTTAACACATTACATACCGTTGGAAAGGGGATAGACTAGAGAACTTTTTAAAATAATTCGAAGATCCCGATCGCTTTTAGTTTTTTTTTTATAGCTATTTAAAGTTGAGTTTTAAGTTCATTTTTTATTTTTCCAAAAACTTTGTGATTTATTAAAAAAAAACTAGATGTAACTGGCAAGTAATTTTAAATTTGATAGAGCCATACAACAGTACATATGTAAATAAAAATGAAATTTGACGACTACACTTAAAACTTTTTTTTAATTTAAGCTTTAATGCTGAGTTTTGGATTTTTTCAAAATAAAAATTAGAAAGTTGTAATAAAAAAACCGGTGTGGCCAAAAATGAGTACTTGAGCCTGAAGCGATAGCAAATGACCTCTTCTTTCGGCCAATTCAATTTGG
The DNA here is from genome assembly GCA_946251885.1 of Cosmia pyralina. Classification (NCBI taxonomy): domain Eukaryota; kingdom Metazoa; phylum Arthropoda; class Insecta; order Lepidoptera; family Noctuidae; genus Cosmia; species Cosmia pyralina. The sequence goes on along the minus strand of OX276346.1, from coordinate 3,785,871 downwards.
CAAACGATGCACCAAACACCCTGTATAATACTAAGAGATTGAATCTAAACAATGCAAAGAAAGTTTTCTCTCATCTTAATCTTCAGCAGCTCCAACAATATATCCGAATGCTAATCAATTAGTTAATGCGTCCTTGTGGAGCAGGACAAGCATTCAGCCAAGCATTTTTGTCAGCGATGTAATCCCCCAACTTATAATATGCCTGGCTGCATAGTGTGCGTTTTATACAAGATTTAAATTTCGTTTCATTCAGCTGGAGTATGTGGGGAGGTATTTTATTATAACATTTTAAACAGTAGTAGTCAGGCAATCGAAACCGTTTGTCAGCACCCGACGTAACATCAGTTACTTGTACTTTAGTATCTCTTTGTAGTCTGTGGTTCTGTGGTGATAAGTAAAGTGACGCAGGCGCCGACGCTCCAGCAAAATTAAATGTAAATACATTACGGCTAAGAAGAAGTTAAATAAATGACAGGAGATGGAAGATGATTCTCACCTTACCTTAATTATAGAAAAGACAAAACATGGAGTCTGGCTCAGTCTTAGACATTGAAATACCACTAACCATTTGAAAACATTTGATAATATTATCTGTTACTGACACTGTGTTACTTGTATAAACAATTGTTGGTAAACCAATAAAAATAAATAAATAAATCTGTTGAATTAAAAATATTTATCACTAGCTTTTGCAAGTGGCTTCGCCCGCGTGGATGCCGGAAAATAGGTTTCCCACGGGAACGTATTACCGGGAATTCCTTCCTTATTCCTTGTCTACATTATAAATACCTCTGTGCAAAACAGTCAGTCAGTCAGGACTTCTCTTTTTATTTATATATATTAGATTACATTCTAAGATAGTACCGCACACAAGTTTAAACGGTTACCATTCCTAATCGCTACTTCTTCACTAACTAATCCTCTGCCTTATATTATAATTAGGTACTTTCACCACAAGTTAAGCCGAGTTCATTTAAGTCGTGTAAAACTTGCACAGGTTTTTTTTAACCTAAATGCTTCGGTATCTGTGGACGTAAAAAGATCCTAATGATTTCTGAAAAAATACTGTTTATTGTAAAATAGAGTACACAAGCATTAATACAAGCGTGACATTATGTGATTGTTGCAAAATTATGTTTCAAGGTTACCCTTATTCCAATTATCTTATCTATATAGTAATCTTTAGTAATTGCAGCTTATTTCATTTTCATGATTCATCAGATATAATGTACAACATACAAATGTCACTAGCTTTTGCCCGCGGCTTCGCCCGCGTGGATGAAGGAAAATATCCCACGGGAATGTACTACCGGGAATTCGTTCCTTATTCCTTGTCTACATTACAAAGGGAACCTCTGTGGAAAATTTCAGCTTTCTAGGACCAAGGGTTTGGGCTAGGCGTTGATGAGTCAGTCAATCAGTCAGGACAATTATTTACACAAAGTAAAGCGCCTGGCTGGGTTCGAACCCACGACCTGCAACTCGTAAGTCGGGGCCGTTACCACTGGACCACCACTATATACGAGTACAAGGTGTAACTTAAATAACGCACAATCTCATAAATAAGGGGTCATAAACAACTTTTACTTTGCGACTAAACCTGAAATCGCGAAAAAAATTAGCTGCATGTTCCCTACATTTTGACAAGTTATGCTGAGTAGTAGCTGGTAGGGAATAGCTGATTTTTTTTGCGATTTGAGGTTTAGTCTCATAACATATATATTCTAAGTTTAACTTGGACATCACTGACATCGGTCAAGGCAAACATCCTGAGGAAACCTGGACTTATAGTTAATTATAAGTCTGAAATCGCCAACCCGTCTTGAGTAAGCGTGGTGATTAATGCTTGTGTCTATGAAAAGAGTACTTTGCCCTGCAGAGGGATGATAATAGGCTGTTATTGACTTCCACTAAAATTTCATGCACACACATGAGTCACGGCACAGTAAACTTCTCCTCCTTCAGTTGTTTTTTCACTCCTGAGCATCATGATGTGCCTGACTAAACTTTTTGACATCTACAAGAAACTGTGACGATCTTATGCCTGATGTAGTTAGTGCGCCGGGTATCTTGGTATTTAATTGTTTTTGTATTTGGATCTACGACTTCTAATAAATTATTTTTTTTGACGTGTCTGCTTGATGACTTGACGTTGACGTGACTGATGTACAGTGTGCATGATGATCCTTAACACGATGGTTTTTTCATGGGTTTAGTATAACCACCCGCCTCTTCACCACTACCATAAATAATTCTTTCTCCAGCAAACACAGGTATTTCAACAAACGCATTAGAATGTGGCGTTGGTAACTTTAAAGTCACTCGAATCGTATACTCTCTGCTTATTGTTGTCGAGTGTCTTACTGTGTACAAGTCCTGTCCCACTGATATTATATTAAACATGTTTGATATACTGTTGTCTGGTATGCTTGGAGTTTCTACTGTTGCCAATACTTCTGTCTTCTCTACTGCCTTTTCATATCTTAAACTAGTCTTTGTTTTGCAAATCAGTTCAGTTTGAATAGTAAAAATAGCATCACTATTGTTTGTCACGATAAATATTATCCTTCTTTCACAAGATGGAGTCAAATATTCTTTATCAAGTTCAGCTTTCAATTCTATTTCATGTTTCTTTGAAGAAAACAGTTTCGTTAATGTTTTTTCTAGCGAAGCAATTACTGGTTTCTCTGTTATTGAAGAATCAACTTTCGGATATATCGTTAGTTTTGTTATGAAATAATCACTCGTATTAAAGAAATTTGGCTTTTTAAATTTTAGTATTAAAAAATATCTTATTCCTGCAAGAGTTCTTTTCTTGTGGATTGTTTTTGCTGACGGTGGTGTATTTTCTGGTATTATCGTTTCGAAGGGGTATTCGTATGATCCGGCTTTCCATACTACATCTTCATCTGTATTCTCGTTTGTCAAATTAATCTTCACTACTTTCCGCGTTTGATAGTTACTAAGATCACTTGCCTTTATGGGTACGGTACAGTATTCAGCAATACATTTATGATCGTATATATACCTGGAGCAGTTCTTCTCAACGAGCGCCAGACTAACGTTAGAGTACACTGTGTCTTTCACCAGACGGAACTTCACTATACCTCTAAGCGGTTCTCCAGTTATATGCTTCACTACTTCAGGAATTTGTATTATTATTTCACTGGATACTATCATAATTTGATCTATCACTTAGTTAGTATACGTCGTTTTTAAGGTATGAATTGTATCGCACTAAATTATCAGATAAATGGCGGCTTATCTTAATAATGTGCTGTATTTTCGTACTGATAAAAGATAAGTGAAATGAGTAACGGCCATGAAATTGAACTTTTATACATATACATTTATCAGATGGCTTTTTTTTTTTTGTGGATGGGAAGTCATCAAATGACTTCTCCCGCTCTGGGCAGAGCGGGAGGGCGTGTCAGACTTTTACTGACTAAAACCCACCCATGTTCCTTCAGTTGCCCGTGCCAGAGCCACGGTATATCTTTTGAACTACCCGCGACCCCGGCGGCATCGGCCCAACTGACCCCGTCACATTTATCAGATGGCTGGATCGATTAATGAAGGGAACGTGTCATCAGTCGCGAGGTCTAAAAGAACTTTTCACCTTGTTTTGTTCATTAATAATTATGTGCTACAATAATCAATAGTAACTTCGATTTTGATAACAGAAATTACACTGATAGGTATGTTGTAATCCGCCATGGGATCTGGAGGCAAAAGTCCTCGCGCACGTGTGGGAGTGGCGCGAGGAGGCGAAACGCTGGGGCGTAACTCCGCTGCCGCGAGAAATCACGGTACAGCGGGCAGAGCTTCGGCGGGATCTCATGGCGACACGCAGAGTGCGATTGTCGCAACCCAGCGCTGGGCACGCCACAATTGCGGCGATAAGTCCCCTCTTTGAGGAGTGGTTGGAGTGGCGCCACGGCGTCCTCACCTTTCGCCTGACGCAGGTCCTCACCGGACACGGTTGTTTTGGGAGGTTCCTGTTACGGATAAGGCGGGAGGAAACGACCGGGTGTCACCATTGTGTGGATCGCCCAGAGGACACGGTGGAGCATACAGTGGAGGGCTGCCCGGCTAGGGCGGAGCACCGCCGTGTTCTCACGGAGGCGATTGGCGGCGGCGATCTCTCGCGTCCAGTCTCGTGCCCAGAGCGGGAGAAGTCATTTGATGATTTGGAAAAAAAAAAAAAAAAAAAATATTTGACACTAGGAAATACATGTTGCAATCAAGTTAAAATAATAGCACACTAATGTATGGTAACAATCAGATCCTAACCCCCAAACTAGGCCTGGACCTGTATTTTGGGGGTCAGCGTTCAGCCATGGGTTCTATTTCCAATCTAACAGCATTTAAGAGTTAGTGTCAGTAGAAGTTAACAGCCAAAGTTATTGCTATTTGGTAACACATATCGGTCAAAATAGCTTTCATTGAGTTCAGAAGAAGGTAAATACACATAATATATGTAGGGATTAAAATTACAAAAAGAAAGTAAAAATGCAAAAAATTATTTGTGTTTGATGTCTGTGTGTGTGTAATTATGAGAGTTGATGAGTTTATGTGTGTATGCGGTGGAAGTTTGTTGTGTGTGTGCAAGGGAGTGAGTGAGTGTCTGGTTTGGTTCGCACCTTTGAATGTGTGTAAGGACAGGAACAAGTAAGAATGGATGACAGGGTGTATGGGTTTTAGATATCATAATATTATGTTAGGAATGTGAATAAACTTTCAGTTTCGTGATAGTCCATCTTTTGGAGCCAGTCGGCTACTTTCCTTTTCATTTCCCGCCGGCACATTCCAGCTATGTTTAGCTTTTTATTTGCGAGATTGTAAAGTTTGCTGCTTAAGCTATTAAACTGGTGTTTGGCAAATGAGGTGCGGCAGGGTATAGTAGGGCATATGGAGGATTTACTACGCTTTTTTGGGTCGGGTAAGGGAACAATTCCTTGTTTTCTTTGGATGGATTTGAGCACATAGAGCTGGCGGACACTGAGGACTTTAAGTTCAGACAATAATTGTGAGGTGGGGAACCTGTGCGGTTTCTTGGTCATAACCTTGAGCACAGCTCTCTGTGCTCGCTTCAATCCCAGCAGATAGGTTTTTGCTGCACGGTTATGCAGTATTGGATAATGGACTGACATAGGGCTAGGTAGACTAGTTTTAGATTTTCCAGTGTTGCAGAACCCTTAGGGTCCTGAAAACATTTAAAAGTCGCCTAGTTCTGTTAATGATCGATCCAATCTGCCTGTCCCACCTCAGTCCATCATCCATCAGCACTCCCAAATATTTTGCCGATTCTACCCGAGAGATAACCTGGCAGGTACAATTGAGTCGGTTCTCGCAAGTATGAGCTGTTATGGAATAGTCAGGCAAGGGTTTAGTGTTGGGTCTCAAGGAAAAGGGTAGGAAATGTGTTTTGTTCAGGTTTAGTGTAAGGAGATTTAGTCTTAGCCATGTCATTATTTTGGAAATGGAGTATTCGGCTCTATCCTTGACCACCTGCCAATTCTGTCCCCATATAAATACTGCTGTATCATCTGCATATGTATAAATTTTGGTGTGTTGAGGCGACATTGCGCAGAGGTCATTAATATACACCAAAAACAACAAGGGTCCTAAAATACTCCCCTGTGGGACCCCAAAGAGGATTGTACGTTCCTCGCTAAGACAGTCGCCTATTTTTACACATTGCTTACGCTGGGAAAGATAGTCTTTAAATATATTTAAGATGGTGCCTCGTACTCCAATTCGTTCTAGCTTTGATAAGAGGATAGGGACAGAAACTGCATCAAACGCCTTGGAAAGATCTAGAAATATACATAGGCATCTATTTCTTTTGTCTAGGTTTTCCACTACTTGCTCTGTCAAATCCAAGACTGCGTTCTCTGTAGAGACACCTAAATCCGTACTGGTTGTCGGCTAAGATTTTGAAGCGATTTAAAAAATGAATGAGCGATTTGTAGAGAATTATTTCCAAGATCTTTGATAAGGCTGACAACACCGATATGGGCCTATAATTATTGACGCAGTCTCTGTCCCCACCCTTGTGAATCGGGTGTACAATAGCTTTTTTCAAAGCATCAGGAAACACGCCAGTAATAATAGCACGATTACAGATGTGCGTTATAGGTGGGATCAGTATCCGTCGGCACTCTCTGAGGAGGGAAGATGGAATTCCATCCCATCCAGTAGCACAATCCGGCCGCAGCTGTAGGATAGTGGTTTCAATGTCCGCTTCATCTACTTCTAGGATAACGAGCGAGTTGGGTATGTTTCCGGAACAGTCTGAGGCAGGGGGTTGAGGGGAGACAGGGTCATCTGTAGATGAGGCTTGAGACAGTAGAATGTTATTGGCTAGATTTTTACCGACGTCGGTGAAAAAATTGCAGACAAGGTCAGCAGATGACTTTGGGCTATCTGATATTTGAAGTAGTTCCAAAGGATTGTCTTTGACTTTTTGAGTCTTAGTTATCTCTTTGATAGCTTTCCATAGGGCTTTGGGGTTGTTGCCTGCTTTGTCAAGTTGAGATTTCTCATAAACGACTTTTAGTTTTCGTAGAAGTTGATTTGTAAAGTTCCTATATCGTGTATATGTTACTTTAAGTATCATGTTATCTGGAGATTTTTTTGCTTTGATATGTAACCTATCCCGATTTTTAATACAGCGCAGGAGCCCTGGTGTGATCCACGGCTTTAGGATTTTTTGCTTATTAGAAACTAAAACTGTTTGCGTGTGCTTATTAATAATTTTTGAAATTGTTGAAATTAAGTAGTTGGTTGCGGTGTTAGCGTCTTCCATTTCTAGGAGAGTTTTGAAGTTTGTGCTTTCTATTTCTAGTTTTATTGACTGATAATCAATACGAGTTTTAGCGTTATTGTACTGACGTTTAGCACACACGTTTTCTATGAATAAATACAACAGGCAAGTGGTCGGTTATATTTGATTCTAGTACTAGGGTTGTAGAAGGCAGTTTAGATCTTAGCAGAATGTGGTCCAGACATGTTTTGATCCTAGTAGGTAGTGTGTGCGTAGGGAAAAAGCCGTGGGATGCATTAAAGGTAAGGTATTCCTCTGAAATAGGGTCTTTATTCATGCCACAGATGTCGATGTTGATATCACCAACAAGGACGTGCGTACTAGTTTTTAGTGCAGTGAAGACGGTATTTAACCTGTCTAAGAAATTATCGTGGTTAATTCTAGTGTTAAGTGAAGGGGGGCGATAAATAGCAACAATTTCTAGGTTCTTTTCTATTTGACAAACCATGCAATTTGCATCTTTGAAAGCTGGCTCATAAACTCGACAGGTTAGTTTTTTGCTGGTAAAAATAATAATACCATCATTTTGGTTAAGTATGTTTTTGGTGTAATGTGATACATAACCATCTAGGATAGGGAGATCGTTTACCTTGCTAAGCCAACATTCGGAAAGAACTATGACATCAAAGTTTATTTTTGTAAGAGACAGTAAGATGCGAAGTTCGTCAAAGTTTTTATTTATACTTCTAATGTTGATGTGAATTATCTGTATGGCTCGACTAGAGTTGCCAGCATATTTTTTACAGTCCTCTGGACGGCAAATATTCGAATTTTTGATATTACACAAGTCAAGTTCGTAATTAATATTATTATAATATTAATAATATTATTAATATTATTACCTTTTTTTTAGGGTTCCGTACCTCAAAAGTTAAAAACGGAACACCCATTGGATCACCTCGTTGACCGTCTGACTGTCTGTAAGTTTGTCAAGACTCTTTATCTCCAGAACGCGTGGAGGTATCAAGTTGAAATTAATATCAAATACGTAGGTCTATAGTCCCTTAGAGTTCTAAAAAAATCAAGCTTTTACAAGCTTGATTTTTTTAGAACTCAACAAAAACAGCCGTTTATACGACATATATTTTGATACTCGCAAGTAAATCAAATCCTAGGATACTTCGTACTTTCCGTTGACCTAGAATCATTAAATTTGGCAAGAAGCAAGGTCTTACAGCACACCAAAGGAAAAAGTCCGAAAATCGTTAATTTATAATTATAAAATAAAATATTTTTAAAAAATTGGGATTACAAACACACATTTACGGTTGGAGAATTGACCGTCACGTGACGTGTGTATCAACGTATGGGGGAACATGTTTTTCAACTACAATGTTAAGTTTGTTTTCGGGATAAATTCTTTTCAACTACGGAACCCTTCATTGTGCGTGGTCCAACACGCACTTGGCCAGTTTTTTTAGAAGTCGTAATTACGATATCTAATCAAAGTATCAGTATCTTGGATGTATTCACAATTCGTTTCCATACTGCTTTCTCCCAGCGACATTTTGGTTTTCTTGGAAACTATTTTGATAACAAAATTAACTTAATTTTGTCAATGTATGTGCCCTACCCAAGCAGCGTTGCAAAAAAAACCTCTCTATTTGGTTACAAAAATTGGACTATAACGCCACGGAGCTACTACTTATTGTTCTTAGAGTATATAATTACAGTGGTCCGTAATTATATACTCTAAGTTATTGTTCCTTCGTAATATTTAATTATTTCGGGTTCCTGACTGTAACAAACACCATTCACATACACACACACTCAAACCATCATTCTACCTTTCTACCAAGTACCTGCACAACACACGCATTACACTATACAATTTTTTTAAAATAATTATTATTCTGTTTTTCTTTTGTGGTTAATTAATTTAAAGAAATAAAATTAATAAAAATCTTTTAATTCAGACCATTAATTAGTCCATTTGGGTTAGTATACAAACAACTTATAAACTAATGTTAGTACTTAAATCTACCAGAAGTAATTGTTTTAATTTATACATCTACATGCACTCAGTGGCATGTAGGCGTATCCAATGCCCCAGCATGGGGCTGTCCCACCTGTCCGCAATAACCCTTATTATTATTGTTATTTAAACACGTCTTTTTCCCTTTAGCAGTAAATAATTTGTCTAGAGTATAAAAATTCAACATTGTTATTACATTAAATTCGAGGTGCTCGCCTGGTGATCTGTCACACAGGGTATCCTAGTATGGACGCCAGTCTCTCACAAAGGATCATATTTTTGATTTTTATAACAATGTTATTATTCTTGTCTTAATTTATAAAATAAAATTAAGTGAACCTTTGAGAAGAGAGAAATAAATAAAGATTACTATTACTATTATTCACGTAAAAAGCTGGTAACCGGCGCCGGTTGCCAGCTTTTTACTTGAATACACCCTTATTTAAGACAGCCTCGTCAGCCTAGTGGTCACAAACGCTACTGCTGAATGCTCACTTGGAGCATGAGGTCCTGGATTCGTTCAGCCCCAGAACTGGAGAGACCGTCGAAATCGCAGAACATAATTATACTCGGTTTTAGTTCTGCTGATTTTCAAGCCAACGTTCTCCAGCTTCTGTTGGCATTTCTCCAATATGCTCTAAATCCTAGGTCCATCTTCACCGACAAGAACAATGTCGTTGGCAAATAGCATGCACCAGGGTCTCTTCCTGTATGTCCGACGACAGAGCGTCCATAATCAACAGGAAGAGATAAGGACTTATAGGCGACCTTTGGTGTAAGCCTACAGTCACACTGAACTCGTTCGTGTTTTCAGCAGCCGACCGGACGTAGGTACAAGACGATAATAATTATGATATCGCTACTTTTTTTGAATAAAAATGTCGTGAAGAGAAACGATGGATGGACTGTGTTAAAGATGACATGACTAGAAAAGAGGTAACTATCGAGCTGACGACTAGTAAATCTTAAATACTTCCAATGTTACGCAGTCCACAAATAAATTGCATAAGGGCAGGAAAATAATGATGCTGATCGATACTTTTTCCTAGATGACATGACGCAATAATGATATCTAATCAAAAAAATATTTACTCGTATCAGCACATATTATTAGTACAATACAATAGCCACCCAAACTGTTTAATCTATGCAATCATAATTACTAAAAAAGAAACTGCAAGTGACTTTCCATACAATAATCACGTCAATACACAAAGATAATAAAAGCAGCTAAGTCCTAGATAATACAGCCTGTAAGTGAGAGATAGTTTCTTAAGAGCTGCAGTTAAATTTTTTCTAAGGAAATTATACTATTATTAGCGGACCATTTAGACGTCGCCCTGCCCGGAAAAGCAGCGCCACATTAAATATGATATTTTAAATTTAACATTTACATATGGGTAACTTATAATTTTCTATTCTTTCAAGCTAGGCAATAACAAGTACTGCTCAAAATTATGTAATGTTGTCAATTGTTCAGCCAATCAAATTTGGTGACATACCGACAGCAGCGCCACCTATTGGGTCCAATTGAGTTTTCAAACCATCCAAAAACCCATTGAAATATACACACAAAATTTCATCCAAATCGGTCCAGCTGTTTAGGAGGAGCTAGGTGACAAACACACGTACAGAAGAATTATAATAGGTCTTTACCTATGAAATTGCCGTTTTGTATGAAAAAATTTAAACGAATTTTTTTCATGCATTTTTTATTTGTATTAATCGAAGTAATCACCCATGCAATCAATGCATCTTTGCCAACGCAGTGGCAGTTTATTGATGCCCTTCTTAAAGAAATCAGCTGGACGGGAGGCAACAAATTCTTCAAAGGCATTTTGTACTGCCTCTCGGGTATTGAATTTTTTTCCCGCCAAGAAGTTATCCAAATTCTGGAAAAAGTAGTAGTCTGTAGGCGCAAGGTCTGGTGAGTAGGGCGGATGACGGAGAGCTTCCAACCCCAGTTCTTGCAACTTGGAGACCGTCTGCTGTGCAGTATGAGGTCGCGCGTTGTCGTGCAGGAGCAGCGGAGACGAGCGATTGACCAATGCTGGTTGGAGATGTGCCAGCTTCTCCATCATTGTGTTCAATATTAATACTTTCTTAGAGTCCAGTGCATGTCAGTCCAATTAAGCCGGAAGAAAAAGAGCTGGGTGGTGTTACAAATAAAACAAGGATGTTTTCGAGCTTGTAGCTTTGAATATGGTACTCAAGAAGGCAAGGGGGCAAATGGATATTCTATCAGCGACAACGATGGTGGAAAAGTCAAAAATGTATTGGATTTACATAATCTATCGAAAAGCTCATGTCTGAGGGCCTTTTTTTTTTTTTTTTGTGGATGGGAAATCATCAAATGACTTCTCCCGCTCAGGGGCAGAGCGGGAGGGCGTGTCAGACTCTGACATCTCTTTGAGGCGCGCGTGGAACACAACGCGCCGTCGACCCGGGCCTGGTCCTTACCGGACGGCGAGCTGCCCATTACTCGTCGTCCGCAAGCCCGCGCCTACGGTGGCCGGGAATCGGCAATCGATTCCCGCCGTCCAGGGCGTCTCCTACGGCGGCTAGGGGCGCGAGGGCGTGGCTGTTGCCTCTCCCTCACGCGTTCCGCTTCCTCCTTCGCGAGCATTACTGCTTCGCAGAAGGAGGTGACGGCTTCCCATGCACTCTCGCTCCGCACCATGGCCTGGACCAGGTTTGGACGCGAGAGATCGCCGCCGCCGATCGCCTCCGTGAGAACACGGCGGTGCTCCGCCCAAGCCGGGCAGACCTCCACTGTATGCTCCACCGTGTCCTCCGGGCGATCCACACAATGGTGACACCCGGGCATGTCTGAGGGCCTAGACAAAGTATCATTCGATTAGCGATAACGCTAGTAGAAAAGCCAAAAATGTATGGGGTTGACATAAGCTATGGAAATGTCACGTGATCATATCAATGTAATTAGAAGCAATAGCGATTGTAGAAATAGAATCACTCCGAAGCGAATGCCATTTGTCTAGGTCCAGTCCCGTTGAAAATCGTTAGAAAAGAAATACCACAAAATGCCTTGAAACCGATTGCCACTTGTCTACCTCTGAATTAACTTTTTATGTACAAGCGCGGACATTTGCGGTGAAGTACTTTTCAACCTTATTACTACGGTTGAAAAATGGTTCACCGCGAATGTCCACGATGATACATATATATGTATATTATTGGTAAAAATATGATTCATAATTTATAATTCTTTATTGACATAGATGGTTACATAAACTTGTTTGAAGCCTCTGATTCATGAACTAGGTGTACCTGTATGTCAGGAGTCTGCGCATTCTCCCATTTTATTTGGCTTATAAACTAATGTCAACATAGGAATAGACAAACAGATGTGCTACAAAATACAATTTTAAAAGAAGCTACAACAAAATAAAATAAAATATAATAACAAAAAATTGAAAAAAAACATGGAAACATATGGAAAAACATTCTTAAATTATTATATCGTGCTGTGTGTGTTTGTGTGTGTATGTGTGTGTGTGAGTGGGTCGTTCGTTTTTGTGTATGAGTAGGTGTATGAAAGAAAGGTATGTTTATGTATGTGTTCCTTTGTAGAATGAAATTAATTATTTATTAATTTCTCTACATCCTCTTAGTTAAGTGTAAAGAGCCAGTTTCTTACTTTAAGTTTACATTCGAGTAGTGTTAGCGGATAAAATATTTAAGATTCTATTAATTTTGTTATATAAATATACAGAAAGAAAAGAGTATTGTCGTCTTGCAATAGTCGAGTGACATTTAACAGATAATTACGTTTGGAGTTGTTCGCTTATTTCGAAGTTTACCTGGATCATATGGGGTAGATACGTGTTTTTTATTAATAATCTGGAAAATAAAAAGTTGTCTTACTGTAAATACCCGGCACAACTCGTATAATGTCTTTGTGGGAAATCTGTATGGTAATATAATTTAACACTAATAATATATTATGATAGCGCCTCTTTCTGTGAACCTCAAATAATTCCCATTGTCTTATGGGGTCATAATAGTACTAATAGAACTGCGACTATCTTGGATCTACTGCCACCGCTCCCACGAGTGCCACGGCACCACTCGCTTCGCTCACTCGGCTCGCACGCACCTTTTTACACTGTTCTAACATAACCTAACCCATTTGGTTGGGGTGATCTAGCTTATAGTTACTGAGAATAACTGTGAGAAAAAGCCAGAAATTGAAAAAGAACCTCAATTATTTAAAAAAGTGTGCATCGTTAGACGCGCAAAAAGTTTTTAGAGGTTCAGTTCAATATTAGCCCTTTTTATCAAGCATATGTAATAGGACCTTCGTAGAAACGAATGTCACTAAATACAAAAATAAAATTAAAAATTTTAAGTTACACAAAAAAAAACTAAAGAAATAAAAATGAAATTACTGTCTTGGCCTTTTAACTTTATTAAAAAGTTAAAAGTACCTATTATTATGATGAGCGTCGCCGCGTTGGGGGACTGACGCACACTTTTTTTTAATAATTGAGCTTTTTTCTAACTTTGTGGCCTTGTCTCACAGTCAAAGTAACTAAGTTAGGGCACCCCGAACAAATGGATTAGGTTGGTTAGAACTGTAACAAACCGCGCGCGAGCCAAACGAGTGAAGCGATCGGAGCCACGGTAGCGGCCGGCGAGCGCTACATCCAAGTTGGCTGCAGTTCATTTACTATTTAGTATTTTTAGAACCCACAATAGGTATTATTTGAGAATTATTACAAATAGGGAATTATTAGAGATAAAAGTGGTGATGGCTATAGTGAATTAAAGGTGAACTAAATTCTAAACAAATTGATTGCATACCTACTTACAAATAACAACTGTCATTCTTGACAGTTATATATAGGTAATGGCTATAGCAAGGCAAATGGGGATTGTTTAAAATTTTTAACCATTAGATTTTATTTAATTTTTTGAAAATTTAGAGCATTTTGAGACACTAATTTGAATATTTTGATGATTGGCTCAATAGTTATTTTTTTATTGAATTTTAAAATATTTTGAATTTTCAAGGTAGGTGACGTCATCAGTGACACAAAAGATTGTGCCGTTGCCCCACTAGTACATAATTAAAAATTTAAATCTGTCAACACAACGTCATCCATCTCAAATCTGTCAAAGTGCCAATAGATGTCATACGTAATCGAATCCTATCCTAACCTATTTACAACTTATTTTTCGAAATTTTGACCGAAACGGTAGCTTTTAAACGCAAAGTGGTTTTTAGGGGGAAAATACTACGTTAATAATCGAGGCGACGACATTATTGTTCATTTCCCTGAACCACAATGAGCGATACTTTTGTTAAAGCCGACTCGCGCAAGTTTCTGAAATACTTACATCAAAGTGATCTTCGCAACAATACATTGTATAAACCTTGCAATATTCCACGCCTACATCATGACACCACTTTTCTCGCAAATCTTCTCTAATACGAACAAAAATTTTGTTTGGATTATTATTACTATTATTGCTGCAAGTTGGAACAAAGCGCTTCCTGTAGGTATTCCATAACTCTTCCAATATAGTAAATGTTGTCGAGTGTTGACATAATGTAATGAGATTTACGAGTATATGAGATTATGAGGCAAGTCGCAGGAATAATAATTGTAAAAACTTTATACTTATGAGGTTATTATTATTATAATTTGACACTTGACAGATTGTAGACAATACTTGCCATTTACTTTTTATTTTTGAGGCAACGATACAAAACTGTACGGCCAAAGCTGACGTAATTTGAAGGGCAAACAAGGTCAATCGTACTTTATCAAAAAAAAAACAATAAAATATAAATATTTTTCATGATTAATTAGTCCGTAATGATCAGTAACGCTATTCCTCGAAATGGTTTTTCAATTACAACATATTAAAAAATATGAACAATGCCCATTGAATGAATCACAATTTGCTTAACAAATTATTCTCTCTGGCTAACTAATTTCTCGAGGACGCGAGTGAAACCGCGATAACAGCTAGTTTTAAATAAATGATAAAACTGTCGGATATAGGTGCTAAATAATAATTTATAATCATATAACTATAATTTTAATGTTTATAATATATTACATTCAAGGTTGTATTTATAGCACGCATAAAACATTAAAACCATTTTATTGGTAAACTAGCTTTTACCCGCGGCTGTGCCCACGTTTATTATACATAATTATAAACCTCTATATATATTAAAAAAAACCGTATCAAAATCCGTTGCGTAGTTTTAAAGATTTAAGCATACATAGGGATAGACAGACAGCGGGAAGCGACTTGGTTTTATATTATGTAGTGATGTAGTGATAGTGATAAAATCAAAACTGCCTTTATTTTGCTGTGTTACTATTTTAACACTAGTAATTTCGTCAAAATACTAAATTATATGAACACACTGCTACTCTTTTTAAACAAGTAATGTGGAAGTTTTTCTTTTGTTCGTTTATTATTTTCTAAACGACTAGCTGACCCACCAGACGTAGTCCTGTAAATTTTTTTTTGAAGACTACAGTTGGCCATCGGAACTACTGAATTATTCCTTAATATTTCACGGGTTGCGATTCGATTACTTTAATATGGTTTATTGCTAAGTAATTTATGCTCGTCACAATGCATATAGTGATGATGACTTCACCATCAATTCCAGTTCTCCTGGTTCTTGCTAGGAGAACTCCTCAATAATTAACGTCCCTGCATCGGGAAAAGTAATATTTTTTAAAAGGTGATGAGCAGTTGACATTAGCAACCATATTAAATTACAAACTGACCCACTAAGAAGTGAAAAATAAAAAACTTCTTTACATAAAAATAACAACCGACTTCCAAAATAAACACTACAAAGTGAAAAATAACTTTAATTTCGGAAGCCGGTGGCAAAAACCTAAAACACAGATCCAAAGACACCGACTTTTTTTTGGAAGTCGGTTGTTATTTTTTGGTAAAAAACTTTTTTTTTCTCCACATTGTTGAAGCCATCTTTATCGGCCTGTCTGGTTACCGGTGATAAAGTGCTTCAGACTGGTTCGGGGGGCCCAACTCTGTGTGACACAACTTTTACGCAATCGAGTGACGTACGTACCTAAGTAGGATTTTGCTATAAAATAATATCAGCCAGCAGTGAATGAAGACTGCTGTTGAGAAATCGTCTCTCGTCCTCTTCAAGCACTTTACGGAATAGCCAGAAGAGCCAAAAGAGGCCAGCGTGGTCGTCAAACCACAGCCACATAATGTAAGGGTTAGCGCGCACTGCGGTGAAATTTCGGCACGTTTTGCCAATCGAGTCCCAAATCACGTCGATAATGGAAAGTAAGTGGTAACTAATCGGATATTTTAAATTTATTTGCAGGGTCTTTATGTTGTAGCAGTAAGGGCGATTTTTGTAGTGCAAGCGGTACCATTGACTGTCTTACTATATTTTTTTTTCGTCTCTTGACAATTTTCGGAGCCCTAGAGTCCCGGACCTTTAGAAGGCGTACGAGGGGCCGAAGCCAACTCGCAGAGGCCCTTTAGAGTTTATTATTTCCTTTATTTGGCACAATAGTAGCCCACCGGTATCGGGAACAGGGTCTAAGCTACAGAGAATAAAAGAACAACTTCACGGCTTCAGAGAGAGGAACCTCCTAGCAATGCAAGCCGTGTTCTCTCTGAATCAAGCCCAACTTATTATTATTATTTTATTTGTTTCTTAACCTATCGCAGGACCCTGGGGTCCCGGACCTTTGGAAGGCGTACGAGGGGCCGAAGCCAACTCGCAGAGGCCCGTTAGACGCTTTTAATTTTTTTTTTTTTTTCTGTAACATTTGTATATCTCGGGACTCTGAGGGAAGCCAACAGGCAGATGCCCGTTAGATGCTTTCAATAAAATTATCATTATTATGGACGGGAGTTAGGACTCATATGGCGAAACGTATATATATTTTACAGCTGTGTGTTTACTGGGCAATCATGGATTTAAATTCCATTTTAGTTTTAAAAACGCACTGCATGTCATCATAACGCTGTGCGTGCTAGCCTTAAGTGTAATTGCATGCCCTTTTTATGCAAAGACACCGTTTTCGTGCTAATGTGTCGTAAGGAATTTCTGGTTTTTAAATTTGTCTCATAATTTTTTATTTATGTCATAATCATGTCAGGTTTTAATTTGAAACATTGTTTTTTTTATTTATGTAACAGCTATGTTGGTCAAGTATATGTCTGTTATCATATTTTTTTGTTAATTTCTTTGTAATAAGCATGAATTTAAACAAAACTGTTAAAATAAATTGTTGAATTCGTATTATAATTAATTCGTAATATAGAGGCATTTTTGCACTTCCAATGCAAATAATACATATAAGTAAAACAGACTAAAAGTGAAAAGTGTATAAAGTCAGACGTGATATACTATACAGGGTTAGTTTTCAATGACCAGCCAAATTTTCACAGGGCGTTCTACCCGTGAATATGAAAAACTTTTACTATGGGACCAACTTTAAAATCACGAAAAAAAAAACAGCTGTTTCATACAAAAGTTCCATACCTACTCGACCAAAATGTATGAAACAGCTGATTTTTTTTTTCGTGATTTCAAAGTTGGTACCACTACATCGCATTTTTTTTTCCTTATGGGTGTCAAAATAGTTGCTTATGGATGCCCAAAAATAAATAGGTACGCTTCACGCTAACAAATCTACGACTCCGTAAAGGGTTAATTTAAACCTTAGCTAAAACCTATGCTTTGATGATTTATCAACGGTTCATCATTTATCTAGCCTTGACAGATTCCAAATGATTTTAATTTAAATACTTAAAGTCTGACGATACATGATTGATGTAAAGTGTCTTACTTTAAATATTTAAGTATAAAAAATTAGTTTGTTAAGCTTCTTCTAGTTTTTTTTTTTGCAATATTTTCATAAATTCTCTAGTTAAATCAAGTCCAATTAATTAATTAATTAAATTAATGGTTTTTATTAGCTCATTACAATTTTGTGTAAATGGCAATCATTATTCTTTTCAGCGTCATTATGGTTCCCAGTATTATGTCTTTATTAACTGAGTAACAGAAACAAATGGGCAATCTTTGGCCTGGTTTATATTAGCATTGTAATGGAACCTCGCCTCAAGAAATCGTACTTCCGCATCTGCCTCCCCCGTCGGCAAGTTTTTAGAGGAGTAGTAACGGAGCTGTAATAAAGAAAATCAGCTCCAACTAAGCGAAAACCCTCTGATATAGTGGAGAGGAGATATAAATCGAAGTTACAAGTTTTTACTCCCAAGTCACCGCCGCCGCCAGGTTCAGCAGGTACCAAGTAAGCAACTGTTTAGTGCAGCTTTAATTAAACCGATTAATGAACCGCTAAATCATTGCCTAGAAGGTGAAGAAACAGAAAGACTGTTTTTTTGTGAAATATAGCTGTCCCCTTCTAAATTTTGATTAACGTTTTTTTTAAAATAAATGTTTAATTAATCTCGTTTTTCTTTATTTTTCCACTTCCGCCTCCACTTTTATTCTAACCTCCTCTTCCGCGGAGGTCAAGCACTGGGTAGCAGGATACGAGCGAAAAACATAGAATAGAATAGAATAGAATACTCTTTAGTATGCACACCATTTAAAATACAAACAGGTATGAATGTTGATAAAACACTTGCGTCAACCCACTTGCGCGATAAAACATTTCCGCGAATGGACTTTTGCGCGAACAAACTTTTGCGCGAAATAACACTTGCGCGAAAAGACATTTCCGATACTGAAATTTTGCGAGAAGGGACTTTTGCGCGCATGGACATTTGCGCGAAAGACACTTGCGCAAAAGACACTTGCGCGAAGGACAGTTGCGAGGAAGGACAGTTGCGCGAAAAAGTTGCGGAAATGAGATTTATTCATAACATCACGACTGTTTTCTTTGAAAATGAAAACGACGAGGGACGAAAGCAAAGGACCTAAGGTCCTGTGTTTTTTTCCGTCATCATCGTCAGACAGGACGGGCGGTTCCGACTTTCTAATATTGTCCCTCGTCGTCGTCGTTTACACCTCGTCGTTCTTGTTTTCGTCCCTTGTCGTTCTTGTCCATGCCCGGCGAAAACAAGAGTAAATTCCAAAAAATAGTGCCCAGCCTTTTGAAAGAAAACAGTCGTGATGTTATGAAGAAATCTAATTTCCGCAACTTTTTCGCGCAAATGTCTATGCGCACTAAAGTCCATTCGCGGAAATGTCTTTTCGCGCAAGTGGGTTTGCGCTAGTGTCTTTTGCGGAAATGCCTTTCGTGCAAGTGTTCCAGATCCCAAGTACTGCACCTCCGCCTCCGCTTTCGTTATAACCTCCTTTTCCCCGGAGGTTAAACAGTAGGTACAACTCCGGATCCGCCTCCACTAAAATGGCCTCCATTACATCCCTAATCTCCGTTAATCCTGATGGGGCCCTAGGTTTGATTCCCAGGTCATTCAATCTGCCTAGCCTTTTCCCAACTATGTTGGGGTCGGCTTCCAGTCTAACCGGATGCAGCTGAATACCAGTATTTTTACATGGAGCGACTGCCTATCTGACCTCCACAACCCAGTAACTGGGTAATACGATACCTCTTGGTAAGACTGGTTGTCAGACTTTCGGGCTTCTAACGACCCGTAACGACTGTCAAAGATCCACGAATGACAGCCGGGACCAACGGCTTAACGTGCTTTCCGAGGCACGGAGTTTGATTCCCAGGTCATGTGGTATAATTGTGTTTTTTAGTTAAGAAAACCGGGCACAAATCTAGGATACTGCAGTCCCCAGCCCTCGACCCATATATGGAAAATAAACAGAATCGGTGACTAGGGACAGTAGTTACCTAATTTTATTCCAATAAGGCAAAAAAACACACAATATTATGATACATTCATTTTAAAAACGATCATACATTAAAAATACTGCCTTCATAAATGGTAATTTTACGACAATCCTGATTTCGTAACACTGACGCGGCATTTACCTGTAAATCAATATATAAATGAATTTCTACTCAGGCTTCAGACCTCTCATTATTGCATTGCAAGTTTTGACATCCAGTAGTGTTTAAACCTGGTTCTCGTCTTCAAAAAAAATTGAAAAATAATAATCCGGTCCTTCCTTCTGAAACGTGTTGCTAAAATAATTCTTATAATTAGTATAGTGGTATTAAATTATCAAAATGGTTGTGTCGACATCAAGAGAAGCGGAAAAATCGTCAGTAGCTGAATTCTACGCGGGAAAATCTGTATTTGTTACTGGCGGTACTGGCTTTCTTGGGAAGGTAATAAATATACCTATTAGATGACTTTTTACCGTCTTGAAAAAAAATAGGCTATAATACATGAACGGAGTAGAAGTATATGCATATATATGGCATACCTTGTTTTTCTTTTTCAAAAAAAATTAAAAAGGTTTCTGATTATGATTTGAATATCAATATTTTTTTAACGATTTTTTTTTTCAAAATTTCTGAATTTATGTTCTAAGTTTAAAAAGTTTACTTCGAATTTGTAGTATTTATTGAAAAGCTATTAAAAAAAAACTAGGTTCTTATGCCATATGCTTCTACTCCGTTCACCTATTTTTTTCAAGACTGTAAAAAAGTCATCCATTTTATGGTATTAAATCTACACAAAAATAATGTTATTTATACTATCACCAGTGTATTTGCCAAATGTGGTGATTTCGAATGTTGATCTTTTAGGGGATACAACGATATATTTATTTTTATTTCCTTTAAAACCAAATTTATATGGTTAAATCATTTGGCTTTTCCATATGTATTAATTGACTATATTGTCTAGTGACACATCATATTCAAACAAAATAATAACAAATTCCTAGATGGAGTCGATATTTCCTGACTCCCGGAGAAGAAATAGCGAAACAAACTCAGGGGTCAAAGTCGCTTTTAAAATCCTGACATCATTTTTGTCAGATAATGTGAGGACCATGTAGATTATATGGTGCCCTCAAGTGTCACGTTGTCGAGTTGTTGAAGATTTTTTTAATTAGCAACTTTGTATTGTTCTCGTTAGGCGATCTTCAAATATCACGGCAACTTGACATTTCGGCGCACATTTTATGTTTTGTTTGACTATCCTCTACCCATCTATACTATATTTTGGACAAATGATATGTCCCACAGGACAACAGCCTGTGTTGTCCTGTGGGACAGGGCCAACTTTAATTTCAAAAGTTGGTGGCAAAAAACTAAAATACAGATCCCAAGAAACCGACTTCCGAAGTTTAAGTTATTTCATAATTTTGAGTTTATATCTTTTTGAAGTCGATTTAATTTTTTTTAATTGCTTTTTTTTTAGTTTAAATTTTGAAATAGCGCACACCTCCTTTTATTATATTACTGTAATTTAAAAAAATCTAATAAACAGTTGATTAAATTTAGTTATCTTGATGTTGTTTAAAACACTAACATTAACGTTAAAAAAAAGTAATCAAATAATGTAAAATCAATGCCATGAAAATAAATATAATTTATACAATTAAATTAGTAATCAGTTTGATTTGACTCTATCTTGATTGTCTTTTGGAGCAGTACGTTTCCAAGCGTAATAAAACCTTACCTCTTATCTTGGATATAATCCTCGAATTTGTAGTAGGTATGCTTGTTTACATAGTGTACTTTTAATATGACTTTTAGATTTTCTTTCATTAATTGCGATATATCACAAGGTATTTTGCTGTAACATTTAACACAGTACCCCAAAAAAGATGTACCAATCTGCCGACCTTTTTCCCAACTATGTTGGGGTCGAATTCCAGTCTAACTGGATGCAGCTGAATAGGTACCAGTATTTTACATGGAGCGATTGCCTATTTGACCTCCACAACCCAGTTCAGTACTGGGTAATACGATACCCTTTGGTAAGACTGGTTGTCAGACTTTCGGGCTTCTGACGACCCGTAACGACTGTAGAAGATCCACGAAAGACAGCCGGGACCAACGGCTTAACATGCTTTCCGAGGCACGGAGGAGACAAAGATAGCTTAACCCGATGGGTCGAACTGTGTGGCTGTTATTACTTAGCCACGAGCTCCTCCCATAAAAGAAGTATGTTCTTTAGACAATCAGAAAAATGGTTGATCTATTTTATCTTTATTTCTAGTATTAAAATTATGTCTATCACTTATTTTATTAAAAAGACTAGCTGTTGCTCGCGGCCTCGCTCGCGTGGAAGTCAATACTTCCCTATTTGAATCGGATTTTGTTCACAATTTCATGGGTTCTAATTTTTTGCGCGGAACCCAAATTATTTTTCTAAAATAAAAGTAGCCTAAATTACTCCTTTATCATCAGCTATCTGCCAGTGAAAGTCCTGTCAAAATCGGTCCAGCCATTTCGAAAATTAGCCGGAACAAACAGACAGATAGATAGACAGACAGTCACACACAGAGACAAAAATGAAAAAAAAAATTGTTATAAGTACCGTACCTTACTTCTGTACTTTCATATGCATTTAGTAAAAAGCTGTTATTTTGACATACAAACAGATACTTCAATTTTATTTATTTGTATAGATATAGATTTTTTCTTACGTACTTACGTAATATTTTCACAAATGAATTGGCAAGGTACCGCCTTATTATAATCTTTTTAAATAGTTCCCTGAGACATTCGCAACGACGTAGATTCTAACTGGCTCTGACAGCTCTCTTTAGCGAAATAAAGATGGATTTAATGGAGCAAATAAAATTTCTTTCTTTCTTACTTTCAATGTCAGCAGCCCGACCCCACAGTAAAATGCCATACGACATAATACTATGGAAGTAGCTAAAATGATTAAACGCGCAGTTTCTACATCTGTTAAGGGCGCTATTACATTTGGACCGTGATTTTTGCGTTAAATGGCCAACTTTGGAGTTCTTATTCTGAGAAACTGGAAGACTTCGACAAAAATAATTATAAGTACATAGCGGCCGCGCTTGTCGTAATTTTTTCTTATCTATTATTCAAGTTTTTCATAAAATGCGCGACTGTTTTTTTTTTAGCTCGTGGATTGAACTACTTTCATAAGGAAATTAAATGATAAATATAATATATATATATATAGACACACATACACACACACACACACACACACACACACACACACACACACATATATATATATTTTTTATATTATTATATACATATCTATCTTATAAATAGCGGTTTAGTCATAACGGCCTCAGAATTCTAAAACATGTATGGAATATCTACAGAAAATCCCATTTAAACTAAAATCGCTCAGAAATTAACTGTAAATTTCTCCTAAGTACATTAATATTATTACGTAAAATTTATACCAGAATAAACGTTTGTTTATAAGAAATTAAAAGTTCATACTTTAAACACAAAAAAAAATATAAGACTCAAAATAAACGTAATTACAACTGCCAAATTGCTACATAATTTGTGATGCGTCGCCATGGTTCAATACATCTACACTGTCAAAAGCAATTTTGTGATAAGCCTCTTAACTGGCTTGTCTGCCACATAGACAAATAGACCTTGTCGTCCTCTGACGTGCAAGTAACTTTCAACCTTAGGGTTGAAAAGTAATTACGAAATCGAGTCGACTATACTATTGAAACACACTGCCTTTAAGATGTATTGAAAAGAGTATGTTCATGTTGAGAGGATTAAATGAATGACGACTAACAAAAGGTATTTACAAGGCCAGGTCAGTGGTCGCCGAGATGGAACGCCCTAGGAAGACCTTGTTGGTGATATTCTTCAGAAGGTCAAGTGCGTAGTTCTCGCAACCGGCGTGCGTGTATGACCAAAAGTCAAATTCTCGTATCTAAATAATTCAAGTCGCAATCTCATGCCAGTGACAATCAAATGTCAAAAATGTAGGTAAACGCTGTACAATTTTTGACAGATTTGAGAACATTGTTAAAAATACAGGAATTGCCACTCTGATGTAAGAAAATAAACGAGGCAAAAGGAGTAAGGATCGTAGCAGGTGGCGTTCTGTAGGTTCTGCCTATCTCCATGGGAAGAAGGCGTGAGTTTATGTATGTGTGTGTGTGTATGTAATATTTTTTTTAATAGAATAATTATGATTAATCAAATTATTTTGTGTTCCAGGTATATATAGAAAAACTTCTGTACAGCTGTCCTCACATCGAGCACATCTACATGCTAATACGAGATAAGAAAGGTCTTTCTATTAGTGAGAGGATGAAACAATTTCTAGATGACCCGGTGAGGAAAACTTTTTTTTTTTTGATAAATAGGTTTTGGTTGATTTTTTTCTATATATTAAAATAGAATCCATTACTCGCTTTCTTCAACAACATGGCTAGCAGAACATTTACTTATGGAATCCTTTTATGAATGAAAAAACTCAGTTATGGGCGTTTGTCCACCGCTGCCGTCACCAAGACGTCACGGAGAAAAGAGATTATTCGAACTGAGGCCCTTTATTACACATCCGCCGCGAAACTGCAATAGTTTATTTCAACTGACTTGCATGATGTTGCGCTACTCGAGTAGAGGAAGATCAGCTGAAAATCAGCGAAACATCGTGCAGTTTCACTGTTTCGCGGTTTCGCGGAGATGTGCTAAGGCCCTGAACGTCACGTCCCGGTGACGGCAAAAGTGTGTCCACCGTGACCAAGCTCGGCATGATAGGCAAATTAATACCCGGGCAAACGGTGTGGTGCGATGGCAGTGTGGATAAGATCAAACGTGTTTTATTGCCTGCACATCGGCCCGTCATAATCTTGGGTCAAGTTCTATCAGTTGCGCCGAACTACTCGAAACTTCAGCGGCCGGGCTGTCGGCACTCAGATGACGGACATGCAGTGTACACCGCTATGTCCGTCACCTGAGCTCCCGCGGCCATAGTAAATGCCATGCCTACGTTAATGTTCGCCACTTTGGCGAAGTCATCTAGTTTTCGGTGACGTCCTGGCGACGGAAACGGTGGATAAACGCCCTAATGCAAGAAAATAGTGACATTCTTATTGAAAATGCTTACTTGTTCCCTAAATGGAAGATGTCGGTAGCTCCTGAAGTAATACTCTAACCTCGCTCTAGGGCCAGGGCCTAATTTTTTTTTTGTAACCTGTTTATGGCAATAAAGAATTTATTTACAAACACGAGGCAAATGTTTTAGCTCTTCAACAGACTCAGAGATAAAAGGCCACTAGATCTAGAGAAGATAATCCTAATACCGGGCGATATGAATGTTCCTGACTTGGGAATTTCTAAAGATAATGAAAACATGTTGTTGGAAAAGGTAAGCAAGACTTATTTTTTTTAATTATAGTCGTTGACAAAGGTAAATAAATCATAGACATAATTCTTTGATTGAAATTAAGCTGTCAAATCTGATGACTTAATATTGATCTCAGCCTGTAGTTATTGTTCTGAGTCTCAGCTGAGGGGTAATTCCCGTATTTTTAACAACGTTCGCAATGTCATGTCAGTCTCAATCTGTCAAAAATTGTATAGCGTTTACCTACATTTTTGACATTTGTTTGTCGCTGGCATGAGATTGCGACTTCAATTTGAACGTTTTTAAGTACGAGAATTGGCTTTCTGATATCAGACTACAGACTACATAGAGATACTAGGCACGTATTAAAAAAAGAAACAAACAAAACAAAAAAAAAAACAACAAACAAAAATAAACATTTTTTTTTTTAATTGTTCCCTTTACGTCGAGTGCCAAGTGAAATGTAGTTAATGTTTTATTCAAAGTAGGTACTTAACACATTTGGTTATTACCTCTATGCAAGTATTAAGATGAAATTATGAACAGCGAAACAAGTGAATTAAAAAAAGCTACGTGAAATAAATGTGATTTTTAGTAAAATTGTGTGCTTTTTATTTTGACTGTGCCTTTCCAAACTCGATGTAAAGCGTAAACATCAATATCTTTGCCTTTAAGACTCGACGTAAAGGGAATAATTCCGTATTATTAGGCCGTTTTTGTTTTATTCCACGTTCAGACAACACGACTAAACTTTATAAAAATGAATGTTCATCCGCTCCTTTCATTGAATTTTTCCATCATTCGGTAGGCGAGTCTGTGCCGTGAAAAAAATACAGTGTTTCCAATTCGGTAGTGTGATAATTAACAATTCATGAAATAATTTACAACATAATAAGATCATCGAACATCGAACATCGATCGTTGGATCGGTTCATTAAGGAATTAATTTTTCATTTTTGATTAGTTTTGCGTTCAGTAAAACACTTCGAGTAAAAGATTCCAAATGAAAGGTAAAAATTAACAAAAAGTGAAGTGACTGGTATCGGCTGAGATTAAAATTATAAAATTTTCTGATTTCCATTAAAGAATGAAGAAGAAGAAGTCCATGAGTGTTACTAAGTAGAAGTTCCTACCTGCAGAGTCGTCATCCGTAAAATTTTATTAATAAACATCGTATCTTCAGTGTAGTTTCCAGATATTTTAAGTACGTAGAATTAGGTTACTATGATACACGGGGTTACTACAACCTAATTTTGTTCGGTGTGTGAATAAGTTTTTGTTGGTTTACCGGTTACTGGGCATTTTTAAGGTAAGAAAATCTTTCGATGCCTCCAAAAATCGATACCTATAGATTTTTTCATAAGACGAAAGTTGTTATCAAAGTAACCCCATTCTACCGTAAAGTTTTATTATGTACAGGGTGGCCCATAAGTCCTTTAAAATGTAAATTTCGAATTAAATGCATAAGACGCGCGGGAGGGGCGCGGGCGGGGCAAAAACAGTACGTTCGGTTTCTGGGAAGTCAGTCGCCATGGAGCGTTTCACCTGTGCGGACCGTGCTTTTTGTGTGCGCGAGTTTTATCGGAACAATGATTAGGCAACCATTGTGCGCCGTAAATTTCGAGAACATCACAATCTACACAACTTTGATGACACTCCAACTATTCAAACGATCAAGAACTGGGTTGCAAAGTTTGAAGAGACTGGTTCGACGTTAGATAAAAAGCGGTCGGGTCGACCAACGACATCAAGGACGGAAGAAAACATCGACATGGTGTTACAGTCTGTTCGTGAAAATCCTACGCAGTCTACTCGTAAGCGTTCCAGAATATTACACGTATCCAGGACATCGTTACAGCGGATTTTAAAGAAAGATTTACGTCTGAACCCCTACAAAATTCAGTTGGTACAGGAATTAAAAGAAACTGACGCCATCCAGAGACTAAATTACGCGAATGAAATGTTTAACCGCTTTTCTTCGTTCAGTAACGTGTTATTCTCTGATGAAGCTCACTTCCACATTACTGGAGTCCCGAAAATCCAAAACGTAAACATCAGAAGCCTTTACACAGCCCTAAAGTGACGGTATGGGCCTCTATGTCAGCTCGTGGCATCATAGGCCCTTATTTTTTTGAAGACGGCAGAGGTCGTGCGGTTACAGTTAATTCAGAGCGATATGTAGCGATGATCGAGGAGTTTTTTACACCAGCGTTGCAGAATTTTCCAGGCTACAATACGCGGACCTGGTTTCAACAGGATGGAGCGACGGTCCATACCTCTAACACCGCTATGCCCGTCGTTCGTCAACTTTTCCCCAACAAAGTGATCTCTCGAAGAGGAGACATTTCCTGGCTATCACGTAGTCCGGATCTAACCCCGATGGACTTTTTCTTATGGGGTTATCTGAAATCTAAAGTGTATGACACAAACCCGCGGTCAATTGAAGCCCTAAAAGAAAATATTCAAAGAGAAATGGCTAACATCACAGAACTGACTTGCCGCGCAGTCGTCGGTAGTTTTAGACGTCGCTTACAGGAGTGCCGTGATCGTAACGGTTTACATATGGATGATGTCATTTTCAAAAAATAATTCCCATTTTATAAAGGTTAATACGAAATAAAAAAGTATTTCTTATTGTTATTAGTTTTTTTTTAAATTAATTATTTACATGTCTAAGGACTTATGGGCCACCCTGTATAATTATAATTATGTAAGTGATTACATAATTCAGTACCCATTAAGCCTACCTGCCCTCATTTCTTCAAATTCTTAGCATTTCTGCAAATTTTCATTCCCACTACAGACTTCTATTATATAGTTTCCATTCTAACTTTTCTATATAACTTGGCATTTACATCTAGAACTTTCCCACAAGCCTTCAAATTCTTACAAATCCTACCTGTATTTTTTAAGTCTGGAGACTAGGGACTGTGTTAATAATTAAAAAACTATTTCAATATTACGTACTTTTTCAATGATTTTGAAAGAAAACAAGCTATTTTCTGCTTCTCAATACTGGTTTTAGATGTAATAAATTACTACTGATTTAATTCTAGGACTACTAGTGAAGCAGATCATGAAATTACGGACTTTGCTTTCAATAATATTGATAATAAATATAAAGTTCTTTCAATTTTTCTCGATTTGGTACAGGCTTTTGATACAGTCTCTGTCCCCAGGTTGCTGGTTAAACTTGAGCGAATTGGCATTAGGGGGTTACTTCATAATCTCTTCACAGACTGCGTTTATAACAGAGTCCAATGTGTCAGAGTTGGCGATTAGATAAGTGACGATCTTCCCATTACCTATGGAGTTCGTCAAGGTAGCGTCCTTGGACCTATTCTATTTCTCATTTACATTAATGACCTTTGTGACCTTGAACTTCAAATTGATGATGGATATTGTTGCCTTCGCAGACAACATAGCCCTTGTTTTCACAGGTAGCTCAGCAGCATGTTTCAATACGCTTAATGTGCTTTTAATGCCGTTAACCAGTGGCTAAGATGTCACCTCTTAACATTAAATGCTAGTAATTCTGTCTTTATTTATTTACAACAACACAACAACTTTTGACAACTTTTGTCTACAACACGTCAAATTACCGTACCTATTGTGTCAGTTTGCTCAATAATCAAGTTCCCTGACAGTACATGAATGTTAAAGGTATCAGTGATCATCCACTTTGCTGCTACTGTGAAGCTTAACGAGCCCCTACCCGTAGCGTGGAAGATCAACGTGGAAGGTACTCGAGTGGTACTGGCGCTGAGTAGGAGGATGAAACAGATTGAGGTAGGCATTCAAACCTTTCACAATTATTTAACCTCTGATAGCAGTAAACCAATAGCAACCAAAATGTAACGAGAATTAAGTTCAATATGAATTTGACAGCTAGACTTGTCAATGGCAGCATCCCGACAGCTACGTTATTCCATCGACAATAAAGATTATGATTTTGGCAGTGATGCAAAATCAAAGGTAAAATAACCGTGAAAGGTCTGTAGTAATGAATACGTAAAAAAAACAAAAAAAAATACATAAAACATGATAATCTGAACCAAACTATCTAAGGTGATGATGATAGATTTGGAGATAGATTAGGTTAGTTTTGCAGAGCTTTTATATCTACTGAACATAATTTGGAAGTATGGTTAGTAGATAATAAAGCTCTCTACTTTAAATGATTATAAATTCGAAAGTAACTCTGTCTGTCTGTTACTTTTTCACGTGTTAATAACGGCAGAACAGATTTCGATAAATTTGCCACACAGGTTAGACCACGACATTGGTTAGGTTAGGTTATAGAATCCGCCCTCCCCAGTGTCGAGGACATTAATGATTTTCTAACCAGAAATAAAAAAAAAGGTCATAGGCTACTTTTAATCGTAATAGTTGATACCGTTGGATTATTTCCGACCTTTTCGATTTCATTAATAGTTTCCATTTTAAGTAGGACATCCGGTGTGTTAGGAAGACGATTAGCTACTAAATAAATTCTCCAGCTCTTCATCCACATATCCACGGCATACACGAACACAAACAGGGAAGTGGTAGAAGAGATCGTGTACCCACCACCAGCTGACATCAACGAAGTATACCAGCTCATCAAAGATGGCATTTCTGAGGAGGATACTAAGAGATTATTGAGTAAGTGCTTTCATAAACATAGCGTTGGTTGTTCCTAATTAGAAGCTTCTCTAAATCATAGGATCGTTAACAGATTTTTCATCAATATATTTGGTCCGCACCACAAAAGACTAAAAAAATCGAATAGATAATTTGAAAATCGTTCGAATTTACGTTACCTACATTTACTCCGTGCGTTCGTGCTAGCCCAAGCAGAGCCTTGAACCTTTTTCTGCTTACTATTCCTACAGATAAACTTAAAAATGCCTGAAACTATGTTATTGAATGCTTTGCAGATGGGCGTCCAAATACGTATGCATTTACGAAATCTTTGACTGAACACCTGGTAGCTGAGAACCAAGCGTACGTACCCACAATCATCGTCAGACCTTCAGTTGGTGAGTATCCTTTATTCTTACTTGTCGGCAGAAAATGATCAGAAGTGAACAAAATGTTAATTATTTGATATATTTATTTTAATGGCAATGACGAGGTTGAGTTCACTTTTTAGGGTTCCGTACGGAACCCTTACAGGATCATGCGTAATGTCTTTCTATCTGTCCGTCTGCCACAGCCCATAGTGTATAAACCGTGTGTGTGGTGTAGTGTATTTTGTAATTTTTATTATTTTTTTATTATTTGAAAATTTACCATTCCCCCCCCCCCCCCACCCTCCTTATGTCGAAACTACTGAACCTAAAACTTTGAAAAAAAAAATACAGAAAATAGTTCTATATTGATTTTATAGATTACAGGACATCCTACAAGAATTCGATGATCATAAAATAACATGGTAGGTAAATCTATCAATTCGTAGTTGGAATGTCTGAGAGAATAAGTCAAGTACAATTTTAAGCTTTTAAGTTAATTTAGGACATAAGCGAAGAGAAACTCCCTGAGGAAAGTGAACTTCATAGTTTAAAATAGTTAATATTATCCTTATAACTTACATTAAATAGCGCAGTTACGATAATAATAATTACTTTTTACTATAAAACGTTAAATACCTAATAAGATTAATTACTAATAATTTACTAATAATTAATTATTAATTATTATTGAGTTTGGATTTGCGCTTACACAATTTATCTTGCACAAACGAATCAAGTTTTCAGTGAAAAAAATGTGAATGTAGATAGAAACTACACACCCCTATCCTGAAATTCAAGGTATAAAATCATGCAAACAATATCCTAGCAGTTCTTCTATTTACAACTATCATAAAGATTTTTATGGTTTATATGGAAAATTATTATTTTTTATATCCTCCTCGCAGTTTATTAACTCGTAAAATATAAAAAGATTTATCGACATGTCGCTAAATGATTTATTGTTTTCTTAGAATCTATCAATATTTTATTTTTTTATGAGTGTTAAATCTTACGTTGATGTCGTAGCCATACAATCAATCTGCCTAGCCTTTTCCCAACTATGTTCGGGTCTGCTTCCAGTCTAACGGAATGAAGCTGAATACCAGTATTTTACATGGAGCGACTACCTATCTGACCTCCACAACCCAGTAACTGGGTAATACGATACCTCTTGATAAGACTGGTTGTCAGACTTTCGGGCTTCTGACGACCCGTAACGAAAGTCAAAGATCCACGAATGACAGCCGGGACCAACGGCTTAAGGTGCTTTCCGAAGCACGTAGGGGTCTCGGTATGTAAAGATGGTCACCCATCCACGGACCAACCGCGGCAAGCGTGGCTTAACCTGATCGATCGACCCTTGCGGCCGTTATTACTTAGCCACGAGCCCCTCTCTCTTACCCACGAGTCTCAATCTGTCAAAAATTGTACTAGACTCCGGGCTGCTACTGAGAAATTCGATGACACCTGCTCAATCTGGAAATCGAACCTAGAACCTCATGCTCTGCAGTTGGGTTTGCAACTACTAGAACAACAAGGCAGTAGATGTAACATTATAGCATAAGCATAATCAGCCCACTCTCACGTTCTCACTGCTGGAGCGCAGGCCTCGTCTCTGTGAGAGGGAGTGGGCCACCATCCACCACGCGGGCCCAGTGCGAGTTGGTGGACGTCGAGTTTTTGGTTCTAGGACATGAAAGTGTCCTCACACTATTCTCCTTCATCGTTCTGGGAGCAATGGTGATGAATTAATTTACCCAAAATAAAGTAATTTAAAAGTAAGAGAAATTAGTAATGTCTGTCTTAAATCGCCATAACGTCTTGAGCAAGCGTGGTGATCAAAGCTGGTGCCTTGTCCGTATGAGAAAAGGCCTTTGCCCTGCAGTGGGACAATAATAGGCTGGTATTATTAAAGTACCTGCCTGGGTTCGAACTAACAACCTTGAACTCGTAAGTCGGGGTCAGTACTACTGGGCCACTATCATTATTTATGATGCTGTTTGCGTACCTATTCTAAATAAATAATACTTTATTTCCAGTGGCTTCAGTAAAGGATGATCCAATAAGAGGATGGCTGAGCAACTGGTTCGGAGCTACCGGTATATCTTTCTTCACCGGCAGAGGTCTAAACCGCGTCATCTATGGACGCGCCAACAATGTCGTTGACCTGATCCCCGTGGATTATGTGGCCAATTTGGTGATTGTCGCTGGTGCTAAGAATGGAGAAGAGAAGTATGTATTTTTTGCTGAAATAAAAGTAGGTGCTTAGATTGTGGTCAAACGCTAATAAACCGTTCATATTAGGTTGGGGAAAAAGTCTTTTCGCATTATAGTATGTATGAACTTAAAATAAAATCTCTTTGGCTATACTATTTGTATCTGGCTGGTTTTGGTATCATTGAAAGTTTAGATTTTAAAGAACATAATTCCAAATTCAAATTAGGAAAATGTGTGATTTTCATTTGTTTTTCGTACTGTCAAGATGAGTGAATCTAATGAAGAAAATCGATACACTTTAAAATTTTACTACAAAAAAGGTAAAAATGCAACGCAAGCCGCGAAAAAAATTTGCGATGTTTATGGACCCAGTGCAGTGTCTGTGAGAGTAGCACAAATTTGGTTTAAGCGTTTTCAATCCGGAAATTTTGATGTCAAAGATACACGTCGCTCTGGTCGCCCTATTACGGATAAAATGGATGCCATTTTTGAAAAAGTGGAGCAAGATTGGCATATCAGTAGTTACGACATAGCTGAAGAACTGGGAATTGACCACAAAACAGTTTTGGCGCATTTGAAAAAAACTGGGTACACAAAAAAGCTCGATATTTGGGTACCTCACGAGCTCACTGAAAGAAACCTAATGAACCGTGTACTCATTTGTGATTCTTTATTACGACGTAATGAAACCGAACCATTTTTGAAGAAGCTGATAACTGGTGATGAAAAGTGGATCACGAACGACAAGAACGTGTGAAGAAGGTCGTGGTCAAAGGCCGGTCAGGCTTCACAGACTGTGGCGAAACCCGGGTTAACTCGCAACAAGGTGATGCTGTGTGTGTGGTGGGATTGGAAGGACATTATTCATTATGAGCTGTTACCACCAGGCAGGACCATCGATTCTGAACTTTACTGCGAACAACTGTTGAGATTAAAGCAAGAAGTTGAGAGAAAGCGGCCGGAATTAATCAACAGTAGGGGTGTGGTTTTTCATCATGATAACGTTTTACCGTCACACATCTTTAGCCACTCAGCAAAAATTAAGAGAGTTTGGCTGGGAGGTGTTAATGCATCCGCCGTATAGTCCTGACCTTGCACCTTCAGATTTCCACCTGATTCGGTCTCTTCAGAATTCTTTAGGCAGTGTCAGGTTAACATCACGAGAGGACTGCCAAAACCACTTGTCCCGGTATTTTGATCAGAAGTCCCAAAATTTCTATAGCAATGGGATCATGTTCCTACCTACAAGATCGCAAAAAGTTATCGAACAAAATGGTACCTACATACTTTAGATAAATGTAAATAATGTATATTAAAAAATGTTTTGAATTTTCTTAAAAAAATGCGAAGAAACTTTTTCCCCAACCTATTATTATTCCCATTGTTCTTTCATCTACTGGTGTAATACCAAAATCTCTCACACAAAGCCTTAACACCCTACAGATGCCTACTCATACACTTTACATGCTCCAAAAAGCCACCATCCTTAACACATGTCCTATCACCCGAAACTTCCTGACTTCTTCAACACTGTCATCCACCTTTTCTATCTAAATTTCACCTTACATACTTGGTCCAGACCCGTGTGTAAATTATTACAAAACCTGGGTCAAATTAATTAATTTTCTTTCTAAAAGTGCAAAATAGACCGACATTACAATCGTAACTCTTCCACAGAAATATAGAGGGCTGCACTAACAACAGTCGTTCTATAAATGGTCAAGCCTAAAAACCTGGGAAACCCCTACCACAATCGTATTAGCCGGCAGCTACCACCTTCTAACAGGGTGAAATTAAATTCGCTAGCGAAACTCCGCAGAAGTGATTGTATCGTTATAAAAAAAAAAAGCCATAGTAGGTACTAACTAAAACAATTTTATATTTATAACTAGGTGGCTATGCTATGCACAATACATTGAAACCCTGATCTCCAAACTAGGGGTATCCCTGTATCTTAGAGATCAGTGTCCCTCCGCAGCAAAGTCACAAGCCAATATTGTAACTCATTGGTATACAAACAAGATAAAGAGAAAAAAATTGTTTATGCTACTCGTTCACTTCGAGAATGCTCCTACCTCGCGTCCTTCTTCCCTACCTCTAACACCCGCTTAATTCCGATAGCAGCGTGCATCGGAACTGAGCGGATGGTAAAGTTAGGGTAGTGGGACGCGAGGTAGGGGCATTCTCGAAGTGAACGGGTAGTACTTTTATTTTTTTTCTTAGGAGTCAACGACCGCAGTTAGTATAGTTTACACTCAAAATAAACTGATATTTCAAGTAACTATAACTACTATCTGTTGTCTTTGAACCCGGTTTATTTTGACCTTGTATAACTTTAAACCTTGGTCAGTTGAACGTCGTCAAATAGTCGTGGACGTGGTCGACAAGTGCGCGAGACTAACAAAATATTGGAAACAGATTTTTTAAAGAATAATTATGAATTTTTTTCCCATTCTTTTCCATACGAAACTACTCTAAGAAGGGGCAACTAGATTCAATTCTTCTTTTTTTTATTGCTCATGTCATTCAAATATGCAATTAAATGGTATAGTTGAAGTAAATGATTTGACTTTGACCCCGGGCCACGAGCTACACTTGAGCTACACACTCAAGTAACACGCGGCTAGCGACAGTGACTACGGAGAAAACAAATGGAAGAAGTTGTTTAGAGCATGCCACGAGTGACCGCGAAGCGACTTGCGTAGTGACGGAAAAAAACAGGCGCGTCCGTGTCGCTTGACGCAAGCCTCGTCACAGGTCGCATCGCTCGGGGCCGTGAACGGGACCTGACTTTGACTTATTATTTCCAGGTCGAGTGAACTGAAGGTCTACAATTGCTGCAGCAGTTCCTGCAATCCCATCACAGTTGGGAGGGTTATGGAAATGTTCACCGAAGATGCTGTCAAACAACAGTGTTGTGAGTTTACCCTGAAGGCTTTTTAAATAAAAGTAGTACTTAGGCCTCCTTCTTATAAGCTGCTAATCCTCAAATTATAGTCAACATCATTTGACATATTTTAATAATATCGAATAAATCAAAACCTATAGGATACTTCCCGTTGACTTAGAATCATGAAGAATTTAGCAAGAAAGAAGGTGTCAGAGCACAAATGAAGGAAAAAGTCCGAAAATCGTTAATTTGTGGTTTTATCGAGACTAAATGTCTTTTATTCTCGAAGTGAAACAAAACAAGTGTCTGAACAAAACATGAATCCAACGTGAAATGTTAATTCATTAGTGAGCCGACCAAACAATGTTGGATTTCGGTAATTTTTAGTCATGCTCCGAATGATTGAAAAAATAAATTAAATATTATAAGTCATATGTACAATAGTTACTTGTGCAACAAGAGAGAAAAGTCGTTTTTTACTACGAGTGCTGATTTTGAATCCTGAATATGGCGAGGGATTCAAAGGCACGAGATGCAAAAAAACTTTGCTCTCGTGTAACACACATAAATTTTCACTTCAGCAGCGAGAACGCTTTAGGAGATAAAATAATAAACAGGAATAGATTGAAATAACTATTTATTGTGAATCAATATAATTAACATTGTGGGTAAAGGTACCAATTCAATAAAATGGAACATTTTAAAAGTTAAAAGTAAAATTATTGCAATTCTGCAAATTAAAAGTAACATTTTTATTTGGCAACGTTATAGTTGCATTGAGTTGAGTTTGATTATCTGGGGTTAAGGTTTCTGTTTCGGTGGCGGATTGAGAAGGAACAACGGTGAACGTTGGTGACTCTAATCGGCTTTCTGTATAAGTAGACTGTGCGTCGTTGGAAGTGGATGGGCGTGGGTGAGACCAAGGATTCGAGGTCGAATTCAGACTTATTGTTTCCACTATACGCTTGCAGATATTCGGCTTATTTTCTATTGAGTCTTCAATATAGCCTTCAGCAACCGTATTGGACTTCCACCCGCCGTGACGTTTTAAAGTGGTGAGATCGGCTCCGGAATCAGCCAAGAGCGTTGCCGAAGTTCTCCGAAAGCAGTGACCCGTGTATAGCTGAGGCTCTTCCAGTTTTAAGAAAGTGGCAATTTGTCGCGGTATAGCACCCATTTTATTTACTCCCATAGGCTGTCTTATTATGATATTGTATGAAAAATCGGTCGGTTTTTATATTGGCTGGACGTAAATTTTGGTATTTTTCTACAATAGTTACATATTCTTCGCGTACGACAAAAGACCTGTCAAGGTTCGTCTTCGTATTTTTCAATTTTACTAACAGTAATTTATCTGAATGCTTTTCGATATTATTAACTGTTAGCTGTAATAGCTCTTTATTGCGACACGCTCCACTAATTCCTATGATCAGTACAACTTGTATTGAAAATATTACATAA
Organism: Cosmia pyralina; assembly: GCA_946251885.1. NCBI lineage: Eukaryota > Metazoa > Arthropoda > Insecta > Lepidoptera > Noctuidae > Cosmia > Cosmia pyralina. The sequence goes on along the minus strand of OX276346.1, from coordinate 3,749,296 downwards.
ATAATATGCATAATTTAACATTTACAGCATCTTTTACATATCGTAATAAATATTTTAACAGTATTGCTAAGCCAGACTAGGATTCATTGCGCCTCCAAAAATTAGTTGTAGGCAGTAAGTACGTACGTAACAGTCTACACACAAATTTTAATAACTAACAACATAGATTCATAGGTACCACTTACTTTAGCGGCAAGTAAATTGCAGTCCGGAGCTTCATTAAGAAATTTTTCTATGTTAAGGGCCGTGAAAATTTTGGACTTTTTAGCCTTATGCCCAACTGACATTCTTTTTAGAAAAGATACGAGTTTTGCGTATGTTTCAATATGCACGTTATGTTTTGTTTTTAAAGTTGCTTTCAACATTGAGTAAAATAATACTATAATAAATATAATACACATTGTAGATGATCGCCTCGTCTGTGATAAACCTAAAAAATAAGATAGCAACACCGTCTCCGAAAAACTGCTTGCGCCCTTTGTAAGTCTCCATTCATTGAAGACATGGTATTCTTTCGGATATTTCTCGCGAGACTTCTCAGGAAACTTAATTCTGCATTAATAACTTGTTGTTTTAACTCTTCCGGTGTTAAAATACTGTTCTCGTCGCTAGTTACACTCATATTTTACGATTATTTTAATATTTTTTATCTTATTCAACTCTTTACGCTAGCCACGAAATTTTATTTCCGCTCTTTTATTTAAACTAAGGTGTGTTCGGAAATAGCACCCATGCTATTTTATTATTCAAAATATAATACGTAACATTATTGAAACTAGAAATAAATATTTACAGGTAAAATATCAGTTTTATTTGCACTAAATACTTATTTTCGTTTAAATACAACAATAAGTTAAAAATTAAAATACATTAAAAGACATAATTATGTTTTTGCAAAATTTCTTTAGTTAGTACGAAATTCCAAACGTGTTTGTCTTTGAGGTCGAATTCAAAATCGGAACTTCGAAAGGGCTGGTCTTTGTCTTTTTCCTTTTAACCCAAGGCTGAACAAGATAGTCGCGGCTTTCTGAAAAAAAAAATAAAAACTTACTTGGTCTCACTCAGTGACGATTTTGCACTGTGATTTCAGGCAGCAAAACCTACATGTTTGAGCTGCTGAAGTGAAAACGTTAATTTCTATGTAATTTTGTCGATGTTGTGTGAACATGGAATGAAATAAAAATGAGCATTCAATCGAGTGAAGTGTCTATATCAGCTTTACAGCGAGTCCGATGTTGTGTTATAGTTTATCATAATAGATTGTGCAATGTACATTGTGCAATAAATAAATAAATACGAGTAATAATAGTTATTATGTAATTAATATTTTAAATTAATAATAGGATTGTAGAGAACTGCTAACAAGCTTATTTCCAAAGCATCTCAGAGCATGGCTTATCGAAAATTATTTTTATACTATGGAATTCACGAATATAGGAGGACAAATGGGAAAGTTGCATGACATAAAAATTCAATTTGACATTTATATTTTTAAGCTATTGACATTTGTATTTTAATTTCTTTGGTTGTCGTTTGAAAGTTGATATTTAGATAATTTGTAATTTAATAATTTTTCTTTGACAATTCTTGTTTTAATACTTTTTTTTCTTTTTTGACATGGAAAATAAATTAGTTTATTTAAATTGATTAGATTAGAATAATTATTACTGTCATCAACATTTGCGCCGAATTTAGTAGGCGAAATATGATTAATAAATTGTATAACTGTTATAAAATCGGTAAAAATACCATATTTCAGGCAAATAAATGAATCTATGTAAGTAGGTACGATGTGCCTAGAAAAACCATACGAGCAGTGTTTATACAATGACACTAGTTGCTGCCGTACCAACTTCAGACTTTGGCTTGTCGTCTGATCTTAAACGCGCTTAGCCAGCGAGCGCATGCGTGCTTTTCCTAAGTTGGTTTAAAGCATGAAGATAGTCCGTAGTTGAAAAACTTGGGCGGAATCCATCGTGTTCCGGTGGCTGGTGGGAATCTAGTTTTCCATCGATGCGGTTATGGATAACTTTAATAAATGCCTTGTATAGATGTGAAACTAACCTTATTGGTCTGTAATTAAATTATTTATATCACTTTTATTCCACCTCATAGTGTAGGATGATGTTTGAGTGGCACATCTTTTCTGGCACTTTTCCAGTCTGTAGTATTTTATCAAAAATAAAGAAACAAAAAATATTGTAAAATACTTTATAAGTCTTTTCGCAGCAATATGTTTTGCTCAATGTTACCTACTTAGTTTACTGTACAGAATGCATAGAGGCTTGTCTTGTCTTATGAATTTAGAATTACTTATTATAGCTTTGTCGTGCTGTCTTGTTGTTCTTATGTTTTTTTTACCCTTTACGTTAGGTACCTTTTAGAATTTTGGTAAAAGTAGGTATGACAGAATATTATATTTCCTGTATAAACAGAATACCTACCTATTTAAAATAAATATAGTACGGTAGAAATAAACACTAGTTTGCTATTATTTTGACTACACAATTTGTGTACGCTCGGCTACAGATTAAGCTATATATTTCCTTCCAGTATAAGCTACATGTCTTGTTACATCCTGTATTTGCCTGCAGAGTAAAATTCTTAATGACTCTTTTTTCTCCTGGCTATTATCCCAATTTATTTGGGGTCAGCCCTCCTAGTACTTCTGCGCCACACCGTACGGTTGCGGGTTGTCTCTATAGTTGTGTCACTCTCTATCATGTCATTTTTAATTGTTCGTAGCCAAGTCATTGGTGGTCGTCCACGGCCTCTTTTTCCTTATTCTATATTCATGACTCTTTAGTCATATGGTCATCATCTCGCCTCATCACATGTCTGTACGAGCGCATGCGGTTTTCTCTAAGTTTCTCGCGTATCTCAGCAACTTTAAAAGTACCCCGAATATATTCGTTTCCAACTCTATCCATTTTAGAAACTCCACCACACCAGCGTAGCATCTTCATCTTTGTGCTGTGAATTTTTTGTTCATCCGTCTTCCTTATCGGCCAGCACTCAGATCCATATAATAGGGCTGGTCTTACTGCCCTTTTGTATACATTGCCCTTGACTTTAATTGGCATACGGGCGTCGCATAAGATGCCAGACAACGATCTCCATTTTAGCCTGGCTGCCTGAATTCTATTGTGTATGTCTCTCTCTACACAGGCTTTTAGTGTTATAATGGATCCGAGATACTTGAACTGTTCAACTCTGTTGAAAGGTCTATTCTCCATGGATGGGCATGGTACGACACCCACATTAGCTTCGGTAAAGCCACAATACGGTCTTCTGCCTACTGACTTTCAACCCTCTCCTCTCCAAGGACTCCTGCCATGCTGTCAGGTCTTATTGCACTTCTACCAACGATTCGGCTATAAGAACTACATCATCAGCATATAGTAGTGACCACGGTGCTGGTTTTTGTATATTTGAAGTGATATAGTCAATGGACTATATCAACCTGGTAATGACCAGGTTGAATAGTAGAGGGCTCAGGGTCAAGCCCTGATGAACACCTACTCTGACCTCAAATTCTTTACTTGTTCCTGCTGGGCTGACCACTCTTGTAGATACATTGTGGTAAAGAACTTTAATGAGCTCGATGTAATGCTCCGGCACTAGTTGTGCTCTCAGTGCTTGCCAGATAAGCTCTCGTGAAACTCGGTCAAACGCCTTTTCGAGAGAAATTCCTAATGACTGGTTAATTCAAATTTTTTTCATCTTTTTTGCAGATTTTATGCCGTTGCCTGGTTGGTACATGTTTACCAGACACAAATGGCTGATGACACTGCTGACGATACTGTTTCAAATGATACCAGCATACTTAGCAGATACTTATAGGCTATTAATTGGAAAGAATCCAAGGTAAAAATTTTGTTGATCGTTTTATGTTTCTTTTTTATGTATGACATAATAATAAATAATACCAGCCTGTAACTGACCCACTGCAGGGCAAAAGCTTCTTCTCAAAAAAAAAAAAAAAAAATAGAAAAAATAATTTTATAGAATAGAGTTACATACTGGTATTGGAAATGAATACCCTGTATTAATTTAAATCCAGGGGCTTGTGGCTCAGTTATAACAGCCGCACGGGTCGATCCATCAGGTTAAGTCACGCTTACCGTGTTTGGTCCCTGGATGGGTGACCATCTTTATACCAAGACCAATCCATGTCTCGGATAGCACGTTAAGCCGTTGGTGCTGGCTGTCATTTACGGATTTTTGCCAGTCGCTACGGGTCATTGGAAGCCCGAAAGTCTGACAACCAGTCATACCAAGGGATATCGTATTACCCAGTAACTGTTTGTTCAGATAGGCAGTCGAACCATGTAAAGTACTAGTATTCAGCTGTATCCGGTTAGACTGGAATCTGACCCCAACATAGTTGGGAAAAGGCTAGGCAGATGATGATTAATTGTAAATCCAGGTTTCCTTATGATGTTTCCCTTCAGTGATGTCTAAGATTATGCTAAAAAGTACATAATTATGAATTGAAAGAGTCACATTGGTAGGTACTTGCCTGGATTTGAACCCAAAACCTCGTGATTGAGAGGCGAGACCTTAACCACCTGGGCCATCAAGACATTAGGGACTTTGTTACTCAGTAATTATGACATACTGTAGTTAGGTCTTTTTTGTCATGAACCCTAGCGGAAGTTAAGTAATTTTCATATTTTCTTATAGATAGCAGTTCAAAAAACGGTAAGTCTAACTGCTGCACTCATAGACCTTCATAATTATATTCTTTGTACAAAGTCAATAAAATAGAAACGTTCTCATTTATTATTTTTGATGATCGCTTAGATTGCTAGATCTAATAATACTTGTCAAGTATATATTATGTATACATACACAAATACATAAACTCACGCCTTCTTCCCATGGGGGTAGGCAGAAACTACAGATCGCCACCTGCTACGATCCTTACATACTCCTTTTGCTTCGTTTACGTTCACATATCCTCGTCATACACGCACGCCTGTTGCGAGTACTACGCACCTGACCTTCCTGAAGAACATCATGAATAAGGTCTTATAATACCTACCTATGTCCTTCTAGGCCGTCCCCTGCCGGCGTTTCCACTCACATCTGCCTTGTAAATACCTTTTGTTAGTCGCCTTTTATTCATCCTCTCAACATGACCAAACCATCTAAGCATACTCACATGCTACATCTTCATTGACACTACATCTTCTTCTATACCGCAAAGTTGTCTTATCACATCATACCTCAGCCTAAAATTCATAAGCCTGCACTACAGTACTCGCGAAGTTGCGTAGGCGTACTGGTCGAAGTTGACCGAAGTCCGAAGTGCGTGTTTCTTTCAAATTTATAATATTAGCATGGAGTATGGAGCAATGTGCATTCATAATATTAATTGTTTCCATGCTACCGCAATAACGTGTTGTTCTACCGTAGCCGTGTCGCCGCAGAACGCGGTCTGTGGTGAGCAAACAATGTTATAATTAAACAAGGTGTAGGTAGATAATTGAAATTAATATTGCTACAATATATTGTTTTTGGGTTCCGTACTCTCGGTACCATAAATCAATCAGCCAACCTTTTCCCAACTATGTTAGGGTCGGCTTCCAGTCTAACCGGATGCAGCTGAATACCAGTATTTTACATGAAGCGAATGCCTCTCTGACCTCCAAAACTCAGTAACTGGGTAATACCTTACCCCTTGGTAAGACTGGTTGTCAGACTTCCGGGCTTCTGACGACCCGTAACGACTGTCAAAGTTCCACGAATGACAGCCAGGACCAACGGCTTAACGTGCTTTCCGAGGCTCGGAGGAGTCTCGGTATGTAAAGATGGTCACCCATCCACGGACCAACCCCGGCAAGCGTAGCTTAACCTGATGGATCGATCCGTACGGCTGTTATTATTTGCGGCGATTGTTATTTGTTTGAGCCACGAGCTCCTCTCTCGTATTCTCGAGCACGTACTCTCGGTACCATATGAGACCATATTACTAAAGCTCCGCTGTCCATCCTTCGTCTGTCACAGGGATAATACGAGTATGTAGGTATATGTATATTAAGGCCGCTATATCATCAAATAATAAAAATATGTAGTGTTAAATATTAGGTGGTACGGAGCCTTTGTGTGCGACATCGACTCGCACTTGGCCGCTTTTTTACCCGATTGCCCCAGAAAGAGGGTAATGTTTTCCGAGAGTAAGCGTCACCAATCAATGCTCATGTCTTTTCTATAAGAGAAGGGGCCTTTGCCCTGCACGCATAACACGACGACGTTTTGTCGACGGAAGAATAGACAAAATTACATATTGCCATGCTTAGACGCGTGGAATGCGTAGAAATATTTCTACAATCTGTAATTTTGTCTATTCTTCAGTCGACAAAACCCGATTCTATGGTGTCAAGCTACACGTGCTGCAGTGGGTTCGTCATGGACAATAATAGGCTGGTATTATTATTTTATTTAATTAAATAAATAATTACTTTTATTTTTTTGTTCTATTTTATTTTCTAGTGAATGCAAGCGCTGCTGCTGATCATGAGGTACTGGGTTCGATTCCCAGGTCGGGCAAAGTGTAATATTGGGTTTTTCCTTCTGGAATTTCTCGGTAGCGTTCTGGAGTCTGGATTTGTGCGCGGTTGATGGCAATAGGCTTGCCCTTTACATAGGACTTTAATGTAACTGGCGAAATGTCTGTGTACTGTAGGTACACCTCTGCCTAACTCTTCGGAGAATACAGTCGTGATGTTATTAATTAATTATTCTTATCCCTCAAACAGATACGTCAAGCTTCAGTCTCTGGTCGCTCAAACGCAGACAGCAATATACTTCTTCACATCACACTCCTGGGTGATGAAGGCAGACAGAGTAAGAGAGCTGTTTGCTTCGCTTTCTCCCGCTGAAAAACACATGTTTCCCTGTGATCCTGCCACGATAGATTGGACAGACTATCTCAGAGATTACTGTTGGGGCGTTCGGCAGTTTTTGGAGAAGAGAAAATAATTTTAGAGGTTTTCTGATATTATAGGTGGAGAATTAAATCATTGCATCATATATGTCAAAAGTAGAGTCGGGGAAATTAATTGTTGAGCTTAGTGACTACGCTGTACATTGACCTTTGTCGTAGTTTGTACGTCACATTCATTTAAGCACATCAATATTGTTTAGCTGTACATTTCTCTAACATAGCATAATTATTGGCCTATTTCACGATGTCCGAATAACCATTACTTACCGAATAAACTCAAAAATGGAACAGAATTTGTATGAAATTATCTGCCAAGTAAGTTTGTGGCGGCATCTACATCGTCACATACGAACTACGCGTCACAATGATATGACGTCACGCAATCTTGCATTGCGCAATTAGAGTTTACCGCGCGACTAGCATATTTGCAACGTCCCGACATCAACCGTCGGGCAGTTGCCCTCCAGACACGACACCCGTCTGGTCGGAGGATCCTCCCTTTTCTATGGAGGATGAGTGAACTTTACACCCTGTTTCTCATGCCTCTATAAGTTAATAGGAACTTAATCGTAAGATAAGTAACACCTAAGTGTATTTGTGTAATTATATTCAGTAGCAATAAATCCAATCAACTGTCATCTGCCTAGCCTTTTCCCAACTATGTTGGGATCGGCTTCCAGTCTAACCGGATGCAGCTGACCTCCACAACCCAGTTACTGGATAATACGATACCCCTTGGTAAGACTGGTTGTCAGACTTTCGGGCTTCTCAGGACCCGTAACGACTGTCAAAAATACACGAATGACAGCCGGGACCAACGGCTTAACGTGCTTTCTGAGGCACGGAAGAGCCTCGTATGTAAAGATGGTCACCCATCCACGGACCAACCCCGGTAAGCGTAGCTTAACCTGATGGATCGATCCGTGCGCCTGTTGTTACTTAGCCACGAAATCCAATCAACTGTCAATCTTGTATTATTGTGAATGTGAAGACTATGTAGGTAATTTTTTTTGTTTGTTGTTTTTTTACTTTCAGTTAGATTTAATCTTGGTCTGGCAATTTTAGTAATTTATGTGGCCTATCCAAATGTTCTTTCTTTGGAACTGTTCGTTGAATCGTTGAGCTCCTTAAGTTCTGAGTTGAGATGCACGATTACTGACAAATGCGTGCACTGACTGGACAGGTCCACTCAATCTGTGTGGTTCTTTCCTCAAAAGACCATTTCAGACACCAGTCTACATGGACTTCACATGATCTGACCTAACAAAAGATTAAGAAACAAAAAGATTAAAAAACTGCATGTGTTAATCGACTTTTGTTGCTGACTATACTATGTACAGTCAACAAAAGAGATATCTAGGCAGGGTATACTAACATATTTGTATGTGAATTGCTTCATATTCAATAACATATATATTACTTTGTTTTTGTAATACTCCTACATTGTAACACACCAACACAAAATTGTATATTTTCACGAAATTGAACATGAAGCAATTCACATACAAATATGTTAGTATACCCTGCCTAGATATCTCTTTTGTTGACTGTACATAGTATAGTCAGCAACAAAAGTCGATTAACACATGCAGTTTTTTAATCTTAATTATTAAGCGAAATATTTAATTCAAATTGGAACAGAAGTACTTGAAATTTCAAGATTATCTCGAAAAAAGCAGTTTATCGAATCATTTTGTGATAATTTAGATGATGTCAAAAAGAAGCAGTGTTAACCGACTTCTGTTGCTGACCGTACACCTCTACCCATTTAGATTATGTCCATAGTAACAATTATAGGTACTCGCCTAGCCGTTTTGTTTACTTTTAACGTATAGATTGAAATTGAAGGTAGGTATAGTATGTCTGTATCTCATAAATAATAAACAGTATCTCGTAATATCTTAAAATTCGTCAAAATAGTTAAATCTAAGCATGATGCCTCTGAATTACAAAGCGATTTGGATGAATTGGTGATGTGGTGCCAAATAAACCTGATGCTCCTAAATCCTAGCAAATGTTACCATATAAAATTTACTAGGAAGCATCATCTCATTGATCAGGATTATTATATTGATGGAGAAAAAATAAAGCAATTAGATACAATAAGGGACCTTGGTGTTATATTTGATCAGAAATTAACTTTTATCCCTCACATAGACAATATAGTGAAAAAGTCTTCCAAAATGCTGGGTTTTGTTATCAGAAACGCAAAACAATTTAAAAACTGTAGAACAAAAATTATTCTTTATAATTGTTTGAGTCGAAGCATGCTAGAGTATTGTAGCGTGGTCTGGCGGCCACACTATGCTACTCACTCATTGCGTCTTGAGCGTGTACAAAAACGTTTTCTGGGGCACCTGGCCTATGCTAGCGGTTTGTCTAAGAAAATACGTTCATATAGTGATAGGCTCCAACATTTTAATATGGTTTCTCTTGACAAACGTCGACGACTGAATGATGCGATGTTTGTGTGCAAAGTTATGGCCCATAAAATCGACTGTCCACAAATATTAAATAATTTTAAATTCCGTGCCCCCTCCAGAATTCCTCGCAATCCTATAACGCCACTTTGCCCTCCGCAGAGAAGAACGGTTCTGGGTGCTAATTCTCCCTACGCGAGGTTTTGCAGGATTGTGAACGATTGTAGTGATCGAATCGACCTCCATTTTGACAGTTTAGGCAAATTGAAGGCCAGTTTTTATAAGTACCTACCTCCCTGAAAATTGATTTTCATACCCCTACATTATCTCACTGGGTGGATGAATTTAGGCTACATATTACTTTTTTGTATTACTTAGTTTTATTTAAATTAGCTTGTTTAAGTTTGTTTTAATTTGTTTATTTTAATTTAGTCTTTTATTTATATTTTTTTTTGTCAGTTACGACACCGTTTTGTGTGCATGCAGAGTTTACCTATAAGTGATTGTTACACTTTATTATGATTTGTTGCTTTTGTTTCATTTGCTTATACCAGTGTAAACAATTGTTGGTGAACCAAATAAATAAATAAAATAAAATAAAAATATCAAAATAAAATCTAAGAGCCTATTTCACGATGTCCGAATAGCCACTACTCACCGAATAAATTCAAAAATGGAACAGAATTTGTATGAAATTATCTGCCAAGTAAGTTAATAGGAACTTAATCGCAGGTGTTGAAACAGGCCCTTAGTGGTATAATGTTTTTGTTTTTTAACTTTTTATTAAATTTTTATTTGTTACTATACTCCATTTGCAATAAGACATACATTTTGTACAGTCCGTTCAAGTGATTTTGACTTCTATTCCGTAGACTTAAGGATGGCATTGAGTAAAAAAAGTGGTTACAATACCAACTGTTTTCTGCAGCTGCCATAATTTGTCATACCACCAACGCAATAGAAGTCAAAATCGGTTGAACAGACTGTAAAAAAGGTTTGTTATGTTTAATCTTATTGTAAATGCAGTATAATTTAGTTAATCATACTTATTACTATATCATTAACTACAACTTTTAAAATTAAAGATGTTATTACACTCATGAGTTTTTTATGGCTATTCCCTCGTCTTTACCAATTTCACCTAATACTAAACTTGATCATAAGTGGGAATCCCACCCACAGAATGAACGGTGATGGATATAAGAAAGACAAAGTATGAGGAAGTACGAGAGGCATGTACGCGAGAACTAGTATGGAAGAGGATAAGATACAAAATAGGCGCCAATTATATTGGCGGAACAAGTCCGGAAAAAAAAAATACTTGATCATAATCGGCTCTGTTGCTCGACCCATAAGACTAGCCGTTCTAATACTAATATACCTCCAGACTGAATTTCCAGCCCTAGAAAGGCCAGCCTTCGGCGCGGGAGATATTATAGTGCACAAATGTGTGCGCAGACACAGGTGGACTCTCCCTTCCCTAACTCACATAGTCCGATGGGACGGCAATCCGGCACGACCAGAATGAGATCAGGCACAGGGCCAATGGCTTAGCGTGCTTTCCGAGGAGCGGGGATCTAAATTTTGTGTTAGAGGAGTGGTTTCCGTACTTAGTCCTTCATGTGGACCATTGTGCGTGAAGAACGGGGTATCATACCGCCAACTTTCAAACTCCGGGCTGATACTAAGAAATTTCTGATGAAAAAACGCAATAACACTGCCCGATCGAACCCAGGATCCCGTGCTCAGCAGTCGTGCTTGCGACTACGAGACCAACGGAGCAGTCAAATCATGTCCTAATAGAAAGCCATCATCACGCGAATTGCGATCGTAATAGTAGTACATAAAGATGAATCTCTTTTCTGGTGATCTGTCACACAGGGTATCCTAGTATGGACGCCAGTCTCTCACAAAGGATCATATTTTAGGTTTTGTAACAAAGTTATTATTCTTGTCTCTATTTATAAAATAAATCTAAGTGTACCTTTGTGATGAGAGAAATAAAATAAAGATTTATTATTATTATTTATTATTTGTCTTTGGCTTATCTCGGGACCCTGGGGTCCCGGACCTTTGGAAGGCGTACGAGGGGCCGAAGCCAACTCGCAGAGGCCCCTTAGACAATTTCAAATGACGAGGAGGCACCAGCCGACGATTATCCCTGTATGCACTATGCAAGTGCTCCCAAGGACAACCCCCGGTTGGTGCAGGACTATTGCAGAACATGGAAACAAAACACATTGGGCCTATGGGTTTGGGTGGCTACATGGATTGGGTACCTTGAACTATGGAAGAACTATGTCCCCTGCCTGACCAATGTTATATAATATACACTGATAAATTGGCAAGGGGTGACTTGCACACTCAATAATGGGCCCCTGGAAACGGTCGCTAGCACATAGTGACGTAGCGACAAGGGGCAACATGTCCTGAGGAGCTTGAGGAGTGGAGAGGTATTCCACGGCTCTCAGAACAATCCCAGAGCCCGGAAGATGGTCAAGATCCCTACAAGCACTTACTGGAATACTTCCTTCCTCCGAGCACGTTTGCTCTTGCGAATCTCCACTCAAGCCGGCCAATAAAGGCAAGAATGAGGTGGGAGCTCTGTTCCCGTCATTGTTCACTCCAGCCGGCCAATAAAGGCAAGCCAGAGGTGAAGAACAAGACTTCTCCCGGGAAATAGGGTCCGTGGGGTCGCTACTGCCCAACAGCTCGCCACATGCTGCCCTGCGGGTTCACGTATCTCTCTTGGTCTGGCTCCTCACCCTAGACCTGTTACGGCAAAGTAAACTCCACCGGCACAGACCCAGAGTTCGGAGCGCGCAAGCCCCACCACGACGTCAACGTAGAGATACGGTGGTGGGGTTATTTATTATTATTATTATTAATCATATATATCTTAAACTGACGCGCTTGAGTATTTCAAATTGGCGAATTTTTTTGCACATTTGCCGCGAGTTTGCTGATGCTGTTTGCTGGGATGTTAAATTAACCTAAAAAAAAAGCTGGATGTGACCATCCAGCTTTTTTTTAGGTTAATTTAACATCCCCTTAGAAAATCTGACGCGCTCGATTAATTTTTTTTTCTCATTTTCAACCCTTACGTACGACCCCCCCACCATGCAAACGATCAGACTAACATACGTACATTATTAAAAATAGGTGGGACATGGATACTATCAATATCTGATGCGCTCGAGTATGTACATGTAACAGTTTTTTTTTCATATTTTTGAAAATCTATAGACGTTCCCCCCACCGATGAAGAGGTATACTTATCTAACATTTTTTTATTTTTATCATTTAAGCTTCGCAACCCAATTAGGTCTCTATGACGCTCGAGTAAATCCCCATTTAGCATCGTCACCTCCCCTACGTATGTCACTCATTTGTTAGGAAAACCGGAAGGCGCCCTCTGACGGCGAGTTGACGCATTCGGGTTCGTAGGTGTTTCTGTGGCGATAAAACAGTTTTTAAGGTTCCGTACCACAAAATGAAAAAACGTAACCCATAAAGGATCACTTCGTTGTCCGTCTATGAGTCTGTCTGTCTATCAAGACCCTTTTTCTCAGGAACGCGTGGAGGTATCAAGTTGAAATTAATAACAAACACGTAGGTCTATGTAATGGACCCTTAGACCTCGAAAAAAATCAAGTTTCTAAGTCACCGCAATAAAAAAAATACTGCCATTTATGCAACATATTTTGATACTCGCAAGTAAATCAAAACCTGGGTAGTTCCCGTTGATCTAGAATCATGAAAGGCATGAAGCAAGTTTTCACAGCACAAGTAAAGGAAAAACTCCGAAAATCGTAAATTTGTAATTTTATCACAAAATATTTTTTTAGGATTACAAACTTAAATTTTCAGTTGGAAAATTGACCGTGCGTGACGTACTTATATCATATTTTATGTATGGGAGAACATGTTTTCCATCTACAATGTTAAGTTTGTTTTGGGATAAATTCTTTCTAACTACGGAACCCTTCAATGTGCGTAGACCGATACGCACGCTTTCTGTTCAAAATTAACGTGACGATCGCTTTAATTAGAACGCGGCCGTGGGGCTTAGGACGCAGGATAACGCATGTCCTCAAAGCATTTTTCAATGATGATTGTGTCAATGTGATTATTTATTATTATTATTGTCATATATCAAGATCAACACCTATTGTTCTGTTTTTTTTTTAGTCCTTTTGCCCCCATTGTATACTATAATGAGATTAATGAGTAAACATGTATTTCTCTTTCACAAAAACGCCTTAAAAATGTGAAGATTATAACAGTGTTTTTCAACGTGTAGGTTGCCTCTTTAAGACGGTCGCCGTTACTTTGTAATTTAAAGCTCTTAAGTATAAGACCATACTAGTTCAATATTTATTAAGAAAAAGGTAATTTAAGACTTAGGTTAACACAAATCAACAAATACCTAAAAGTCACATGAATCATTGCTGTGACGACACAGGGTATCCTGGTGCGGATCCAGTGTCATACCAAATTTTGTATCGTATTTATGAATCAATCAACTTTTTACTTATTTTTTTACGAGGATCGCATTCACATTAATGTCATGGTTGCGCCTGTTTCTCGTTAGCTAAAACTAAAACTTAGTATGTGAATTCATGTAAGACTTTAATTAAGACTGTAAATTACAATTTTCCATCTTACTGGTGCGTGTTACTTTCGCCTACACAAGTGACAACCCTGACAACCTGTAGTGCTATTCTGTAAATATCTCACCGTGAAAACATGAGTGAAGTGATCTTAAAGTGAGCTGTCAGTAGTGGTCAACCCCTAGCATCAGGTGGCATGACGGCTCACTTCACGCTCACTTCACCTGAGTTATCACGGTGAGATGTTTACAGAATAGCACTACTGATCCCTGACAATGAAAACTCGAAGAAAACCGCTCAAGCCATCTGCTACTACGACACATATAATAAAATTGTCGCGAAGTCAAAACACGTTGAATAGTTTTGGAAAAAGGTAATTGCTACGAGAAACAAAAATTCTAAAAATATTTTCAGGATCAGAATCGTATCCACATAAAGATTCTGATGCTGAAAATAGTTTTTAGATTTTTTGTGTTTATTTGAATGTATGTTCCGGATTGACTCAATAACTTCTGAATAGATTCTGTTATAAGTAATTATAAAATAATAATTATTATAATTTACTCAGTTTACGATCAAATCAATCAATCTGAGTAGCCTTTTTCCAACCATGTTGGGGTCAGCTTCCAGTCTAACCGGATGCAGCTGAATACCAGTATTTTACATGTAGCACTGACTATCTGACCTCCACAATCCAATAACTGGGTAATACGATACCCCTTGGTAAGACTGGTTATCAGACTTTCAGGCTTCTGACGACCCGTAACGACTGTCAAAGATTCACGAATGACAGCCGGAACCAACTGCTTAACGTGCTTTCTGAGGCACGGAAGAGTCTCGGTATGTACCTACACCCATCTACGGACCAACCCCGGCAAGCGTAGCTTAACCTGTTGGATTGACCCGTGCGGCTGTTATTACTTAGCCATGAGCTCCTAATATTGCCTATAGGTCTGGTCAGTCTACAGATTATCACACTAGTTACTGTGTGCTATGGGGGATTAGCAGTATTGCATTACCAATCTCTGTATTTATCAGCAGTTTACCGCGAGATTGTAATTAAATGAGAAAAAATGTTATAATACTGCAGATCGATTTAACCTCTGAAATCAATATAATCATGCTATAACCCACAAGGAGCTTGAAAGTCAATCTTGTCATGTATAAGCACGGACTAGAAAAAAAATATTTACATACTAGAAGAAAAGGACTCCGCGCCACGCGTATCGAAAGTGAAGCACCTTACCGATCTACTCGTATGTGTGCGTGATTTGACAAAGACGCCGTCATGTTACGTAATGACGGCCGCCTGGCCCGTCGGCATACTATGATATAAATGTGTACGTGAGGCACATGTTTGTACAAACGGTCTCGGCATACTTACTGTGCTTCACTTTCGATGTGCGTGGCGCGGAGTCCTTCTTTTTTTTCTAGTCCGTGTGTATAAGAACGACTATTTTTAGTCTAATTGTGCGTGAAGTAAATAGCCTATTGCTAAAACACCTTTCTTGTTTTTGCAACAGTCACTGGAAACTTTTATACCTTTACATACAGACCTCGCAGGAAAAGTGTGCGCTTCGGCAATCATCGTCCATAAATCGGAAATACGAATGCGAGATGATAAGACAGGATAAGACCTAACAATGTTGAGTTGTTACAACCTTTTTGTTTACCCGGTTAGAAAATTTTATTACAACTCTATGCAAATCTAAGAAACTTTTCAAAAGTTTTGAGTGACAAATGACGAGGTGCGACCGGTGTAAGTACCCGCCAGAGAGAAAAATTAATTCAAACGCGCAAAGCGCAGAAGTACGCAACTTAGAAGCTTTCCAATTCAATACAATAACGCATTCAGTGTGCTGATGGGGTTGCCTCGATACTGCAGCGCATCAGGGATGTTTGCTGAAGCTCGCGTTGACCGCTTCTACACTGTGATGCGGAAGCGCTGCGCAACCCTGGTTAATAGGGTGCGGGGCAGCAACAACAGCATCCTGTCTATGGCAGCCAGCAGGCTAGGTTGTGCGTGTGGGAACCACTTCTGCAAGGTATCGGCTGAGCCTGTCACCTTGCAGCAGTGATACCAAAAGTTGTTTCAGTATTAATGTTTTACTAAGATAGTTTGTAAGTATATAACTTAGAAGCTTTACAATTCAATACAATAACGCATTCAAGGTGCTGATGGGGTTGCCTCATAGATATATTATATTTCTATGGGTTGCCTCGATACTGCAGCGCATCAGGGATGTTTTAAAGTAAGGGCTTTAAAAGGAAGCCTTTTGCAAAAAGACATTGACCGTCCATAACTATACCGGATGACATTTTTTACCGTCTTGAAAAAAATAGGGTATATTAGGTGAACGGAGTAGAAGCGTATGGCATACCTAGTTTTTTTTTTAATAGCTTAGTCATAAAAAAATATCTAAGTATCAATAAATACAAATTCGATGTAAACTTTTCATTTTAGAACAATAAAAACATAAATTTTGAAAAAAAAAATATAAATCCTTTAAAAATATCGAAATTCAAATATATGCAACCTGCATTATGATTTGAATTTTGATTTTTTTGAATAAAAAAAGTCATCCAGTATATTATAGGAGTTGGACAAAGTGCTGCCCAAAATTAACATACAGTGCATTATGTTCCTTGGCCTGTATAATATATGAAAATGAAATGAAAATGAAAATGAAAAATGTTTTATTTGTTAGACAAGTAAATTTAACAACTAGTGATTGGAGTCTCCTTTTAAGCAAAAAAGCCTGTGTTAGGAGACTCCGAAAATATATAAGGTGATATAAAAATATCTGCCACGGCTTCAATGAGAGATATTAATAAGTATATAAATTACAATAATGAAGAAATTTCGTACCCCGGAATTGTCAAATCAATTTCAGAAAATGAAGTAATTAAACATTTATTTTATTCTGCATAACGTGGTTCACAAAGTACGCGCGATGGGTCGCTTCGTCAATGAAAACTATTGCTATCTCTTTGTAACTGTTCTGTGAATGAATAGTAATTACTACGGGACAGTTTCTTAGAATTAAATCAATTCAAATATTTTTTGTATGAAATAATTTATGACCTAACATCAATAATTTATCTTCACTATAAATTGTAATCTATATACACAGTACCGTTTCCCATTGCAGCCGTGGCAGATATTTTTAAAGCAACTTATATGTCTGTAAACAGCTCTATAACATAATAATCATAATCATATAGTTGCAATACAAAATAATGACAAATAAAAATAGTGATGTACTCTTATCAATTTATATTATAGCTGTAAAGCTATTTATTTATCTAGTGTTAGTTTTAAACTCAGTAATTAAGTTCCTAATACATTAAATAGTCAGACATTTGACATGCAAAACATTGTCTACAATGTATTTAAATAATGCTAGAATAAAATATTTATATCTGCAATGGCAATCTTTAAATGCTAGTTTATTATTCATTAATTTTACAAAACTTTAATTATCCACTAACGCGTCCCGCTCCCCGTACGACGTCATTAGAATTGTCCTTGAGATTTTTTGTCGGCGCGCGACCGGGCGCCTAGCCACTTATACACAGCTTGTACACAAAATATTCCTATGAATCGCTAAATTCATTTATAGATTTAAAATCGTTTTTCTAGCAGCCATAAAAACTTTATAAAAAATAAATAGAAGTGTATAGAGTGTCAATGTCGGTTATAGTGCAGTCAGCTTGCGGCATACTAGTACAATACGACACAACTTAGATGTAGCATAGATTTGAAAATTTGCATTCATTCATTTCAATTTTACGATTTTTTTTTTATTTTTTTTTTAATTTTTTGATTTTTTTTTTTGATTTTGTTATTTTTTTTTTTAGTTATATGACTTTACATGTTATTGCGTTTGCATAAAGATCATTTTCGCCTAAAGCAGTAATAAAGATTGGTGATTTTAAGGCGCGCTTAATTCGGATCGTGATCGGTTTTACGAATTTTGCCGATGCTACATCTAAGTTGTGTCGTACATCTAAGTTGTATATCATTGTAAAAAGTTGCAAGCGGTAATTTAGTCCAATCAGTATAGTGCCGCTCGGGGCACCCCGATCAAATGGGTTAGGTTGGGTTAGATCTGTGACCAACCGCGAGCCGAGCGAGCGCTACTTCCAAAGGCTAGGTAAAACGGTTAATTTGTGAGAACTTGTGATGGATAAATAAAGGATTCGTTTAATAACTATCAGTTTATTATATACAGCTTAATCCTAGCTAACCTCGACACAACAGACATCTTGTCAGGACGGAACAGGAAGTGCAGAACGTGTTTGACATTAGAAGTATATAGTGTCACAGATTATAAAATACTTCAACATAATTAAGCTAGTTAGCTGCGACATATCAAATAGCTCGTAGGACAAACCGATTTAGCCTAGGAATAACTAGTATGATAAAGTCTTTTTTTTTTATTTCTTTTTATTTATGATTATAAACATAACCTAAAAATAACAAAATTATATACTAACATAACTAAAACTATTAAAAAAAAACTAAAATATGGCGTCCAAAAATTCCTCCGCATAGCTCTAATATCTTTCCATTCAAACCAAATGATTATTTAAAATTATTTAAATAGTATAATTTATGTAATATGTTACTCTTTGTATGCTCACAACATAAATTCTAATAGAAGTCTAAACGCAAGACTTGTAATTGGCTTTCTGTTGACTATTGTTTCCCTTTTTAACCGACTTCAAAAAGGAGGAGGTTCTCAATTCGTCGGAACCTTTTTTTTTTTTATGTACGTTCCCCGATTATTCGAAGATGGCTGGACCGACATGTATTTTTTTTTTTTTGTTTGAAAGGATATACTTCCCAGGTGGTCCCGGGATCATCAAGTCAGGATCTGATGATGGGATCCTAGAGAAATAGAGAGAACTCTTCCAATTTCATAGGCACACTTAAAGCGATTTGGATAGTTTTTGGAAGAGTACTTTCTCGGAGTGGTCCCATTTCAATTTGGTGAAGATCTGATTAAGAACTTCTGAGATAGGCAACGGAACTCCTCAATAAATGATAGCAAATGGACTGGGATTGCTGAAATCTCATGTCTGTCTATTGTTTACACCAGTTCATAGCATAACATCACGCCGGTACGCTGTGAAGAGGTAAGCACATGTGAACCACTAAAAAGTGAAAAATAAAAACTTTTTCGCAAAAAAAAATACAACCGACTTCCAAAAACAACACTACAAAGTGAAAAATAACTTTAATTACGGAAGTCGGTGGCAAAAACGAAAACACATTTAATCAGACACCGACTTCCGAAATTAAAGTTATTTATCACTTTGTAGTGTTGTTTTTGGAAGTCGGTTGTATTTTTTTGTGAAAAAGTTTTTTTGTTGTTAAGTTTTTTTTTTTGCTGTAAGTCTTCCATGCTGAAATAAAGAAATAAATAATTTTCGCTTGTTAGTTTTTTTGTATCTAAACCCAATCATCATTCTCCTGCCCTTATCCCAATCTATTTGGGGTCGGCGCAACATGTTCTTTTTTTTCATACTTCTCTATTATTCGTATTATTCGCACAACTTTTCAGTCACCGGTGCCACTTTCAGTCTTCCTCTTATGTACTCATTCCTTATTCTATCCATTCGTGTAACACCACACATCCCTCTTAGCATTCTCATCTCAGCTGCATGCAATTGCTTTTCATTCATCCCTTTTGTGGCCCAAAATTCTGATCCATACAAGACAGCAGGTCTAATCATGGTTTTATATATCTTCCCCTTAAGTTTAAGGGGAATGCGGGAGTCGCAGATTGTTCCCGTGACCTGCCGCCATTTCATCCATCTAGTGTTAATCCTATGCTTAACCGTCCGAACTACTTCGCCATCGCTTTGCACGAGTGAACCGAGATACCGGAAGTCGGAGCAGACTGGGAGAAGCGCGCCATCAAGCGCTATGGCTCCAGAACTGGAGATACCGCCGAAATCGCAGAACATATATTCAGTTTTGGT
This sequence comes from Cosmia pyralina, assembly GCA_946251885.1. NCBI lineage: Eukaryota > Metazoa > Arthropoda > Insecta > Lepidoptera > Noctuidae > Cosmia > Cosmia pyralina. Next base: position 3,729,320 of record OX276346.1, on the reverse strand, counting down.
TCTGCTGATATTCATACCAACATTCTCCAGTTTCTGTTGCCATTTCTCCAATCTGCTCCGAATCACAGGTACATCTTCACCGACAAGAACAATGTCATCGGCAAACAGCATGCACCAGGGTGCCTCTTCCTATAGATTCGACGTCAGAGCATCCATAATCAACAGGAAGAGGTAAGGACTTAAAGCCGACCCTTAGTGCAAGCCAACAGCCACATTGAACTCGTCGGTATTCCCAGCAGCCGACCGGACGTAGGTACGAGATTGACTGTACATAGCACGAATTAACTCTACATACTTCACGGGCAAACCTTTCTCTTTCAAGGCCCACCACAACACATCCCGAGGTACCCTATCATACGCTTTCTCCAGATCAATGAACACCATGTGCAAGTTCTTGTGTGCACGTCTGTACTTCTCGCACAATTGGCGGAGTGCAAAAGTGGCGTCCATTGTTCCTCGACCTGGCATAAACCCAAACTGGTTCGGGGTAATTTCACTCTCCTCTCGCAGTATTTTCTCTATTAAGTTCTGCCCTACCTTTGTGTTTGTAATGTGTTTGTATCTAAACCCAATATCCTTTAAAATTGTTTTTAAAGAATTCGTTTTTTTAGTAGCAAGTAGTTAGTCGCCTGGAAATTAGTAAAAAAAAATGTTTAGTCATCATCCCTATTGTGTATTGTTTTTTTTGGATATAGGGATGCTGACTAAAAAATTTTTTTTTAATATTGGACACTTATTTTTTTACGTTATCAAAACATTACGGCGATACATTGAGTTACAATATGGCCTGACGTCACGTCTATCTAGATTTTATACGTAGAAGTGACATAGCAAGCGCCCACTCCCCAACTGTAATGTGTGTTATATAATGTATTTTTTTTAATACATATTATTATAAAGAAAAAAATACGTGTCTAATATTTTTTTATTATCTAACTTATGGACTAAATATATTTTTTTTTATCCAGGCATCATCCCTATTGAATGTTGATATTTTGTAAGTATATGAAGCACTAGGGGCATATTATTCAGTTTTTCGATACTCAATAATGATTCATAATTCTCAACTTAAAAAATCAAAATCTTTACTTCGATGCGTATTGTGTGTATTACAAGCAACAAATAAAATAGAGATGTTACAAGGATTAAAACAACAAATTTGAAGGAGAGGGAGAGGAGGGAGGAGCTCGTGGCTAAGTAATAACAGCCGCACGGGTCGATCCATCAGGTTAAGCTACGCTTGCCGGGGTTGTCCGTGGATGGGTGACCATCTTTACATATCGAGACTCCTCCGTGCCTCGGAAAGCACGTTAAGCCGTTGGTCCCGGCAGTCATTCGTGGATCTTTGACAGTCGTTATGGGTCGTCAGAAGCCCGAAAGTCTGACAACCAGTCTTACCATGAGGTATCGTATTACCCAGTTAATGGGTTGTGGAGGTCAGATAGGCAGTCGCTCCATGTAAAATACTGGTATTCAGCTGCATCCGGTTAGACTGGAAGCCGACCCCAACATAGTTGGGAAAAGGCTAGGCAGATTGATTGGCAGATTGATTGACATGATAAGTTACTAGATATAAATCCCCTAAAACCGTAACAAAAAAAAAAAAAAAAACATTATTTTTTTGGGCACTCTTGGTAAAACACAACACTCCTTTTTAGGGCAGTCAGGTAATAAACACGAGCGGATATCCGCTCACGAGAGCGCGGTGTGAATCGGGTCCGTGGAGTCATTTTACCTTATATTGTACGTGGTGTGAGTTCTATACAAGAAAATATTTTTTTATTATTAACGTTGTTCCATCACAACAACGTTGATAATAAAAAAATATATAGATAGTAAAAATTGATAAGAGAACCTACATCACTATTTTTATTTGTCATTATTTTGTATTGAAAACTGACATGTTAGAAATTCAACAAATAGAGCTAAATAAGAAAAATAACTTGTAGGTATATACTTTAAGGAACTTTAAGTACCTATATAAATAAAAAATAAATACAATAAACAAAATATAACACTAAGCTTTCGCTACTAACATAAGAATGATTAATTGCGGTTGATGGCGTTTTTCCTTGCAATAAATCTGCCTAGCCTTTTCCCATCTATGTTGGAGTCGGCTTCCGGTCTAATCAGATGCAGCCGAATTTTATTTTACATGGAGCGACTGCCTATCTAACCTCCACAACCCAGTAACTGGGTAATACGATACTCCTTGGTAGGACTGGTTGTTTAACTATGTTGTTCTGTATGTGTTATAAATAAGGCCAATATTGCCAATGTGTCAAATTGAACAAAGAAATATTCATGTTCTTTTCCTAGCTATTGTTTTTATGTTGCTATTATTCTGAGTACCCTCGGACCATTGTCCAAGAGATAGAATTAACTGTTTTGAGATAACGATAATTTATGGAAATATAAGAAATGTATTGATAGAATACTTTGACACTGTTCCCATGGAGTTTCTTGTCCTTCTTCTCCATAAATACCTAGTTTTGGAACGGATAAGTAGCTTTCTCATTCAATATGCTTAGCCTTTTCCCAACTATGTTGGGGTCGGCTTCCAGTCTAACCGGATGCAGCTGAATACCAGTATTTTACATGGAGCGACTACCTATCCGACCTCCACAACCCAGTAACTGGGTAATACGATACCCCTTGGTAAGACTGGTTGTCAGACTTTCGGGCTTCTGACGACCCGTAACGACTGTCAAAGATCCACGAATGAAAGCTGGGACGAACGGCTTAACGTGCTTTCCGAGGCACGGAGGAGTCTCGGTATGTAAAGAATGGTCACCCATTCACTGACCAACCCCGGCAAGCGAAGCTTAACCTGATGGATCGACCCGTGCGGCTGTTATTACTTAGCCACGAGCTAGCTTTAGAAATAGCTTTTTCATTAAAGATGAATAAATGCTTTTCTTTATGAAATCCTTCCCTTACACACCATATTTATAATACTTTCATACGCAATGTGTAACCAGTAACCATTCTGACATTCAAGGCTTGCTATTTGAGTAATATCTTTACATACACTTACAGTTATACTGTATTTTTCATTAACAAGCGCATGAATACGAGTATATTGCAGTAGTGTTTAAAGAATATTTTCGGGAGCGCACTCAATGAAACACCAAGTCATTGAACCAACTATTTATTTGCGTTATTCTAAATAACTCGGAGATAACAACTCCAAGTTATTTAAAATAACCCATGAACGCGCATGGGTCTTGTTAAATAAATGCTGTCATCATTACAAAGTCTTCATTATATTAATAATAAAATAGATACTTTTATTTTCAGACAGAGGTCATAGGGGTAATAATTATTTCATTTTTAGGGTTCCGTACCTCAAAAGGAACAAAACGGAACTCTTATAGGATCACTTCATTGTCCGTCTGTCTGTCAAGACCCTTTTTCTCAGGAACGCGTGGAGGTGTCTCGTTGAAGTTAATATCAAATACGCAAGTCTATGGTCCCTTAGAGTTCTAAAAAAATCAAGCTTCTAAGTCAACGCATTAAAAAAAATACGGCCATTTATGCGACATATTTTGATACTCGCAAGTAAATCAAAACCTGTAAGGTACTTCCCGTTGATTTAGAATAATGAAATTTGGACAGTAGCAAGAACTCACAGCAAAAAAAAGGAAACATTCTGAAAATTGTAAAATGGGGATTGTTTAAAATTTTTAACCATTAGATTTTATTTAATTTTTTGAAAATTTAGAGCATTTTGAGAAACTAATTTGAATATTTTGATGATTGGCTCAATAGTTATTTTTTTATTGAATTTTAAAATATTTTGAATTTTCAAGGTAGGTGACGTCATCAGTGGCACAAAAGATTGTGCCGTTGCCCCACTAATACATAATTAAAAATTTAAATCTGTCAACACAACGTCATCCATCTCAAATCTGTCAAAGTGCCAATAGATGTCATACGTAATCGAATCCTATCCTAACCTATTTCCAACTTATTTTTCGAAATTTTGACCTAAACGGTAGCTTTTAAACGCAAAGTGGTTTTTAAGGTGCAAGACTACGTTAATAATCGAGGCGACGACATTATTGTTCATTTCCCTGAACCACAATGAGCGATACTTTTGTTAAAGCCGACTCGCGCAAGTTTCTGAAATACTTACATCAAAGTGATCTTCAACAATACATTGTATAAACCTTGCAATATTCCACGCCTACATCATGACACCACTTTTCTCGCAAATCTTCTCTAATACGAACAAAAATTTTGTTTGGATTATTATTACTATTATTGCTGCAAGTTGGAACAAAGCGCTTCCTGTAGGTATTCCATAACTCTTCCAATATAGTAAATGTTGTCGAGTGTTGACATAATGTAATGAGATTTACGAGTATATGAGGCAAGTCGCAGGAATAATAATTGTAAAAACTTTATACTTATGAGGTTATGTTTATATTATAATTTGACACTTGACAGATTGTAGACAATACTTGCCATTTACTTTTTATTTTTTGAGGCAACGATACAAAACTGTACGGCCAAAGCTGAAGTAATTTGAAGGGCAAACAAGGTCAATCGTATTTTATCAAAAAAAAAACAATAAAATATAAATATTTTTCAAGATTAATTAGTCCGTAATGATCAGTAACGCTATTCCTCGAAATGGTTTTTCAATTACAACATATTAAAAAATATGAACAATGCCCATTGTAATATTATCACACAATTTTTTTTTTGGGATTACAATGTTAAGTTTGTTTTTGGGATAAATACTTTTCAACTACGGAACCCTTCATTGTGCGTGGTCCGGTACGCACTTGGCCAGTTTTTTTTTTGTTAGTAGGTACAGACAAAGATTAACATACATTAAAATGCTACAAGTATAATAATGCATATTAATGCTGACGTACCTACATTAGCTTATGAAGCAGTCGAAAGAATAATTACGCTCATTCGAAATCCTACCAGCTGCCAAATTTTTTTATTTCTTTTTCTAAACCCATCAAAAACGTACTAAATTACATTGGTTTTTTTTAACCGACTTCAAAAAAAGGAGGTTAACAATTTGACGTGTATATATGTAATATTATTGGAACTGCAATATACATATGATATTAGGTATTCTTATGATAATAGGTAGCGCCACGTGTCTTTGGACTCATGATTGAATTATATTATTACAAGTAGATTATAACCCGAATTTACTGTCAAATTCTGAATTAGTTATAATTATATATAGTATAGTATAGTTTATAGTTATCAGTTGACGGTAGACAGCGAACCGTGCGCACGCATACGCTCGACGCTCCGTATTGACATTATCTTCTCAAAGTTTTTTCTTTTTTTTCAATTTTATTCTCGGAATTAATTTATAATTATATTATAATACAATGTTAAAGTGCAAGAGGTGCGACAATCAAGTCAATAACGGGGTCAAATGTACTGCTTGTCAGGCTCAGTTTGATTTTTCGTGTGCTGGTATTACTGAAGCTGGATGGAGAAAGCTCGGTGATCGCAAATTAACATGGAGGTGCAATTCCTGCAAAGCTCTGGCTATGAGTTCCCAGGTTGGGTCCGCATCAACCACGGTGTCAGATATGGAGAGTGTGCTATCCGAGCTGAAGAGACTATCGGTGCAGATGGAGTCACTACCGACGTTGGTGGAGGACTTAAAACTTATCAACAAGGAGTTGGCGGAACTGAAATCTTTAAGAGGTGAATTCTCTGACGTCACTAGCTCCATTGCTGGAATGAAGGAGTCTCTTGAATATGTACATAACTCAGTAAAAGATCTGGCAAGTAAAGTTTCGGGACTGGAACAGGAAATAGATAGTTTAAAGAAGACCAAAGATGACATTGTCACCTTGCAGGAGCGTTGTAGAAGACTAGAACTTCAGTATCGTGACAATGAACAGAGGTGCAGAATGAATAACATTGAAATCAAGGGTGTACCTGAATCGAACTCTGAGAACTTGTTTGATGTCATTGCTAAAATAGGGGTTATAATCAATTGTCCTGTCCCTAAGGAACGGATAAATTACATAGCAAGGATTCCCATGCGAAATGATAGCCATAACAAAACAATAATTTGCTCGCTACACAATTGTTATCTAAAAAATGATTTTGTTGCTGCAGCTAGAAAACATAAGATCTTGAGCGCGGTCGATTTGGGATTCCAGGGAGATCATAAAATTTATGTCAACGACCACTTGACGCTGGATAACAAAGCCTTACTAAACAAAACCAAGATTTTGGCGAAAGAAAAAGGATATGAGTATGTTTGGGTAACAGGCTGCAAAATCTTTATTCGCAAAAATAATCTGTCACCAAAGTACCACATCCGGACTGAGCATGACTTGAAAAAGTTTTTTTAGACAACATCGCTGGTCGATCTGCTGATACACTATTGTTGGTCGACGAGTCGTTAAGATTGAGAAATGTGGATAATCATTTTTTGCACGCATTCCTTTCTCGCCTGCCTTTTGTTCGCTTATCGCTCGGTGTCACCTGTTCATATGACTCATTAAGCCTTGTTTTTTGCTATTCTAAACTTTATGTATGTACTAATGAGAGTTGGATCTGCTTACACTGGAATCTTTTCTTTGTTTACTACACTTTCAAAGCCAACTTTTCCTTGACCAAGAACACAAATTGTTACGTATGTTTTTATAAATCTGTTTTAATTATTACAACTACCGCCTTATTTTGCCTACACCAACTACACTTGTTATTTACGCCGATTTTTGTTTGTTATAGTTCTGACCTGGAACATAATATTATGACCGTGCCTTATACGAATATTTTTACGATTATTATTTTAGTGTTACTTTTGACTTCTAATGGCACCTATTAGTTTGTTCTACCAAAACGTTCGGGGGCTACGGACAAAAACATCTGTTTTCTATAGGAATGTTTGTATTAATTCGTTTGATGTCGTTTGTCTTACAGAGACATGGCTAATAGATGGTATATCTGACAGTGAACTGTTTGATGATAGATATTTTGTATGGAGACGTGATCGAAATTACTCTCTCACCAACCAAACTATGGGAGGGGGGGTCTTAATAGCCGTACGTCGGGAACTTGTTGCTGATGTCCGCAAAGAATGGTGCTCGTCCGCAGAGGATCTGTGGGTCACCTTAACTTTACACCAATCGAAACCTAAAGTTACCTATAAAATGCATCTTTGCGTGGTTTATATATGTAATCAGCAGTCTGGCAACTCTTTGATGGTACAACTACACAACTTCACTAATAATTTAGCTGACATTGTTCTTAAAAACCCAGCGGATATGTTCATGGTTCTTGGTGACCTTAATCAGCCGAATATTGACTGGCAGGTGGCGAGTGATGGTGATTATCTGTGCCCAAGTAACTTGCATGGACCTGTTCAGACCTCCTTTTGTGATACTCTTACCGCTTGCAATTTGTTGCAATACAATTCTCATCGTAATGTGAATGACAGGATTCTTGACCTCGTATTATCGAATAACGATGTTACCGTCACTTGCAGCTCTGATCCTTTGGTGGAGGAGGATTTACAGCACTCTGTATCACTGCTGACTTCGTTCAATTGCATCAGCTGCATTCTCGGCCGAGCGAGAGTCAAGTTCTTGTATGCTCTTGGGAATTATGATGCCATAATTGAAGAAATGGTGGCTAAAGACTGATCATTAGAGCTAAACGGTAGGACTCTCGAAGAAGCTGTCAATTTTTTTTATGACACTATTAACTTCCTTCACAATAAGCATATACCTACTAAAATTATTGTACCTCGGGGCAAGTATCCTCCTTGGTATAAAAGCCCTCTTATTAAAATAGTCAGGGAAAAGGCAAAATTTCACTTAAAATTTAAAAAGTATGGAAATCTTTCTGATAGACATTCTTTTGTAACTTTACGTCAGCGGGCTAAAGATCTGGAGAAGGAAGTGTTCGATAATTATATTGCAAATATTGAATTAGCCATTTCTAAAAATCCAAGGGCTTTCTGGCGGTATGTAAAATCCATAAAACAAATAAACTGTTATCCGTCTATTTTTCATTTTGGCCAAGTTTCATCTAGCATTGGGGAAGAGATTTGTGATTTGTTCGGAGACTATTTCCTTTCTAATTTCCAGGAACGTAATGAGGACGATCTTTACACTGTGGATGAACCTGGTGGCCAGACTGCTGGTTGCGTATCAGTCATAAGCTCTATTGATGTACGGGAAGAGGAAGTCTTTCGGTTGCTTAAACAAGTGGACCTTAATAAAACCGCGGGCCCTGATAACATTTCGCCAATTTTTATATCTAAATGTGCCAGGTGCCTATCCCGTCCGTTAACAATATTATTTAAGCGATCATTTGAATTAGGGGTAGTGCCTATCATCTGGAAGTCGGCGTATATAACGCCGATTCATAAAAAAGGAGCTAAGGCTGATATAAGTAACTACATACCGATTTCCAAACTCTGTGTGTTCGCTAAAATTATGGAGAAAATTGTGCACAGACAACTTTCTTCTTCACTTAAATTAAGTTTCTGTGAACATCAACATGGGTTTCTAAAAGGTCGCTCAATCACATCCAATCTAGTGGTCTGTAGTGACTATCTTACAGAGCACATGTCCAAACGGTCTCAGGTCGACGTTATATACACTGACTTCAGCAAGTGTTTTGATCGAATTGACCATGCGCTTCTTATGCACAAACTCATAATGGTCGGTGTGAGGGGTAATTTGTTTAGATGGTTCTCGTCATACGTTGAGAATAGATGCCAGACGGTGGTTCTCAATGGGTATACGTCGAGAGCGATGTACATTCCGTCAGGAGTTCCTCAGGGATCTTTGTTGGGTCCTCTCTTATTTAATATCTTCATAAATGACGTTGGATCTTGTTTCTTTAACTGTAAAGTCTTATTGTATTTGGATGATATGAAGATTTTGGGTCAAGTGTCAACTGTTGAGGACGCACGCCTATTACAGGACGATCTGGACCGGTTCCACGAATACTGCACTAGAAATAGGTTGGATTTAAATGTATCTAAATGCTATGTATGTACATTTACGCGGAAACCAAACCCTGTTAAGTTCGATTATAGGCTTTCGAATACCTTGGTAGCCAGAGTGAGTGTCATCAGGGATCTTGGAGTTACTTTTGACTCTAAGCTTCTGTTTGATGCACATATTAATAACATAGTTAACCAGGCTTCTAAAGCCTTGGGTTTTATATGTAGGGTCTCTTCAGATTTTAAGAATGTTAAAACAATGAAAATTCTTTATTGTGCGTTTGTCCGTAGCCACCTGGAATATGCTTCTCAGGTTTGGAATCCAAATTATAATGTATACATTAATCGACTTGAAGGTATACAAAGGCGATTTTTGAGGTACACTCAATATCGCTCAAATATCTATCTCCCGAATTATATAAGTCGGTGTAAAAGATTTCATATTCTGCCTCTACACGAGCGAACAAAAATTGCGGATCTTGCTTTCTTGTTTAGTGTTATGAACGGATCTACTGACGTCCCTGAGTTGGTAGGCAAGATCGGACTTCGTGTACCGAGTGCATTTCTTAGGAGACCACGTCTTCTCCATGTGCCTCAGGTTAGAACTGTATACAGACAGAACTCGTACGTGATAAGAGCTTGCCGTACTTTTAATATGGTGTGTCAGGATGTTGAGTTAGAATTATTTACTAGTAGCATTAAGGAAGTAAAAAAAACTTTCAATAATTGTTTTTTCGATGTATAACCATTTTTTCTTTTTAACTATTTTACTGTATTTTTTGAGCGTGAAATTTTAGTTATTTCTTACGTCGCTGTTTTCGCGTATTTGTTAATGTTGCTCACTTTAATCGTTGGTGGAAGCTTGTAATTGGCCATCTTTTACACATTGTACTTAATATGGAAATGTATTAGCTGTAAGCTTTCCTAAAAGTAATAAAATAAAATAAATAAAATAAATTAACGCGAGCGAAGCCGCGAGCAAAAGCCAGTTAAATAATTACATGTAAAAATATTGTTATTACTTGAAAGCAGGGTTCATATTCTAGCCTATTGGTAACAAAAAAATACAACCGACTTCCAACTACAAAGTGAAAAATAACTTTAATTTCGGAAGTCGGTGTCTAGTTTAATGTATTTTCGTTTTTTACCACCGACTTCCGAAATTAAAGTTATTTTTCACTTTGTAGTGTTGTTTTTGGAAGTCGGTTGCCTATTTTTTGTAAAAAAGTTTTTATTTTTTACTTTTTAGTTGTGTACCTACCCCACACAAATTCTAATACCACTATCTGCAAAACAAACTAGAACAACATCATCCATATAAAAGTGGGGAAAAAATACGTATTATTGAAGCTAACTCAAAAACTACCGAAGCAAATATAATCAATTTTATATGGGACCAACCACTGTGATGTATACCCTTTTGAATAAAAGAAAAAAAATCCAAATCGGTCCAGCCATCTTCGAGTAATCGGGGAACATACATAAAAAAAATAAAATAAAGAATTAAGTGGTTTTAAGTGATTTTTTAAAGCCAACTAGTTTTTAAGTTTTTGAAATTTTTTTTAGGCAATGGATTGATTTTGAATCGAAGTTTATTCCTGTTGTTTTAATTTTATGAACGACAGTTCTAAGTAGCCGAAAACAAACGCAATTTTTTGCCCATGTTCTCTAAAATTTTACTAAGTTAAATGTTTTTTTTACTCAAAAAATTTTATACGAAAGTGGTAAAAAGTGATTCATACATTTAATCAGCGAAATCGGCAAAATTTCGTGTACGGCGTCTGAAGTTTGTTTTTGGGATAAATTAATTTCAACTACGGAATCCTTCATTGTGCGTTTCACTTGGCCGCTTCTTTTTTTTAAAAAAAAGACCGGCTGGTATTTTTAACAAAATACCAATTTGATTACTTTACTCCGACACAAGACGAGTAAGTATATAAAATGACGACGATACTTTATATTTACCTGTTGCTTGTTGTTATCTTTAATTTACAGTCGGTACCTACCTAATTTTTTATCATTAAAAAATCTGTTTGTATTTTTGAAAATTATTTATACAGATTGTAAGTGTAAACAGAGGCAACCTTTAATGGGGTCATTATGAAGAACTTTTTATAGGGGACCAAACCTGACATCGCGAAAAAAAATCAGCTGTTTAGTAGGTAGGTTAGTAGTTCGCATAATTCGTCAAAATGTAGAGAACAGCTGATTTTTTTTTCGCGATTTCAGGTTTGTTCCCCTTAAAAGAATGACACTGTTACACTAACACTGTATATGGAAGTGTAAAATTGATGTGTAAAGTGTAATCTTTACTTGTATGCTTTATAGACAAAAAAAAAAAATTTAAGTAGTTTGTGCAAAATGTTTGGAATCCGAATATTGAAAAGTAGAGTCAGTTTGGTTCTTAGCAAAAGGGTACAAAGCAAATACATCCAAGGATATTCCAGTTTGTCTTGGTAAGTGAACACTGTCTTTAATATTAGGGATTTAAAAAAGTAACAACTTACGAGTGTTTTGGTCTATTTAGATTTTCGGTCTAGCTTCCTTTTCGGGTTTACACTTTACCCCAGGCACAATGTATATTTAAAATTAAATACCCGTAGAGGGATACATACTTAAAGGTTTCCATAATTATTATTAAAATGCTATTATTTGTTATTTTGTATGTATGCTTAGATGGTTTGGTCATGTTGAGAGTATGAATGAAACTCCCACTAACAAAAGAAAACGAGGCAGATGTCAGATGTGAGTGGAAACGTTAGGAGGAGACGCCCTCGGGAGACATAATATAGGTGACCTTATTGGTGATGTTCTTCAAAAAGGTCAGGTATGTAGTACTCGCAACCAGCGTGCGTGTATGACCACATGTATGAACGTAAATGAGGCAAAAGGAGTAGGTATGTAAGGATAGTAGCAGGTTGGGTTCTGTAGTTTCTGCCTACCTCCATGGAAAGAAGGCATGAGTTTTGTCTGTATGTACCTATGTACATTTTAAGCAAATCTATGTTTTAAAATAAGTAGTTACATTATTCTTTACTTTGTCTGACAAAGTAAAGAATAAAACAATTAGAAGTAAAACCAAGGCAAAAGACGTGACCATAAAGGTAGTTGGATTGAAATGGAAATGAGCTGGACATATCCAAAGAGCACCAGATGAAAGGTAGACGAAAGTCACCACCACCTGGTACCCACTGAACAAAAAGCGCAGACAAGCTAGACCACAAATGAGATAGAGCTACGATATTATAAAAATAGTAGGTAAAATTTGGAGTAGAGTAGGTACAGACAGAATGGCATGGAAACGAATGGAGGAGGCTTTCACCGCTATTAGCGGTTCTTGTGCATAATATATTAAATAATGGTACATACAAATTAAGGACGCTGTTACAAATGGGTAGTCAAATCAATACTTTTGTAAACAAAAGTGTGTTTATTAAATAAAATGCTTTACATTCTTAAAATGTTTTTTGGCCAAACTGTTGATAGATTTGCACGGTACGCCTCTAAACTATAAATGTAATTTTAGATAGATACAGTTTCTCAATAAATGTACTGGACTGAAAATTTTTACTTCGGTACATTTATTGAGAAAATGTACCTATTTAAAATTGTATTTATAGTTCAGAATCGTATCATGCACATCTATCAACAGTTTAGCCAAAAAACATTTTAAGAATGCAAAGCATTTTATTTAAACATACTTTTGTGTAAAAAAAGTAATGATTTGACTACCCATTTGTAACAGCGTCCTTAAGGAACATATTATTACTAACATTACGAGTTTAAGAGTCAAGTATCATTAATCATTAGTTAAGTCAAACAAAATTGTAGAAGGAAAATAAAGCTTATTTTATTTATTTTTTTAGGTACAGAGGCCAGCACATCAAGCTGCCGCCGGGGTCGCGGGTAGTTCGAAAGAGATACCGTGGCCCTGGCACGGGCAACTGAAGGAACACGGGTGGGTTTTAGTCAGTAAAAGTCTGACACGCCCTCCCGCTCTGCCCAGAGCGGGAGAAGTCATTTGATGATTTCCCATCCACAAAAAAAAAAAAAAAAAAAAAGCACATCAAGCTACCACAATCAGTCAAATTTCTTTGAAAGATTTTCAACTTTACCTCAAAGACATAAGGTTCATATTCAATTGGGAAAATTTGACAGAATGGGGTAGCTTGATGTGCTGGCCTCTGTACATTAATAATGTAATTAACATTTATTAATTAATCAATTTTACGTTAACAATGGCATATTTTTTTTTGGCGTTTGTGAGTTGTTTTTATTATTATCTAAAGTCAGGAAAAATAATTAATAAGCAAATTGACTACCAACCTCCTGAATAATAAGTAACACCTTTCCTAAACCAATTGAATGTATATTTAAGCTGTTGGTGTTCTTTAATAAATAAATAGATAAACTTAAATGGTCCGTATACTTAAAATTATAAAGGAGCTCGTGGCTAAGTAATAACAGCCGCAAGGGTCGATCCATCAGGTTAAGCTACGCTTGCCGGGGTTGGTCCGTGGATGGGTGACCATCTTTACATACCGAGACTTCTCCGTGCCTCGGAAAGCACGTTAAGCCATTGGTCCCGGCTGTCATTCGTGGATCTTTGACAGTCGTTACGGGTCGTCAGAAGCCCGAAAGTATAACAACCAGTCTTACCAAGGGGTATCGTATTACCCAGTCACTGGATTGTGGTGGTCAGATGCCTATCTGACCACCACAATCAAGCCTACTCGCCTACTGCCTAGTCGCTCCATATAAAATACTGGTTTTCAGCTGCATCCGGTTAGAAGCCGACCCTAACATAGTTGAGAAAAGGCTAGGCAGATTGATTGACTTACAATTATAACTGTCATTCTTTGACCGTGTGTATGAACTGGCTACAACATGGCAAATGGACGTAGCATGTCAATTTGCTTAAGAGTTAATTTCCCTTACTGTACCTACTACCTATATTTTTTATGTTTGTTGTACCTACATAAATAGTTGAAATATTTTAAACAATAATATCAGAGAACTAAACATGTAGGTACAATGCAGTAACGGTTTCTTTATACCCACCGTTTTTGTGTTTGAAAACACAATACGATGTATAAACAGTTTTTTTTACTTCCTTCTATTATTTCAGTGGGAACTCAACAAATGCCAACAACAAGTGCAATACAACATATCAGTCAATTGCAGACTTTTATTCTGGGAAGTCTGTGTTTATTACTGGAGGTACTGGTTTTTTAGGAAAGGTTTGTTATATTGTCTTGTTTTAAATTTATTATAGAACATTTAGTAAATTCCGGCGCCATTTAGTTTATAAATATTGACCAAAACATTGACGTTTATAGGTACAATTCAGAAGGTAGACCGCAAACTGCAGCGACAAAGCCGCCCAACAGCAATAACCGAGCGCAGCGACACTACTGGTTTCTATGAAAACGCTTCCGTAAATAGTGACATTGCCGCCTGTTGCTGCGGTCGAACGGTGACCGCAGACGGTATACAAGTAGTGTTTGGCTGTCACTAACAGAGCGACGAGACGTATTTTTTTGTTCAATAAATGACTCACGAAACTGAAGAAGGGAAGTACCACATCTGTCGAATTTTTAACGTACCTAGCGTTCAGAATTAAAACCGCAGCGGCATTGTCACTTGCGGTTCTTGTCAACCGTAATGCTTCTGCCGTCTGCGTTGTGCCGTCGTCTTCGGAAATATAACAAAGTGTCTTGTGTCTTGTGATCATTGTGATGAAATTAAATGAAATGCTTTTTTCTGTAAGTAGATCTTCTAAGACACTTTTACACAAAGTCAACTTTTGGTCAATATTTTATAACTAGATGGCACCGGCGTTCCCTAGCTGACTGATCTCTGAGAAGGAATGCCGAAATATCTCATATCTCATGGAAGTTCGTGGTTAAGTAATAACAGCCGCACGGGTCGATCCATCAGGTTAAGCTACGATTGCCGGGGTTGGTCCGTGGATAGATGACCATCTTTACATACCGAGACTCCTCTGTACCTCGGAAAGCACGTTAAGCCGTTGGTCCCGGCTGTCGTTTTGTAGATTTTTGACAGTCGCTACGGGTCGTCAGAAGCCCGAAACTCTGACAACCAGTCTTACCAAGGGGTATCGTATTACCCAGTTAATGGGTTGTGCAGGTAAGATAGGCAGTCGCTCCACGTAAAATACTGGTATGCAGCTGCATCCGGTTAGACTGGATGCCGACCCCAATATAGTTGGGAAAAGGCTAGGCAGATTGATTATTGTCATTGACATATCTCGGGGCTCTGGGGTCCCGGACCTTTTGAAAGCGTACGAGAACCGAAGCCAACTCGCAGAAACCCGTTAAACGCTTTCAATTAAATAAGGCATCTATCATTATTATTGATGAGTCGAGTAATGCAATCAAGATTCACTTACAAAATAATCAGAATGATTCTGACGTCATAAGGTATTCTTTGTGTAGGTATGTGATTACCAAATTCAGTAAAACAAGTAGTACCTAGTAGGTGTGTTTGACTGGGTATCACAGTGAAAAGTGCTGTATTTACAACTCTCAACAAAACTCCTAAATCGTCTTCTATTAAGACACACAGGAAAAGTAAGAAAGAGACCTATAAAAGGCCACAATGGGGTCACTGTACTTATCATTATGAACAACTTTTACTATGAGACCAAACTATGGGAAAAATATCAGCTGTTCCCTACATTTATGTTGGCATAATTCGTCAACATATGGGGAACAGCAATTTTTTTTCTCGATTTCAAGGTTACCATAGTAAAAGTTTTCTTGATGATGAATATAATGACCCCCTAAGAGGTTGTGCGTAAAGAAAATTATATACTAACATAACTAAAACTATTAAAAAACTAAAATATGGCGTCGAAAAATTCCTCCACATCGCTGTCGACTGGTAAAGTACCCAAGAGACTGGCGGCATTGCCACGTTGTATGGCAATGCTAAGCCGCTGGCCAAGGTAAAAGCCAGCCCTTGGGTCACGGGAAGTGTCAACCAGCCGTTTGGAGATTTCGTTGAACAAACTATGAGCACTCGGACCCCACGGCCCAAGGGTTTCAACCCCAAACGGCTCGAAAATATAATTACCGATAAGGTTATTATACTTCCGCCGTTTGAGGTTTTCCGCAGCGGCAGCAGCAGTGCCAGCACAGCACGCAGAGCCAGGAAGATGGAATGGCGCAAGAGTATCGACACACGTTGCGTCCCACACTAAAGGCCTTCCCAACTTCCATGGAAATAAAGACATGCCGTCCGGTCTCTTGCCATCGTCGCGTGCCAAGCCATTGGGTTCTAATACAGCTGGAACGCCGACGGTGACGGTGACGGTGTCGGATGATGTCATTGATGTTCGCGTGCCGTGCTAAGCGACCCGCACTTCGGCTGCAAGACAGGCCGTGGTGTCCGAGGCTGTTGACAACTTCGCCACAGTGACAGCGATGAGGAGAACAAGAAGGAGCTCCTAGTCGCAGGGAAGCAGCGAGGCGGAAAGTAGTGTCGTCGAACAAAGTGCCTATGTTCGACGACGGTAGTGCATGAAGCCACAGACCCGACTCCCACTTACCCACAGCCAGCAGACGCGCACGCTCCGCAGTAGTAGCAGACGTGTCAAGTAAATTGTTCTGTACTACTCTGCAGAGCGGCTCATCCCACCGTCTCTGGGAAAATGGATTGTCGGGTGGGTCTGAATTCGGGCAAGCGAGTCTCCAGGCATCTATAGCCTCGGTGAAACAAGGCACATCAAAATTAACCAGTGTGGAGGCTAGGATTTTCCTGATTAATTTATCTGTGCCGTGGACCGAGGATATGAATGCCGGTAAACTAATACTAAAAATTTTGCGGACGCCGAGGCCTCCCATACGAATGGGGAGAGTAGCTTGTGTCCAAGCGCGGTCGTCCAAGGCCACATTTAAGATCGAAGTTAAAGTTTGTCGGATAATTTTGTCAATCTTATCTAAAAGGTGAGTGTGCTTCCATAAATGGGAAGCACGAAGGAAATATGTTAATTTAGGGCCGAAACAGCAGTAACGGATTAATGTTATGGCCGATTGCATGTTAATTTGGAACAATCTTTCCGAAACGTCATTGAAATTTTGAATTTTTTCTTCAATAAAAACAGGAAAAGAATTTTCATAGATAGGAGACCCAAGGAGACGAAGAGAGTTTTTTTCAATAATTTTGATTTCCGGGGCTATTGCGTTAAATTTGGGAAGTGTTAGATGTCTGTCGGTACCGTCCGCTAAGAACAGTTCACATTTCGAAAGGTTGAGATCAAGGCCAATGGAATAAAGTTCATTTTTTAAGAATGTTGTGCGTTATTTGAGTTACACCTTGTATAAAGCTGTGGCCAAACTGAAGTGAATCCCGCACGGGATGCGGGATCAAATTTGCTCGAGCCGATTATGTCAACTAACTTGTTTGTAGGTGCACAAACGCGTGTCGCGTGACTTCCTATTATTGAAGCCATTGACACTCGCAGAATTCACCTCGGTAATTTAAATCATCAATGATCAATATAAGCAAACAAACTGAAAACCACATGCATCATTTTCCAGGTCTACCTTGAGAAACTCCTGTATTCGTGCAACAAATTAGACAAAGTCTACCTGTTGGTGCGACAGAAGAAAGGCGACAATGTCAACAAACGAATTGAAGACTTGTTTGCAAATCCAGTAAGTTGAAATTCTTCATTTAATTTTTAAAATATGTTTTAAGGTTACTACTCATCTTCAACTATTTTTATTTTGCACAGAAGAATTGTTTGGTCTTTTTAAAATATTTTTGGTCTATAAGAGCAAAATAGGAATCGAAGATTTCCGGCAATAAGTCTGCTAGGCTGAATTTTAATTGGTCGGGCCATGTATGTCGGTTGCATCGCGATAAATAGGCCAGAGTCGTGACGCAGTTTGAGCCAGATGAAGGGCGTCATTGCCAAGGGCGCCTAGGTAACGCTGGCCTGTGACGATTATGAGTGATTGACCTGGCAACGCAATTGTTACATTGCACACAGTAGTTGCTTGGACTCTTAAAAATATTTTTGGCTCTAAATTCATCTCTAGGTTGCATCGGGACAGATATGCCAGAGTCGTCACGCAATGGGAGCCAGGTTGGTGTCGTTGTCGAGGCGGCCTAAGTAATGCTGGCTTGACGATTATAAGAGATTGAATGCAGAACGCATCGTACAAGGAACTGTGGACCGCTATGGGGATAGGGATGGGAGACCTTTGCCCAGCAATACAAGTTTAATAGGCTAGTACCATTATGAAAAACACAAATATTTGTAACAATGAAATGTTTTTAAATTTTCAGTTATTTTCGAGGTTGAAGAAAAACAATCCCGACTACATAAAGAAAGTGGTACCAGTCACCGGTGACTTATCATTACCGAACTTGGGACTGAGCCCAAAAGATGAACAGACTTTGATTGAGAAGGTAACAATGACAACACAATAAAGTTTCACATTACTCTACTACATTTAGAAAATTACTTGTTTAAGAATGCACCATAATCTGGAAGTTGGCAACATCATAAATAACAGTAAAATATTTTGCTGTTTCGATGATATTGTCCATATTACTAATTGAATTATACAACGTGCCACCGCAATGGCGCTTTTGACACAGGATTAGTGGCCAGTAATAACAAAAATGATAATAAGATAAAATAATACATAAATAAAAAACAACAACAAACAAACTTAATAATAACCAAAATTAAGATCACTACTGCAAAGGACTCATTCATGAAGCTATTGTTCTATGCCAGCTGTTAAAAGGCCGCTGACCAACACCTTTTTTTTTTGTTTATCGTTTGTCTATTTTTCTGACCCAGCTGTATGTATGCTTCATGAATGATTTTGTTTCAAAACCCCTCGGAAAAAAAACTCGAGTTGCCTGGCCTTTTTTTTCTTATTCGTTTTAATTTCATATATGCGCTACAGGTCCATTGCTCCAAGACGCTATTTTCGAAAATTGTAAATAAATCAATAAATAATAACGTTGTATGAAATAAAATACCTTTATAAAACGAAAACGCGGAAATGTACACGCCTGTCAAATTAATGTCGTCATTGCAGCGGCACATTTTATATAATATTAAATAATTTGACCTAGCCTATAATGATTATTACTAAAAAATGCCCAATTCAAGAAGGTGCGTACGTTATAAAACACATTATCATAACACCAGTTCATTAATTTTAGGTGTCGGTGGTATACCACGGGGCAGCAACGGTTAGGTTTGACGAACCGTTACCGGTAGCTATGAACATTAATTTTGAAGGCTCGCAGAGGATTCTTGCGCTCAGTCGGCGTATGAAGAATATAGAGGTAATTTAGATATCTACCTGTTATTGTTGAATTTGTTTCTGGGTCAATGAAAAACTTTTTGAGAAAGAATAGAGACCAAAATTTTATTCCGAATATATTATATTCAGAGCAGTTGGTGGCCCATTGGGAACGGCTTCGACTTCATGTCGTAGGACGCGGGTTCAGAACCAAGCAAGCATTTCACTTGGTGTACTTAATTTATTTCATCACTGCGGTTCTCAAAACGGTGAAGAATAACATCGTGAAAGAAAAATCCCAAGTCATGTGCATACACCAACCCGTATTGGGACCACGAGGTGGGTTACGGCCTTCTCCCTCTCTCAGAGAGGAGCCCAGCAGTGGGAACGTTATAAGCTGACTATGTTATATTATATTCCGAAATCTAGGTACAGCTAAGCAGATGCATGAACATGTTTCTGCCTAGCCCCATGGGAAAAGGCGTGAGTTTATGTTTGTTGAATTGTCGAGGAGACGGTCAGTTAGTCAGAAAGTTGGAACTATTTGCTATACAGTGCTTTAGAATGTAGTTGCTCATGCAGTAAATCCAGTCATATAATAATTTTCAGGCTTTGATATACATATCAACGGCTTTCTCACAAACTCAAAGGAAGGTACTAGTAGAGACGGTCTACCCACCGCCAGCCAAACTGGAAGATGTCTACAAATTCATCGAAGAGTATGGACACGATACTGAAGAAACAAAGAAGTATTTAAGTACGTATTTCATTCCAATAGTTAATATTATCGCTTTTTTTTGGCCGATGCATAATGTCTTCTAATAACCACGATGTGGCGGCACTCTACATCTACATACATCGCCACATGCGAACTAGCATCACATTAATGTCACGCAATCGGAGTTTGGCACAACGTCCCGACATCAATCGTGGGGCAGTTACCGACCAGACACGACACCCGTCTGGTCGGAGGATCCTCCCTTTTCAATAAAGGATGAGTGAACTTTACACCCTATTCTTCATGCCTCTATAACGATAAATGTTTTCTTTTACTCCTTACAGTTACAATATTAATTGAACCACTTTTTCTACGCCCAGAACTTTGTAAGCACACTAGCAACATCCCAAACTAGACAAGCTGCAGACACATTGTTGAAACGTAAAGATTGCGCTCACCTAATCAATCTGTCTAGCCTTTTTAACTATGTTGGGGTCAGCTTCCAATCTAACCAGATGAAGCTGCATACCAGTAATTTACATGGATCGATTGCCTATCTGCCCCTTTTACTGGATAACACGATACTCCTTAGTAAGACTGGTTATCAGAATTTTGGGCTTCTGGCTATACCCGTTGCGACTGCGCTCGCCCAATGAAACTGCCTGCTCTACCAGCGTGAACATAATTTATTGGGATTAATATTTTGTTACAGGTGACCATGACAAACCCAACACTTATACGTTCACCAAAGCATTATCGGAGTACCACATCACGAGGAATCATGGCGATGTGCCTACAGTTATCATTAGGCCTTCTGCAGGTAAGAAAACTGACTATCGTACATAGTTACAAAAAAAAAACCGGCCAAGTGCGTGTCGGACCGCGCACAATGAAGGGTTCCGTGGTTGGGATGAATTTATCCCAAGAACAAACTTAACATTGTAGTTGAAAAACATTGTACTCACAATATATGAAATTGTATGTAAACTTAAGCAACCTTGAAGACCATATTTGAAAAACTACTTTGAATTCTAGGACGACTTGAATCTAAAGATACACTCTTTAGTAAAGTTGATCTTAGCCAAATAAGATATTTTATAGACATACTAGCTACCCCGCGACTGCGATCGCGTGGAAGTCATAAGATACACAATACACTATAATAACAACTACATTTTAATAGACCTAGTCTCTGACCCGCCGTCAGCGTTGCATGTTGCATCGCCCGTCCGCGCTATTACTTTGTTTTCGCTTAGTGTTTTTTTTTTATTTTTGCTCGGCTCCTAAATGGTCTATAACCATTCTTGAGAATTGGGCTACCAAATGCAAATAGATATATCGAGGGTTTACTGCGAAAACCAACTAAGTGCAGTCAAGTCAGTTATGAGTTACTGCGTTTTAAAAGTCTATAACTAATTAAAATACTATAATTTTAGTAAATCCATGAAGTATCCTCTAAACCGTTTAACGTAGCGCTTAGCCGGTTTTACCCGTATAAAAAGCTCAACAAGATGAGAATTTTAATGCATTTATCTAATTTTTGTCAAAAATGTTGGTTAGCAGGTTTTCGCAGTACACCCTCGAATATCGTTCATAAATCGACATAAATTCGACTCTTTGTTCACAATTTTCTGGGTTTAAATTTTTTTGCGCAGAACCCTATCAAATTATGTTTTTTTTAATAAAAGCTATCTGCCAGTGAGCCGTTTCGGAGATTTGCCGGAACAAGCAGACAGACAGAAAAACATTTATAGTACCTACCGTATTTGTTCTATGTATCGTATTTATATACTTTCATATGCATTTAGTAAAAAACTGTTATTTTTAACCGACTTCAAAAAGAAGGAGGTTATCAATTCGTCGGAACCTTTTTTTTTTTTTTTTTTTTTTTTTTATTTATGTTCCCCGATTACTCGAAGATGGCTAGACCGATTTGGATTATTTTTGTTTTATTCGAGAGGGTATACATCACAGTTGGTCCCATATAAAATTGATTAACTTTGCTTTGGTAGTTTTTGAGTTAGCTTCAATAATACGTATTTTTTCCCCACTTTTATATGGATGATGTTCTAGTTTGTTTTGCAGGTAGTGGTATTAGAATTTGCGTGGGGTAGGTTCCACAACTAAAAAGTGAAAAATAAAAACTTTTTTACAAAAAAATACAACCGATTTCCAAAAACGACTACAAAGTGAAAAAAAACTTTAATTTCGGAAGTCGGTGGCAAAATACGAAAATACATTTAACTAGACACCGACTTCCGAAATTAAAGTTATTTTTCACTTTGTAGTTGTTTTTGGAAGTCGGTTGTATTTTTTTGTAAAAAAGTTTTAGACATTACAAATAGACACAAATTTTATTTATTTACCAGATTATTTTTTTATTTTATTTCATTAGGATCTCCAACAAATAATACACCTTACATGCTATGTTATAAAGGACAAGAACAGATATCTATGTGCTCCCTCAATTATAGGAGACCACATCATGCAATAGAAACAAACAAAAAATTATATATTATTTTTAAATTACACTAATAGATTATTAATGTTGACCATATGAATCAAAATAAAGTAAAAATAAAGATTAAACAGCAAAGAAGCAAAGAAAACTTTTATTTATTTATTTACTAACTCATCATCACTATCATTACAGGATATTTCTAATTCAATAGTGTGGCCATAATAATCTTACATAACAATAACAAAAAAACACACAACAACAACAACAACATAAATAATCCTACTAATATTATAAATGTGAAAGTTTCTATGTTTGGATGTTTGTTACTCAATCACGCAAAAACGGCTGAACGGATTTAGATAAAATTTGGTATACAGACAATTTATAACCTGGATTAAGACATAGGATACTTTTTATCCCGGTAGAAGGTTCCCGTGGGATAATTTTCGACATACACGCGGGCGAAGCCGCTGGCAAAAGCTAGTAATAACATAAATAAATAAAAATAGCAAACAATTACTAGACAGACAGTTCAACACTTACATATCATTTAATTGTGCACGGATTAGTGACTTATATTTACCCAGAGTATTAGAAAAGTCTATGTATTCTTATATACTCGTACATGCTAAGGCATTGTACTGCTGGGTCATCCTGGAAACCGGTGAATGTTTACCCAGTTTGGTTCGGCATGGTGGGGCTTTGAGTAATGGGCGGGGATAACGCGGGATTCTGACAGGAACATTAAGATTTATTCTGCTAAGAAGATCTGGATAATTAATACTATTATTACGTAATTTGAACAGGAATGTTAAATCAGAGACTGGACAGCGAGACTTGAGAGGAGTGATTTTAAAATAATTCAGCTTGTCAGCGTATGATCTCAAGATTTAACCATGATCTGTTTGGCTGCTTGAGATATTGTACGTAAACCGACAGTCAATCAAAAACAAGAATATTCCAATAACATCTTATTTTCTTTTCAGTTGGACCAATAAAAGATGAACCCATAAAAGGATGGTTGGAAAATTGGTATGGTGTCACAAACCTACTATTATTCACTGCCAAAGGCTGGGACCGCTTTCATCTGGGTAGCGGCAGTGACGCCACCGACTTCATCCCTGTTGATTACGTTTCGAACATTAGTATTATTGCTGGTGCTAGAGCCAAGTAAGAAAGTTTTAGATTCAGTAGATTTACCTCGTGGCAACGAGCTACAAGATCAAGCGACATGCGTCTTGCGACAATGATTGCAGAGAAAACAAAAACTATAGTTGAAAAACTATACTAAAAACCACGCTTTAATAGGTACAGTTACTCAATAAAGGTCCGAAGTTTCGGTACCTTTATTGAGAAACTGTACCTACCTATCTAAAATTATATCTAAAGTTCTAAATCGTACCTTGCACATCTATCAACAATTCGGTCTTAAAACATTTTAAGAATGCAAAGCATTTTATTTAATAAACATACTTTTGTGTAAAAAAGTAATGATTTGACTACCCATTTGTAACAGCGTCCTTAATACCACTAAACGGAACTAAAAAGTAAAAATTTAATTTTTCAATATAAGAATAAAATGATTAACGAGAAAATTAATGTCATTGTAAAAAAAAGCGTAGAGGAAAGCATGAGGATCACTCGTGTGTCTGTCTGTCCGTCTGTCACAGCCGATTTGCTCCGATTCTACTGGATCGATTAAGTTGATAATTATTTGGGACACATGTGAATTTTTGTGATCCAAACACGAACGTGTAACGTAAAATTTTAATACGGGGTTCGCTTTTGGGGGGAAATATAAGAAATTTACAAAAAAAGTTTTGTAAACTGTAATGTGTTACTTATTTAATAAATGGGCCTTGTTTTGAGGATTTCAAATAATAGGTCTTTACCTATGAAATTGCCGTTTTGTATGAAAAAATTTAATCGAATTTTTTTCATGCATTTTTTATTTGTATTAATCGAAGTAATCACCCATGCAATCAATGCATCTTTGGCAACGCAGTGGCAGTTTATTGATGCCCTTCTTAAAGAAATCAGCTGGACGGGAGGCAACAAATTCTTCAAAGGCATTTTGTAGTGCCTCTCGGGTATTGAATTTTTTTCCCGCCAAGAAGTTATCCAAATTCTGGAAAAAGTAGTAGTCTGTAGGCGCAGGGTCTGGTGAGTAGGGCGGACGACGGAGAGCTTCCAACCCCAGTTCTTGCAACTTGGAGACCGTCTGCTGTGCAGTATGAGGACGCGCGTTGTCGTGCAGGAGCAGCGGAGACGAGCGATTGACCAATGCTGGTTGGAGATGTGCCAGCTTCTCCATCATTGTGTTCAGTTCTTCACAGTACACATCTGAAGTAATGCTCACCCCGTTTGGTAAGAAGCTGTGATGAATCACACCGGCGCTAGACCACCAAACAGTGACCATCACTTTTCTAGGGGTAAGTTTTCGTTTAGGGCATTGTTTAGGTGCTGAACCAGGATCCAACCAACTTGCTGAGCGCTTGCGGTTATCAAACAGAATCCATTTTTCATCGCAGGTAACAATGCGGTTCAAAATTCCTTCATTTGTGTGTCTGTTGAGCAGTGCAAGGCACGTCTCGACGCGTACTTCGCGCTGGCGATCATTGAGTTCGTGGGGCACCCATTTGTCAAGCTTTTTTACCTTGCCAATTTGACGCAAATGGACCAATATTGTTTTGACGCTAACGTCGAAAGCTGCTGGTAATTCAGCCGTAGATTGTGTATCATCAGCTTCCACAATCGCCTTTAATTCGTCATTGTCGACCAAAGTCTTCGGACGACCGCGAGGTTCATTTTTCAGGTCGAAATTTCCAGAACGGAAGCGAGCAAACCAATAACAAGTGGTGCGTTGGTTTGTAGTGTTAGCTCCGTAAACGTCGTTGATGTTGCGTGCCGCTTGTGCCGCGTTGCTGCCACGACGGTACTCATATTCCATAATTACTCGAATTTTTAACGTATCCATGATGACGAAAAAGATTGAAATGCGATGAAAATGTAACACTAATCGATAAACAAATGACTACTTTTGGAAAAAAAAATCCATGTTTTCAAAATAAAATTAATTTGAAATTAGAATTCTTAACCAAACAAAAATTATTTTGATTTGAAATGGCCAGTACTGCAGAACGGCAATTTCATAGGTAAAGACCTAATATTTTTATAATTTGTAAATAAAGAAAATTGATGAAAATTTACCATACCCTCCTCCCCGCCCGCCTATAAAATGCTAAGCCAAAAATTTAAAAAATACGGAGACTAGGTTCTATACTCTTATAGATTATAGGAAAACCTTTAAGTCTTTATTATATAAAAACATGGTAAATCACTCGATATCGGATATCTAAGATGTGCACAATCTTACATTTGCAGTTAGGATGTAGGTATAGGGAACAAGTTTTTCATCTACAACGAAAATTTTTCATCCCAACTACGGCACCCTTCATTTTGCGTGATCCGTCACGCACTTGGTCGGTTTTTCTGAGTACTAGTAGGTTTCAACATTGATTATTTTTTTTTTTAGATCAAGTGAAGTACAAGTTTTTAATAGCACCACTTCTACAGAGAATCCTGTCATTTTGTCGGATGTTCATAAATACTTCAGACAAGAAATGATTTCGCGGGGTACAAGTAAGTGGTCAAATTACTTATGATTACGTTGTCACAAAATCGAGTTTTTGTCTTAAGGATGGTTTACACCAAACGGATCGGAAAGGATACGAACGGATGCGGCGACAGCCAATTGCGTTCGCTAAGTTGTCGACGCATACGATCGGCTCCGTCAAATAGCTTCATTCTTATTGAGTTGACGTGTTCTATTTTTTAAAAATTAAATGGTTGAAGTTCACGTAGTATTGCTATTGCAAGAAGAAGAAAATATTCATAAAACACAGAAGAGGAAAATAAAAATTTAGATTGATGATTTATGGCAAAAACAGTGTTGCAAAAAGGTTCCGTTTGGATACGAAGACAGACGAACGGAACCAATCGCGCGTCACAGCATACTTTCGGCTACGATCGCGTGTCGCGGAAGATGCCCGCGGTCAAGCTGCTGTGCGCGCCTTGGTAATATACCTAGACTTTAAATACTGTGTACACGATTTAATATCGTTAAAAGATTGTGAAATCCATTCCGATCCGATGCGATGCGAGCCGTTTGGTGTAAATCATCATTTATTTATAGTTCTTTCGTCGCACGAGTAATGAACGTAAAATCTCCGAAGTTGATCGATCGTAAGTTTACAAGGTGGAGATGACAATACGATAATAATCTATACTATACAAATAAATAAAATTGAAGTGTCTGTTTGTTACAATTATTTGATTTGTTTGAAAAAATCTGTTTTTTTTTTGATTTTAGGATTTATTTGATAGTTTCAAAATACTCCTATTATTTTTGCAGTATTTTTTTTTGCTGTCATCTTCATATTGTATAATCTAACGAACCACCTTCACACGGTTTGTCCTACTTGACAAAATATCGAGAGTTTTTACTATAGTTATTAGTTTAATATTAAATGTATTATATACAAACGCTCCGGAATAAATTCTTTAAATGATGGTCAAAACCGCATCAAAATCCGTTGCGCAGTTTAGTTAAACAAGAAGGTCAGACAACAGCGACCTTAATTTATAATAATATGTATAGATCGTTAATTATTAAATATTTTCAGTAGCTTAGATTAATAAGTCTTTAGTACCTAAAGACTTATTAATCTAAGCTACTGAAAATATAATAATAAAATAACTTAACTTGCATAGACACAACCTTGTAGCCAGCATTATCCATCAGCAACTTGCACTGAAATACAACCTTGCGGGATCGGAAGTGCCGTACTATAGGTATGTGCCCGACCCAGTTCTCGAAAATGGAAATATCACATTGTACTGGGATCGATCCATCATCACTGACAGGACTATTGTTGTCAATAAGCCTGATATAGTGGTGGTGGATCGAATAGAGCGGCGCGCAATGATTATTGACATAACGGTCCCACATGACGGGAACCTTGTGAAAGCCGAGAAAGACAAACAAATGAAGTATCTTGACTTGGCTCGCGAAGTTGTCGACATGTGGGATGTGGACTCAGCGATCATTGTGCCGATAGTCGTATCAGCTAATGGCTTGATTGCCAAGAGCCTCGACCAACACCTCAGGAGGCTCTCGTTGGGCGGCTGGATTATGGGCCTGATTCAGAAAGCGGTACTTCTGGACACGGCGCGTATTGTTAGGAGGTTCCTCTCTCTGGAGCCCTGACCGCCGGTAGCTTGTACCCTGTTCCCGATACCGGTGGGCTACTATTTTTTATATTTTTAAATGTTCTTTTATTTTTATTTTTTATAAAAATATTTAAAAATGTAAATCATAATTATGTTTATAAATGAAATAAAGGAAATAATAAATAACTTAAAAAAGTAACAGCCGACTTCAAAGAATAACGATAATATTATGTTTGTGTTGACTTCCGAGACTGTGTAACAGTTATAATATTATTATTCATTGTTTCAGATGAAGTGCCATATCCGAGTATGTTTTTTGTCAAATCAAAAACAATAGTGAATATTGGGACATTCTTATTTCAAACGACTCCTGCGCATATGGCTGACTTGTGGCTGAAAATGACTGGTAGAGAACCGAGGTAAGTTATTTTATTCGAAAAGCTCAAACAGGACTAGGCCGGACAAGTTTTCCGCAAGTTGGATGCATTGTGGGCTAAAACCACTAACACATGGATTCCTGAAAACGTCCAACGGCATCGCGGAAGACCCAGGCGTAGATGGCGGGATGAACTTGACGCCTAAAGGCGGTATTGGTCCATATTGGCTCAGGATCGAGTTGAGTGCAAAACAGTGTTGCCCTGCACAATACAGGTTAATTATATTATATTACCTAAATAATATTAAGTTAAAATCTCTATATTTCACTTGACGAACGTAATATGCTATATTTATATTTAATAATAACAATGCATTACTTCAGTAACTATCTAAAAAACTCTATTTTCTAAAAATGCCTAATTTAATTACACTCGACGACATTATCAAGCTAAACGTTTCCAGTATAAGCTGACCTCGCATTGTATTGTATAGGCATTCTGTAAAATGAGAGGTCAGCTTATACGGGAAATGTATAGTTTAACGGGTAGTCTTACGTACTGTCACCTAATTTATTAAATCCAGTATTTTTTTTAAATTTATAATTTTTGAGGAGAAATATTTGAAAATGTACATACTAAAACATTTACAAAACATAAAAAAAATAATAATAATTCATAATTTAAAAAAAAAAACAAAAATTAAATTACTATATAATTAAACTTGTGAATTGTTGAACACACAAAGGTCCAGCCGGTCTATTCTGTAAAAATCTCACCGTAACTTAGGTGAAGTGAAAACTTAGGTGAAGTGATCTTAAAGTGAACTGTCAATAGTGTGAACTCCTAGCATCAGGTGGAATGTCGGCTCACTTCACCTAAGTTATCACGGTGAGATGTTTACAGAATAGCACTACAGGTGAGATCTGGTTATTAGAGGATTCTTGATTGATGAAAATTCTTATACTAAGTTGCTCCATTATCATTTAAATAAAAATCTCTAAGCTAATCATAGAACGGGTACAAAACGCTTAACGAAGCGGAGAATCACTTATTTTTCGTGTCATTGTGATCATTTTTTTTGGACTATCCCCGGGAATCTTCTGGTAATGGAGATATTGAATTTCAAACTTCCAACTTTTTTACGTTTTTATCGTGAAAGTTGTAAATGTTTTAAGTATCCTAATAACCCTTCATCATCACCAGGTACGCAAAACTGGTCTCATCAGTCGTCATGAAGAGGAATGCCATTGTGGAATTCACGTCCAAGTCCTGGGTGATGCGGGCAGAGCGAGCGAGGGAGCTGTACTCCTCACTGTCTTCCGAAGATCAGCAGACGTTCCCCTGTGACCCCACTCAGATTGAGTGGCCTGAATATTTCAGAGATTACTGTAAAGGTGTGCAGAGGTATTTGAAGCCTGGGTACATGGTTAAGTCATGATGAAAATGCTAATGTTTATTAAAGTATTGTTTTGTAATAATTAGCTTTTCATTCAATAAAATATTATAAATTATAATATGCAAGAAGGAATTAACTGACTGATTAACATAATATCAGACTATGATATCAGCGCACAGCCGAAACTACTGGGACTAAAAACGTGAAATTTTTCACAAGGAATAATTTTAATGTGTAAAAGGAAACCTTGTGCATAATTTCTTCACACCCAAGTCCTAGGGGTATACTCTCTATGTCCGTTAACGAAGATACGGGAGCAGTTCAAAACTTCGAATTGAACCCTACACCCGATCAATTAACATTTTTGGACGGGTAAAAACACATTGGGAGTAGCAATTTCATTCATTCTTAGGCCAGGTCCCAAACTAATCTTATCTCCATAGATGATACGAAGTAGGAATCACCCGTAAATATGGCCGAAACTACAGATTTCGTGAGTAGACCTCCTGGGTTGTGAGGGCAGAACCAGCGAGGAAGCTGGTCTCCTTACCGTCCGCGTCCCCCGAGGATCGTTAGAATATTTCAGAGATTACTGATGTAAAGGAGTGCAAAGGATTTGAAGCCAGAGAGTACAGGGTTATGTCACAATAAAAATTCTGATGTTTACTTTTAGTACTAAAGTTTTTTTTTTAACGCGGCTTATGGTACTCGCGGTGACTGGCAGAAAGTACAACGTACGTTCATACTTTAAAAGCATTATTATATGATTTTAGTGACTTTTAAATCTGTTAGTACGCCTTCAAATAACGCAAGTAAGTTATGCGTACACTAATGTGTACTCGTAGGAGTGGTATCCTAGAATGTGACTTTGAACTCGAATCGTAGTAAGGTCATACTATGGTTTGAATTACATAATAGTTCATATACGGCCGACCGGCCGGCCGGTCTGTAAATGACATCTCGAAGGATAAGGTGATAGTAAAAAAAAAACAGAGGAGTTAACTTTAATAAACATTTATTTAAATAAATCACAATAAATGCTCAAATTGCTTCCCTTGTGCCCTAATACACGCTCAGCAACTTCTTAAAAATGAGCTTTTGACTCGTCTCAGGCTGATTTCGGATATTTTTCTTGCTGCAATGTTAACCCTTGCTCTCAATTCACTGTCATTTTGGATCGGTTTTTCATAGATTTTGTCCTTCATGGCACCCGAATAAAAAAAATCCAGTGGGTTTAGGTCCGGAGACCTAGGTGGCCACAATATCGGTCCCAGTCGTCCAATCCACCTGCCTGGATAAGCTTCGTCTAAGTAGGCTCTTACTTCCCGGCCATAATCACCCACCCATCACCCATCATTTTGAAGCCACATCACCTCTCTTAGCTCACTCGGAACATTTTCAAGAAGCATGGGCAGGGTTTCTCGTAAAAACTCCAAGTAATTATTGGCATTTAATGTTTACAATAATTTACAACTTGTTTTATAATTTAATTAAATTTGTGTAAATGAGCAGCTATTACTTATTCTCGTAGTGGTTTTTGACAAAATTACGTTAATTACATTTTCAACAAAACCAGCTTCTCTGGAACGAAAATAGCATTTTTTTGTTTTTTTTTTTTTAAATAAAAACGCACTAGTGTTGTATCTTTCGAAAATCACCATTAAACAGGCTATCTCTTAAGTTTATTGTACAAAACTCCCACATACATTTTTTTTTCACCACTGTAGGTTAAAGTTATGCGAAAAGAAAATTCGTTCTGTGAAAATTTAAACAAAAAATACTATTTCTTGAAAACATTCTCGTTTTTAATAGAAAAAAGACTTATCAATGAGAAAAGTAACTATTCATAAATAATTTGATGTAAAAAAAATACTAGAAAAGGAATTTTTCATTACGAGATACTTAAAAATCTGTTTCAAGGTAGAGATTTTTCGGTATTTCGGAAAATTTTGTAAAACTGTAAATCCGTAAGATTTTGCTGAACACATATTGTGTTGTTTTGGTAGGTATTGACCCGACCCAAGTTATCAGTCCCTGCAGTATGTCGTGCTATTTACTGGACACCCTGCATAGAAATGCTAATTCAATACGTCCCCTCAGGTACTCAGGTGGAGACGAATAGAGTTAGCATTTTCAGGCGTTAAACACACGTACAAAAAAATGCTAGTAAATTGTAAACCTGCCTACCTATGAAATTGTAAATGCTAGTAAATGCTAATTCAGTACGTCGCAGATGGTGACGTACTAGCGTAGGGTTTCGAGTGATTTAACGGGCGTAAAGTGGGATTTATCCTAATCGCACGTGCTGCAGTAATGATCGGCTCGCGTAGAGCAAGACAGAAAACTATACTTCTATACTAATATTATAAAGCTGAAGAGTTTGTTTGTTAGGGTTCCGTACCTCAAAAGGAAAAAACGGAACCCTTATAGGATCACTCGTGTGTCTGTCTGTCCGTCTGTCACAGCCAATTTGCTCCGAATCTAATGGACCGATTAAGTTGAAATTTGGTACACATATGAATTTCTCTGACCCAAACACAGACGGGTAAAGTAAATAAATGAATTTTGAATATAGAGGTCACTTTTGGGGGCAAATAAGAAAATTAAAAAAAAAGTTTTGCAAACTACATCATGTGGCATGTCAAATGAAAAGGCTTACTATGGGGGTCTCAAATATATATTTTTTTATAGTGTTAAAATAACTTGTTTTAAAGTTATTTAAGAAAATAGACGAAAATTGACCATTCCCCCCCTTATCTCCGAAACTACTGAGCTTAAAATTATGAAAAAAATACAGAAAATAGATCTTTACCTGTAGATTACAGGAAAACCTATAAGAAGTCTGTGGTCTTAAAATAACATGGTAAATCTATCAATATTGTGAGTACAAACTTACATTTACAGTTGGAATGTATGGGAGAACATGTTTATCAACTACAATGTTAAGTTTGTTCTTAAGATAAATTTCATCCCAACTACGGAACCCTTCATTGTGCGTGGTCCGACACGCACTTCGCCGGTTTTTTTTTATTTGGTTGAACGCGCTAATCTCCGGAACTTCTGATACGATTTGAAAAAATTGTGTTTGATAGCCCATTAAGCGAGGAAGGCTATAGGCTATACAACATCACGCTACGATCAATACGAGCGGAGCATCAATGAAAAATATTGCAAAAACTGGGAAAATTTATTCCTTTTGAGAGCTTCTGTTACGTTCGCTGCGTAAACGGTTAAAGTTCCCCAACAATCATGAATAACGGAATTGTTCCTCTTAAAAAGTTCTAAAAAAAAAAACAAAGTCAATCTTTTAAGGTTGGCTCACTTTTTGAATGGTAATCAAAATTGTTATAAAATAATGCATTATTTGCGAAGGTGTTTTCATAAACATTGTATTACTCCTTATCCAAATAAATACGTTATTCATCACATTTGGGTTTTATTCGGTTACTTATTATCTAAGTACTATAATATGTTTATAAGTAAACTAGCCCTTGCCCGCGGCTTCGTCCGCATGGGGTTCG
Source organism: Cosmia pyralina (assembly GCA_946251885.1). NCBI lineage: Eukaryota > Metazoa > Arthropoda > Insecta > Lepidoptera > Noctuidae > Cosmia > Cosmia pyralina. The sequence goes on along the minus strand of OX276346.1, from coordinate 3,696,361 downwards.
GAAATTACCCCACGGGAACGTACTACCGGGATAAAAAGTATTAGCGTAACAAACAAACTCACTTTCATATCCAAACTAATATTATAAATGCGCAACTGAGTTTGTTTGTTTGTAACGCTTTTACGCTAAAACGGCTGAGCAGATTTGGATGAAATTTGGCAAACGGGTATATACCACGCGGGCAAAGCCGCGGGTGGAAGCTAGTATTTTATATGACGCTGTGTGATCGTGATAGCAATATCTTTATGATAGATGTGAGACAAAACAAGAGAGACATATCGCATTACCATTTCTAAAAATATTTTTTCCGTAAACTACTAGAAATCCTACGCCAGTAAGTCATTCGAGCTTGACGAACGGTGACGTTGATAGGTAGTCGTCAGATAGGCAGTCGCTCCATTTCAAATGCTGGTATTCAGCTTTATCCGGTTAGACTGGAAACCGACTCCAATATAGTTGGGAAAAGGCTAGGCAGATGAGATGGGTTAGACTGGAAGCCGACTATAATATCATGTACGTAAGGAAAAATTTACATCTTTTTAGTAAAAGAGGTGAAAGGCATAATTATAGTACTAGAAAAAGGGACCTATTAGCTCAACCAGGTTTCAGACTAGCTAAAGTAGACTTGTCGTTCATGGGGTACTGTTTAAAATGTTACAATAAAATACCTCCACACATACTTCAACTCAGTGAGACTAAATTCAAAACTTGTATAAAACGCACACTATGCAGGCAGGCATATTATAAGTTTGGGGATTACATAACTGATAAAAATGCTTGGCTCAATGCTGGTCCTGCTCCACAACCACAACTAATTAATTAACATTTGAAGATACTGTTGGAGCTGCTGAAGATTGTAAGACTATCATTGCATTGTATAGACTCAATCTCCTTTGTATTATATAATTGCATAGCCATGTGTGAGTACTATGTACATACTCTAAAGCTACCATTTACTGGGTACGTCTTTGTTTGACTTGAATGTGCCCTGGCGGCTGAGAGTATGTGACGCTCACTCTAATGTCTCGCTGATGGTGGCGCGTGTTGGATCATTTAGCTAATCCATGCGTCAGGTTCGTGAACAAGCGCTGTCAGTGAAGGCTGGTCATACCTTAGCGGCCACGGCTTATTTTAATTTAATTTAAATATTTGAATTGCTTTTTTTTTAAGGACGCTTTTAACGTTCTGCACCGTTCTCACATGTAAAATTTCAACATGAATGATGTAACCATTATTTTGTAACCATATCTTGATTTAAAAGAGTGTCCGTGGAGTTTCTTGCCCGTTCTTCTCCATAGGTACCTACTATGCTTTGGAATGGGCGCCTAGCTTCATCTTTTTGACTGACCGACCCCTTGACAATTCAAAAGTGCCTGTAATTGGTTTAATTGAAATAAATGCTTTGAGTTTGAGTTTGAGTTTATAACATAGTTGGGTAGTAGTTTGTAGAAATATTGGAAATGTGTTAATAGAGAGAGCCCTGGCACCCATAACACAGACGAGATAAATACTCAGACTCAATTACATTTCCCGTTTCGTGCATCATCCGACCACCATTCGACTGCTACTCTTTCATTTCAAGAAAAACCAGTGGGCTTCGTGACTTCCTAGTATTATTATGGTTTTACTAGATGGTTAATTGGCATGCCGTCTCTGGTAATACAGAAGCGTCACCGCAACTGATCAATATGTCGCTGGGTTTCGGTTCCAAAATCAGATCAAATATTATAATCAGTCCTACTTAATTGTTGTAAGACTTGTCCCGGTATCCATTTGTCGAGACCACGACAGTCCCTGTACCACACATTATCCCATCCTCGTTGACAATGTTCAGATAAGGCGGGCTTCCATTAAACATTTATTGTGAACTGACGGGTAACTATTTAGAGTCTATGATACAACGTTATATATGGTTGCCATATATACAACACAGGGGATTGTTTTATAGCGAAAACATTAATAGTTTAATTACAAAATTAATTTAAAAATCCGAACAAGTAACAGCTTATAATATAACAATTTCACCTGTCAATCTCAGCCTAATAGAAAGAGACAAAAAACTTCACAAAATTAGTTCGTTAAAATTAATCAAAATTAATTTACTTTGAAGAGGCGAAAGCTTTTTAATTAAATTGAAAATGTCGAGACTAAATCAATTTTGTGTTTTCCCTTGAGCATAGAATTTGAGGGTTTTGTTAACATCTGTCGCGGTTTTGATTATAAGTTCCGTGTAATTAAAATAAAGGATGCGTGGTTTTTACCGGTTCCTATGTACTCAAAAAAAGTTCTACTTACTAGATCTCGTTCAAACCAATTTTCGGTGGAAGTTTACATGGTAATGTACATCATATAATTTTTTTAGTTTTATCATTCTCTTATTTTAGAAGTTACAGGGGGGGTATACATTTTACCACTTTGGAAATGTCTCTCGCGCAAACTGTTCAGTTTAGAAAAAAATGATATTAGAAACCTCAATATCATTTTTGAAGACCTATCCATTGATACCACATGTATGGGTTTGATGAAAAAAAATTTTTGAGTTTCAGTTCTAAGTATGGGGAACCCCCAAAATTTATTGTATTTTTTTTTCTATTTTTGTGTGAAAATCGTAATGCGGTTCACAGAATACATCTACTTACCAAGTTTTAACAGTATGGTTCTTATAGTTTCGGAAAAAAGTGGCTGTGACATACGGACGGACAGACAGACAGACATGACGAATCCAAAAGGGTTCCGTTTTTTGCCATTTGGCTACGGAACCCAAAAAACCCGCCAAGTGCGTGTTAGACCACGCGACTACGCACAATGAAGGGTTCCGTAGTTGAAAAGTATTTATCCCAAAAACAAACTTAACATTGTAATCACGAAAAAATTTTTTTTTAAGAGATAAAATTACAAATTAACAATTTTCGGACTTTTTCCTTTACTTGTGCTGTAAGACCTTGCTTCTTGCCAAATTTCATGATTCTAGGTCAACGGCAAGTACCCTATAGGTTTTGATTTACTTGCGAATATTAAAATATGTCACACAAATGACCGTATTTTTATTGCGTTGACTTAGAAGTTTGATATGTTTAGAGCTTCAAGGGATCGTAAGCCTTAGTATTTGATATTAATTTCAACTAGATATCTCCACGCGTTCCTGAGAAAAAGGGTCTTGACAGACTGACAGAGAGACGGACGGACAACGAAGCGATCCTATAAGGGTTAAATTTTTTTCCTTTTGAAGTACGGAACCCTAAAAATCAATTAAATGTATAATAATTAAATGAAAATATAATTTTTTTGTAACTTTGAGGCTATTTGTACAGTCACGAGCACTAAAATGTCACTTAGCAACATTTAAAAGTGATTTTCTCCTATTATATTGATTCTAATTTTTAACCGACTTCAAACAGGAGGAGGTTCTCAATTCGTCGGAACCTTTTTTTTTTTTTTTTAATTTTTTTTAATGTATGTTCCCCGATTACTCGAAGATGGCTGGACCGATTTGGATTTTTTTTTTTGTTTTATTCGAGAGGGTATACATCACAGTTGGTCCCATCCCCGTCATGATCCAGCCTGCCCCGTCTGGCTGTCATATTATTATTAGCGACGCTCAGTCGACTAATAATTTACCTTAGTTTTAGGCCTGGCCGGGGGCTTTAAGTTCGCTTAAAGAACCCACAGGAAACGCCCGGTTGAGCAGTCTCGACCCTTAGTGGTCAACTGCGAGATGCCATTTATAAATAACTATATAAGTTGGTCCCATATAAAATTGATTAACTTTGCTTTGGTAGTTTTTGAGTTAGCTTCAATAATACGTATTTTTTCCCCACTTTTATATGGATGATGTTCTAGTTTGTTTTGCAAATAGTGGTATTAGAATTTGTGTGGGGTAGGTACACAACTAAAACGTGAAAAATAAAATCTTTTTTACAAAAAAATACAACCGACTTCCAAAAACAACACTACAAAGTGAAAAATAACTTTAATTTCGGAAGTCGGTGGCAAAAAACGAAAATACAGTTAACACCGACACCGACACCGACTTCCGAAATTAAAGTTATTTTTCACTTTGTAGTGTTGTTTTTGGAAGTCGGTTGTATTTTTTTGTAAAAAAGTTTTTATATGATTTTATGAACATAGTATTTTGGAACCCATACTATTATGAAATAGGTCTTTTCTCAAACTCACAATCGTTATTCCACGAGGAAATGGCTTTGAATTTTGTAAAGCGTATACATATTAGTGCTCGTGACTGTACCTAAACCCATTACCTACTTGGTTTTTTGAGATAGTATTATGTTAATACTAGCTGCGCCCCGCGGTTTCACCCGCGTAGACCGAGATAAAAAGTCACCTATGTGTTAATCCAGGGAATAAACTATCTATACATCAATTTTCATGCAAATCGGCCCAGCCGTTTGAGCGTGAAGAAGTAACAAACACACACACGCACACACACTCACAAACTTTCGCCTCTATAATATAAGTGTGATACATAATTTTTACGATTTCCAGGGTCCTTGTTTATACAATAAATGAACAAGCAGCTACTAATTTATCCTCTTTCTAGGGAAGAGTGCAGGAAAAAGTGTAGTCGTGGCTTCAAGGCATTGATTATGTATCAGAACAACAGAACGTTTATTAAAACCCATAAAACGATTTACAATTATACACATGTACCTAACCATCACACCATCACCTATCTCTCACCAAAACACACCCTCACATGCTCACCCTCAAATCAATATTAAGCCACTGTTGCCACCAGAATTGTTTTACTATAGTTATTATTAATTTTCCATTTAACGAAATGGAAAAAAGAAGAAGAACAAGATGTGAAACATCACTTTTTAGGGTTCCGTACCTCAAAAAGAAAAAAACGGAACCCATAAGGGTTCCGTTTTTTCCTTTTCTGAAACTACTGAGCCTAAAATTTATCCGAAACTACTGAGCCTATTAACTAATTATCCGAAACTACTGAGCCTAAAATTTTGAAAAAAATTCAAAATCAAAAGTCATTTATTAAAATAAGCTGAGAATCAGCACTTTCTGAACGTCAAAATTACATAGACAGTCCCCACAAAACGCCCGCCCTTCACCACTTCCTATTTCCACTTCGCTTTAACTGGGAAGAAGAAGTAGCGCAACAAACTCCCCAGCAGCACAGCAGTCTGTTCAGTTAGAACAACTTGATTCTATACAATAGTATGCAAAATAATTTACGTAACACAAAATATTAAATTAAATATTATCTGTCAAATAAAATTAACAATTTTAGGGACTCGTATAATTTAAAAAGAACATAACATTGTCTTGAGTTAATCGCAGCGACCAACTATTTTTATCGTATAAGTAATCGTTGATAGAATAGTATGCCTTTGAACAAAGGTTGGATTTTAATTTTAAACGCATTACGTGTAAAAGGCAAATCTAGCAAAGAAGAGGGTAGCTTGTTATAAAAAGTTATACTTACCCAGCCCAACAAATGAGTTATGAAAGTGAAGCCGGTGAAATGGAGCACGTAATTTGGCCTTATTTCTGGTGTTAATATTGTGAATATCACTGTTTTTACAGTATAATTGTTGTAATTTTGCCTAATATATAAGATGTTGGCAAAGATGAACTGTGATGCCACTGTAAGAATACCGATAACTTTAAAAAACTCTCTCAGAAAAACTCTAACACCTAGCTGGTAAATTGGTCGAACAGCTCGTTTTTGAAGAACAAGAAGATTACAGATTAGAAGACTTCACACCATTAATTAACATCTACATATTGGAACCTTTTATGTAAATAAGAATTCATTACTTTGAGAGCTTCGTTTTGGATACCATAATGACGCAGTTTAAGCAAAAGCGTGTCATGGTGCACGCAATCAAAGGCTTTGGAGAGATCTCAAAAAACTCCAATAGCATTTTGCGAGTTCTCCCATGCGTTGAATATGTGTTTCAGCAGAGCAACACCCGCATCTGTAGTCGAACGACCTTTAGTGAAGCCATATTGTTCATCATGAAGGAGGCTGTTTAAATTAAAATGTCTTTGTGTATTAACTTTTCAAATATTTTTCTAAATGCAGGTAGTATAGAAATAGTCCTGAAAATTCCAACGTCAGTTTTATCAGTCAGTGCGGTCGTGACCGTGATTTTGAGCGCACGCAAGGTTGTTGACCTCTGCGACGACGATGGATCGAAAATCGAAGATATTAAAATGTTCCAATTGCAATTTTGTGATTTGTGAAGTTTTAGCTTTAGTTCAAAATAAAATAGATGTTATGACGGAAGTAAGCCTCGTACAGATATGTGAAAGTGCCTTTAGTTCGGATGAAATTGAAGTGGCAAAATCGTTACTATTTGAATCAGTGAGCAAGCGAGTGAAGACAAGAAAAGGTCAAGGAAAGACTTTGCGGAATATTGAGGACATCATCTGCGAAACGGACCCCGAGCAGAAACCCATATTCGTAGCAAAAAACCTTGAAAAACTTCCACCCGTCATTTTCGATCATGTCGATGTCACGCCCTTAAGAGAATAGTCCTTTTAGAGAAATCCGTGCGAGACTTTCCACTAAATTATGTATATAAAAGTGAATTAATAGATCATAATAAATAATAGGACGTTTTAAAGAGAATTAATTTCCTACCCAAGAGCAAAATGTTAATAGAAAAAGGGGAGGTGGATTTAATAATACGATTGACAGTGGGCCGATGGCACTATCAACGACATGCAACAACGTATCTTTCACTGACGAGGTCAATGACAACGAGCCCAGTGAGTGTTTAACTCTTTTACATATCAATTAATAAATCTATGCGTTCTTGTCACTCATCGCCTGTAAGTGAGACAGGAGTGAATGAGAAGGTGCAACTGCCGGCTAGATGCGTCAGCGCAGTGGGTGAAAGCGGGATGGCAGGTGACTGTGTGTTGCGGAATACTGTTGTTATTGACGGTAATAATGTAACTAACAACAATGCGCTATCTCCGACGAAACATGTCTCATTTGCTGAGGTACTTCAGAGAGAGGGTGAATGGAAGATGTCAGAGAAGAGTGAGGCTTGGCAGTTGGTACAAAGACAGAGATTTAAAAATCGTCTGGTTAGTCAGAGAGGCAGTGCGGCTACCGATTCTAGTGAGAATAGCTCCAAGTTTAAAGCAGCAGAGACGAAAGTACGTTATTTATATCTAACGTACATAAGGATGTCGCTGAGCAAGATATTATTAATCTTAAACTCCTCGCCATCACTCTCTTTTCATTTAGTAAGGGCGAACGTTTCGGCCTGTCCGATTGAATTTAACTTTAAGCACATTAAATATTATCAAGACATTTTGACAAAGTTGCCGTGATTCTAGTAGGTTCGAAAGACAATTAAATTATAAGACCTGAACAGATTGAGGAAATCTAATACTTAATAGAGTGACATCTTAAATATTAATATTAAAATCTCCACATAAAATTATGCTTATAATTACTTGATTTTAACCTATTGAGTGTATCCTCCATTACCGATTCATATTCATATTCATTTATTTGCGTTCCACAAGGTAAAATAAGGTGTTGACAAAATGCTTAGAGCTAAGAGCCGTTGTAGACCCTGTCAGGGCACAGCAATTTATATACCTTATGGTCTTTACACTTCGGCGTCGCAGCTAGGACTGAGCTGCGCACGGCCGTCTACCTACATTTTAGCAATAATACAGTCACGTGTCACGCCTCACCGCGTCACGTCCGTCCCCCCGCCGACCGATTTCATAATTCGAACCGGAAGGCGGTAGTTGATAGAAATAAATGCGTTTACCTTGAAGGTAAAGCGCGCCCAGTATATCCGCTAGGTACAATTGTGTACTGAGTTTATTAAAATCCTCACACTCGGCTTTCACGAGGTTCCCGTCATGCGGGACCGTTATGTCGAAAATCATTGCGCGCCGCTCTACTCGATCCACCACCACTAATCAGGCTTATTGGTGACAATAGTCTTGTCAGTGATGTCTGTGAGTAATGGATCGATCCCAGTACAATGTGATATTTCCATTTTCGAGAACTTATTCGGGCACATACCTGTAGTACGGCACTACCGGTTCCACAAGGCTGTATTTCAGAGCAAGTTGCTAATGGATAATCTTCTGGCTACAAGGTTGTGTCTATGCAAGTACTCTTCGTTAGCTAGACGAGAACACCCGGAGATAATGTGTCGGGTTGATTCTCCCGGACAGTGGCATGCCCGACAGATGTCAACCGTGCCGCCCTTCACAATAAATCTCTGGTAATTGTGTACTTTTATAACATAATATTCTAATTGGAGTGTTTGGTGGTGTGTATTAATTCCGGGACAAGTTGTACACCTACATTTTGCGACTTATGTTTAACACATAAACCCACGCCTTCTTCCCATGGGGGTAGGCAGAAACTACAGAACGCCACCTGCTACGACCCTTACCTACATACTCCTTTTGCCTCGTTTACCTTCGTAGGGTCATACACGCACGCCGCGCCGGTTGCGAGTACCACGCATCTGACTTTTCTGAAGAACATCACCAGTAAGTGAATATATTATGTTCTCCTACGGTGTCTCCTCCCGGCGTTTCCTCTCACATCTGCCTTGTAAATACCTTTTGTTAATCGCCTTTCATTCATCCTCTTAACATGACGAAACCATCTAAGCGTACTCTTGTCAATTTTTGTCACTATATCTTCTTTTAAACCGCACCATTATGTTATGTTATTATCACATCATTCCATTCATTCATCATTCATTCGTTTCATTTTTTTTTCATTAATTTTTTTTTTTCGTTTTTTTTTGTTGTTTTCATAAACAGTTTTTCTTTCTTTCTTTCTTCTTCCTCAGCCTATCATTCACAGTCACACCACACATCAATGTCAGCTATGTTTAAGTCTCATGTAAAAGTCCTATTGTACATTTAACTTTGCATAAAGTTTATTAAATAAATAAATAATAGGGGGCCAGCTTCTTGCCATCAACCAGACACAAATCCAGATTCCGAGCTGCTACTGAGGAATTCAGAAATTAGATCTTATTTACCTAGAATTTAAAACCAAGTTCTCGTATAGTACCAAATTGTTACCTACCCACGGTTATAAGGTCTTGTTTACACATGTCACATTCAGAAGGATAAATCCATATTGTTATCATTATGTAGGCACGTGAGTGTAGCCTCCCTAATGGTTTGAATTTAATTCAGGATTCCCTGCCTACATTAGTTATACGTTTTGCTAGAATTTTAGTAAACCTGGAATTCTGTGGATAAGGTAAATTAGTATTTATAAGAATCATTATAAATTACTAGCTGTTACCCGCGACTTCGTTTGCGATCCCGGGTGAAAAGTAGCCCGTATACTTTTCCAGCTCATAGTCTACCCATGTGCTAAGTAAAGGAGGAGCTCGTGGCTAAGTAATAACAGCCGCACGGGTCGATCCATCAGGTTAAGCTACGCTTGCCGGTGTTGGTCAGTGGATGGGTGACCATCTTTACATACCGAGACACCTCCGTGCCTCGGAAAGCACGTTAAGCCGTTGGTTCCGGCTGTCATTCGTGGATCTTTGACAGTTGTTAGGGGTCGTCTGAAGCCCGCAAGTCTGACAACTAGTCTTACGAAGGGGTACCGTAATACCCAGTTACTGGGTTGTGGAGGTCAGATAGGCAGTCGCTCCATGTAAAATACTGGTATTCAGCTGCATCCGGTTAGACTGGAAGCCTACCCCAACATAGTTGAGAAAAGGCTAGGCAGATTGATTGGTCTACCCATGTGCCAAATTTCATCCAAATCAAAGGATTTTTTGGCTGAAACCAGCCATTTTAGCGTGACAGCGTAACAACCAAACAAACTCTACTTTGCATTTATAATGTTAGTTGGGACTGCTCAACCCCCTACGCCCCGCACCTACTTCATGTGACTAGACATAATAGGGATGATGCCTGGGTAAAAAAAAAAGGTATTCTATTTTTCTATATAATCCGTTAGTCAGATAATAAAAAAATATTACCTACTCCTATTTTTTGCTTTATCATATTAATAAAAAAATAATTAGATAACACGCTTTAAAGTTGGGGAGTGAGGACTCACTACGTCACTTCTACATATACAATCTAGTTAGCTGTGACGTCATGCCATATTTTAACTCAATGTATTGCCATTATCTTTTGATTACGTAAAAAAATAAAAATACGTGTCCAATATTTTAAAATAAACTACATGACGGACAAAAACAAAATTGTAGTCATTATCAATATTGGCGTAAATGTGGGTGTACTTTAGCTACACCCACATTTTATGTTTTCAATTCAACGCGAAGCATATTTTTGAATCGTCATAATGAATACCTATAGCTTTGGGATTGTGAGTGTTTTACAGAATTACCCGCGGAGGATGCTGCATGCTCTTGGTAGTCGCATGTAATGATATTCGCGGGCGCAGAAGGGATAGTATTTTATGACGAGTTAATATGCTTCCATTTTTTAACCGACTTCAAAAAGGAGGAGGTTCTCAATTCGTCGGAACCCTTTTTTATTTTTATTTTTTTTTTATGTATGTTCCCCGAATACTCGAGATGGCTGGACCGATTTGGATTTATTTGTTTTATTCGAGAGGGTATACATCACAGTTGGTCCCATATAAAATTGATTAACTTTGCTTTGGTAGTTTTTGAGTTAGCTTCAATAATACGTATTTTTTCCTCACTTTTATATGGATGATGTTCTAGTTTGTATTAGAATTTGTGTGGGGTAGGTACACAACTAAAAAGTGAAAAATAAAAACTTTTTTACAAAAAAATACAACCGACTTCCAAAAACAACACTACAAAGTGAAAAATAACTTTATTTTCGGAAGTCGGTGGCAAAAAACGAAAATACATTTAACTAGACACCGACTTCCGAAATTAAAGTTATTTTTCACTTTGTAGTGTTGTTTTTGGAAGTCGGTTGTATTTTTTTGTAAAAAAGTTTTTCTTGTTATTGATTCGTTGTGCTTCTGCTACAATACCTGCTTTAATGTTAAAGTTTGAGTTCAACTGCACCATATCTATATGTAGAGTTGCTCAAAACTAGCTCATTAAATGAATACACAAGTACATTAATATGCTTCAGCTTCAAAAGTTATTCTTACAAAGTTATAGTGCGTTAACCGCGTTCAAAACGGAGGTAGTGTTAAGCTGCTTCGGTACTTTGTGGCCTAAATCTGCGCGTGCGGCGCATAGAGTGAGACAGCTCTAGCTATAGCCAACACGGTTTGATATTTAACGTGCTAAACCCTTTGACGAGTCGAAAGTCGCCCTCCGAATTATCGCTTATGGTGACTGCGCAGGAGTAGCCCGCGTAATTCAAATCTTCTTCCGTTTTTTGCAATTTGAAGGTCAGTATCAGGTTGTATGTTGATAATAATATGATTCGCGGCTAAAACAAATATCTATTCATAATTTTAACCATAAATATCATCAATACATCTTTCTAAGTTACATTTGTTCCATGTTCCAAAATGTCATGATTTCCGAAATCAAACTTAAAGAGAAAAAAGCAAACTTACAGAGATGTATTGATGATTCTTATAGATAAAATTATGTAAATACATATTTGTTATTATAGGTAATCACATTTTGATCAAGATACAACCTGACACTGACCTGCAAATTGCAAAAAACGGAAGAAAATTTGAATTTCGCGACCACTACTGCAGATCCCCTTTAAAGACTAACGTAATTAACAATGACACAACTCAACTTGTTAAATATTTACCACATCTGTGTATTGACGCAGGTGCAGCAGAAGCATAATAATAACACTTAAAGAAATCCTGTAGTAGTAAAAATTATCCAGTTAGCATGGTTCTCAGGAGGAGCTCGTGGCTAAATAATAATAGTCGTACAGGTCAGTCCATCAGGTTAAGCTGCGCGTGCCGGGGTTGGTCCGTGGATGGGTGACCATCTTTACATACCGAGACTTCTCCGTGTCTCGGAAAGCACGTTAAGCCGTTGGTCCCAGCTGTCATTCGCGGATCTTTGACAGTCGTTACGGGTCGTCGAAAGCCCGAAAGTCTGACAACTAGTCTTACCTAGGGGTATCGTATTACCCAGTAATTTGGTTGTGGAGGTCAGATAGGCAGTCGCTCCATATAAAAAACTGATATTCAGCTGCATCCGGTTAGACTGGAAGCTGACCCCAACATAGTTGGGAAAAGGCTAGGCAGATTGATATGGCTGTTTGGCCAATTTACGTACTTAGGTAAGTAACCTTTTTTCATATTTTATTTTATTTTATTAGGACCTCAAAAAAAGAATACACCTTACATGCTATGTTATAAAGGACAAGAACAGAAATCTATGTGCTCTCTCAAATATAGGAGACCACGTCATGCAATAGAAACAAACAAAAAATTATATATTATTTTTAAAGTTATACTAATAGATTATTAATGTTAACCATTTGAATCTAAATTGAAAAAAATACAACCGATTTCCAAAAACAACACTACAAAGTGAAAAATAACTTTAATTTCGGAAGTCGGTGTCTAGTTAAATGCATTTTCGTTTTTTGCCACCGACTTCCGAAATTAAAGTTATTTTTCACTTTTTAGTTGTGGTACCTACCGCACACAAATTCTAATACCACTACCTGCAACACAAACTAGAACATCATCCATATAAAACTGGGGGGAAAATACGTATTATTGAAGCTAACTCAAAAACTACCAAAGCAAAGTTAATCAATTTTATATGGTACCAACTGTGATGTATACCCTCTCGAATAAAACAAAAAAATCCAAGTCGGTCTAGCTATCTTCGAGTAATGGGGGAAAATAATAATACATAAAAAAAAAAAAAATAAAAAAAAAAGGTTCCGACGAATTGAGAACCTCTCCTTTTTGAACTCGGTTAATTAAAATAAAGATTAAAAAGCAAAAATAACAAACATAAAAAAAAAACAATCAATACATTACTAGACAGGCAGGTCAACACTTACATTTATCATTTAACTAGCTTTTGCCGAAAATTATCCTACGGCAACCTTATACCGGGATATTAAGTATCCTATGTCTTAATTAAGGTTATAAGCTGTATGTATACCAAATTTCATCCAAATCCGTTGAGCCGTTTTTGCGTGATTGAGTAACAAACATCCAAACATACAAACTTTCACATTTATAATATTAGTAGGATTGTGCATTTGTTATCACCGCGTTTCAAGTACCAATGTTCTCTTCTCAATAAAATTATATACAATGTCCAAGAAAACTACTAACTCATGTGTACATTTAAATGAAATCAATTATATTATAACATACAGGTAAGCTGCTTACTAAGGTACAGAGAACGCGAATAATAAGATTTACCTGCATAATTAAGTTACAGGTAACTTGCTCTTATACATGGCGGTACTTGTTTAAATATGTTTAATGACGTCACTGTTACATGAGGAGCTCGTGGCTAAGTAATAACAGCCGCACGGGTCGATCCATCAGGTTAAGCTACGCTTGCCGGGGTTGGTCCGTGGATGGGTGACCATCTTTACGTCCCGAGACTCCTCCGTGCCTCGGAAAGCACGTTAAGCCGTTGATCCCGGCTGTCATTCGTGGATCTTTGACAGTCGTTACGGGTCGTCAGAAGCCCGAAAGTTTAACAATCAGTCTTACCAAGGGGTATCGTATTACCCAGTTAATGGGTTGTGGAGGTCAGATAGGCAGTCGCTCCATGTAAAATAATGGTATTCAGCTGCATCCGGTTAGACTGGAAGCCGACCCCAACATAGTTGGGAAAAGGCTAGGCAGGCAGACGTCACTGTTACATATACGGCATTAAAATCCACGCTGTTTCTACGTAGGATTGGGTATAGCTGTGCCCTTGTACACCCTTAACTTAAATAGGGTCGAGCCTATTGCCATCAACCGGGCACAAATCTAGACTCCGAGCTACTACCACAGATTAATACAGATGGGACACTCCGTAGTTTAGGTATGAAGCTACAAGTACGCGGCGGGCTCATCTCACTGGGTCAATTCAGTGTGGGCTGCCGCGCACCGGCCGGCTCGCACGTTAGTTCGATACTCAATAGCGCGTCGCGTCGTAAAAGAAGACAACCCTACCGAGAAGCTGTAAGAGTTACGCGATAGAAAGAGAGGCAACTTCTAGGTGAATATCACTGTAGGTAATGAAGCGTTGTGCGATCTGAATTGCAATTTATTGTGTCGTACCAAGAGTCGGTTTTTATTTAAATAAATGATTTTGCGGAGTGTCCCATCTGTATTAATCTGTGCTACTACTGAGAAATTCCAGATAGAAAAACTTAAAAACACTGTCCGACCTGGGAATCGAACCCAGGACCTCATGCTCAGCTGTAGCGCTTGCGACCACTAGGCCAACGAGGCAGTCCCAACACTAATTAATAATGTCGTGCTTGATACATTCGAGATCATTAATCATGACAAAGATTGTGGGTTAATTTTATGTATTTATTTTAAATTGACAATTTACAATGCTCTCATTATGTGTTAGGAACAATATTTCTTAACAACTATGTTAGTTAACTTAACCTACGCAACACACCCCTTTTTTTCCTTTAGTTGCCAGTGCCAGGGCCACGGTATCTCTTTTGAACAACCCGTGAACCCGGCGGCATCGGCCCTATTGGACCCAACCTAACACTGCCCTATAGTTATGAGAATCCCTGCTACAAGCTCAACATCGATGTGGAAAACGTGCAGCAGCGATTCACATAGAAGCAGTCCAGCCTGTTCGCGACACACTGCAGTATAATATTGGAGCTGGCCCACACCCTCGCTTGCTCTACCCTCATCGCCCCGGACTTGGATCTGAAGAAATTTTGCACAAGGCTTCCTTTAATATAACTAATATTTTGTAAGCATATTTTGATTTAAAAGAGTGTCTGTGGAGTTTCTTGCCCGTTCTTCTCCATAGATACCTAGGTACTACGCTTTGAAATGGGCAACTAGCTTCATGTTTCTGACTGACCGACCCCTTGACAGTTCAAAAGTGCCTGTAATTGGTTTATTTGAAATAAATGCTTTGAGTTTGAGTTTGAACGTACGGAATATTATAAATTAAGCCTTGTGAAAAATTTCACGTCCCAGTAGTGGCGGTTGTGCGCTGATATGTCAGTCGGTCAGTCAGTTATTAGTTGCTTCTTATACGGGATGAAATTTAAAACATGTGCCAAATGATATCAAACCTGAAATCGCGAAAAAAAAATCTGGTGTTCAGTACATTTTGACGAGTTTGATGTTGATAAATGTACTGTAGTGCTATTCTGTAAACATCTCACCGTGATAACTCAGGTGATGTGAGCGTGAAGTGAGCTGTCATCCCACCTAGGGACGCTTTTTAACGTGCACGTACATTGTTTTCAAATGTATATTTTCAACATGAACGATGTAACCAATATTTTGTAAAAATATTATGATTTAAAAGAGTGTCCGTGGAGTTTCTTGCCCTTTCTTGCCCTTTATGTAACTTATACTTGTTAAAGCAAAGGTGGTTCCGCCAGGGAGCATGACGTCCTGATGCTAGGGGTTGACACTATTTGACAGCTCACTTTACGATCAATTCACTCATGTTTTCACGGTGAGATATTTACAGAATAGCACTACTTAACAGATGATTTTTTTTCGCGATTTCAGGTTTGGTCCCTTAATAAAAGTTGTTCATAATGATGTGTACAATCTCCCATTTCGATTTGGTACATGTTTTAAATTTCATCCCGTATACAGGGTTATTATAAATTGGCTAGCAAAACTCTACAGACGCGGTGGTTGTCGATATCTAGACATGATAAAATAAATAAATTTAATGAGTTTTGTTGGAGAAGATTTGGAGGAGAGTTGGAGGTTTGAGGAGAGGAGCTCGTGGCTAAGTAATAACAGCCGCACGGGTCGATCCATCAAGTTAAGCTACGATTGCCGGGGTTGGTCAGTGGATGAGTGACCATCTTTACATACCGAGACTCCTCCGTGCCTCGGAAAGCACGTTAAGCCGTTGGTCCCGGCTGTCATTCGTGGATCTTTGACAGTCGTTACGGGTCGTCAGAAGCCCGAAAGTCTGACAACCAGTCTTACCAAGGGGTATCGTATTACCCAGTTTAATGGGTTGTGGAGGTCAGATAGGCAGTCGCTCCATGTAAAATACTGGTATTCAGCTGCATCTGGTCAGACTGGAAGCCGACGCCAACATAGTTGGGAAAAGGCTAGGCAGATTGAATGATTTTTTGTTGGCTCATCGATCACAGTTATTGCAGTCACTTGAAATATCAGTTGAAAAAATATTTTTTTTGGGTTCCGTACCAAAATGGTAAAAAGGAACCCTTATGGTGTGACTCAGTCTGTCTGTCTGTCTGCCTGTCACAGCTGGATATCTTAAGAACTACTAATGCTAACTTGAAATTTGAAACAGTTTTAGATGACGTTTGCCCAACTATTTTGCAAATAAGAAAGAAATAAAAATATATAATTATGTTTTTTTTTGCAATAGGGACTGAAAGGGGGTCTTAAAAATTCGAAGTGACTACTAGGGCATCTGGGGTATCATATAAAAGAGCGCTAATTGCACATTCTCAAACATTTTTTTCTTTTTTTTTTAGGCCGCATAGTTTTCAACCTTTAATGAAAAATATTAAAAAAAATACCGTTCCCCCTTATCTCCGAAGTTCGCATAGAGAAAAATATGAAATTATTCTATGTTATAGAAGTTTATGTATAGATTACAAAAAATAAAACGATGTCTCTAAATAGCACAGTTTTTCAGTTTTTAAATCATCAACAAAAATTACATATAAATGATGGTACGGAACCCTCGGTGTGCGAGTCCGACTCGCTCTTGACCTTTTTTTTTTTTTTGTAAGTATCACATACTGATGGGTATCGATATTTAAGCACGATAAAACATAATAAAACAGTTTTTCTCATCTTTTACTGCAAGTAACAACACTAACAGCGGTCGTTGACCTCCCAAAAATAAACAACAAATCTTTTTATTTTGTCTGCGGAATTAAGCTAGCCAACTTAAAATAACCTTGTATAATGTATATAAAATCTAATTAATAAACTTAACTTTACTAATAAACATAAACATCAGAATTTTCATCGTGACTTAACCGCGTACCCAGGCTTCAAATACCTTTGTACACCTTTACAGTAATCTCTGAGATATTCTGACCACTCAATCTGGGTGGGGTCACAGGGGAACGTCTGCTGATCTTCGGAGGACATTGAGGAGTAGAGCTCCCTCGCTCGCTCTGCCCTCATCACACAGGACTTGGACGTGAATTCCGCAATGGCATTCCTCTTTATGACGACTGACGAGACCAGTTTCGCGTACCTGGTGATGATGAAGTGTTATAAGGACACTTAAAACTTTTACATAAAAAAATGTCAAAAAAATTGGAACTTTGACATTCAATATCTGCATAACCATAAGGTTCCCGGGGATGGTCCAATAAAAAAAATACCACAATGACGAGAAAAGTAAAGATTCTCGGCTTCAGACACACGTTATATGAGTTGTTTCATAATTGGGTTAGTATTTAAATGTACCAAATGGATCAACTCCGTTTAAGATTTTTTTTCTGTCCTGAAATTAATAAGAATCCTTTATTAAGCAAATCTCACCGTGTTGTGTGTGTGTTGTGCATGTTCAACAATTCACAAGTTAAAAGTTAAATTATGAATTTAAAAAAAATTCTGTATTGACTAAATTGGGTGATAGTACGTAAGACACATTAAACTATACATTTCCCTTATAAGCTGACCTCTCATTTTACAGAAAACCTATAGAATGCGAGGTTGGCTTATACTGGAAACGTATAGCTGGATAATGCCGTCGAGTAAAATTGAATTAGGCATTTTTAGATAAATAGAGATGTGAACTTTATTATATAAAAGTATATAAGTATGTAATATATTAGACCAATAAATAAATAACAAATATGTATATAATCACCCTGTTTGCCACTGCAGGGCAAAGGCCTCCCTTTCTGTTTTCCAACCTACACGATCCTGAGCAAATATGGACCAATACAGGCGGAATTGGTCCTTAGTCGCTCAGGATCGAGTTAAGTTAGGTTAGGTTAGGCATCAAGTTCATCCCGCCATCTACGCCTGGGTCTTCCGCGATGCCATTGGACATTTTCAGGAATCCATGTAATGGTAGTTTTAGCCCACAATGCCTCCGATATGCGGCAAACGTGTCTGGCCCAGATCCATTTGAGCACAGAACAGATAAAGAGCCTCTTTATCTTTTCTGTGCATTTGAGCAAGGCAGCTTTTTGGATGACGTCGGCAATTTACTGGTATTTCGACGTATATCCGTCATGGGCTGATAAGGGGGCCAAAATGCAACAAATAGAACCCCCCATATGTATAGCCGAAATTCAATAGTTTTCGAGATATTTGAATTTTAAGAGTTTTTCGATATTTACCCAAAATTTGACATTTAATTCCAAATAAAAAAAAATGCATATTTGAATGGCTACCATTCAAAATGATGTTATAGCTGGCACTTTAATTAAGCTATTGACATAATTAAAACTCCTTAATTTAACAAAATAATTAAAATAATGAGCGATTTAAGAATAATATCTTATTAATATTTTCATTTTACTTTTCAAAAATATTGTCTCGTCACAAAAATTACTATGACATTAATCGTACAAATAACTAAAACAACTTGCCTATTCTGTAAGCTTTCCAAAAAGGTGTAAAAGTCAATTTTAAAATACATAATTCGTGGCATGGAATGTGTTTGAACCGGCGCGGCGGCGCGCGGTGCGGGGAGAAAAATCATCTGTGTTTTTAATTAATGATCCTCGCTAAAAGAACCGATTTTACTGGCGAAATTCTTTGTGATGGAGCGGGGTGTGCGGGCGGGGAAGTACACGGCGTCTGCTGCACTCGCGTCGCCTTCCTTAGTAAGTTTCAACTCTACGCCGCGCAAGCACGTGTGTTGTTATCTAGCTATTAATCAATCTCTCATCGCGTTAATTTGTTATCGAACATTATTGTTAATTCTTGTTTCTCTTGGTTTATTTTTGTTATCATTGTTATTTTGGATAACATGGCTTTGTATTCTAATAACAAATACGCAGACATAATGTTTTGTTATGGTTTTGCCGATGGAAACGCGGCTGCGGCTCGGCGAGAATACCAACGCCGCTTTCTCGATCGTCAACTTCCCCACGTTACTGTTTTAGGGAGCACCTATCGACGATTGTCTGAAACTGGCAGTGAGAGAGCACAAGTCAACGCTGGCAGACCTCGACGGTACACGGCTGACGAAGAGGACACCTGAGCTGAGGAGCGCTGGGGCTCCGTTTCGCATGGGGTCGCGGCATTATGCTGAGCGGTAGCCGTTTTGCGTAGATGTGACGCATATTTTCCCCTAAACTTGCTTTTTACATTCTTATTTTATTTTGTTGTCCTTTGCGTCATGTTTACCGCAAATAAACGTATTTTCTTTCTTTTTTTTACCATTCTTCAGTGTTTTATTGATGACCCAAACATCTCAACGAACATTGTTGCAAGACAGCTCGGTATGTACCAGTGGAAAGTGTGGTCGGTAGTACATCTATCAGGTAGACACCCATACCATTAGCAAACTGTCCAAACATTGCACGAGGGAGATCCTGCCAGGCGACTCGAATTTTCTCGGTTTATGTTAAACGCTGATGACCAGGAACATTTCCAAAGAAATATTTTGTGGATTGACGAGTCAAAGTTTGACCGGGATGGTATAACGAATTACCATAACTTACATTTTTGGGCACGTAAAGTAGACAGGAATCCAAAAGAAACTGCGTCGCAAATGAGATTTTCCCTGATCGTATGGATGGGTGTCCTTGATAATTATTTGCTGGGCCTTCATTTCTTGCCCCAAAATTTGAACGGCGAAAATTATGATGAGTTTTTAAGAAATAAACTAGACGATTTGTTGGCGGATGTTCCCAGAGAAATAAAAAGCAACCTCATGTTTCAACATGATGGTTGCCCAGCACTTTACCGGATTACTGTCCGACAGTGGCTAGACGAGAGATATCCAAACCGATGGATTGGGAAGAGAGGGCCAATTCCGTATGAAGGAATTAGTTTATGTGACCCCAATAATTTCAGCCTAAGAACTTCGACAGCGAATAATAAACGCGGCGCAACAGATGAGAACAAGGTTCACATCAAGAGTGACGAAAACCGACGTTAGGAAGAGAATTCGAACCTGCATTCGTAATCGAGGGGCTCATTTTGAACAAGATGTGTAAAATTTTTTATAAAATTTGACGTAAATTTTTAATGCATTTTATTTCATACAAATACAAATGACCTTTTCTCTCCCCGCGCCGATTTAAACACATGCCATGCCACGAATTATGTATTTTAAAATTGACAAATATATTTTTTTGGAAAGCTTACAGAATAGGCAAGTTGTTTTAGTTATTTGTACGATTAATGTCATAGAAATTTTTGTGACGAGACAACATTTTTGAAGCGTAAAATGAAAATATTGGTAAGATATGGAGTCTCATTTGCAGTTAACTCGGAAGTGGACGTGTTTTTTGTGTTGATTATAACGATATTGATTTAAGTAATTACGAATAATGTTTTTGCAATAATCTGCGGTGTCAGTTTATTGTGTAAGTAACGAGTGTGACTAATAACTTTTTTCGTTGTGAAAGATGGACTAAATAGTTTTATGGATAATCAGCGTTTCAATCGGTGGTAGTAGTATGTCCAACCCAGGAGATAGCCCCTTTGGCCGCAGCCAATTGGTACGACGAAGTCCTCCACCGACTCCATTGCCTGCCGATCAAAACCAGACCAGAGGACCAGCGCCGCCAGCAGCCACTGAGAACGAATTACCGACTGAAGTCGTTTCTACGTCTGAGATTCAGAGATGGCTTGGGTCCATCGACACAATTTTGGGCGAAGTTTGCTCGATTGTGGCGGAGGGAAAAATGAATTCCGACCAAAAACTCCGCGTCACTAATCTTTGTCGAAAAGTCAACCAGGGGACGTCTCAGATGGCCGTGCTGTACCAATCCCTGAAGCAGAAGTCCATCCTGGCGCACACAACCATCCAGCACCTTCAAGTACAGCAAAATGTTGCAGAATCTCTTTGCCAGTTCAAAGAAGTCGTGGAAACGAAGATAAGCCGAACTGAACCAGAAAGTACTTCCTATGCTAACATGGTGAAGAAAGGCTCTGATTTTATTCGCCCAGCAAATCTCAGTTCGGTGGCTATTTATCCCAGCGATAAAACAAAAACCAGTGACGAGACCAAGTCGTTATTGCAAAAAATTATCTCACCTGAGGAATTAAAACTCCATGTCCGAGGTCTAAGGAAAATTCGAAACGGAGGCGTCATCATTAGGACGGATAACAAAGACGACATTAATAAATTAAAAAGCTCACAGAAGCTAGTTTCCTCAGGCCTTACAGTTGAAGAACCATCGAAACGCCGTCCTAGGATTGCTGTTATTGGTGTCCCCGTAGCCCTAACTGAAAGAGAGGTTTTTGATTGCATTTACGTCCAAAACTTGACAGATAAATTGCCGAAAATTACTCCTGAGTCCTTTTTAGAAAGTATAAAATTGAGCCATAAGTCAGGGAAGAAAGATCGTCCTTTTTGCAATTATATATTGGAAGTTACTGCTAATATCAG
Source organism: Cosmia pyralina (assembly GCA_946251885.1). Classification (NCBI taxonomy): domain Eukaryota; kingdom Metazoa; phylum Arthropoda; class Insecta; order Lepidoptera; family Noctuidae; genus Cosmia; species Cosmia pyralina. The sequence continues at coordinate 3,674,714 of OX276346.1, read as the reverse complement.
GAAAATTATGATGGACCAAGGCCGAATTTTCATAAATTGGACATCATGTCAAAATCAATCAAAGATCATCATGTCAAAGATTTCACTATTGTAACCAGGTGTTTTAATTGCCAGCAGTTCGGACACGCAGCCAAATTTTGCAGAGAAACGAGCCCTACTTGCAACCTCTGTGGCGAAACAGGACATTCTTTCAAGGAATGCAATAATAAAAGTTCTCCGCCTCAATGTGCGACTTGCAAACGCTTCAAGAGGAAAAATGATCATCCAACTGGTGATGTAAATTGCCCAGCACGTAAATATGCAGAAGATAATTATATTAATTCCATTAACTATGAAGGCGCCTAGGAGCGCCGCCGACTACCTAGTCAATTAAGCACATAGTTAGTAGGTTAACTTCTACATATAATTATTTTTATGGCCAATCAGCTAATCTGTGATCTAGATGGGTTTTCCGTGTCTGAAGCTAAAATCTGTAATGTTGAGGAGTGCAAAAACATAGTCTATGCTGGGGACAAAACATTGACTTTACTTACTCAAAATATACGCAGTATAACCCGAAATTTTAACAGTTTCCAAGTTTTGTTACAAAATCTTGATTTAAGCTGCGACATTATTGTTCTAACAGAATGTTGGTTATCCAAGCAAACTACCAATATACCATCTCTCGATGGCTTTAATCTTCACAAAAGCGATAGAACATTCAACCAGAATGATGGCATAGTGGTTTATATAAAAAAGAATTTAAGAACATTAGTAGATGAACCCCATTTTCTAGACTGCAACTGCTTAGTAATTAAAATTATTCCCGATACAGTAATTATGGCTATTTATAGGCCTCCATCCCAAAGTATTGATGGGTTTTTGGATTCGCTTAACAGTAACTTAGAAAAATTATCTTCGTTTAAAAATATCGTTCTGGTAGGTGATATCAACATAAACATTGCTGCCGACAAAATCGATACTCACTCACATAATTACCTCAATATTTGCTCATTTCATGGACTATTGCCAGCTCATTATCACCCAACCCACCAGAGTGGCTCGTGTCTAGACCATATCCTTATAAAATCGAAATGTCCATCCAAAACATTGGTTACTAATTCATCAATAACCGATCATCAAGCTGTTTTACTAACATTACTAATATCTTCACCTAGAAATAACTGCATGCGCAGCTATACTAAACTCAATATGACGAGTATTGAAGCTGACTTTCGCGGTATGAATTTTGACCCCGTTTACAATTCACATGATCCAAATGTTTCTCTACAATATTTTGTCGATTTGTTACAATCTACGATAAGGAAAAATACATTTACTAAAGTAATACCTAGAAAGTATAGCAATATTAAACCATGGATTACGCCCGGACTTGTTCGCTGTATCAGACATAGGGATAAACTTCACCAAAAATCAAAAAATGCACCGGATAATGAACTACTATCAATTATTTACAAACGTTATAGGAATTTCTGTAATAATCTGTTAAAAAAGCTAAAAAACCAATATGATCAAAGTCAACTACAGAAAGCAGGAAAAAACAGTAAGCTTATATGGAAATTTATAAAAACTAACACTATTAGGTCAAAAAATCCCGAACCTGCGCTTGATCTTTTAACTTCTGAGCTTAGCCCTACCGAAGCAGCAAATAAAGCTAACAACTTTTTCATTAACGTAGGAAAAAACTTAGCAGAAAAAACCTTATTTTCTAATAGATATTTTTCCATTCAAAGCCAAACTAAGACATATGATGCAACACGAAACTCATTTGTCTTATTAGATACTGATGTTAATGAGATAGTAAGTATAATAGATGGATTAAAGGAAATTTGTGCCGTAGGAAGTGACGACATACCAAATAGCATACTCAAAAGATTTAAATACGTCATTGCCCTTCCCTTGACCCACATTTTTCAGTTATGTTTAACAAAAGGAATATTTCCTAAATTGCTTAAAAAAACCGTAGTCACCCCTGTGTTTAAAGCTGGAGACAAAAATTGTGTAGATAACTACAGGCCAATTTCAGTTTTAACAGGCCTCTCAAAGATTTTGGAAAAAATTATAAATAGTAGATTAGTAAAATATCTTGAATGTAATAAATTACTCTCTGATCATCAATTTGGTTTTAGGCCTAAAAGATCAACAAGCCAAGCTGTTCACCATCTGACAAATTTTATAAGCACAAACCTGGATAATGGCATGCACACCATAGGTATATTTTTAGACCTTGCCAAGGCTTTTGACACAATTTCTTGTACGTTGCTTTTGGACAAGCTGGAAATACTGGGAATACGGGGAGTACAATTGCAACTATTATCTGATTACCTTCGCGACCGCCAACAGTGTGTAAAAATAGGTCAGTGCATGAGTTCTGAACTTAAGAATAGCTGTTATGGAATCCCACAGGGCAGTATTTTGGGTCCTACTTTGTTTTTGATTTATATCAATGATCTGTGCAATTTGACACTCCAAAAGGGTGTAATTATGTCCTATGCGGATGATACAGCGTTACTTTTCGCAGCTAATTCAAAGGCCGAGGTCTACGAGGTAGCACAGAATGGTTTTAATACTGTGTCTAATTGGCTTCATAAAAATCTCTTAACATTAAATACAGATAAAACTAAGTACCTATTATTTACAATAACAAACACTAATCAAACGCTTACTAATCTAAACATTTACGCGCATAACATTTGTAATTTACATTATGCTGACATTGCTTGCACTTGTCCCACTTTAGCTAAAACCGACCATATCAAATATTTAGGCATCACGATTGACACAAACCTGAACTTCCGCAAACACATCGATTTATTATGCACCAGAGTGCGTAAACTAATATACATTTTAAAAATTTACGTAACTTTGCCGACTTTAAATTAATTAGACAGGTTTATTTGGCTTTGTGTCAATCTATTATTACCTACTGCATAACGTCTTGGGGTGGTGCCGCTAAATCAATTTTACTGCACTTAGAACGCGCCCAAAGAGCAGTTTTAAAAGTTGCTACTTTTCGTCCATTTAGGTTTCCTACACACCAGCTTTATATGGCATGTAAGGTGCTAACAGTACGTCAATTATTTGTTTTGAATGTAGTTTTATTCCAACACAGTAATGTTTATTTTTACCCAGTACCTTCAGATAGGAGAAGAAAAGATTTAGTTTGTGCTACCTCTCAGACTAAACATGCTTTTGCTAAGCGTTTTTATTTATTTTTAGGACCCTACTTGTATAACAAGATTAACAGAGTGCTAAAGATTTATAGTTTAAGTTATAATAGGTGTAATTTATTATTACAGGAATATTTGGCAAAACTCAATTACGCAGACACGGAAAAACTACTAGAAATCTTAAAGTAGTTCTGTTTACCTACTATAATATAAGTCTCTGCCTTTCCCTAATTAATAATAGTCTCTACTTTATTCTACTTTAACATTATTCGTTTATTTTATTTAAACATATCTTACATAATCTAGTTTTAAAATAATAATACCCAAATATTAAAGTTGCTTACTCTTCACTGAAAATAGTATATCTTCTATTTAATTTAGTTTCTAATTTTATTGTTGTCTTCTTTTTAAATGTTTGATGTAAATTGATGGCCTGAAACACAGGTTTTCATAAACCTAGATCAGGCAGGTCTACATTACAGTTAGAATTAAATTTTCCTCGATTGTAATTATTTTAAATCTTATTTTTACTTTATGCTTCAATAAATTTTATTTTTTATTTTATTATTATATTATTCTTACATCGCTCATTATTTTAATTATTTTGTTAAATTAAGTAGTTTTAATTATGTCCATAGCTTAATTGAAGTGCCAGCTACAACATCATTTTTAATGGTACCCATTCAAACATGTATTTTTTTTTTTATTTGGAATTAAATGTGAAATTTTGGGTAAATATCGAAAAACTCTTAAAATTCAATTTCTCGAAAACTATTGAATTTCGGCCATACATATGGGGGGTTCATTTTTTGCATTTTGGCCCTCTTATCAGCCCCTGACGGATTTACGTCGAATTACCAGTAACCCTGTATTTGATTTGAGCTTAATTCGAATAAAATAAGTTACCTCGGTTCTCTACCCGTAATTTTCAGCCACAAGTCAGCCATATGCGCAGGAGTCGTTTGAAATAAGAATGTCCCAATATTCACTATTGCTTTTGATTTGACAAATAACATGCTCGGATATGGCACTTCATCTGAAACAATAAATAATAATATTATATAATTTTTTGCATTATATGTGTAGGTATTCAGGGTGTAAGGGACAGCCCTCGGCAAACTAACAGCGTGCATTCAGCTCCTTATTTTGAATCATATTCGACCGGCAAATTTCTCAGAAAAAAATTCATTTTCTTATCGTATTTTTTTTCAAAATAACATTCTCTGTGCACAGCACACAATTTATGTAAAAAAAAAAAACAGAAAAAAAAACTTGCAATGGATGTTGAAATACACTCTAACGAATGACCATTTAACAATTTTTGATGCCCTATGATTATTCCCCCTTTTTTTTCTAAACTTGAACATACCTAATATATTATTTATTTTTTGAAGTATGTTACTTTTTAAATTATATACTAGCTTTTGTATGCGGCTTCGCCCTCGTGAAGGTCGGAAATTATCCCACAGGAACGTACTACCAGGATAAAAATTACCCTACGTCCTAATCCAGGTCATGGTCTACCCATGTGCCAAATTTTATCCCAATCCGTTCAGCTGTTTTAGCGTGAAAGCGTAACAAACAAACACACTTTCGCATTTATAATATTAGTTAGGATTATTTTGGATTTTACTTAAATAATAAAAATTTATGATCACAATTATAATAAAAAAACTTTTTTACAAAAAAATACAACCGTCTTCCAAAAACAACACTACAAAGTGAAAAATAACTTTAATTTCGGAAGTCGGTGTATGGTTAAATGTATTTTCGTTTTTTGCCACCGACTTCCGAAATTAAAATTATTTTGCACTTTGTAGTGTTGTTTTTGGAAGTCGGTTGTATTTTTTTGTAAAAAGTTTTTATTTTTCACTTTTTAGTTGTGGTACCTACCCCACACAAATTCTAATACCACTACCTGCAAAACAAACTAGAACATCATCCATATAAAAGTGGGAAAAAAATACGTATTATTGAAGCTAACTCAAAAACTACCCAAGTAAAGTTAATCAATTTTGTATGGTATCAACTTTGAGGTATACTCTCTCGAATAAAACAAAAATTTTTCAAATCGGACGACTCTGTAAAAAGTTATGCGTGGTCATACATTAAAAAAAAATATACGGGTTGAATTGAGAACCTCCTCCTTTTTTTGCGTCGGTTAAAAATACTATACCTACATAAGAATTTTTGCAGCAGAATGCTGGGCAGTGAAGAAGACGGATGAAAAAAAATTGCATGCAGCGGAGATGAGAATGTTGAGATGGATGTGTGGAGTGTCGAGAATGGATAAAGTGAGAAATGAGTATATAAGAGGAAGTTTGAAAGTGGCGCCAGTGACAGAAAATTTGAAAGGAAATCGTTTGTTTTGGTATGGGCATGTAATGAGGAGAGACGAAACGCATGTGATTAAAAGAGTGATGAATATACATGTTGATGGATGGAGAGGCAGAGGAAGGCCAAAGAAAAGATGGATGGATTGTGTGAGGAATGATATGAAAGAGAAGGGAGTGAATGATAGCGTGACGGTTGACAGGGGAGAATGGAAGAAGAAAACGTGTTGCGCCGACTCCAAGTAATATGGGATAAGGGCAGGAAGATGATGACCTATATAAGAATTTTTATATGGCTATGTATATTAAACTATTGGATTTATTTAATTTAATCTTCGAATGTTGACTGGGAAGGTCATTAGATGCATTAATACGCAATTTAATTTATTGTCATATTGTCGTTTCCATCTTGTATACGATCAATACATGACCCAACTTCGGAGATTTTACGTTCATTTCTCATGCGATGAAAGCTCGATTGTATGTCATCGATTTTATTTTTTACTGTTCCTTTAAGTAATTTGGCTACTTACTTGTACCCCGCGAAATCATTTCTCGATTGAAGTATTTCTGAGCATCCGACCAAATGACAGGATTCTCTGTAGAAGTGGTGCTATTAAAAACTTGTACTTCACTTGATCTGAAAGAAAAAATAATCAATGTTGAAACCTATTATTAGAACTAAGAAAAGTAGGAAGAGAAAACATTAAAACATCACCTGCCTAGCCCCAGTATGTTTGGGTCACTTTCCAGTGTAACCAGATACAGTTAAATAGCGAATGCTTAGTTAACCTCCATAACCCAGTTACTGTGTACGACTGGACTCAAAGGTTCCATCGTTTATTTTCGGAAAACCGAAATATAGCGAATGAAATGTGGTTATCAACCAACAGAAATAGATTAAAAATTTAAGTGGGAATATATTCCCACCTAAATATTTACCTAAGTTTGACGTACTAATTCCCTCACTCCGTTATTGGGCCACTTTCATATAATTCGGCAAAGTTCGGTTTTTACAAACGATGGTACCTCTAAGTCCTGTTTTTACTTTATCACGATACACCTTGGTAAGACTGGTTGCCAGACTTTCGGGCTCTGACCATCCGTGACGACTGTCAAAGGTCTACGAATGACCACCAGCACCGGCGGCGTAACGTGCTTTATTTTAACTGAGGCCCGGCGGAGTCCTGTCCAAAGAGGTACCTACTCTATTCTTTTTGGAATCGGATTCTTTAATAGAAGTAAATTGAAGAAACTGGTTTCAACGAATCCTATATTTTTATTAGCTTAAGGCTCCGTCCGATGGACTTGCCACGCGAATTGCGTCAAGCGACACGCGCGTGCGTCTCCTGTTTCCGTCCGCTGCTTCGCATGTCACGTCTGTCGCGGTGACTCGTGGCACGCTCTAAAAAACTTTCATTTGTTTTCGCTGTCGCAAGATACGTGTCACTTGAGCCACATATTAATACAGATGGGATACTCCGCAAAATAATTTAAATAAAAAGCGACTCTTGCTACGACACAATAAAGTGCAATTCAGGTCGCACAACGCTTCATTACCTACAGTTATATCCACCTATAAGTTGCCTCTCTTTCTATCCCGTAACTCTAATACCTTGTGACTTGTTAGGGTTGACTTCGTGCGAGCCGGCCGGTGCGCGGCAGCCCACACTGAATTGTCATTCATACCTAAAAAAAAGCCTGTCAAATTCATACCTAAACTGCGGAGTGCCCCATCTGTATTAATCTGTGCTTGAGCGCAATGGGGAGCGTGTAGCTTGTAGCCACGGGATAAATCTACAAAATATAATAAATATTCTTACTTGGCTCTAGCACCAGCAATAATACTTAAATTGGAAACGTAATCAACAGGGATGAAGTCGACGATGTGACTGCTGCTACCCAGAGTAAAGCGGTTCCAGCCTTTGGCAGTATAGAATAGTAGGTTTGTGACACCATACCAATTGTCCAGCCAGCCTTTTACGGGTTCATCTTTTATTGGTCCAACTGGAAAAGGAGATTGGTTGATATTGAAATAATCTTGTTTTTAGGGTTCCGTACCTCAAAAGGAAAAAACGGAACCCTTATAGGATCACTTCGTTGTCCGTATATCTGTCTGTCTGTCAGTCTTTCCAGACTCTTTTTCCCAGGAATGCGTAGAGTAGAGGTATCAAGCTAAAATTAATGTCAAATACGTAGGTCTATGGATGCTTGGAGCTCTTGAAAAATTAAGCTTCTAAATTAACGTAATAAAAAAATACGGCTATTTATGTGTCATATTATCGATAGGGTACCTACTTCCCGCTAACCTAGAAACATGAAATTTTTAAAGTAAAAAGTCCGGAAATGGATAATTTGTAATTTTATTACATAATTTTTGTTTTTTTGGTATGACAAACTTAAAGCAGTTGAATTAACCGTGACGTGTATCATGCAGAACATAATTTTCAACTTACAACGTTTGTTTTTGGGATAAATTCTTTTCTACTACGGAACCCTTCATTGTGCGTGGTCCCACACGCACTTGACCGGTTTTTTTTTTGTAACTAAATAGGATATCCAGTTTTCTTACAAGCTAATTGGAAAAACATTTTTCTGCAAAAGATATTAAAAGATAATTTTTAAAATATTAAAAGATAAAAAAATATATTAATTTACCTGCAGAAGGCCTAATGATAACTGTGGGCACATCACCATGATTCCTCGTGATGTGGTACTCCGATAATGCTTTAGTGAACGTGTAAGTGTTGGGTTTATCGTGGTCACCTGTAAAAAAATATTAATCCCAATAAATTATGTTGATCAGCCGTCAAGTAGGCAGCTTTATGTCAGCAGCATTGGGGACGCACAGTCGTAACGGGTAGTCATAAGCCGAAAGTCTGACAACCAGTCTTACCAAGCGGCATAGTGTAATCCAGTTAGGAGGTTGTGGGGGTCAAATAGGCAGTCGCTCCATGTAAATTACTGGTATTCAGCTGGATCTAGTTAGACTGGAAGCAGACTCCAACATAGTTGGAAAAAGGCAGGCAGATTGATTGGGTGAGGGCATTCTTTCATTTCAACAATGTGTCTGCAGCTTGTATAGTTTGGGATGTTGGTAGTGTGTTATTTTGTGATGTGATGAAAAAGTTCTGGACGATATAAAAAAAAAATGGTTCAAAGAGTAAATGAAAACATTTGTCGTGTTTATTAGAAGACATTAACATCGGCGAAAGTTTGGAAAACATTTTCTTCACCCAACATTTTGACTTCATTAGATGAAGTATTGGAATTAAATACGTACTTATATACTTCCTTGTTTCTTCAGTATCGTGTCCATACTCTTCGATGAATTTGTAGACATCTTCCAGTTTGGCTGGCGGTGGGTAGACCGTCTCTACTAGTAACTTCCTTTGAGTTTGTGAGAAAGCTGTTGAAATGTAGACCAAGGCCTGAAAATTATTAAGTGACTGGATTTACTGCATGAGGAAAGAATCCTAAAGCACTGTATGGCAAACAGCTCCAACTTTCTGACTAACTGACCGTCTCCTTGACAATTCAATATACATAAATTGACGCCTTTTTCCCTAGGCTAGGCTAGGCAGAAACTACGGAACGCCGCCTGTTTCGATCCTTACATACTTCTTTGGCTTCTTTACTTTCATGCATCTGCTTAGCTGTACCTAGATTTCGGAATAAAATATAACATAATCAGCCTTAAACGTTCCCACTGCTGGTTCTCCGTGAGAGACAGTGGGCCCACCACGCGGTCCCAGTGCAGGTTGGTGGGATGTCTTCGATTTTTTCTTTCACGATGTTTTTCTTCACCGTTTTGAGAGTCGTGGTAATGATATAAATTACATCAAGTGAAATGCCTGCCTAGTTTCGAACCCACGACCTTCCGACACGAAGTTGGGGCCGTTCCCAATGGGCGACCACTGCTCTGAATATAATATATTCGGAATATAATTTTTGTCTCTATTCTTTCTCAAAGAGCTTTTCATTGACCCAGAAACAAATTCAACAATAACAGCTGTACATATCTAAATTACCTCTATATTCTTCATACGCCGACTGAGTGCAAGAATCTTCTGCGAGCCTTCAAAATTAATGTTCATAGCTACCGGTAACGGTTCGTCAAACCTAACCGTTGCTGCCCCGTGGTATACCACCGACACCTAAAATTAATGAACTGGTATTATCATAGTGTGTTATATAACGTACGCACCTTCTTGATTTGTGTTTATCATTATGCCCAACAAGGAATAACTGGTTAGTTATTAGGGGTTAAAGTATGAAATTCCCGATTTGTACTGAAAAATTGAAATTCGTTTTTTTTTTTTTAATTTAACATATTTATTTAATCAAAATAATTACCATTATTATCTATACATTGCTGCCATCTAATAGGAAGGTCATATAAGCCTTGCGACAGAACTCTCGTGATCTAGATTCGACAAACTGTGTGAAAGCATTTTGTACTGCCTCCTGAGAAGAAAACTTTTTATCACTTAGAAAATTGTACAAATCACGAAAAAAAAGGTAGTCAGTTGGAGCAAGGTCTGGCGAATATGGAGGGAGACGAATGGTTTCTAATTGCAGTTCCTGTAGAGTTAAAACATTTTCTCGTGCTGTATGAGGTCTCGCGTTATCATGGAGCAATAATGGTGAAGATCGATTCATGAGTCGGGGCTGTTTCACTGCTAGTTTTGCTATCATTGTTCAGAGTTCGGCACAGTAGACATTTGCCGTTTTTGCTTGACCAGATCGGAGAAAGCTTTAGTGAATAACAGAGTACCAAACAGTTACCATTACCTTTTTATTGGTAAGCTTTGCTTTAGGACACTGTTGCGGCGTTTGACCTGGGGTCAGCCATTGCATTTTTCGCTTACGGTTATCATAAAGAATCCACTTTTCATCACATGTCACAATTTGAGCCAATATTCCTTCATTTCTGTATCGATTCAACAAGGCAACACAAGTTTTAACACGCGTTTATTTCTGCAGATCAGTCAAATCATGAGGCACCCATTTCTCATATTTTTTTTATTTTATTGATTTGACGCAATTGAGTCAATATTGTTGCTAAAGTAACGTTAATCCATGCCGCTAATTCCTGGGTAGTTTGGCTCGGATCAGCTTCCACCATTTCTTTCAATTCATTGTTATTCACCAGTGTGGACGGTCTTCCACGTGGTTCGTTCTTCAAATCAAAGTTTCCATCACGAAAGCGTTTAAACCAAAATCGCACGGTGAGTTCATTAGCAGTCCCCTCTCCAAACGCAACATTGATATTGCGAGCTGTTTCTGCCGCGTTAGTTCCGCGTGGGAACTCGTATTCAAAAATAACTCGAATTTTTGAAGTATCCATCTTTCTTGTCTAAGCCAGGGGCTGGTCACTTCCATAGTAGACAAGATTTCAGTAAAAATTTGGAGAAAAGCGCCATCCGCTAGCGTCCGCGCAAACTATTTAGTACGTTTAATTTACAATAGATAGTGCTTTCATCGAAAAAGTAATTTCGATCAAATATCACTTTAAATGGGAATTTAAAAAATATTTAATTAGTTTCATTTTGGATGATGAGTATCAACAATTAATAATGTAAATAAATAATATAATTCAATGATCAGAAATGTTTTAGTGTTCTATAATTATATTTTTGTATGGCAATAATGATGCAAAATGACAATAGACAGCAATGACAACATATAATATGTTATGACAACAATACTTAAATAATTAATTATTACTAAAATATTACCCTGGAAATTTTGAAAAAAAAATGTAAAATAAAAGAAAAAATTAAAATGTTTTTGGATATATTTGTGGATTGTCCTTTCACATGCGAGATCTACAAGAAATAGTTGAAAAATGTTTTTGAAAACACAACAATAAATATAAATTGGTTAGTTAATAATAATCTAAAAATAAATCTTGACAAAACTAAAATAATGACATTTAATCAAAGAACAAATAAACCGAAACTGAATATAAAATATGGTAACGTAGCAATCTCTGAAAGTGACATCACTTTTCTGGGACTTTACATAGATAGTCATCTGACCTGGAAATATCATATCGACGCTTTGTCTAAGAAGCTTAGCCAATTTGCATATCCCCTCACACGAGCGCGGTGTGAAACGGGCCCGTGAGTCATTTTACCTAATATTGTACGTGGTATGAGTTCTATACCAAGAAAATATTTTTTATTATTAACGTTGTTCCATCACTATTAAGTAATAATAAAAAAATATTTTCTTGGTATAGAACTTATACCACGTACAATTTTAGGTAAAATGAGATTCACACCGCGCTCGTGTGAGGGGGTATGATCTGTATAAGCTATCTAAAACTGTTAACCGTATTACAGTACAAATAGCTTATAATGCTTATGTGTCTTCTGGCATTAGGTACGGAATCATTTTCTGGGGCAACTCCACGGACAGAGACATTGCTTTTAAAGCTCAGAAGAAATGCTTGCGATCATTTACCAAACTACAATCGATTGATAGTTGTAAACCATTGTTTAAGGAACTTAGTTTGCTCACTCTACCGTCTATGTACATATATGAAATGGGAGTGTTTGTTCGCTGTAACCTGCATTTATTTGAAAAACTTCGCTCTCGCCGTTATCAGAATACCATTCATGTTACCTCTCATAAAACCGCATTTTTCGGTAAAAGTGTGTTAGGTATGGCCCCAAAAATATATAACAGTATACGAGCAGCTATTCGAAATAAAGAGTGTTTGGGATCCTTTAAGAGGTGTTTGTTTAAATTACTTTTAGATAGATGTTACTACTCCATCACTGAGTTTACTACTGATAAACAGAGGTATGACCCGACTTGATAATTAAAGGCTTATGATTTTATTTATTTATTTAGTAGGAATGTGTTATATTTTATTGATGATCTGTTAACCTAATTGACATATTTTAAATTGTATTGTTATTGTTTTTATATTTTTACTGTGTGACATGTTTATTTGTGTTAATTTTGTACGCCATATATTGGCAAAACATAGCGCGCATGTATTTTTTTTTTTAAAATATACTATCTGTAATCATACCTATGTTTTACAAAATAAATGATTACAAAATAAATGATTGATTGATTGATTGATTGATTGAATGGTGTACAGTTGGTGCCGATCAATTAATCGGATTTTATCTGGTAAAATCCAATACCGTGGTGAGGATGATGAAATTAAACTTTCAGCGCAAATATGTTTTAATAAACATAAACACAAATAAGTACGTGTGATTTTTATTTCATTCCAGGCTGCTTACTGCTGTATTTCCAAATATACATAATATTGTTCCGTAGCATGTCTATCTTTATTTCCTACTTACTTTTTTTTTACTTACTTTTTATCTACGCAATGATAAATAATTATTTGCTACAGATCAATAACAAGTGTACATTTTGTAAAGTACTTTGTAGGCATGAACAAACACTATAATGACCGGTTTTTTGATCCGTATTTAACTCAACCAATAGTTAAAAATAACTATTGGTTGAGCTAACTACGGATCAAGAAACCGGCCGTAAGTTAAATAGAATATCTGAGTATGTATGTATAAATATATATACCTATATGCCGATTAACTTAGAAGGACGATACCAGGTGGCGCTTCAAATGACATTTAGAAGGTTGCAGAAAAAATCCGGAGTGGGTTCTCTATTCCCAATCTATAACTATACTCTATGGTCTAAGCTGAATAAAAAAAACAACTGAAAGTCGATAATCGAATGTTGCACATTTTTAAAAGAAGAAATTCATAGGTAGGTACCATGTGAAAAAGTTTCACACAAAAATCAAACCATGAAGGTTCTATGTCAATTCGAAGTTCCTAATACAATAAACGGCAATTTCATACTATAACCCAATCTATAACCCCTATTATTATTATTTATAAAATATAATTCAGTTAGTATTTTTTACATCTTTATTCCATCTTTACATCCCGAGACCCCTCCGTGCCTCGGAAAGCACGTTAAGCCGTTGGTCCCGGCTGTCATTCGTGGATCGTTGATAGTCGTTACGGGTCGTCAGAAGCCCGAAAGTCTGACAACCAGTCTTACGAAGGGGTATCGTATTACGCAGTTACTGGGTTGTGGAGGTAAGATAGGCAGTCGCTCCATGTAAAATACTGGTATTCAGCTGCATCTGGTTAGACTGGAAGCCGACCCCAACATAGCTGGGAAAAGGCTAGGCCGATGATGAATTCATTTAGTATTTATTATTCATATTGACAAAATAATCAAAACTGCAAAATGTCTATTTGAAAGCTATTTACTACTGACGTTGCAAGATTTCAGAACAGGATGAATTCTTAAACAAGAAATTTCCTTTTTATTTTGTTGTTAATGTTACCTTCTCAATCAAAGTCTGTTCATCTTTTTGGCTCAGTCCCAAGTTTGGTAATGATAAGTCACCGGTGACTGGTACCACCTTCTTTAAGTAGTCAGGTTTGCTTTTCTTCAACCTCGAAAATAACTGAAAATTTATAAACATTCCATTGTTAGATATATTTGTTTTTTTCATAATGGTACTGGTCCTTTCTATTAAACTTGTATTATTGTGTCACTGCTGGTAAAAGGTCTCCCATCTCCATAGCTGTCCACAGTTCCTTGTACGTTGCGTTGCCAGGTCAATCACTCATAATCGTCACAGGCCAGCGTTACCTAGGCGCCCTTGGCAATGACGCTCTTCGTCTGGCTCAAACTGCGTCACGACTCTGGCCTATTTATCGCGATGCAACCGACATACATGGCCCGACCAATTAAAATTCAGCCTAGCAGACTTATTGCCGGAAATCTTCGATTCCTATTTTGCTCTTAGAGACCAAAAATATTTTAAAGAGACCAAACAATTCTTCTGTGCAAAATAAAATCAGTTGAAGATGAGTAAAAACCTTAAAACAAATTTTAAAAATTAAATGAAGAATTTCAACTTACTGGATTTGCAAACAAGTCTTCAATTCGTTTGTTGACATTGTCGCCTTTCTTCTGTCGCACCAACAGGTAGACTTTGTCTAATTGGTTGCACGAATACAGGAGTTTCTCAAGGTAGACCTGGAAAATGATGCATGTGGTTTTCTTATATTGATCAATAGCTTTTGCCAGCGCCTTCACCCGCGTGGATGTCGGAAGATATCCAACGGGAACAAAAATTCTTCCTTAGTGGATGCCTACAGTGTGCAAGGTATCTATGTGAAAAATGTCATGTCTCCAGGTCCCAGCGGTTTGGGCTGAGCGTTGATATATCAGTCAGTCAGTCAGGACTTTGAGTTTTATAAATTGATTTAGGTTTTCCAAATTACCAAAGCCCTCTCCACACTGAGGTGAATCCTGCGCGCGTCAACTCACACATCAAGTAACAACACAACCAGTGGTCTACCCAAAAAAATATCAAAGTTCAAGGAGTTCGTGGCTAAGTAATAACAGCCGTACGGGTTGATCCATCAAGTTAAGCTACGCTTGCGGGTTGGTCCGTGGATCCGTGACCATCTTTACAAACCGAGACTCCTCCAAGCCTCGGAAAGCACGTTAAACCGTTGGTCCCGGCTGTCATTCGTGGCTCTTTGATAGTCGTTACGGGTCGTCAGAAGCCCAAAAGTCTGACAACCAGTCTTACCAAGGTATTATCCGGTTACTGGATTGTGGAGGTCAGATAGGCAGTCGCTCCATGTAAATTACCGGTATTCAGCTGCATCCGATTAGACTGGAAGTCGACCCCAACATAGTTGGGCTGATTGATTGATTTTGTCGCATTCAGATATCGGTACTCCATCACATTTGCGGAGTTTCGCTAGTTAATTTCATTTACAATGACCCCTTAAGAGGTTGTGCGTTATTTTAGTTACATCTTATATTGGTCTCTTCCCTAATTTACATGTGAGTCTTAGAAGATGACTAAGGAGTTTTGTTGAGAGGTGTAAATACAGATTTTTTTACTGTGACAAAAAAACAAACATACCTACTACTACTTATTGTAAATTGCATTTTATTGTAAGTATTGTGAATGTGGAAATTCCCTACATATATCAAGATTACCTCATGACGTCAGAATCATTCAATTTATTTTCATAATCATCTAAGTAGTGTCACTATCTACCGAAATATTTTCATAGAGTTACATAGAAACCAGTAGTGTCGCGGGGATTGTTTAAAATTTTTAACCATTAGGTTTTATTTAATTTTTTGAAAATTTAGAGCATTTTGAGAAACTAATTTGAATATTTTGATGATTGGCTCAATAGTTATTTTTATATTGAATTTTAAAATATTTTGAATTTTCAAGGTAGGTGACGTCATCAGTGGCACAAAAGATTGTGCCGTTGCCCCACTAATACATAATAAAAAATTTAAATCTGTCAACACAACGTCATCCATCTCAAATCTGTCAAAGTGCCAATAGATGTCATACGTAATCGAATCCTATCCTAACCTATTTCCAACTTATTTTTCGAAATTTTGACCTAAACGGTAGCTTTTAAACGCAAAGTGGTTTTTAAGGTGCAAGACTACGTTAATAATCGAGGCGACGACATTATTGTTCATTTCCCTGAACCACAATGAGCGATACTTTTGTTAAAGCCGACTCGCGCAAGTTTCTGAAATACTTACATCAAAGTGATCTTCAACAATACATTGTATAAACCTTGAAATATTCCACGCCTACATCATGACACCACTTTTCTCGCAAATCTTCTCTAATACGAACAAAAATTTTGTTTGGATTATTATTACTATTATTGCTGCAAGTTGGAACAAAGCGCTTCCTGTAGGTATTCCATAACTCTTCCAATATAGTAAATATTGTCGAGTGTTGACATAATGTAATGAGATTTACGAGTATATGAGATTATGAGGCAAGTCGCAGGAATAATAATTGTAAAAACTTTATACTTATGAGGTTATGTTTATATTATAATTTGACACTTGACAGATTGTAGACAATACTTGCCATTTACTTTTTATTTTTTGAGGCAACGATACAAAACTGTACGGCCAAAGCTGAAGTAATTTGAAGGGCAAACAAGGTCAATCGTATTTTATCAAAGAAAAACAATAAAATATAAATATTTTTCATGATTAATTAGTTCGTAATGATCAGTAACGCTATTCCTCGAAATGGTTTTTCAATTACAACATATTAAAAAATATGAACAATGCCCATTGCGGTTGGGCTTTGTCGCTGCAGTTTGCGGTCTGCCTTCGGAATTGTACTCGTATCTTTATACGTCAATGGTCAATATTATTATAAATTAAATGGCGCTGGCATTTACTAAATGTTCTATAATAAATTTAAAACAAGACAATATAACTTACCTTTCCTAAAAAGCCAGTACCTCCAGTAATAAAGACAGATTTGCCACAATAAAAGTCTTCAATTGGCTGATAAATGGTATTACATTTATTGTTGGCATTTGTTGAGTTCCCACTGAAAAATAGAAGGAAGTCACGAAAAAAAATATCATTATCGCATTGTTTCCAAACACAAAAAACGGTGGATATAAAAAAAAAAAACATTACTGCGTTGTATATGTTACCGGCCAAACTCAATTTCAGGTAAAACTAGTTTGTCCTAGGCCAAACCAGTTTATCCTACGCGTGTCAGGATATAATAGTATAGCCCAGGACAATCTAGTTTGGCCTAACTATTTAAGGTTTAACTTATTTGGTCTAGGCAAACTGATTGACTCGTAGTGGTCGGGGTGCCCTACGATTCAATCAGTCGCAACCGGGCGCGAGCCGCGAACAAAGTTAGCGGTGCCGCGGGAGCGGCTGGCGAGTGGTACTTCCAAAGGCTAGGCTGTTATCTAAACGGGTAATTAAGCTAGTTGGCTGCGGTATAACCATTAATTCAATCAGTTTAGCCTAGGCCAAACTATATTGTCCTGAGCTAAACAAGTATATCCTGACGCGCGTAGGATAAACCGGTTTGGCCTAGTACAAACTAGTTTGGCCTGAAATAAGGTTTGGCCATTTACATACATTATATGTTTAGTTCTCTGTTGATATTGTTTTTAATATTGTAATTATAAATAAATAAGTACTAAATAAATGTTTATATCAAAGCATGTTACATATTCTTTAGGGAATTTCCATTTAAGTAAAAATTTTACTTATGTTAGAAAAATTTCGCCCTTCCACTTTCACTAGTTACAGTGTAAGCTATTGGGCAGATATCCCATTACTAACAGGTTATGGTCATAATAAAAAGTTATACAAATCAAAATTATAAAGAAAAATAAAAACAAAGTAAAAATCAGTTATTCATAGACGCGCTGTTGTGTTTGAGTGTGTGTGTATTTGGATGTGTATGTACGTTTGTTTAACGATAGTATCTAATTATATGAATAGTATAAATGATGTACCTACTTAATAGGCCAATTCTTAATGAGGGAGAATTCTCAAAAGATATTAACCGGAGATGTTAGTATTTATAAACTTACTAGCTTTTGCCTTGCGGTTTCACCTACGTAGACCGAGATAAAAAGTAGCTTATGTGTTAATCCAGAGTGTCAGCTACGTCCATATTAAATTTTATTAAAATTGGTCCAGCCGTTTGAGCGTGAAGAAGTAACAAACACACACTCACAAACTATCGCCTTTATAATATTAGTAGGTTTGTACGAGTATGCAATGTGTATAATAAATATTATTTTGAGCATATGGACATAATATACATTTTTTATTTTTTTTTTATTTTATAGAAACATTTTAATTTGACATTTTTCAATATTAATTAATGTATGTATAAATGTAATACCTAATTCTAACTCTGACATTTTAATTTGTAATTTAACTTTTGAATAGCTTCATAACAACTTTTATAAATTTTGCGTGCCTATTTCCAGGCAGAATGTACATGGCTCACTCCTATCTACTCCACCTGTATTTTAATGTAACCTACATTCGTTGCAAATAAATTATTTGATTGATTGATTGTTTGGACTATATTCTCAATCTTATCATAAGTTTTGGACTTTAGCTTTTAATCAGGGCATGTCTGCAGTCTCGATTTGACAGTCGTTATGGGTCGTCAGAAGCCAGAAAGTCTGACAACCAGTCTTACCAAGGGGTATTGTATTACCCAGTAACTGGGTTGTGGAGGTCAGATAGGCAGTCGCTCCATGTAAAATACTGGTATTCAGCTGCATCCGGTTGGACTGGAAGCCGACCCCAACATAAACTTATTACACTTAGTTTACACATAGTTTTATTTTATAAATAGAGATTACAAAACCTAAAATATGATCCTTTGTGAGAGACTGGCGTCCATACTAGGATACCCTGTGTGACAGATCACCAGGCTCTCACCCCGAATTTGATCTATTAACAATAGTAAATTATTAAAAAAAAAATTGTATAGTTTGCGTGTGTGTAGTGTGTGTGTGTTGCGTGTGTAATGTGTAAGGAGAGGTAGAATGATGGTGTGTGTGTGTATGTGAATGGTGTTGGTTACAGTCAAGAACCCGAAAAACATGAAACATTACGAAGGAACCATAAGTAGCTGCTCTGTGGCGTCATAGTCCAATTTTTGTAACCAGATAGAGAGGGTTTTTTTGCAACTCTGCTTGGGTAGGGCCTTAGCCTTTTCCCAACTATGTTATTATGTTATTTATTAACATAATAACATAGTTGGGAAAAGGCTAAGCAGATGATAAAAATTTCTGCAGTCTCGATATGAAAGTGAGTAAATATTTAATTCTAGTTTTATTAAGTTATCTTAGTGAGAGGATTGCCTAGCGTATTGTCTCTTAGCAAAATGTTGATTTAACACGGGCATTAGGAATCTTTATTTTCTTCTAACTTGTCGCTTCACGGGTTCGTGAGAGATTTACGTTTTTCAATGTAATTTGAAGAACGTAATGTTTTCGAACCGAAACGAAGGTTGCTCAGGTAGTTTCCATTGATATTAATTCCTTTCCCATTCCAGTTCACATCTTTCATGATGTACTGTGGTACTGCTATAAAAAGCTTCGGTGATAAAGGCTCCCCTTGTGTTACTCCTCGGCGAATTTTAGCTTTACTCGGAATGTGCTTTGTCAGTAATTATTTTTGAGGATGTCTATGTAAGTTCTTGTTATTCCTTGATTTTGGGAGCTTTCTATATGCTTTCGTGGACTATTGCGTCAAAAGCTTTCGCGTAGTCTATTATCAAGATCCATAGGGGCTGTCGAAACTAGATGTATTTTTCAGTACCTAACCTAGTCTAATGTGTAGATATGATCAATAGTGCTGAAACCCTTGCGAAAACCAGCTTGCCCTACTGGTTGGTGTTTCTTTATTTGACCTTCTATGCGTTTTTCCAGCCATGATGCAAAAAGTTTGTATATTACTGGTAGCAGGCTTATAGGATGGTAGAACACCGACATCTATCGGGTCTCCTTTCTTGTACAAGAGAATAATGTTTGAAACGGTCATCTTTTTTTGGACTCGACGTTCTTCTAGGATTCTATTGAACACATCTGTAAGAGGTGTCAAAGCCTCGTTGGTTATACTGTCTGGCCGCAGTTTTTTTTCTGTATTCAGATTCTCTATGTTTTGAATAATTTTCATCACGATTAAATTTTCAATGTCGTTATTATTATTCAAGTCGTTAGTCTTCTCTTGTGTTTCTGTAGCATCAGAGGTATGTGTCGTTTGGATGTCATAGAGGTTGTTATAGAATTCCGTAGCTATATTTACAACATCTGTCCTTGTTTGAGTGCTCTTCTTTTTCGTACTTAGTTGTGGTATCCAAGTTTTATTTTTGTTTAATCCTAAGTAATATTATAAATGCAAAACTGAGTTTGTTTGTTACACTTTTACACTAAAATGGCTGAATAGATTTGAATGAAATTTGGCACATAGGTAGACCATGACGTGGATTAGGACATTGGATAATTTTTATCCTGGTAGTACTTTCCCGTGGGATAATATCTTACATCAATGCGGGCGAAGCCGCGGGCAAAAGCCAATAGTTTATAAGTTTTCTTGAGGCTACCACTGTTGCTGAGGTGCTTTTCAACCACTTGGGTTCTATGTCTGTGGTAGTCTCTGCTTCTTCTTCTTTGCCTTGTATAACAATTTATGTTGAAGCTCTGAACGTCTGTTTTTATCTAGGCTTTAGTGTTCATTGAGATAACGCCGCTCTATTTTTGTGGTACTTTGGATTTGGTTTGGTTTTGGCAGTCTTTTTTTTTTCTTTTTTGTCTCTATGTTGTTGTTGTTTTTTCTGTAGACGTGATTTTTTACATTTTCGTTTATAAAGTTTTGGTAGTTATTTTGTGTTGTTTGAACTCGTAAGTTTAAGTTTGTAGAGCTGTAGTTTCTTCTAGTATTTTTCTCAGTTCCAAGTCTCATGGTACCCTGTATGAGTCTGTGGTCTGAGTGATAAATTTTGTTATCCACCACCTCAAAGTTACTAAATTGTTTTGAATCGTTGCTTAAAATAAGGCTGATTTGATTCCACCGAAAATTACATCAACCAAAACAAGTTGTTGCTATATAAGTTTTAGAGCCTATTTCACCATCTACGATTAAGGATGCTGTTACTAATGGGTAGTCAAATCATTACTTTTTTACACAAAAATATGTTTATTAAATAAAATGCTTTGCATTCTTAAAATGTTTTTTGGCCGAATTGTTGATAGATGGGCAAGATAGGATTCTGAACTATAAATTTTTTTTTTTTTAAGAAACAATTTCTCAATAAATGTACCAAAGTGAAAATTTTTACTTCGGTACATTTATTGAGAAAATGTAATGAAAATTATATCTACAGCTCAGAATCGTACCTTGCACATTTATGAACAATTCGGCCAAAAACATATTAAGAATGCAAAGCTTTTTATTTAATAAACATATTTTTATGTAAAAAAGTAATGATTTGACTACCCATTTGTAACAGCGTCCTTAAGTTCGTATTTACTTGACAGATAATTTGAAACAAAATATGTTCCATTTTTGAATTTATTCGGTAAGTAGTGACTATTCGGACTTCGTGAAATAGGCCCTTAATGCAACTGTTTAGACTAGTTTCACTTACCTAGGCAAACTGGAATATCCTCTAATATTTTTGATTTTCACACTTTCGCTCAGCACCAAACTGTATTTACTTCCCAATATTCGAATTCCCAACATTTTGCATAAATTACTTACGTTTTTTTGTTGTTTAAAAAACATACACTTAAAGATTTTACTTAGGACATTAATTTTATACTTTCTTTAATAAATTATTTTCAAAAATGCAAAATGGATTTTTAATGCTAATAAAGTAGGTACCGTAAATAATGATGAAGTGAACCTCATTCGCTAAAGTTTGTATTGCAACAGGTAAATAAAAAGTATCGTCGCCATTTTTATACTTACTCGTCGTGTGTTGGAGTAAAGTAAGCAAATTAGTATTTTGTAAAAAATACCAGCCGGTCTTTTCTGTAAAAATTTCACTGTGAAAACTAAGATGAAGTGAGCTTGAAGTGAGCTCATTCCAGCTGATGATAGGGATTGACATTATTGACAGCTCACTTCACATAAGTTTTCACGGTGAGATTTTTACAGAATACATCGGCTGTTTCATACAACACTTAACATCGGAGTTGATCATTCTAAAAATTAGTGGTACAGTTTAATGTTACACAGAACATTGTCACTGTTTCATAATTTCTCGTGTCACCGCAAAAAATCTTCTAATTCTTTCAATACACACTTGTGTTATAATTAACTTCATCACCACTGCTCTCAAAGTGGTGAAGGAAAACATCGTGAGGAAACTGGGCACGTCCAAGAACCAAAAATTTCGGAGACATTAAATTGTGGTTTACGGCTCACTCCTTCTCACAAAGAGGAGGCCTGTATCCCAGCAGTGGGAACGATATGAGAAGATTAAGCTATTCTGGTGTTTAATTATCTGCTATGTGAATATCATCATCATCATCATAATCTTAGCCAAAAGTCCTCCACTGGTGGACTAAGGCCTCCAAAAGCTACAACGAGTGGTCTTGCGCAATTCTTCTTCGTCGTTCCCTCAATGCTGAGGATCGCGACCACATACGACGCGTCTCCAAGCTATGCGGTCTTCTGCAGCGTGGGTCGCACGGTAAATGCTGCCTCCAACAGCCTTCTTGACCGCGTCTGAGCATCTTGCCGGTGCCTTGAGAGCGTTTTCCATCCACCCGGCCCCACCAACTCACACTAGAGTTGCAATTATAAGGGCCTTAATACACCTCCGCCACAAAATCATAGCAGTTAAACCGCAGTAGTTCAATTCAACTGACTCACGTCAAACGTCAGCGGTACATCATGCGCTTTCGTGGTTCTGCGGTTTCGCGGCATCGGTGTGTTAAGGCTCTAAATTAAAATAATAAATGCATGTAAGTATAGTTACAATGCAGAAAAGTAGACATCTCGTCCAATTTTCCAATAAATATCATCAATTTATTTTGCTATATAATTAAAACATTTGCCCCGAATAACCTTATTAGCAATATTCATTAAAAACCTGTTAATATTTTTTATCTTTTCGAAATTAAAACTGGTTTTTGGTAAAGATAGGCTGAGCACATTTTCGTTACGATATTTTTATAATGACGTAAATTAGGTAAGTGTCAGTGAGTGACGTGTATCAAGTACAGGGTGTTTTCCTAATATAATAATACCAGCCTATTACTGTTCTGTAAACATAACCTAAAAATAACAAAATTATATACTAACACTAGCTGACCCGGCAAACGTTGTTTTGCCATATAAATAATTTTTAAGAAAGAAATTAAAAAAATGTCTAAAAATTAAAGAAAAATGTTAAGGGTGGACAACCCTTATCACTAAGGGGTATGAAAAATAGATGTTAGCCGATTCTCAGACCTACTCAATATGCTGACAAAATTTCTTGAGAATCGGTCAAGCCGTTTCGGAGGAGTACGGGAACGAACATTGTGACACGAGAATTTTATATACTAACATAACTAAAATTAATATTACTGTTCCACTGCAGGACAAAAGCCTCTTCTCACACAGAGAAGGCACGAGCATTGATCACCACGCTTGCTCAAGACGGGTTGGCGTTTTCAGTCTTATATTAACTGTAAATCCAGGTTTCCTCACGATGTTTTTCCTTCATTGATGTCGGTAATGTCTAAGATAAACTCAAAAATTACATCAATCGATCCGCCTTGCCTTTTCCCAACTATGGTAGGGTCGGCTTCCAGTCTAACCGGATGCAGCTGAATATAAGTAATTTACATGGAACGTATCTGACGTCCACAACTACTACTCACTTACTGGGTGACACATACCCCTTGGTAAGACTAGTTGTCAGGCTTTCGGGCTTCTGATGAACCGTAACGACTGTCAAAGATCCACGAATGACAGCCGGGATCAATGGCATGCTTGCAGCAACGGCGTGCTTTCCGAGGAACGGAGGGGTCTCGGTATGTAAAGATAATCACCCATCTATGTACCAACCGCGGCAAGCGTAGCAATAATTATGAAATGAATACTTTATAGTGTATATTTATTTTGTAAATTTGGTTCATGTTTATTAAAGTGATAATATTAAGTTATAGATTATTATGACTATTAATATTAATAACTTGATACCTCCACGCGTTTCTGAGAAAAAGGTTCTTGACAGACAGACGAACGGACAACGAAGTGATCCTATAAGTATAAGGGTTCCGTTTTTTTCCTTTTGAGGTCCGGAACCCTAAAAATGGATGTTGATATATATTAGGTCTTTACCTATGAAATTGCCGTTCTGCAGTACTGGCCATTTCAAATCAAAATAATTTTTGTTTGGCTAAGAATTCTAATTTCAAATTAATTTTATTTTAAAAACATGGATTTTTTTTTCCAAAAGTAGTCATTTGTTTATTGATTAGTGTTACATTTTCATCGCATTTCAATCTTTTTCGTCATCATGGATACGTTAAAAATTCCAGTAATTATGGAATATGAGTACCGTCGTGGCAGCAACGCGGCACAAGCGGCACGCAACATCAACGACGTTTACGGAGCTAACATTACAAACCAACGCACCACTTGTTATTGGTTTGCTCGCTTCCGTTCTGGAAATTTCGACATGAAAAATGAACCTCGCGGTCGTCCGAAGACTTTGGTCGACAATGACGAATTAAAGGCGATTGTGGAAGCTGATGATACACAATCTACGGCTGAATTAGCAGCAGCTTTCGACGTTAGCGTCAAAACAATATTGGTCCATTAGCGTCAAATTGGCAAGGTAAAAAAGCTTAACAAATGGGTGCCCCACGAACTCAATGATCGCCAGCACGAAGTACGCGTCGAGACGTGCCTTGCACTGCTCAACAGACACACAAATGAAGGAATTTTGAACCGCATTGTTACCTGCGATGAAAAATGGATTCTGTTTGATAACCGCAAGCGCTCAGCAAGTTGGTTGGATCCTGGTTCAGCACCTAAACAATGCCCTAAACGAAAACTTACCCCTAGAAAAGTGATGGTCACTGTTTGGTGGTCTAGCGCCGGTGTGATTCATCACAGCTTCTTACCAAACGGGGTGAGCATTACTTTAGATGTGTACTGTGAAGAACTGAACACAATAATGGAGAAGCTGGCACATCTCCAACCAGCATTGGTCAATCGCTCGTCTCCGCTGCTCCTGCACGACAACGCGCGACCTCATACTGCACAGCAGACGGTCTCCAAGTTGCAAGAACTGGGGTTGGAAGCTCTCCGTCATCCGCCCTACTCACCAGACCTTGCGCCTACAGACTACTACTTTTTCCAGAATTTGGATAACTTCTTGGCGGGAAAAAAATTCAATACCCGAGAGGCAGTACAAAATGCCTTTGAAGAATTTGTTGCCTCCCGTCCAGCTGATTTCTTTAAGAAGGGCATCAATAAACTGCCACTGCGTTGGCAAAGATGCATTGATTGCATGGGTGATTACTTCGATAATACAAATAATAAATGCATGAAAAAAAATCGTTTAAATTTTTTCATACAAAACGGCAATTTCATAGGTAAAGACCTATTATAACACTTATAAACTCCAACACGGTTTCATCGAACACCGTTTCCACTGCCTTGGTAAATGACAGTTAAAATATTTTTTTCACTTCATAACTACTATTACATACATTCCGTCATTATCGTAATACATACTCTTAACTTTTCCATCGTGTCCTACTTTTCCAGTAAATGTATGTTCACCTTAGGACACACAGGATAGGGACACACTATAAAGTTCAGTTTTATCTTTCAAGATCAACTTTTCGATGCATGTAAGCGTTGCTGTAGCTGGGTTTAAGTTTATAACTTTATTTCAATAATTATTTTGAGGATACCTAGGGTTCCTTGAGTGTTTTGAGTGATTTTTTTGAGTGTATTTTCTGATAAAATACTTTTTTATTGGCTTAATTTACAAAAGGAAACATTTGACGAACGACTAATTTCACGAAATCTGGCTACCTCGTTCATGCGATTTGACGAAATTACATTATTTTCTTTAGGGATATGTAAAGTCGCATGTCTACGCCGATAAATCAGTACAATTGAGCACTTGGATGCCAGCATTCAACGCGTCATTGCTGAAATACAGCCCGATTTACTGAGAAGAGTATGTGAAAATTGGTCATCTTGATTACGCCATGTACGCGCGAGGCGCGGTGGCCATTATATTCAAACATTGATGTCATAAAATCATCTCTCAAATAAAGCCAATTTCATGCATGTTATAAACATTTTTCTGTACTTTATTTCAATTTAAAGTTCCCCGCCTCTAAATAAACACCCTGTACATTATGCAAAGTTATAGATAACCACTAAGTATAGATTCAGAAAGTAAGTACTCTTTAAGAAAACTGAACACTATACCAAACACGATATATTAATATAAAATTTGATTGATAATTGTTCCACCACTGTATGCATGGACTTTCTGGCATGATTTTAAACGCTCTTGGCGTCCTCAAAGTCAAATGAAACGAAAGCGAGATTCGTCAGAAAAACACACAAAACGCCACTCTTCTTCTGCCCAATTTCTGTGTCATTTCGTAGCAGCCTTCGGGAACGGAGATTGACTTCATGCAAGCGATTTCTTATAGTTTGATCGCTTATTGACATCCCACGAGCAATGAAGCCTTGTTACCACAATCATCGCGGTTATTTTACGATTTCGTCGAGCAGTGATTAGGTAACAATCTTGTCTGCGTGTGGTGATGCGAGCTCGTCCTCCTTGTCACTCTGCCCCGCTGCCAGTGATGCGTAACGTGTCCAATGTTGACTTATAACACTCTGCGTGATCATTTCTTTACTGATCACGTCTTCTCTCCATAATATAACGTTCTTTTGTATTGATTTCACTCAGAAGTATGGCACAAATTTTACTGATTTGGCCTCAAACCCGTTGCAGAACATAGGAGTATGACTTGACGGAAGACTTTCATCTTTTGACTGAAAATCAAAAACTGTTCCCTTTTCAAATGACGAAATTTGCTAAAAAGTATCCATAGGAGTTACTAAAATTATAATTAAAAAACAGCTTTTTAATAAGTAGCAAAAACGTGCTTGATTCATGCATTGCCTGTTAAAATCATAACCCTCCTTTGACTTTACCGTATTCGGGTAAAAACTCGCCTTTTTTCACAATTTAAATGCGACATGATGTGACTATTTCTTTTTTGTGCTCATCATTCGTAGTGACACTACTTGACATATTGATTGATTGATTGATTGTATTGTTGCCGTATTTCAAGCCTAAAAATAATCACATATTTTAAATAAACGATTATTATAATGTGTGGGTATAAACACAGACGTTCTTCTCTAGAAAATAGAATGCTTACCCAATATTACTTTGCAAGGCGAGAATAGATGGTTGTTGGTTATGCTTTAGTGAAGGTGGTGAATTCGACTCAATAATATCATCATCATATTGCTATTGAATTCCTGTAAAATTAGTTCATTGATTGCTCTTTGCAGTACTCCAAACGTTGCAGGTAGGTACTGTTCAGTTTTGGTTTTTTATTCCTTCCGATTTTTATCATTTAAATGTCCATATTAAAACTAAAACTGTTTTCCTTAAACCTTGATTCGTCTACTCTCTACCTTTTAAAGTAAACTTCACTGAATAACTCATAAGCGTTACGCTTTGGTACTCAAAAAAAGATAAAAGTAGATAGAACTTTGCATTATTTTTGTATCGAGAAAATTTCACCGTATCGTGTATTCCTTTTCTAGGATACTAGGTCATATAGTCAAAAAACATACACTAAAATATTGAATCCCTATTTCTTAAACCTAATAAGGTACACGATAAAGAAAAAGCACGTTTTTCCAATATATCACCTTAACATGATCGATCGACCCGTGTGGCTTTTATTACTTAGCCACGAGCTCCTCTAATTTGAATTGAAAAAATCACATTTCCTAATTTACCACCTAAGGTCATTTTAGTGGTACAATTAATGAACTACGACCGTTTGTATGTTGACTGCAAATTTTTATTTAACAACAATGTATGGTCTGTATAACGAAAAATATCTAGAGAATTATGTAAACAAATGGATCAGAATACGTACTAATTTATAATGCTACTTGTAAATTGAGTACTTTAATCGATTATTTGAATACTTAAACCAGAAATTCTAATTTAAATTCACCTTAACCGGTTGAATGCCGTAATTATAGAATCGGTTAAGGCTTGTGCTCCGTAAAATACGGCGAAAAAAAATTTTTGGTAGCAAAAAATACACAGTAATCTACAATAGGTACAACACTTCTTGTACCTATTGTAGATTACTGTGTATTTTTTCATTTGTCCTGAAATCTATTTTAGTTTATATATTTTAGTTTATAAACCAAAAAAAAAATTCAAGTTTTTACCATATTACTCCTACAATTTTTTATTAGGTGTTCATAAAGAACAAGGGCGAGAAAATTGTTGATGGAATTATTATAGATACCGACGAAATAATTTACCAAGTTATGTGTAGAAAAAAAATCGTCATAATTGAAAACTTAATTGACTAGTTTATTGATACTAAAAATAATCATGGCTTCCGTTTTCTTTTTAACCGACTTCAAAAAGGAGGAGGTTATCAATTCGTCGGAACCTTTTTTTTTAACCGACTTCAAAAAGGAGGAGGTTATCAATTCGTCGGAACCTTTTTTTTTTTATTTTATTTTATTTTTATTTTTTTTTTGTGTATGTTCCCCGATTACTGGACCGATTTGGATTATTTTTTTTTTGTTTGAAAGGGTATACTGCCCAGGTGGTCCCATGATCATCAAGTCAGGATCTGATGATGGGATCCTGGAGAAATAGAGAGAACTCTTCCAATTTTATAGGCCCACTTGAAGCGATTTGGATAGTTTTTGGAAGAGTACTTTCTTGGAGTGGTCCCATTTCAATTTGGTGAAGATCTGATGAAGAAGTTCTGAGATAGGCAACGGAACTCCTCAATAAATGATAGCAAATGGACTGGGATTGCTGAAATCTCATGTCTGTTTGTTGTTCACACCAGTTCATAACATAACATCACGCCAGTACGCTGTGAAGGGGTAAGCACATGTGAACCACTAAAAAGTGAAAAATAAAAAACTTTTTTACAAAAAAATACAACCGACTTCCAAAAACAACACTATAAAGTGAAAAATAACTTTAATTTCGGAAGTCGGTGGCAAAAACGAAAATACATTTAATCAGACACCGACTTCCGAAATTAAAGTTATTTTTCACTTTATAGTGTTGTTTTTGGAAGTCGGTTGTATTTTTTTGTAAAAAAGTTTTTTATTCTGGCTTGACTTCATGACTTTAGGCTAAGCTGAACTTTTAATGTTGCCATGTAATAAAAATCTGGGTCAAGATACATAACACGATTTGCATTATGGCTGGAGCCTTCGCAGGCACAGTTGCACTCTTCGCTGGCCCCGCCGATCCTGGTTTGGCCGTGGCAGCCATGGTATAGCCATACGAAGGCGCATTTGGCTGGCCCGAGGCCGGCCGGCTCGCCGCTAGCGGGGGCCGCAGGACAATGCCCTCCAGGACGGAGAACCGCCTGTTGAGGGCAGCCAACTCCTTCCGCACCAGGGCCAGCACCTGGTCCTCAGCAGGCTCGGCCCCGCCCTGCCCCTGCTGCGGCCTGCTCTGTGGACCTTCCCGGGGGCCGGCTCCATCCCTCACATTCTTCGTTCAATGTTAATTTCAATATAATTAGTCACTCAGCTTAACTTAATTCACTTTATAAATAACTAGCGACTTGAATAAAATCGAGATTTCTTTATTATACGTGAGTTTACATCAACATTTTGGAATGAATTCTCTAAATGATGGTGAAAACCGCATCAGAATCCGTTGCGCAGTTTAGAAGAACAACGCGGTCACACAGACAGACACGAAAAGTAGCTTGGATTTATAATAATATATTATGTACAGATAAAGAAGAAGTACCCTTGTTTCTGCTTTATAGTCACGATTACCTCATAAAGTACCTACTGGGTGAATTTTGAAACAGTTTTCATCCCGCTAAGGGCGTTTTTGATGGAATAGTTTAGGTGTAAATTGTTCGTTGAGCATAGCCACTGAGGAGACCTAGTGATTACCATGCAAATGAGAGACGATGGTACTCATCACTTAGCTTTTGGTAGGCCGTGGTCTCAGTTAATCTTTTAACTGGCTACCGTAAAAAGTTAGCTGTAATTTAGCTTAACCCATATAAATGTTTTTATGTACAGTTTGCGTAGCTTTTTAATAAAGAGGATTTTAAATACACTAAATGGGCGTTATTAAAATTTCTTACGTCACGATATTATCGTGGGCGTCCACGGCATCACGATAACACATGAAAGTAAAATGTGTGGAAATACAATGTGTAACAAGTTTTTGTTACACATTGTATTTCCACACATTTTCATTCATTTTCATTTTCATTTTCGTATGAAAAGGGTTTCCTTTTCATTATAAATCGTTCACGATAATGGATTAATGTGCACGTTTTTCTATACATTCTACTTCCCTAACGTGAGCGCTACGATAGTATATCGTCACGTTTGAAAATTATAAAAGCGCACTATAGCTGTTTGTAACCACACCGGGAACTGGAAGTCAACGAAAAATTAGATTTTCGGCCATATTACAGTCCTACCAACTTATCTGTGAACTGAAAGAGGACGCCACCATCGATACGTCGGCTCAATCGAATGACATGCGTCGGCACAATCGAAGACATTTCAACATGACGGCTGTAGTTCCAATTTTCGCCATTTCACAGATAAGTTGGTAGGAGTGTACTGTCGCTACTGCGACGCTGTCATCTGTTTTCTCGTTGCCGTCCCGTTCTCGATATGGTGCACAAAGAGTGTAACTAGAAATCTAATATCTTTACGATGATGATGATATGTTTATTTTCCGTGGAAGTCTTACAGCTACGGTTTCAGTATAATAATAGTGTGATTAATACGTACGTAATGTGCGTTTGAACATGCACGTTTGATAGGTAGAGGAAATGTTCAAATAAATAGCAAAAAAAAAAAAAAAATTCAATGTGTCTTAAAAACATTCCCTTTTTGCAAGAAAATTTGTTTGACCACTTTCTGCTCGTGGAACTTCCTTGTAACTATTGTAAAAATACACAACCCACACAAAATAGGGAAAGTAATTCATTCGGTAGCAACACAAAAATTCAACGAACCACTGAAAGTATAGCTTTACGTGGGAGGAACCAGGAAAGTTATGATGCCTTTACGCGTATACGTTGTGCTGGGATTTATTAAACCTGGAAATCTGTTTTTTTATTTAACTAAGGTTCACCAACAGTTGTTACAGATATTATGAATATATATTAGGTTGGGGAAAAAGTCTTTTCGCATTACAGTATGTATGAACTTAAACTAAAATCTCTTTGGCTCTACTATTTGTATCTGACTGGTTTTGGTATCATTGAAAGTTTAAATTTTATAGAACATAATTCCAAATTCAAATTAGGAAAATGTGTGATTTTCATTTGTTTTTCGTACTGTCAAGATGAGTGAATCTAATGAAGAAATTCGATACATTTTAAAATTTTACTACAAAAAAGGTAAAAATGCAACGCAAGCCGCGAAAAAATTTGCGATGTTTATGGACCCAGTGCAGTGTCTGTGAGAGTAGTTCAAATTTGGTTTAAGCGTTTTCAATCCGGAAATTTTGATGTCAAAGATGCACGTCGCTCTGGTCGCCCTATTACGGATAAAATGGATGCCATTTTTGAAAAAGTGGAGCAGGATCGGCATATCAGTAGTTACAACGTTGCTGAAGAAGTGGGGATTGACCACAAAACAGTTTTGGTGCATTTGAAAAAAACTGGGTACACAAAAAAGCTCGATATTCGGGTACCTCACAAGCTCACTGAAAGAAACCTACTGAACCGTGTACTCATTTGTGATTCTTTATTACGACGTAATGAAACCGAACCATTTTTGAAGAAGCTGCTAACTGGTGATGAAAAGTGGATCACGTACGACAAGAACGTGCGAAAAAGGTCGTGGTCAAAGGCCGGTCAGGCTTCACAGACTGTGGCGAAACCCGGGTTAACTGGCAACAAGGTGATGCTGTGTGTGTGGTGGGATTGGAAGGGCATTATTCATTATGAGCTGTTACCACCAGGCAGGACCATCGATTCTGAACTCTACTGCGAACAACTGATGAGTTTAAAGCAAGATGTTGAGAGAAAGCGGCCGGAATTAATCAACAGAAGGGGTGTGGTTTTTCATCATGATAACGCTAGACCTCACACATCTTTAGCCACTCAGCAAAAATTAAGAGAGTTTGGCTGGGAGGTGTTAATGCATCCGCCGTATAGTCCTGACCTTGCACCTTCAGATTTCCACCTGTTTCGGTCTCTTCAGAATTCTTTAGGCAGTGTCAGGTTAACATCACGAGAGGACTGCCAAAACCACTTGTCGCGGTATTTTGATCAGAAGTCCTAAAATTTCTATAGCAATGGGATTATGTTCCTACCTACAAGATGGCAAAAAGTTATCGAACAAAATGGTACCTACATACTTTAGATAAATGTAAATAATGTATATTAAAAAATGTTTTGAATTTTCTTAAAAAATGCGAAGAAACTTTTTCCCCAACCTATTAAGTAATTGTGTCTTAAATCTAACTGCACAACCAATTACAGGCAAACACCACATGCAAATTGCTCGTTGTAATTATAAATTTAATTTAATCAGAGACTTAATGTACTTAAATTCTAGATAGTTATATTAAACAGGTACCAATGCTGAATACGTCTGACAAACGTCGATATTGAATCTGCGTGGACGTCTACCAGGTCGCTGCGTTCGTTTATTTGTTTGCACATACGGGGTATAGGCGAACTAGCACCAAACACTGTACGGCGAAGAAGAACTGTACGGGGAACTCTGAAATTGAACTTGCATACCAATTGTGGGCAGTCAATGGTGTTATTGAGCAGTTTATATGCGAATCTCAAATCCAAGAGCTCCCTTTGAGTTTCCAGGGTACACATTTTGTAGCAGCCTAGTTTATCAAGGAAGGAGAGATATTTAAATTGCCTTCCCTTTGAATACCCTAGGTATCGGACAAACCTTTTTTTGAACTCGTTCCATCCGCAGCGAGTGGGTTGCATAGTGAGGCCCAGCCGCCGTGGTCGCGGGTAGTTCGAAAGAGATACCGTGGCCCAGGCACGGGCAACTAAAGGAACACGGGTGGGTTTTAGTCAGTAAGAGTCTGACACGCCTTTCCGCTCTGCCCAGAGCGGGAGAAGTCATTTGATGATTTCCAATACACAAAAAAAAAAAAAAAGCGTCCATATTGCACTGAATAAACTAGATTACAATGACGAGAATATTTATAAGAATCATAATAAATTATCACACTTCTATGCTGAAATAGGCCTCTTAAATACCACTAGAACAAACTTTCAATGAGGATGACCGTATCCAATAATTTCAGTGATATTTCGTGTTTACTTATTTGGTAATCTGAGCTCCATGTTGGGTGTTGCGACACATCAAAAGCTCATTGAGTTTTCTCGGGTTCCGTACGATTGCAAAAACTGTTGATATAATTATGTATTTTTTTTAATATTTCGGTGGTATTTCGTGTTTATTTATTTGGTAATCTGAGCTCATGTTGTGTGTTGTGATTGGTTCGGCATCAGCAAATATAAATAAAAATAACATGTTATTTTTAAAAGTTCATCCTACTATCCTACTAATATTAGAAATGTGAAAATTTGTGAAGATGTTTGAATGTTTGTTACTCAATCACGCAAAAACGGCTTAACGGATTTGGATGAAATTTGGCACACAGATAATTTATACCCTGGATTAACACGTAGAATACTTTTATCCCGGTAGTAGGTTCCCGTGGGATAATTTTCGACATCCACGCGGGCGAAGCTGCGGGCTAGTAGGAAAATAATTGCTGAAAGATTGTTCGTCTATGGTCAAACCTCAC
Source organism: Cosmia pyralina (assembly GCA_946251885.1). Taxonomy (NCBI): domain Eukaryota; kingdom Metazoa; phylum Arthropoda; class Insecta; order Lepidoptera; family Noctuidae; genus Cosmia; species Cosmia pyralina. Next base: position 3,640,785 of record OX276346.1, on the reverse strand, counting down.
GTCAATGTCATTGGTTTACATTTATTTTGGCAAATGACCAACCAATTACAATACACAACGTGAGCTTAGATTGTCAAACAAATAAAAATTAAATACCACCAAAATATCAAAAAAAAATACTTATATTAACAGATTTTACAATAGTACGGAACCAAATAAAAACTCAACGAGCTTTTGATGTGTCGATTAAGATTTTATTATTTTGACATCCTGCTTAATGTGACCATAAATCAAGTAACGCTATTTAGAGCAATGTGTTGCCAGCCTGAAATATCAGATTCAATTATATCGAAACAGGCGACGATGAAAAAATAATATTAGAAAAAGTAGAGTGATATAAAATATAATGGACAAAAAATAGATATCTCTTTATTGAATTCAGAGTATTAGACATCTGGTCAAATTCAATCATCTGAAGCAGCTTGTGGAAACTGATTTTTATTTTTAAGTTAAGGAGATACATCGATAAATTTTGTGTTTTACAAATTTCTTTATAGCCAAATGTTTAAGGTTTCATTTGGATTTTTCAATAGGTAAGTGTTATTTGACTGTATTGTCTACTGCTGTACTAAAACTGAAACTTTTTCGATGGAAAAAAATCTAAAGTAGCTTCTTCTATTTTCTGTTTTATACGATTATACATAAGCAGTTTCTTATTGTGCAGTAAAGTTTGTTTTAAATCGATGGTATTTAAATATTTTAAGATATTACTAAGCTAAAAACTGATTTAAGTATTGCATTTTGTCATAAATCTACATTTTAACGAAGTGCGGTTTGTCCGGTACGTGAGAGTCTTCTATAACGCGCGTCAAACTAAACAGCCATAACGCTTACATACCGAGTTAAACCACGCTTCGATGTATCCTCTTAAGTCAACGGGTTTAATCAACAAAGTCTAGGGAACATGCCAACTATATCAACTTATTTAAGAAAACTCTTTAGAAGAAATACTGGCCACAAAAAATTGTAAAAGTTCGAAATTTAAAAAATATAACCTAAAAGCAAAATAATTTTTAAATAAGGAGTCCCATTAGTTAGTCGCAACAAAGTGCATTTTGAAACGTAATAACTTTAGACATTACTGTCCATAATCGCTTTTTTTTCTTATGTAAATCATTTTTGCTGTTTTCTTGTAACTTTTGTGACTCTAGAGCGTTATGTCACGTCGTCATTTAACGCGGGTAGCGATGCCTAGGGCTGTGCGCAGTTACCGTGAAACTGCAGACGCTGCCAACACGCAGCCAAGCGTAATTTGCCAATTGTGGGCGCGTTACAGGTCTAGGGCTACAGGAGATGTTGTTGAACGTCACTGAGAAAGATACAGGGTCACTTCTCAGAGACAAGACTGCTTTCTGCAATTTGCTCGCTATCAAAGGTGCACTTTGAGACACAAATTACGTAAGGGAAATTAATTGTTAAACAAATTGACAACACCTAAAGCGTCCTTATATTCGAATCCTCTTCTATGACAGTTGAATGAAACATAGTCGCGCGATCAATCAAGTCACGTGTGTACATCATAATAATAGGTTGGGGAAAAAGTTTCTTCGCATTTTTTAAGAAAATTCAAAACATTTTTTAATATACATTATTTACATTTATCTAAAGTATGTAGGTACCATTTTGTTCGATAACTTTTTGCCATCTTGTAGGTAGGGACATGATCTCATTGCTATAGAAATTTTGGGACTTCTGATCAAAATACCGCGACAAGTGGTTTTGGCAGTCCTCTCGTGATGTTAACCTGACACTGCCTAAAGAATTCTGAAGAGACCGAAACGGGTGGAAATCTGAAGGTTCAAGGCCAGGACTATACGCCGGATGCATTAAAACCTCCCAGCCAAACTCTCTTAATTTTTGCTGAGTGGCTACAGATGTATGAGGTCTAGTGTTATCATGATGAAAAACCACACCCCTTCTGTTGATTAATTCCGGCCGCTTTCTCTCAACTTCTTGCTTTAATCTCATCAGTTGTTTGCAGTAGAGTTCAGAATAGATGGTCCTGCCTGGTGGTAACAGCTCATAATGAATAATGCCCTTCCAATCCCACCACACACACAGCATCAACTTGTTGCGAGTTAACCCGGGTTTCGCCACAGTCTGTGAAGCCTGACCGGCCTTTGACCACGACCTTTTTCACACGTTCTTGTCGTATGTGATCCACTTTTCATCACCAGTTATCAGCTTCTTCAAAAATGGTTCGGTTTTATTATGTTGTAATAAAGAATCACAAATGAGTACATGGTTCATTAGGTTTCTTTCAGTGAGCTCGTGAGGTACCCAAATATCGAGCTTTTTTGTGTACCCAGTTTTATTCAAATGCGCCAAAACTGTTTTGTGGTCAATTCCCAGTTCTTCAGCTACGTCGTAACTACTGATATCTTGCTCCACTTTTTCAAAAATGGCATCCATTTTATCCGTAATAGGGCGACCAGAGCGACGTGCGTCTTTGACATCAAAATTTCCAGATTGAAAACGCTTAAAACAAAGGACAATGGGCAAAACACTATGGGAGTTGGGCCTGCTGACCAATACACATGAGATATTGTTTTTGTGATAGGTCATAACACACAACTAACGAGAAAAATAATAAAAAAAATTAAATGTACCGGGTTCTTGTACAGTCACGTCGAAAAGTTTTATTTATTTATGTTAAATATTTTGCAATTACTAATTGTTTTTCAATACGAATGAAGGAATATTACCCTAAAATAGCACTGGAGCCACTCCCAAATGCTGTTGATTGCAATATTTGCAATTTAAAACGCCTGTTACGACATCCATCGACAACTACGTATAATAATAAATACAATAAATAAAACAACAAGTTTCCTTTTACGCATTTGTTTATTTTTCTTTACATTAGTCTATATCCAGAATAATAGAATCTAAAAATGCGGCTGGAGGGTTAAATCCTTCGTATCTAGCTAAGCCCATATACCAAACTACGGATAAAATGTGCCCACAGCTTCCCAGCGTACGACTTCCGGTCAAACAAGTATAATAATATTGTAAAATAGAGCTGATGCCAGTTTGTTCTCTGTCAATTAATATGTAGCCACGATACTCGCGCGCCCTCACATGTCGTGATTGAATATGAATTCTAATCAAAAATACATTTGTTTGAAAGATACTAAAATCTGTCAAATCTTCTAATTGCTCGTCTCGATAAACCTCAATTATGTAAACGCCATCCCGTAAATGTTCACTGCAGTAAGACCTTGCCAGTTTCAATTGATATGTGCCCAGCGCGAAAAGGATTATTTCTTCCTCAGTCAAATGTGGGAAGTCCTCTATTTGATTGTCTTCTATTCTCACGAAAGAAATCCTTTGTCTGTTAAGATGCTTTCGCTCTACGTATTCTTGCAAAATGTTAGGTGTGTTTACCCTTTCCTGTATGCGGTTTATTATCGCAGGAGAGCGTTCACTATCACTGATTACATGATGAAAATAGTTAATTAATGCTCCGCACACCTTAAAATCATCAAACATGTGCAAAAGTGCTTTGTTGAAATATTCCTGGCGTAAAAGTTTATAGTCACGCTTAAAACGCCCGTTGACTACTTCAATTTCCCAACGACAAATTGTTACTTGTCGAGACTTGTTGGCTTGGGTAGTCGTTAATTGTGTGGCACTTCTATCTTTTGTAGGAGGGATATGACCTTCATAGTCATACATTCCAAGATTCTCGATGGCATCACGAAATCCTCTATCTAAAATGAACACATCGTTCGGGACAAGAAATACGTGCAGCGGGTGTTCTTCGTTTTCCAAAATGGAATTCATTATGGTCGCATCACTTGTTGTTGCAGCATATGGACCCAAAATATCTATTATGTATCCATCACTAGTTGTAATTATGAACGGTTTCAATAAATTGGAAAACTTATGCAAGCTATAACTCAGTCTCTGGAATAAGAAGTTGGAACTTTTTTGAATATAAACATATGTTCCATCGCAAATCACAATCAACTTCGTGTTTTCATGATTTCCGAAGAGATATTTAGGTATTGCCAGATTTCTTTGTAGTGCATCTTCTCTGGTGATGTGGTCAATACCTACATGCTGAGGAACATATTCATCAATCAAACATTGCCTTGCAATTGCCAGCTTCCTCTCTAATGTTCGTCGAGACATTTTAAATAGGTTCGCAAGCCTTTCATTGCTCTCACCAGTCCGTAGCTTAGCGAGGTAAAGACCGAGTATGGTTCTATTATCGCTGTATGCACGTAGCGATGGTGTTTGCAATAATATGGAGCGAAACTCACTTCCATTGAGTCCAACCCAAAAATGAAGACTGTCGTCATTGAGACCGACCATAGTTTCGAAATCATACTGCTTGTTAGTAATGATTCCTTCAGTGAAGATGTTACACACGTCTGTGAAATGTTCTGCTGTAAAGTAATGAGAAATTGTGCACTGGTTCTCCAATTCATCCCACATATTACTTTCTAAATGTTCCCTGCATACTCGTGCATGTTGAGGAATATAGAACTGATGTGTAGTCATCATATACAGCTTGATTGTTTTCGGTATACGCCGGCGGTTATCGTTACCACAAGCGCCAAATATGCAGTGGCTTGATGTGTTTGGTGCTCTTTTATATGAAGGCACATAAAGTTCGCCATCATTAGAACCCTGTGCATCAGTTTGCAAAGGTGGAACTGGTACTGGTACTGGAACTGGTACTGCTGGTGGAACTTCTGGTTCATGTTCTACTGGATTTTGTACTGGATTTAAAACATTGTGGTCGACTCTTTGCCAACAACGATGACAGACAGATTGTGTGCTGTTGAATGATACCTGCAAATAAAATAATTCACAACTTAGATTACCTGTTATCACACTTTCTAAAGGATTAAGAAGGTATTCTAAGCAAGCAGTCTATACGAGTTCCCACCGAGGAACATACGGTTCATAGAGAAGTTAATAGAGAGGGATTAGAGATCGTGGTACTATTCGAAACTGGCACCACACATCACCGTAATCGGAAACACGGGTTGTGTAACATATAATTAGGTTTTTGTAACACCCTGTAGATTTCGTATGGATCGCACTTTATGTATATAAGTGTTACAATACATGTAAAGCGCAGGCTAGGTATACACCTAGCCTGCGCTTTACATGTATTAAATATACTTAATAATGTTTATCTAACGCATGTTAGATAAACATTATTTAAATAACTGATATTAATAATAATAAACGGTATAAAACTCACCTGTCTTATAGCGTTTTCCTGTATATAGGAAACATGCGCAGGATGCGTATGTAACAAGCTTGCTTGCAAAACATGATTTTGTCTACGTCTATGAATAGAACGTGGACACAGAACACACAAACGTTCTTCCTGCATTTTTAAGAACAGAATTCAAGTCCGTAAAGGTAGCCAAAGTTAGTTCATGTAAGAATAACACCAGAGTCCAAAAACAAGCAGGGTCGTCGTAATAGAAATACGTTAAAAGTAAGAATAACAGGAGCACTGCACAGTCAGAAGCGGAGAATACCGACTGACCACTGAATAAAACAGTCGAACGAAACGATTTACTTACCTGCTATGCGCGGGCGCTTGTCCAAGGTCAACAGGTTTCTCTCTCTTTCACGCGCCCCGTTAGCATTCGCGTGTTATTTTGCTTGAGGACTAATCGCACACAATGCCAGTATAATAAGCAACGGTCTGCAATTCACTCTCGCATAGGTACATAGAACTTTTATTAAATTAAATTAAATTAAATTAATTAAATTAAATTAAATTAATTAATTTATTGACACACACAGGTTACATATTATACAAACAAGAAAACAAAAGCAGTGAGCATAGTTAGAAGAGTACAAAACTAGAAGAATCCGTGGGCCCCAAACTAGGCACAGCCTGTATCTTGGTGGCCCAATATAGACAGTAAAGGCAGATTGAATAACTGACTGTTCAGCGTGACACAGCGCTACAAGATACAAGAAACAGTTAAATTTGAAATTATAAGTAAACAATAAAAATAATAATAATATCAATCTTGCAGGCAACAAAATGAACATTAAAAAAAAAATCAAATTAAAATCATCAATAAACATGATTACAAACAAACAATAGTCAAAGGTCATTCAGAAATAAAATAAGAATACCAATCAATAAAATGAATATTTAAAACAAAAGAACCAAAATAAAATTAAAGATTAAACATAAGATCAACATGCGAAATTATAAACATCATCAAACATGATGGCATCAATTATAAGTATAGTAAAGTAAGCATAGTGTGTCTTCGAGAGTGTGCGTGCATGTGAGAGTGTGCATATGTGTGTGGAGGGTGTGTGCATGTGTGTGTGGAGGGTGTGTGCATGTGTGTGAGTGTGTGTTTGTTAGACAGTATAAAACAGGACAGGGGGAGGGAAAGGTCTCGACTATATGAGTGTCGTTTGAGTGCTAGTTACTTCAAGGGACACAAGAGTTTTTCTGTCTCATCATAGGTCAGGTCCTGAAGCCATGTCTTTATAATAATCTTGGCTTCGAGAATATTACCAGGGATCTTTAGTGTAGATTTATTGACTGTATTAAAGACTCGAATAGGCAGAAAGAGTGACAATCGTGTAGCTAAAACCGTTCTTACTCTTGGGATTGGTAGTCTATCAGCTCCTATCCTACCTCTTTGGATGTATGTGAATTGATTCCCTGACTCAGCAATCAGTTTAAGAAGGGACTTCTGTATATAAAGCTGTCGGACACGCAAGACGCCTGCTTCCTTGTACAGTTTGTCTGTTGGATAACGGTGCGGTTTTCCAAGGAAAACTTTAAGAACAGCCCGTTGAGCACGTTCGAGTTCAAGCATATAGGACTTGGCCGCGCTACCCCAGACGCCTACACAGTACTGCAGCAGCGATTGACAAAGTGCTAGATAAACTCTTCTGCAGATGTCCTTCGGGGCACTGGCACGTAGGGATTTAAATATATAAATGAACTTACGGATTTTTTTAGAGAGTGACGAGATATGTTCCTTAAAAGACAAGTTTTGGTCAATTATGACACCTAAATATTTGGTTGACTTGACTCTGCCTATATAATTACAGCAGCAATTTGTTGCATGACAGTGGATGTTATGAATTTTGATATGATCGATCTCCGGACAGCAGGAACGACTGACGTAAAACGTTATAAAATTAGTTTTTTATTTATTTATTTTTATTTATTAAAACTTTATGCACAAGTAAAAAAATACCGTACAAAGGCGGACTTAATGCCTGAGGCATTTTCTACCAGTCAACCTTAGGGTGGTGCAGAGAGAAGACATGGCAGGTGCAACATAAAGGATAGATAACAAGAAAATAACTATAAAATATAAGAATAAATACATAGACATTATATAATTACATAAATACATACATATATATACCTATATATATATATAAACGAAATAAACTTTGTAAGGAGAAATAACGATCGGTAGAGGAGAAACAACGATCAGTAGAGGAGAAAATGAAACCAGAAAATCAGCGCTGGGATGCCTCTGCCAACTTCTTACGTATATACTCACGTGTCATCACTTTAAAAGACAACCGATTGGTTGCCATCCTGATGTTCAGAGGGAGCGCGTTCCAAAGAAAGACCGCCTGGACAAAGAAAGAAGAGTGAATGAATCCAGAGCGGTGAGAAGGACATCGTAGAAGACGATTATTGGAGGACCTAAGGTTTTTACTATGGGCAGAGCATAAGTACTGAATATGGGAAGTCAGATAAGAAGGAGAAGTGGGATTGTCGAGAATAGAAAACAACATAGACAGAGCCCTCAGCTCTCTGCGCTGACGAATGGGTAACCATTTTAACTGCAATCGGTGCGCGGATACATGGTCATACTTACGAAGATTGAAGACGAATCGAATGCAATTATTGAGAAGGCGGTCAAGTTTATTGAGGAGATCTGCATTCAGGTCATAGTAACACACATCACCATAGTCAATTATGGGAAAGATTAGGGACTGTACAAGCATTGCCTTTATGTATGATGGGAGAAGGTTTTTCAACCGATAGAGCGACCGCAACGTTCCGGTGACTTTTTTACTAACAGTAGTGACCTGCTTTCGCCAGTCAAGACGAGTGTCGACATACAGACCAAGATCCTTAACATCGGAGCTAAACGGAATGATAGAGCCGTCAAAGATTATAGGTGGTACAGTTAAGTCATCCAGCTTTCTTATACTGTAGGGGCTCCCTATTATAATAGCCTGACACTTGGTAGGGTTAACCGCCACTCCAAATCGGTCAGACCAGTCCTTAACCACACCCAAACTCCGGTTTAGCTCCTCAATCGCATCGGAAATGTTATCAACACTTGTCTGGCTGTAAAGCTGCAAATCGTCGGCATAAAGATGATACGCGGTGCGAAGCACGGTAGTTATGAGATTAATAAAAATGGAAAACAAAAGAGGAGACAATATACCGCCTTGAGGAACGCCAGCTACAAGATCACACCAACTCGACGAAGAGTCCCCAGCATGAACAGACTGCTGACGCCCTCGAAGATAAGAGGAAAACCATTGTAATACCTCCGGAGAGACCATAAGATAGGAAAGGATGGACAAAAGGACTTCGTGACTGACGGTATTAAAAGCATTGGAGAAGTCAATTAACACTAAGACTGTAACTTTAGTGTCTTCCATTCCCCGCCTTATATCGTCAGTCACTTTAAGGAGAGCTGAAACGGTACTGTGCCCGGGCCTGAAACCGGATTGAAAGGGACTAATGAGGGAATTGTGGTGAATAAAGTGGGAGAATTGTTTATGAACACAGGCCTCGAGCACTTTAGACAGAAAGGGAAGGATGGAAATTGGGCGAAAGTGACTAGGAAGAGAGGAGTTGGGTATCTTAGGCAGGGGCCGAACAAGAGCTTTTCGCCACAGGGAGTTTTTTCGACGTTTAAGGTTAAGAGATTTCTATCGAGCCAGTCAGATATAGTACGCATGCCATTTTCTGCGGCGTCTGTGGCGTCCTCCCATGTGTCACCGTAAAATATGATTGCTGTGTCATCTGCGTAACAGATCATATCTGACCGTGGGATAGTTAGCCTCAATATGTCATCCATGTACATGGTGAACAATGTCGGCCCAAGGACACTTCCCTGTGGCACCCCAAACGTTACTGGAAGGCTATCACTGACACTGTCCGCGATCACAACATACTGCTGTCTATCCATTAAATAGCTTCTAAACCAGTCCCAAGCGATGCCTCTTACGCCAAGGCGATCTAGCTTTTTTAATAGTATTTGAATGGAAACTGTGTCAAATGCCTTGGCTAGGTCAAGAAAGACACCAATTGCCCGTTTCCCCCCATTTTATTACGCCCTCTAATAGTCGAAATACACTTATTATTATTTTTGTAACAGGTATATTGTGTTATTATAATCCCATGTGGCTCTATGTGGTTAGAATTAGTGACTTTAGTAATATTTTAAAGTAATATTCTTTCACTCCTATTGAAAAACATTTAATAATTGAAAAATATTTGACATAATTAAATAAAACTTTTCGACGTAGCTGTACAAGAACCCGGTACATTTAATTTTTTTTATTATTTTTCTCGTTAGTTGTGTGTTATGACTAGTGATCGGATAATCGGATGCATATTAACCTAAAGTTGAGGTGTTGGCTAAGTATGGAGTGGGCTTTTGGATTGTAAAATCCCAAAATTCCGGTATCGGCCAATTTTGACTTCTGCTTATAGAATCGAACGTATAATATGCTTAAGTTCAGATGTTAGTTAATATGGATTGCACTTATGTATCGAAAAAATCCCGGGATTCCGGAACGACAATTTTTAAGTTCTGAATTTGGAATCGAATGTTTTAGTTAGGTACTTGCGTTCAGGTGTGGCTAATATGGATTGCACTATTGTATCAAAAAAATCCCGGAATTCCGGGATTCACAAATTTAGAGTGCTGATTATAGAATGGAATGTATATTACTTACGTTTAGGTTTTGGCTAATATGGAATGCACTTTTGTATCGATCGTCAAAATGTCGCGATTCCGGAATTGATAAATTAAGTATTTTTTTACTATTAGAGGGTAACTTTTTTATCACTAAATTTTCACAGGATGTTTTTCTCATGAACAACTTTCACTATGGGATCAACCCTAAATCACGAAACATAAATCAGCTGTTTCATACATTTTGGTCGAGTAGGTATTAAACTTTTGTATCAAACATCGTAAATTTTTCGTGATTTCAGAGTTGGTCCCATGGTGAAAGCTGCTGAAAATGTAAATCCAAGATGGCGGCTGCGAATATTTTCAAATTTTTCGTCATGGGTGTCGTTTTCATGGTTTTCAAGGGTGTTAAAGCTGATAGTGACATGAAAATGTAAATCCAAGATGGCGGCTGCGAACATTTTCAAATTTTTCGTCATGGGTGTCGTTTTTAATGGCTTTCGAGGGCGTTAAAGCCAAGAGTAACACTAAAATGTAAATCCAAGATGGCGGCTGCGAATATTTTCAAATTTTTCGTGATGGGTGTCGTTTTTATGGTTTTCGGGGGTGTTAAAGCTGATAGTGACTTTAAATGTAAATCCAAGATGGCGTCTGCAAATAATTTCCAATATTTCGGCATGGGTGTCGTTTTTATGCTTTTCGAGGGTGTTAAAGCTGATAGTGACATTAAAATATAAATCCAAGATGGCTGCTACGAAAGTTTTCAAAGTTTTCGTCATGGGTGTCGTTTTTTTGCTTTTTGAGGGTGTTAAAGCTGACAGTGACATTAAAATATAAATCCAAGATGGCCGCTGCGAACATTGTCAAATTTTTCGTCATGGGTGTCGTTTTCATGCTTTACGAGGGTGTTAAAGCCGATAGTGACATTAAAATGTAAATGCAAGATAGCGCCTTCTTTAAAAATGTTGATGGTTTTTTAATTACTATCACACGTGTTTTCAGGTTGAAACGCGATACGCTGCGCTGACGCAAGGTTAGCTAACTAGGCATCAGCCAAGCGTCACGCATTTTGACTTCACTATCGGCATTAGCACACTCCAAACCCATGAAAACAATTTATATTTTAACGCCACTATCGGCTTTCCCGAAAACCATGGAAACGACACACATGACGATAAGTTAGAAAATTTTACAGCCGCCATCTTGCATTTACAATTTAACGCCGCTATCGGCTTTAAAACCCTCGAAAACCATGAAAACGACACCCATGACAAAACATTTTAAAATGTTGGCAGTCGCCATCTTGGATTTACATTTTAACGCAACTATCGGTTTTAACACCCTCAAAAACCATGAAAACGACACCCATGATGAAAAGTTTGAATTTTTTGCAGCCGCCATCTTGCATTTACATTTTAACGCCGATATCGGCATTAAAACCCTCGAAAACCAAGAAAACGACACCCATGACAAAAAAAAAAAATTTTGGCAGCCGCCATCTTGGATTTACATTTTAACGCCACTATCGGCTTTAAAACCCTCGAAAACCATGAAAACGACACCCATGACAAAAAAATTAAAATGTTGGCAGCCGCCATCTTGGATTTACATTTAAACGCCACTATCGGCTTTAAAACCGTCGTAAACCATGAAAACGACACATGACAAAAAGTTTGAAAATTTTGCAGCCGCCATCTAGAATTTACATTTTAACATAACTATCGGTTTTAAAACCCTCGAAAACCATGAAAACGACACCCATGACAAAAAAAAATTAAAATGTTGGCAACCGCCATGTTATATTTACATTTTAACGTCACTATCGGCTTTATCACCCTCAAAAACCACGAAAACGACACCCATGACGAAAAGTTTGAAAATTTTACAGCCGCCATCTTGGATTTACATTTTAACGCCACTATCGGCTTTAATACTCTCGAAAACCATGAAAACGACAGCCATGACGAAAAGTTTGAAAATTTTGCAGCCGCCATCTTGGATTTACATTTTAACGCCGCTATCGGCTTTAAAACCCTCGAAAACCATGGGAACGACCCCCATGACGAAAAATTTAAAAAAATCGCAGCCGCCATCTTGGATTTACATTTTGACGTCAATATCGGCTTTAACACTCTCGAAAACCACGAAAACGATACCCATGACGAAAAATTTGAAAATGTTTGCAGCCGCCATCTTGGATTTACATTTTAACATTACTATCGGTTTTAACACCTTCGAAAACCATAAAAACGACACCCATGACGAAAAGTTTGAAAATTTTGCAGCCGCCATCTTGGATTTACATTTTAACGCCACTATCGGCTTTAAAACCCTCGAAAACCATGGAAACGACACCCATGACGAAAAATTAAAAAAAAATCGCAGCCGCCATCTTGGATTTACATTTTAACGTCACTATCGGCTTTAACACTCTCGAAAACCATGAAAAAGACACCCATGTCGAAAATTTGAAAATGTTCGCAGCCGCCATCTTGGATTTACATTTTAATGTCACTATCGGCTTTAACACCCTCGAAACCCATGTAAACAACCCCACCGATATATTGACGGACCTTCCAGGGACATCCATTTTAATTCGGCAGCTTTGTATTTCTCGCGGGGACCACGTGTAACAAACGGAATATTTATGTGATCCCGATTTCCTGGTATTTTTAAATAAATAAAACTACATTTTATAAGAAGTCGTTTCCATACCATGTATATGTATCCGATTAGTTGTACATTCCCACATTTTTGGAATCCCGGTATTTATATTAAGAAAAAAAATATTAAGAAGCCGCTTCCATAGTTTGTTAGCGAAATATTAACTTTAGGTTAATATGCATCCGATTATCCGATCACTAGTTATGACCTATCACAAAAATAATATCTCATGTGTATTGGTCATTAGGCCCAATTTGTCGCATTGTCCTTTGTGCTAATCACAAAGACACTGCACTGGGTCCATAAACATCGCAAATTTTTTTCGCGGCTTATGTTGCATTTTTACCTTTTTTGTAGTAAAATTTTAAAATGCATCGAATTTCTTCATTAGATTCACTCATCTTGACAGTACGAGAAACAAATGAAAATCACACATTTTCCTAATTTGAATTTGGAATTATGTTCTTTAAAATTTAAACTTTCAATGATACCAAAACCAGCCAGATACAAATAGTATAGCCAAAGAGATTTTATTTTAAGTTCATACATACTATAATGCGAAAAGACTTTTTCCCCAACCTAATATTTGTAAACGAGTGCGACGATGGCGTACTCGGGCGACAATTGCTTTCGATTAGGACGTACTATGGACAAAACTTAAGCATGCTCACTTAAGAAAATTTTCCTTCGAGAGCGCAGCTATATATAATGTGCGATCGAGTCGTGAGCCGTGCTATGCGATTATCGCCTTTGAGGTGATCATGCGGAACTTTGGCCCATAGTACATATGTTATACTGAATCGGTAGTTGTAAGTCTTCCAAAGAAAATAAATAAAACGTCGTCGTATACTTAGAAATTAAATGCTATTTATGGCTGATTTTTCCAACGACAGATATCTTTTACTCGTGGAATAATCTTGACGTTTGACAGTTTTTATTATTGAAAACTGTCAAGAAAATTAAATTTACTCCTCGGAAAGAAATGTCCAGCGTTGCAAAAATCAGCCTTTGGTGCATTTAAAGTCCTTTATTAATTACATGAATGGCTACACGAACTATTTGCACAATACCATTTCTGTGGGTCAAGTAAAGTTACAGGTACCTACCTTTTTACGGTAGCCAGCAGAGGCGGATTTGCCCTAAGGCACATTAGGCCCGGGCCTAGGGCGGCCAGATATAAGGGGCGGCCAATCTGACCAAAAACTGATGTAACAAGAAACTACTGAAAGAACCTAAATATTGTAAAGGCTCGCGCACATTATGGCGGGCCGCACTGCACCGCATCGTATAAAAATAGTTACCTAAATCACTCGTACATACAGGGTTACTGGTTATTGACCAATATTCTCTTAAGGGGTGGCCGTACTCATCATTATGAACAACTTTTACTATGGAACCAAACCTGCAATCGAGAAAAAAAATCAGTAACACGATTTCGGTAAAAGTTCGCAATACAGTAAATTCATTATGCAGTGTATAAGATGGGTGCTGAGAAAGGGGCGGCTGGTACCTATTTTTACTACATGGCCTGGGGCCTAGGGCAGCCAAGACTGCAAATCCGCCTCTGGTAGCCAGTTAAAAGATTAACAGCCTCCCAAAAGTTAAGTGATGAGTACATCGACTCTCATTTGCATAGTAATCACTAGGTCTCCTCAGTGGCTATGCTCAACGAACAATTTACACCTAAACCATTCCATCAAAAACGCCCTTAGCGGGATGAAAACTGTTTTAGAATTCACCCAGTAGGTACTTTATGAGGTAATCGTGAATATAAAGCAGAAACAAGGGTACTTCTTCTTTATCTATACATTTATACTTAATATAATAGGTAATTTACCTATGAAATTGCCGTTTTGTATGAAAAAATATAAACGAATTTTTTTCATGCATTTTTTATTTGTATTAATCGAAGTAATCACCCATGCAATCAATGCATCTTTGCCAACGCAGTGGCAGTTTATTGATGCCCTTCTTAAAGAAATCAGCTGGACGGGAGGCAACAAATTCTTCAAAGGCATTTTGTACTGCCTCTCGGGTATTGAATTTTTTTCCCGCCAAGAAGTTATCCAAATTCTGGAAAAAGTAGTAGTTTGTAGGCGCAAGTTCTGGTGAGTAGGGCGGATGACGGAGAGCTTCCAACCCCAGTTCTTGCAACTTGGAGACCGTCTGCTGTGCAGTATGAGGTCGCGCGTTGTCGTGCAGGAGCAGCGGAGACGAGCGATTGACCAATGCCGGTTGGAGATGTGCCAGCTTCTCCATCATTGTGTTCAGTTCTTCACAGTACACATCTGAAGTAATGCTCACCCCGTTTGGTAAGAAGCTGTGATGAATCACACCGGCGCTAGACCACCAAACAGTGACCATCACTTTTCTAGGGGTAAGTTTTCGTTTAGGGCATTGTTTAGGTGCTGAACCAGGATCCAACCAACTTGCTGAGCGCTTGCGGTTATCAAACAGAATCCATTTTTCATCGCAGGTAACAATGCGGTTCAAAATTCCTTCATTTGTGTGTCCGTTGAGCAGTGCAAGGCACGTCTCGACGCGTGCTTCGCGCTGGCGATCATTGAGTTCGTGGGGCATCCATTTGTCAAGCTTTTTTACCTTGCCAATTTGACGCAAATGGACCAATATTGTTTTGACGCTAACGTCGAAAGCTGCTGCTAATTCAGCCGTAGATTGTGTATCATCAGCTTCCACAATCGCCTTTAATTCGTCATTGTCGACCAAAGTCTTCGGACGACCGCGAGGTTCATTTTTCAGGTCGAAATATCCAGAACGGAAGCGAGCAAACCAATAACAAGTGGTGCGTTGGTTTGTAGTGTTAGCTCCGTAAACGTCGTTGATGTTGCGTGCCGCTTGTGCCGCGTTGCTGCCACGACGGTACTCATATTCCATAATTACTCGAATTTTTAACGTATCCATGATGACGAAAAAGATTGAAATGCGATGAAAATGTAACACTAATCAATAAACAAATGACTACTTTTGGAAAAAAAATCCATGTTTTTAAAATAAAATTAATTTGAAATTAGAATTCTTAGCCAAACAAAAATTATTTTGATTTGAAATGGCCGGTACTGCAGAAAGGCAATTTCATAGGTAAAGACCTAATACATATGAGGACCTAGTATATATGAGGAACAGCGAAGGTCCGAGGACACTACCTTGAGGCGTGCCGTAGTTAATCACTTGTTCCTCACTGATGAATTCAGCTATCTTTACTCTCTGGGTACGCTCACTTAGGTAGTCTTTAAAGAGATCCAGCGGAAGTCCTCTAACTCCCAAGCTTTCCATCTTACGTACAAGAATTGGAACAGAAATCGTGTCAAAAGCCTTACCGAGATCCAGAAATATGGCCATAACTTTATCCCCACTATCCATGTTTGTGACCACATAGTCTGTTAATTCATGGACCGCGTCAGATGTGGATTTGCCTGAGCGAAACCCAAATTGCGCTGGTGCGATGAGATTATTGTTTTCTAAGTAGCTCACAAATCTGCTGTTCATTACCCGTTCTAATACTTTGGAAAAAGCAATAAGCACAGATATAGGTCTGTAATTATCAACACGGCTTCTGTCCCCACCTTTGTAGATCGGATGAATTATGGCTTTTTTGAACACATTATGAAATTTACGTGTGGAAAGAGCAAGGTTACATATGTACGTTAACGGAGGCACAATCACAGCCGCATGCTTTTTTAAGAGGTCACCGGATATCCCATCCCATCCCGCGGCACAGTTATTACGGAGCGACATTAATATTCCGGCTACCTCTTCCTCATCTGTTGGGAGCATTACCATTGATTACGTTCTATTAGTTAGGTTTCCCTTTGTAGCTTTTGTTTGTGTACTCTTTATGTTTTTTGCAAATGTTTCACCTATTTTGGCAAAAAAATCATTGACATGGTTCACAGAGTTTTGTGGTGTACTTGATGTGGCTAACAATTGTGATGATGTGTTAGCTTTCCTTGTCGACCTGCTTGAGATATTATTTATAGCCGACCATAACTGTTTAGTGTTTTTTCCAGCTTTCCTGATCTCATTTTTTTCAAATTCTATTTTTAAATTCCTTAATAATTTATTACAATAGTTTCTGTACCTAGTAAAAGTATTTTTTAAAATCTCATTATCAGGCGCCTGTTTAAATTTTCTATGCAATGTGTCTCGATGCCGCATACAGCGAAGTAAACCAGGAGTAATCCATGGCTTTAATATTTGTTTACAGTTCGGAGTCTTATCAGATTAGGAGTTTTGAGTCTATCACGTGTTTTATTAATCTCGTTATTTTTTGCCCTGCCACATGAGGATCTTGGGTTTTGTATACTTCACTAAAGCCTAGTTGTTTTAAGTCTGTCTCTATTTTAACATAATTATAATGAACACAATTTTTTGTAATTATTTTAGGCATTCGTTTAGACAAAAATAACATTACTGTCTCATGATCAGTTAGAGCAGAGTGTGCAACTGAAGTAGAAGCAGGTAATCGAGTTTTCAGTATAACGTGGTCAAGACAAGCTTGTTGTCGCGTAGGTATTGTATGAGCAGGTAAAAGGTCATGGGTAGCTAGTAAGTTTAGGTAGGAATGTTTAGCGGAATCCTTGGAGTGTTCATGTATATTTATATTTATGTCACCTGTAATAATTATAGTATTGTATATAGATAGCTTACTTAGGGTAATACACTTCTGGACACATCTATTGGCCCACCTTAGAGTTTAGGTTTCGATGGCCCCTACCGAAATATGATTGCTAGATTGAACAAAAACTGTTGATGCAGTTTTAAACCTGATACATTTTACCATCTTTTTCGATCGTATTGTTTTAAATTTGAATTCAGAATACCATACGACATGGAGCTAGGCCTAACAAGTCGGATATGCGCCTTGTTAAAGGCAATTGATTTTTGAATAAAAAACATGTTTTATCAAATAAAGGTTTAATTTAATAACGCGTGTTGCCTCCATGGGCATCTACCACAGCTCTCATACGATTAGGCATAGAGTTTATCAACCGTTCTATGAAATTTTGAGGGATCATCTCCCATTCCTCTTCTATGGCAGTTTTCAACTCCTGCATCGTCTGGGCAACTGGCTGACGAGCCCTAACACGTCTTTTTAGCTCGTCCCACATGTGCTCAATGGGGTTCATGTCTGGGCTTCTGGCTGGCCAGTCCATAACTGTGATGTTCACATCCCGAAGATATTCCCTGACGATGCCGGCCGCATGAGCTCTTGCATTATCATGCATAAAAAGGAAATTTGGGCCCACATAGTCCGCGTATGGTATCACGTGAGGTTCTAAGCACTCACGAATGTACCTTTCAGCATTTAATGTTGGCAGCCGTGGTCCTGTAACAACCTCAAGTTGAGTTGTGCCGCTCGCGGATATACCGCCCCAGACAGTCCATGAGCCACCGCCATAAGCAATCCTCTCTTCAAAGCAGCATTGTGCGAAACGCTCTCCCTTACGTCGGTAGACCTTCTTCCTTCCATCATTGCCATGTAACACAATTTTAGACTCATCAGAAAAGAGTACACGGCTCCAATCTTGCTGTGTCCAATTTAAATGACTGCGTGCGAAATGAAGGCGCGCTGTTCGGTGGGCTAGCGTTAGTTTGGGGCCATTAGCTGGCTTGTGTGGTACCATATCGCGTTCGTTAACAGTTCGAGCGCTCACAGATACTCCGTGGAAGTCGCGAAGTTGGTTTTGTATCTCAATGCAGGTAAGGTGACGATTTCTCAAGCTGGTCGTCACGATGAATCGATCCTGCCTTTCAGTTGTGAACCGAGATCGTGGCCTTCCTTGGCGACGAACAAAGCCGCCAGTCTCTAGGTACCTCCGATAAACATTTCGGACCGCAGATCGACTTAAATTAAGTTGAGCACTCACGTTTCTTTGGCTGTGTCCGGCCTGAATAAGTGCCACAGCTTGGGCGGCGACTTCAGGTGAAGTATCCATAGATTATTGATAGAACCTCACCTTAATGTTAAGAATAAGTAATGTTTGTTGCAAAACCAAAGATATCAATCACTTTTTCAAGAATTAAATCCAAGTAAACCAATAAAACCAAGTTTTCTTAGTATTCGATTGTTTGATATCAACAAACAGGCTCCAAATTGTCTTTTGTTTCTTTAAATTCTGTGTTCGAAATTCAAAAAAAGACTATTGAATGAAATTGTGAATGTGCCAGGTTCAAAACTGCATAAAAACTTTTTGCTCGACCTAATATAAAATTTTAGCTAGGACCAAACGAAACTGAAAATACAAGGTGGGCCAAAAGATGTGTCCAGAAGTGTATTTAGGGAATTTAGAAAATTATCTAAGTCTTTGTAACCTGGCGGGCGGTATATCGCTAAGAGGACAGTATTTTTATCAATTTTTAATTGTAAGACAGTTAGCATCTAAGAATGACGGCTCCTCTGCAAAATAGTTGCAGTTTTTTATGGACATACAGGACTACACCTTCATTTTGCGTATGATTATTGTTGGTAAGGTAATAGTTATAGTTCGTCAGCTCGGGAATATTATGGGTGTTAGGGAGCCAACATTCAGTTAATACGATTATGTCCCAGTCAAGTTTTGTCCGAGCAAGTGTAGACAAAAAGCCCGCTATGTTTTTATTTATACTTCTTCTGTTCTGCGTTATGATTTTAAGTGTTTGATTGGGTATGAAATTTGGTGGAGTACAGTCTTCCAGATCACAAGTCGAAGCATCCGACACTGAGACAGCATCTAGGTTGATTAGGTTCTTTTGTGTATTATCGAATGTTAAAGTTAATAATTTCCATTTTGACATGTTATGTTTTGAGCGCTGCTTAATAGTATAACAATAAAGTTCAATATACTGGTACAGAAACGATAGTACTTATAGTTTGTTTGATTTCCTACGGAGTTTCGCGAGGTCTTCATCAGTTTTGATGAGGCAGCTTGGCATTCTGTTTTTTTCACGAATATACTCCTTGCCGTTTGCAACCCAACATTGCTGGTAACCAGATTCCTTCGTAAGTTCTCGAGCGAGATAATGCAGGTGTCTGGTCATAGCCGTGAGCACTTCATTTGCGTATAAGGGTTGCCTAGGTCCGTTTTCAACTAGATGGGATGTGTTCAGGCGATTTTCCTTGTTGAGCTTGTGTAAAGTCTTTGGTCGACCTTAGAAACTGTTCTTTAATGGTTGCCGACGTGAATTCTACTAAGACCGGACCCACCGCGTCGGACTTGCTCTTGTAACAGAAGACGTTTTTATCTCTGCTGCACTCACAGGTTGACTGATGATTTGACCCAATTTTTGTTCTGCCCCCGTAAGATAGTCACGAGTTTCAAGGGTTGACGACGGTAGATTTTTAATTTCAAGCGAAGCCGCTTTTTGTTGCTTTTCTAAGAAGTCAACCCTGATTTCAAGCGCTTTTATAACCTTATGATTATTGCTACATTCCGCATCTATCATTTTGACAATGAGTTTTTCAATGTTGCAGTCTCTTAAAACATTATAGTATTAACTTTCCTGTAGTACAATATTTCGAAGAATTTACTGATAAAAGTTTATCAAAACAATTTTAATCGAAAGTTCTTATCAGACGCCCTGTTGAAAGGATCGGACAAAAATATACATAAAGGTGACTTTTCTTTATTTTACGAATATAAGGTAATTATATATATATTTATTACATAACATAATTATTATGCAACTTATGTGGTAGGTTTTATAAATCATATTATTTTAAAATTTAGGAGAGAGGAAGTGGGCTTTAATTTGATTAATTATTTGGTATATTAATAATATGTATTTGTAATTATTTTATAAAATATATAATTTAAAATGTGTCGTTTAGATATTCATTTATATTATTTAATAGCATTTAGATAATAGAAATTGTTTTTATTTATATATGAATGTATTAAATTTTGGTTTATTCTAAATTGATTCCGCTAATCACACTAATATTATAAAGGCGAAACTTTGTGAGTATGTGTGTGTGTGTGTGCGTGTGTGTGTATGTTGGTTACTTCTTCACGCTCAAACGGCTGGACCGTTTTGGATGAAATTTGGTATGTAGATAGCTTATACCCTGGATTAACACATAGGCTACTTTTTATCCCGGTCTACGCGTGTGAAACCGCGGGGCGCAGCTAGTTTATTATAATACTTTAATTGACGAGGCTAGGGTACCTACTTGCTAAGTTCATATGAACTAACTAGCTGTCGCTCGCGGCTTTGCTCGCGTGGATGTTAATTAATACTTCCCTATTTGAATCGGATTTTGTACACAATTTCATGGGTTTTAATTTTTTTGCACGGTAATCTAATTATTTTTATAAAATAAAAGTAGCCTAAGGTACTCCTTATAACATCAGCTATCTGCTCGTCAAAATCAGTCCAGCCGTTTTGGAGATTAGCCGGAACAAGCAGACAGACCGAAGGATAAACAAATTTTTTTTTAAATTGTTTTTAGGTTTCAAAAGGAAAAATTTGAACCCTTGTAGGATCACTTCGTCTGTCTGTTAGTCTGTCAAGACCCTTTTTCTCAGGAATGGGTGGAGGTATCAAGTTGAAATAAATATTAATTAAGTACCTAGGTCTATAGTCCCTTACAGCTCTCAAAAATCAAGCTTCTATGTCAACGCAGTAAAACAATACGGCCATTATTGCGACATATTTTGATACTCGTAAATAAATCAAAACCGGAACACTTACCGGGTACTTTCCGTTGAACTAAAATCATGAAATTTGGCATGAAGCAAGGTCTCACAGCACAAGTAAAGGAAAAACACTGAAATGCGTTAATTTGTATTTTTTTTTTTATCGCTTACAAAAGTTTTTTTTGGGTTTTCTAGTTTTCCAACTAAGTACAATGTTAACGCATTCATGGACACTCACACGAGAAACAACAAAAGCTCCATTGTTTTAACGCCGATGGGCGTTTAGGACACTAAACGCCCATCGGCGTTATAACAATGGAGCTTTCCTCTAAGTGTTAAGTTTGTTTTTGGGATAAATTATTTTCAACTACGGAACCCTTCATTGTGCGTGGTTCGACACGCACTTACCTGGTTGTTTTATTATAAGTATCGTAAGTACTGTTTAGCAAAAATTCAGTTAGCAAAAAGCTGTTATTTTGACATTTCTATTTAATTTATTTGTTTTAGATAGGATACGAGTGTATCTTGTGACTGTATATTTATTTTCTCTTGTAATGTTAAAGTGTTGGAACTCTTTAGCTTTATTTATTATTATTTATTTAAGGACGCTGATACAAATGGGTAGTCAAATCAATACTTTTTTACACAAAAGTATGTTTATTAAATAAAATGATTTACATTCTTAAAATGTTTTTTGGCCAAACGGTCGATAGATGTGCATGGTACGATTCTGAACTATAAATATAATTTTAGATATTTACAGTTTCTCAATAATTGTACCGGAGTGAAAATTTTTACTTCGGTACATTTATTGAGAAAATGTACCTATTTAAAATTATATTTAGAGTTCAGAATCGTACCATGCACATCTATCAACAGTTTGGGCAAAAAAAAAATTAAGAATGTAGCATTTTATTTAATAAACGTATTTTTGTGTAAAAAAGTAATGATTTGACTACCCATTTGTAACAGCGTACTTAACTCGAACACATGATTCATATTGTTGTTAGTAACACTTATAACTATGTTAGTAAAATTCCTCATTACAATAAAATAAAATAAAACAAAATTAAACCTAATTCAAAAACCTATAACTATGTCCGCTTCCCGCGGCACCAGACCTGCAGCAGTGCATACGGGTCCAGTGCCCCAGAAACCGGCAATCAGGCTTATTCACTATCACCTTTAAAATGCTGTTGGTGCTCCCCCGAGTCTGTTGATGCTGTTCTTTTTAACCGACGAAAAAGAAGGAGGAGGTTCTCAATTCGACACGTTTTTTTTTTTTTTTTTTTTTATGTATGACCACGCATAACTTTTTACAGAATCGTCCGATTTGAAAAATTTTTGTTTTATTCGAGAGGGTCTTCAAATTTGGTCTCATATAAAATTGATTAACTTTGCTCGGGTAGTTTCTGAGTTAGCTTCAATAATATGTATTTTTCCCCACTTTTATATGGATGATGTTCTAGTTTGTTTTGCAGGTAGTGGTATTAGAATTTGTGTGGGGTAGGTACCACAACTAAAAAGTGAAAAATAAAAGCTTTTTTACAAAAAAATACAACCGACTTCCAAAAACAACACTACAAAGTAGAAGTCGGTGGCAAAAACCGAAAATACATTTAACCAGACACCGACTTCCGAAATTAAAGTTATTTTTTACTTTGTAGTGTTGTTCTTGGAAGTCGGATGTATTTTTTTGTAAAAAAGCTTTTTCGCATGACAGCTTGAAAGCTATCTGTATCTGCTTCAGCAAACATGCCTGATGCGCTACAGAACCGATTTATTAAATTAGGATAGATTCAAACGCTGAACTGAAGTATTGGATCAATCGGTTTCGACTCCCTCGATATTGCAGTGCATCTGGCATGTTTATTGACGCCAGCGTAGATGACTTCAACGCAATTATGCGTAAAAAAGTTGCGTCGGCGGTGCGACGATTACGGGGAAGCCCGAATAGCGTCATAAGGATGATTGGCGAGAGAACCGATACTGTTCTGCTCAGTAGGTTCACCGAAGTCCATGTAAAAAAAAAAATAAATAAAAAAAAAAAAAAAGTTTATTGCATATTAAAAAACGTACATGGAAATGAACTCGACTTCCAAACTAAGTAGGACTTGTATTATGGAAGTCAAAACCGAGACCGGTGAGCACACCGCACTACGCACACCGTCTACTCCTGCACAGCAGTGCAGGAGTAGACGGTGTGCGTAGTTTAGTTTAGTTTGTCCTTTTTATTTTTTTCACTAACATTAGATTATAAGCAAAATTGTTAAACTAACAACCTTGCTTATGGACTTTTTTATCTGAAATAAATGATTTTTTTATTTTTTTTATTAATGTAAATCAGCCTAAGATAGCAATTTATAGTGCTCCTACCATTAATATTTTTAAACGTCTTATACAAAATTGTTAAAGCAAGCACGAAGGATTCAAGTTATTAAGCTGACGTCTGCTTGTGAAATGTGACTTTCCATCAAAATGCAAATGTTTCTATTATGAATGCTTCTAAAGAAATTATTTACTTCTGTTTTCCCTTTACGCGATGTAGCTTTCAAATGAGTTTTGAGTAATATTTTTAAACACTTTGTTTTCCAATGCTGAATACTAAGGATGACGCCTGAGTAAAAAAAAAAGAAATTCTATTTAGCCCGTCAGTCAGATGATAAAAAAATATTTGAAACGTAGTTTTTGCTTTATCATATTAATAAAAAAACAAAAAACCGGTCAAGTGCGTGTCGGGCCACGCGCAGTAAAAGGGTTCCGCAGTGCACGCCGCCGCCCGTCGTTATTCGAGCGTAAATATTATTAATTTAGAAATAATGATTAATAACAATGTTATGATTTTTTTTTTGTATATTTCTACATGGTTCATAAACTTATATTTACTACCTGTTTTACACAACTAACAACTCCAAGTACATTTTACAAGTTGGTTCCAACTTGAAAAGCTGTGACAGTTTTTTTTTAATTACTTTATACAGGGTTACATGGAAAGTCGTACTGAATATTAAAGGACGTTATTGTTCAGGTCCTTTCTGATGGATTTGATTCTGTAATAAGGTGTCCGAAACTTAACCGTTATGGAGATATTGAATTTTAACGATGTTTTTTTTAATCCATTATTTTTTTGGCTTTTAGTCGTTTTTTTTGGGATTAGAGCTCCTAGGGTCGGTTTTTTTATGTATGTAGTTAGAAAACATGTCCATTAATAAAAATGATCAACAGAAAGTGATCCTACTACTAACAGCTTAAAATAACTGTTCGACAACGGTTAGAATTAAAGAATTTTGTAATAGTGTTCTTAATTTTGAAGAGCCTTTAAAAAAAATATTGTATGGAACTTATTCTGCAAATAATTTTAAAAATTTCTACGTCTCTTTAGCTATTTAAAAAGGTATATCATCTACTAGGTATGTTCACTATACTACTGCCGTGATTTTTTTCAGCCATCCAAAACTAATCGTTTTTCTGGCAGGGGGACACACACTTGACTATAACAAA
Source organism: Cosmia pyralina (assembly GCA_946251885.1). Taxonomy (NCBI): domain Eukaryota; kingdom Metazoa; phylum Arthropoda; class Insecta; order Lepidoptera; family Noctuidae; genus Cosmia; species Cosmia pyralina. Next base: position 3,616,070 of record OX276346.1, on the reverse strand, counting down.
AAGAACATAGGCGAGAGAATTGTTTATGGAATTATTAAGTGTTAACTTATGTTGTCGTGATAGATACCGACGAAATAATTTACCAAGTTTTATCAAATCAAGCACCTATCTAAGTTGAGAAAAAAAATCGTCATAATTGAAAACTTAATTGACTAGTGTATTGATAATAAAAAATAATCATGGCTCCGTTTTCTTTTTCTGACTTGACTTCTGACTTTAGGCTAAGCTGAACTTTTAATGTTGCCATGTAATAAAAATCTGGGTCAAGTTACATAAAATGATTTGCATTACGTATTGCATTATTATATTTAGAAAACACATTCCTGCATCAGAATAAAAATGTGAAAATGAAAATGACTGTTTGTGCTAAGAATATAGCAGTCATAATATGTAATACATAAATGACATCGCAGTACCTACAATTCGAGTATGGTAACATCGCCAACAAAATAAAAACATGACATTTCATCTGTCAACCGGCCTACTGACAAAGTGACAAGTACTGACAACATTTTGTGTTTTCCAATCGATTTTTCGTGATTTTATCGAATGCTTCTACTTATGGACTCTGAGATTTACGTACTGTTCACACAAATATTATCTTAAACATAATAAAAATCTTAATTAAATTAAAATAATTTTATTTGACCATTAATTGTGGGTAATTTAATGGCCATTCAGATGGCAAAGTTCAGCAGAAATTATAACATAATGAAGAAAAACAGACACGTCGATTACATCATTAAAGTTCTGGGCTCGATTCTATTTGTAGACAATCTATATTGAATTCGAAATTACTTTAAAATAGATTCGATTCTTAGAAATGACGAAGACTTAATAATTCAATTGAATGAATTTTCTTCTCTATTGAAACCGTTTCTAAGAAACGGCTAGATTACCATTTAATTGAGTCGTTCGATTTATTTAGCCCAAATCAAATGCTACACAACAGTTTAAAAAGAAATGATTTTTAACCGACGAAAAAAAAAATGAGGAGGTTCTCAAGATACGTATGTATGACCACGCATAACTTTTTTCAGAGTTGTCCGATTTGAAATATTTTTGTTTTATTCGGGAGGGTACACCTCGAAATTGGTCCCATGTAAAATTTATTTGCTTAGGTAGTTTTTGAGTTAGCGTTAATAATAAGTTTTTTTTTCTCGCTTTTTATGTGGATGATGTTCTAATTTACACAAACAAAAAGTGAGAAAAAAAAGTTGAGAGGTGTCAAGGGACACCCGGATGGAACGAAGTTCCTTTCGATTAATTAGTGAAGGAACTGTAATAATTTTTTTTTTAAGTTATAATAATATTTTTTTATTATTAACAAATATAATGTAATATAAACTTAATCTTTCTATAAGAGAGAGAGACAGACAGAGAAACATGCGCACGTCGCACAGCTTACAATAGCTTACTATAGCAAAAAGTGTCGTTACAACTTTTCGTGAGTATTTTTTCCGTCTAGCCCCCTTTCACAACGCGCGATAAGGAACTTCGTTCCAATAAAAAATTTTTCATAAAACTTTTTTCAGTAGAACCTTTGGTGGCGTAATTTGTTGCTTTTTAACCCTACTATGACGTCCTGCAAGGAATACGTCGAAATACAAGTAAAGGCTTCTTCAAACAAGCACGACCCGCGACGCCACACAAAAGACACCTCCTGTCGGGCGGCTAGCGGTGCCTTTACACAGCAAGTGTGCTATCATCCCTCGGTCTTTTAGGAAATAAGACATTAAGATGGATATATCTGTCCAGTGATTACGCCGTTAAGGCTATTTCAAACAAGCGCGACATGCGACGCGAATCGCGCGCGACACAAAGACACCGCTGCCTTTGTGTGGACAGATATATCCATCTTAATGTAGTTATTTCTTAAAAGACCGAGGGATGATAGATGATGATGATGATGCACACTTGCTTTCACGGAAGTTATGTTAAGTTCCATTTACTTAGGGCGAGCATATTGTTATTAACCGAGTACAAACATAGACTAGGACTATACCACTAAGTTCCCACTTGAAAAACTCATTAACAATATTGTTGAATACCCTAATAAATAAAAAAATTAAATCATGCTCTATCCGGCACCTTAATTGCGTGACAAACTATCAATCGGAATCTGAATCATTTTGAAGGAAATTGCTAATCCATTGCTTCATAAAATATGTTCGAAAAATTTGTCTGCTAGACAACGTAAACAACACAATGAATGTTGGTAAACACACCAATCATGACAATTTGTTACACAAGTCGACCCCAGGACCCCATGCTAAGCAGTAATACCGCGCTTGGGATAGATCAGCACCCTAATTGCGTAATGCACGGCCAATTGGAATATGAAACATTTTGAAACAAATTGCTAATCCATTGCTTCATCAATTGCCTAGCTTTATCCCAACTATGTTGGGGTCGGCTTCCAGTCTAACCGGATGCAGCCGAATACCAGTATTTTATATGGAGCGACTGCCTATCTGACCTCCACAACCCAGTTACTGGGTAATACGATACCCCTTGGTAAGACTGGTTGTCAGACTTTCGGGCTTCTGACGACCCGTAACGACTATCAAAGATCCCCGAATGACAGCCGGGACCATCGGCTTAACGTGCTTTTCGAGGCACGGAGGAGTCTCGGTATGTAAAGATGGTCACCCATCCACGGACCAACCCCGGCAAGCGTAGCTTAACCTGATGGATCGACCCGTACCGCTGTTAATCCATTGCTTCATATGTTCGAAAAAATTGTCTGCTCAACAAAGTAAATAACGCAATGAATGTTGTTGAACTGTCAAAATGAAACAGATCCCAATCGATAGTGTGTTACGCAATTAGGGTGCTAGGGTGGGCAAAATACGGCCTGAGAAGGGCTTTAGTCCGGCTCGCCAACGTCCCTTCTAAAGTGTGAGTGTATAGCGGTTTGATCCCGAAGCGAGGTTGGAACACAGACAGTGCCAAGTTTTTGAAAAAAGTCGATACCAATAACTCCGACCTTCTTTACCACACTAAGTAACATGGTTAAGTTGTAGCACTGCATACGAACGGGTTTGGAACTTACCTAAAATAAGAAATAGAGGACTTTCTGAAGATGCCCAATTTCAAAATCATTCCGATTTTGAAATACTTTTTTCACAGATCTGGCTTAAATTAAATCATTTATTTCAGACCAAGTCCATAATTCCACATAAAAATACATTAGAATAATTAAAACAATAAAATTAAATTAAATCAAAAACAAAATTAAACATTAAACATACACAAAATCATACAATCTAAATAAATAATTAAACATGTCAAATAATACGAAGAGAGGCGCTAACATGAAGCTGCATCCACCTCTGTAACAGGGACAGGTCCCACCGCTCGGACAATACCCTCAGGAGACTGTTCGAGCTGCTTCGTAGGCGACTTAATAGTGAGGCGCTCCGCTTCCGTATGATCGCGAAAAAATCATCAGTCCGCGCCTCAGCAAACATAGTCGAAGCACTACAAAACCGCGGAAGCCCTAACAGTATCCTGAAAGCATTGTTGTACTGCACGCGCAGTGCGCTATATGCCCGCTGCGTAAAGTTGGTCCACAGACTGCACGTGTAAAACGACTGGCAATATGCCTTAAATAACGTTACCTTCACAGGTCTGGTACAACGCGCAAACCTGCGAGCCAACATATTACACCGGACAGATAGCGCCCTGCGCTCCCTCTCAATGTCTAAATTGTCACACAAGTCGTCAGAGACCCAGTGGCCCAGGTACTTGAAATGCTGCACTCTTTTTAAAGGAATGCCGCAAAGAGTGACCGGCGGTACAGATGAGTAACATTTGGTACCGGCTTTGAAGATCATAAACTCACTCTTTTTAGCGTTGTAACTGAGCCCATGGGCCTCCGTGTAAGACTCACAAATGCGCAGAAGTTTACGTAACGCACCGATCGATGGGCTCAGCAACACCATATCATCCGCGTAACTAATGTTGTTTATACACACTCCGTCTATGGAACATCCAATATTAGTGTTGCTGAGCTCACCGATCAGCCGGTTCATGTACAGGTTAAAGAGGCGGGGGGAGGATAAGCCCCCTTGCCTCACCCCGCATTCCAACCCATACACGTCCGACTGCGCACCCGCCCACCTAACGGTATTCTGCTGTTTACTGTACCAGTACCGCAGCAAGGCAACAATCTCATGTGGCACATCTGTTTCACATTTTAGCTTCTGCCATAGCTTGTCATAACACACCAGATCAAAAGCTTTTGAAAGATCTAAAAAACATGCATATACTGGTGTGTTTCTGTCCGTATAGTACTGAACAGTCTGCTTGAGACAGAGGATTGCACTCTCAGTTGACAAACCGGGTCTGAACCCAAACTGTGCGTCATGCAAGTGGAGGTGCTTCTCCAACTGTCGATCAAGCAAACTATCCAGCACCTTAGCTATGACAGTCGCAAGCGAGATCGGTCTGTAATTAGACAGATCCGATGAGTCGCCCGTCTTATCCTTAACTACCGGCACTACGACCGTGTGCATCAAATCATCGGGTAAATAACTATGACTAACACACAAGCTAAATAACAGTGCAAGGACTCTTGGCAGGTGTACGCCCGCGAACTTCAAGTGCTCGATGCTAAGGCTATCGTGACCTGGGGACTTGCCTCTCACCATTTTCTTTATAATTTGGTCCACATCCTTGGCGGAAAATCTAATGTTAACATGCCCAGGGCGATCCTCAGCCACGAGCACCTGCGACGCGGACCCGAGCGGTGATACCACACCAAAATGCCGCTGAAAGGCGCAGGCTATGTCCCGCGGCTCATGCGCACCACCAACACTCGCCGGAGAGCCAGTCCTTGGATTCAGTTTATGGGTATTTTTCCAAAAATCATGAAAGTTTTTATTCCCATGATGTTCAGCAATGATGTCCATCTTTATTTGATATTCATTGTCCTGGCAGTATTTTAATTTTTCTTTAAATAGTTTCCTAGACTCACACATATTATTATAATCATGCCCAGACCTAGGACGCCCATAAGACACCCACGTCCGAAAACAAAGCCTGGCCCTCCGGTGAGCGTCACTAACATGCCTGTTCCACCCCGTTACATACCTAAAACTGTTGCGCTTAGGTACAATGCAGCTTCTCCTAGCGGCTTCAGTCAAAATATTTACAATATCCTTATTCATCCCATCTATTATCATTTTATGGTTCTGATCACTACACATTACATCTGCGCAATTACTTAACTCAGATGGGAAGTCAATCTGCTTTAATCTTAAATTACAGTAACTAGTATATTCTTGTATTTGATTACTGTCCCTAAGTCCCCATTTTATATAATTGAAAGTATTTGGACTGGTTGTAACTTTAGGTTTAATAATATTCACATTACATTCAATCAATAAGGGATAGTGATCTGACCAGTATGTATCGTACAGTACGCACACATCCACAACCGCGCGCCGCGCCGCACCTGTCACTACACAGTGGTCGAGCCATCGGTGGCACCCGTGCGCGTCACTCACAAATGTATACGTATCGCGAGGCAGCCACTCAATGTCTAGACACGACCACGATTGATCCGTGCAAAAAACTAACAACTCATTAGCGAACAGCTCACCTGGGTGCGCGTTGAAATCTCCGAGAATGAACACAGATTCCACATCATTACTTTCAATAATCGCGTTCAACTCACTGAGGCACTCTGTAAACTCGGTCAGATTTTCAATCGAGTCAGTAGGCATGTACACTGATATCACTAGCATAGACCGGTCCTGAAGCACTACTTTTATCGCAGTGAGACGCACACTCATACACGCGATCACAGACACTGTTGGAAACGTCGCCTTCCTCCACAGCAAAGCGACTCCACCATACGGCCTACCTCTAAGCACTCCAGCGGATGTATCAATAGCAGACTTTCCAGTAAAGGCAAATGCGTCATCAATGCTGCCCAGGAACTGTACGTCGTGAGGCAAAAGCCAAGTCTCCTGCAGCGCCACAATGTCCGCCGTCTCACAGAGACCCTTCACACATTCCACCGACCTAGTGCCACTCTTGCAGTTAAATGTAACAAGCTTAATTGTACTATCCATTTACTGACGATATACTCCATTTATTTCCCGGTAGGTGGGTCTGACCGCGTTGCGACTAAAATCAAAATAACGGCGATATAGTATCCCGTCGGGCCATAAGTCATCCGTCATAAACATATCAAACTTATATTTAGGCACGAAAACAATGTATCCGTTGTAATCCTTGTTTGATTTCATATTCATCTGCTCTAATTTTATGTCTAAGTTTGTTTTCTTCAGCAGATAAGATTTTATATCGCTTGCAGACGTCTCTTTAGACACATTGTAAATATAGATCGGAACTTGAGTACTCGCCGCCTTGAAATTATTATCCGAATCAACAATAGCTTTCCCTGTACTTCCTACGAAGCGGTTTCTCAATCTGTGTCTCTTTTTCTGAACCAGGGTCCATTCCTCATCAGACACTTGAGTTTTCGTCCGTGATTTCGACACTCCCTCCTGCACAGCAACAGAGAAACTCCTTGTATTTTCGACGCATGACTGCTGACTAGTTGGTCGGTCAGAATTTTGCGCACAATTTACGGCAGAGATCGGTAACGTTGTGTGACTCACCGTCGTCGCAATAGACAGAGCGTTTTTTTTTTTTTTTTTTTTTTTTTTTTTTTTTTTTTTTTTTTTTTTTACATACAGGAGATAAACCCATAGGTCCACTTTCGTACTCGAAGCTCGATAATGTACGGGCACCCCGTCTCACGTTAATGTTTCTACAGACATTGTTCACTATAGACGCATTCTTAAGTGCTTCAACTTCTACTACTAGCTCCTTAACCTGGTTCACTGTAGCGTACTCCTCGGAATTACGATCTATCTCTCTTCGCATTAGCAACAAATCCTTGAGAAGTCTTGTGACGTCTACATGGTCAAACAAAACCGGGGGTAGTTTTTGTAAATCCCTAGCGACAAAGATAGGAATTTCTTCGGGGTCTGTTTCTTTTAATAGGCAGATGATATCGTCTATGTCACGTAATGTTTTCCCCTGCCTTTTCCTTATCTTCTTGCGCTTTGTTGTCGGAATAGAATCAAACAACAAATTCTTGGCGTTCAAAATTTCACTTTCCGAGAATGCACTGACACAAATGCGGGCAATACTTTGCTCGTCCATCACATCCAGTTTATTGCAGATAAATGCCAATGTCTCATTTATGACGACATTGCAGCTAGCACACTTTACAATATTAGTAGCCATTGTTTACATAACGACTTCTAAAACTTGAGCAAACGAGCAACACACAGCGCGACTAATCGACGGCGCGTGCGGCGCAAGACCAAAGCAAGCTTAAGCACTATAATAAATTGAATAAATAATTACAAGGAAAGAACCAATTTTTGAATTAGACTTGGGGTTACATTATTAAGTCGTTCAAATTCGGCTTGTTCTTTTTTACAACTGCATAAAGAAAAACGATGTATCAACTCACACACCCACAATTATTTAAAATTGAATGATTTCAAAACATTTTATTTTATTTTCTGGCCCCTCCTGAAATTTTTAAATTTTCCTGGCCCCTAATGAAAAAAGTTTGGCCACTTAAAGGATAGACCAACGGGGCAGTTGACAGATTATAATAATAATTGGTTTAAGTAGTAGGTATTAACATCATTAAATTGGTAGGCAGTACTATCAGTAGTTACCTAATCCAATTTTGATACTGGTTATGGGCAGACTTAACAAACATGCCATTTTGTTTACCAAATAATGCTAGTGTTTATTGCTAAGCCAGACATTTTTATAAATGCAAGACGAACTATATTTTTTAAACCTCTGCGATACAGGGGTTACTTTAAGCTTGCTTAACATTTCTGCACAATAGGAATAAAGGATAGTCCTTTGTGTAGAGTATGCGTTGAGGTTATGTTTTACAGATAATCTGGACAGACTAGGAGACCTCTAATCCGCTTTTGGAGGGAGGTGGGCTGGTTGGAATGACCAATGCCAGTCGCCATGGCCCAAATACAATAGGCCACTTGAAGGACTAAGTGCGGAAACCAATCCCGATAACAAAGAGATTAGACATAAATTTTGAGAGAGAGAGAGATTGCAATCGTCGATAAACATCAAATAATCGATAAACGTTACTTTACAGAGGCTCAGACCAAATAAAAAATCAAGAAATAGGGCTGCAAACAATACAGTGAAGCATGTGAAAAACTACACCTCGCTCTGTGCATACACGCTCACACGCGCACATTTGCAACAAACTACAACTAAACTACACCTCACTAAGTGCACAAATGTTTACGAAACCGGCCGGCTCCACTGTACTTTAGCACCCGCGCGTCCGAAACTTCACAATTTTATAGCGTGTTGATGACTTCGAGCAAAACACTTTCGCAAAATATTACACTGCGCAAACAACTAATTTTTGAGAAAAAAATTCTAAAGTTTCAGAAAATCAAACTTAGTTTCACAATAAAATTGATCACACGCGCGTCCGACACTTCACAATTTTATAGCGTGTTGATGTTTTCGAGCAAAACACTTTCGCAAAATATTATACTGCGCAAACAACTAGTTTTGGAGAAAAAAAAAAATCTAAAGTTTATGTCAACCTATCACACTAAATACTAAAGTAAAGCAGTAGTGAAGTATTAGCGGGCGTCGTACGGAGCCCTTCGTGTCCAATTTAATAACGCGTTCAGAAAACTGTTGGCGTTGCCATGGCGTTGTAGTGCGTCAGGGATGTTTGCGGCGGCGCGTGTAGATTGTTTTTACACAATAATGCGCAAGCGCGCAGCATCCATGGTAGCTCGAATCATGGCTAGCTCTAACAGGGTTCTGAAAATGATTGCAGACAGAGTGGACTGTCCGTATATAATCCACTGCTGTCAGTTACATGTGCCGTCGTTTCGTGTTGTTTACTAACACTTAGTTTTAAGGAACAATGTTACTAACCCTATATGAGTTTTTGCTCAAAATATATATATTTTTTTTTTAATTTGAATTTGAATACTTGAGATGCAAGAGCAAGCGAAGCGAGCTCGGGACTCGGGGCACCCCTACTTGGACAGGTTAGGTTCGAAGGGGATCCCCTTCGTGGTTATTTTTTTTGCGGGGCTCCGTCGACCACTCCTTACTACAAAAATTTTATATTTACCTTCGAAACGTTTCAAAATGACCTTAATTTTTTTTTCTCGGCAATTTTTTTTTTATTGCACACTTTGGGGTTTTCAAAAATACATTAAAAAGAGTCTATTCTACCAAAAAAAAAAAATAGCTACTATACAAAAGCGACGGGTGCTAAAGTACAGTGGTTCCAACCGGCCTCGCGTCACTGTTGACAGCGCTATGTCTTGGTTTTTTATTTAGTCTGAGTACAGGGGAAGATGGTGGCGAAATGACAGTCTAATACTACAAAGCGCGGTAGTACAAAACTTTGAAGCATTGCCTCTGTGGGGGCGGGACGTTCGTGCGAATTCGGAAAAACGAAGATTACCGAAGCGCGAACCTTTTCTTTGTAACCTGTATTTTATGTTATTTTTGCCAACAACACTCTAAAGCTTTGGTTTCTTAGGAAAGCGGTCATATTATAACGGCCGCCATAAAAATCTGTAATTTTAACCACTATTTGACATTAAGTCAAACCCCGCTGTCTAAAAATCTAAATCGCTAGATAGGTATGCCCTCGTTGTAGTTAGTCACAAGAAAAAGTGTTCATACTGTGAAGAGTAAGCTCACACATTATTAAATAGCGTTTCCATGACAATCAAATGTAGTCACTGCGTCATTGTGTGTTAGAGGTGTCAAAATTAATCAGAAATGCGACTATCTTTTGACGCGGTACAGCGAATCTAACGATTTAAATCTTTGCCACTGCCATCATTTTCATGACAGCCGTCACTGTGGCTGTTACTGGCGGCCACTGATCTTCTAGGAAATCGTAGCATAAGAAGAAGATGCGTTATCAATAGCATCTTAATGTAATGTGCAGGTGTCATAATCATAACATTGCTTGCTTTACAAGCAAGCAATGTTATGATTATGACACCTGCAGTCAGGGAAATTAATTGTAAAGCAAATTGAGACACTAAGTCTATTTGCCGTGTTATAGCCACTGCATACAACTAAATTAAGTTATAATAATGTTATGAGTTTTAATAATAAAATATTAATATATGGAAAGTTTAAGAGGGCTGTTGCATTTTGTCACCTTTCTGTTATCAAAATGAAAAGAAGCTTTTTTGAAAAATTTTATCAATTTGGCGACTTAATAAATAAATAAATTTAATAGAAATTATTAAAAACACATTTTTATTGTGTCATTTATTTAGCTCATCTCAAAAACATAATACTTATTGAGCTGAGTTTATTAAATAACAGAATAGAAATTTGTTTTAAATAATTACGTATTAAATTAATATTACCCGTTTAAAGTTTTGCTTTTGGCGTAAATATTTAAATGGGTCATGAAGTTCTGACCCATTTGAATATTTACGCCAAAAGCAAAACTTTTACAAAATCCATTTTGCAAAGGAACCAACATCCACACGGTTAATTGAAAAAATCGAAAACATTTAAATAATTAATAGCAAAAGTATCTGAGTTTCTATCTGAATTATTAATAAGCTCAGAAGGTATATAACGCACTGTTTTTATGAGAAAGATTGACTTTAATATTTCATGATTAATATTGATTTTTGTAGTCAGAAGATTATTTTGCAATTCAATGATCATACATGTTAGTAGAGATCTTGTATTACGGCTACAAATAGAGAACAAACTTGTTTATTTATTGCGAAACCTCTAAACCAAATACTCTTATTTAAAACTAGCTTTTGCCCGCGACTTTGTCCGCTTGTAATTTCTTGCTCAACTGAACCACCCCGTCGCATCGCATCGCCTGCCCGCGCTAATATTAAATAAGTACTTCGTTTTCGATTAGCGTTCTTTCTGACTTTTTTAGGTTTCCGTACCTCAAAAGGAAAAAACGGAACCCTTATAGGATCACTCGTGTGTCTGTCTGTCTGTCTGTCCGTCTGTCACAGCCAGTTTGCTCCGAATCTAATGGACCGATTAAGTTGAAATTTTGTACACATATGAATTTCTGTGACCCAAACACGGACGAGTAAAGTAAATAAATTGAATTTGAATATATAGGTCACTTTTGGGGGGCAAATAAGAAAATTTTTAAAAAAAGTTTTACAAACTACACCATGTGGCATGTCAAATGAAAGAACTTACTATGAGGGTCTCAAATATATAATAATAATAATAAATAATAATAATAATTCTTTATTCAACCGAAAGCCATCACAGTACAAGAATCAAGTAAGAGCATAATTATGATCTAAGGCTTAAAACTAGGTCACAAAAATTTAATTCCCTGACTCCTAAACTAGGTGTATGTGCCTGTGTCTTAGGAGTCAGTGATTCTCCGTAACAAACAAGGAAGCCATAGTATAATAAATCGGGACGTTACAACACTAAGCAAATGGCGTAAAATAGAACAGGATATAAACTGTGCAGAAAACACAAAATCGAAAACGTTTAACTGTGTGGTGAGGTGAATAAAATGAATGTATTGTGTGTGTATGTGCGTGTCTGTGGTGTGTGTGTGTGTGTGGTAAGTGTAAGATTTATGGTTAGATTTAGACTAGTAATTATATATATATATATATATATATATATATGTATGTAGTATATGTAAAGTACCTTATCATTGTAAATTATTATAAATTACCATGAAGAAGATCCTCAGTTTCATCATAACTTAGAGTTTGGAGATAGTCTCTAAGTAAGTTTTTGCATTTATATTTAGGGCACGAATAAATTTTAAACTTTTTATTTAGGAGGTTGTACATATTAATGCTATTAACGTAGAATTGTCGTTTGGCAAAGGCAGTTCTATGATGTTCGTGGGGAAAAACGTAATGCTTTAGCCTGCCAGTCGGTTCCCTTGGAGGGCGGCCAGAATGTTTGCGTAGGGTCGACAGGAGCACATAAAGTTGCCTGACTGTGAGTACCTTACAATCGGAATAGAGCTGCATAGTAGGAAACCTACGTGGAAGAGAGAGCATTACCTTAAGGACAGCTCTCTGGGCTCTCTCAAGGCGGATGAATACATTTTGGGTGGCACCACCCCAGACGGGCAAGCAATACGTTAGAACAGACCGGCATAGGGCAAAATATACTAATTTAAGCGTTTCGTTATCAGCAGAGTTTCGTAACTTCTTGAAAACATATATTAGCTTACGTATGCGGGACGTGACTTTGCCTATGTGGGGGTGCCAGTTGAGATGCTGATCGATAAGTACTCCTAGATACCTTACACAAGTGGATTTCGCGAGGAAGAGGCAGCTACACTTTGTTAAGGATCCGCAAGTATGGGCTTTTATGACAAAGGAGTTTGAGGGACACATATTCGACCGAATGGAAAATGGAACATATACCGATTTATCGACATTTAAGGTGAGCAAGTTGTCGGCCAAACATTTCATTACGGCGGAAAGCGCAGCCTCGGCGTTTTGGTATATATATTTTTTTATAATTTTAAAATATATTGTTGTAAAGTTATTTAAGAAAATAGTCGAAAAATTGACCATTCCCCCCTAATCTCTGAAACTACTGAGCCTAAAATTTTTAAAAAAATACAGAAAATAGATCTACCTGTAGATTACAGGAAAACCTATAAGAAGTCTGTGGTCTTAAAATAACATGGTAAATCTATCAATATTATGAGTACAAACTTACATTTACAGTTGGAATGTATGGGAGAACATGTTTTTCAACTATAATGTTAAGTTTGTTCTTAAGATAAATTCATCCCAACTACGGAACCCTTCATTGTGCGTGGTCCGACACGCACTTGGCCGGTTTTTTTTTCTTTTTGTTTAGCTCCTATGAGTCCTAGCGTAATGATAAATAGCCTATAGCGTTCTTCAAGAATGGCCTCTCAAATGCGAAAAGAATTTTTCAAATTCGACTGGTAGTTCCAGAGATTTTTGCGAACAAACAAACAAATAAACAAACTCTTCAGCTATGTTATTAGTATAGATAGATTAAAAAACCAATAAACTCGTTACATAAGAGCGCGCCTATAGAGATTCCTTGAAGAGGTAGCTATAGGTGTATAGAGCACGTATCAGAAATATGTAGTCATATGGGGTGTAGTACAGAGGAGCTCGTGGCTAAGTAATAACAGCCGCACGGGTTGAACCATCAGGTTAATCTACGCTTGCCGGTGTTAGTCCGTGGATGGGCGACCGTCTTTACATACCGAGACTCCTCCATGCCTCGGAAAGCACGTTAAGCCGTTGGTCCCGGCTGTCATTCGTGGATCTTTGATCATCACGGGTCGTCAGAAGCCCGAAATTCTGACAACCAGGCTTACCAAAGGGGTATCGTATTACCCAGTAACTGCGTTGTGGAGGTCTGATAGGCAGTTGCTCCATGTAAAATACTGGTATTCAGCTGCAACCGGTTAGATTGGAAGCCGACCCCAACATAGTTGGGAAAAGGCTAGGCAGATTGATGGGGTGTAGTACAGACCATCAAACTGAACAACTTTCTCCATGGGACCAACATCGTAATCGCGAAAAAATAATCACCCATCCCATATATTTGGGTCGAGTAAGTATTGAAGTTTTGTATGGGATTGCTCTCAAAACGGTGAAGGAAAACATCGTGAGGAAACCACCATGTCCTAGAGCCAAAAATTAGAAGACATGAGACATCTATCAACCCGCACTGGGCCCGCGTGGTAGATTACAGCCCCTGTCACAGAGAGGAGGCCTGTGTCCCAGCAATGGGAACAGTATGGGGTGTTATGTTTATGCTTATACATTTTGATACATACTGTATAGGATGGTTTATTATTTATTGTTATTAAAAAAAAAAACGGTGAAGGAAAACATCGTGAGGAAACCCGTGCCTGAGAGTCTCATATTAATTCTCGACGGCATGTGAAGCCAAGACGTAGGCCCATGGGCGGGGGCATAAATAAAACTCTGACACACACCCGCACCCTAATTGCGTAGCACATTTTCAATCGGAGTTGGTTTCATTTTAATAGTTCAACATTCATTGCGTTATTTACGTTGTCGAGCAGACAAATTTTCCGAACATATGAAGCAATGGATTAGCAATTTGAAAATTCAAAATTATTCGAACACCGATTGATAATGTGTTACGCAATTAGGGTGCAGGTGTCAGGTTCACTTTAAACAAGAACACGAATTATATTTAGATTCTGCTTCTAGAAATTCATGAAAGGAAATTTAAAAAAAAATTTGCGTGACCAGAAATTTTCATCACACCACAATAAAAAAGTCTTTTCAGTTTTGTAACTTTTGAAGTTTTAAAAGTGCCGATTGTCAACCTTATTTGAATGCATGCTTTTTATTTAGATTTTAACATTAATCATAAGCGTATTGACACACCTGCCAAAAATACGACGAAGACCAGACAGAAGAACAACGACGATGACATGAAGACTAATTCCCGTATTTAAAAATGTTCAAAATCTAGCGCCAATCAATGTTAAAATCTTATCAAAAATGTAGGTAAATAAATTAGAGGTATTTTTGTTAGGTTGAGAACAATTTTATTCTTAAAGATACAGAAATGGCCCGTCTGATGATTTTTTTTGGTAATTTCGGCACACACATGCTGATGAGATTCATACATTCAGCGACACTAGAGATGTCGCTGAATGTATGAGTCACATCAAGTTACTTTTATTTACACTAAAAGAAACTGCGTAACTTATTCCCATATTCCCCATTGAGATCATACGGTTTATTTATTTATTAGATACTTTATCCCGAATACATTCGGGAGGAACTACCGGGTGTCGTACACCTCAGTCGATTCGTAGACCTCGTAGCGGACGATCGCTACGCCCGCCTACGCGCTACGGGCTACGCGAAAACTTTCGAATCTTGGTGGAATTTTCAGATTTTTAATTATGAGTATTATTATGTGTGTGAGTTTATTTTATGATAACTAATTATTATCAACATACAAATATTTTTAATAAGGTTTAGTGATTTTTTTTTTAATTACTTGGTTAGTTTTGGTTTTGAGTGATTCTGTTTTACTTAATACCTAATCATTTAATAATGTTTAACATAAAAACTGATAACTTTGAGCAGTTTAATTGAATAAAATGTGAATTTAAAGTGTTTTTAAAATGACTCAAACAGTGTAATCTGCTTTTACTGTGGGAGGAATGGTAAGTAATTTATATTAATTGTTATTCGCCGCGAATGCATGAGTGAAAAAGAATTGTGTAATATTTTCGTATTTTACACAAACTTGTGTTATTTGTTTCGAATTTTAAGGACCATCGTTTTTAAGATAAGATAGAGATAAGATAAGATAAGTTTGTATTTGCCTTAAACCTTATTTAAAAATCATTTTAAATTCTTCAAACATGTTTTATGATACTGATACTTACTATTTGTGTACCCCGTTAAGATTATTACCTTGGGCTTTAATTTTAAAAATATTGTGAAGTTTATTTAGTCACCATGAAATTAAAACTCTAAAGTTTACCCCTTCGATCTCCTTATTAATATTTTTAAACTGCGAGGAATATGGAAACTGGGTCATCAAATGATTGAAATTAAATAATTAAAGATCTAATTCTATTAATATTTTACCAACTTTATTCCAATCAGTTTGTCACTTAACAGGAATGTCACTTTCGTATAAAAGTGTTTTAAAAACCCTTAGAAGATATAAGCTTATATACCTATTTTATAAAGGATTTTTCCTTATGCACACATGAGATGCAGTCGGCACTTAAGGCCCTAACGTATTTTTTATGTAAATAGTCATAATAACTTCAAAGTGACATATCATTAGACTTGAATTAACGGTAAGCGACTTACCTACCATAACATTGAGAAAATGTCAGTAACTAGTATCAGCTACTTGTTGAACTATGCCTGGTTACTCACTACCTGTTAACAAAACGAATTATCTTCTTTTAAAAATAGTATTTGATCAAGAAAATAATCTAAGGTATAAATAAGGTATAAATCCGACGTTACATAATCCAATGAACATATAATAAAAAAATGTTTTGACACCCCCTTCTCGATAATGTAAAATTATGTCATGTAAACATAACCTAAAGTAAGTAATTATAGCCCTAAGACAATAATATTGTACTAAATTTCTTTATAACCCGCTGGTCAATAATGTGATTTGAATTTGGAACTTAAACTAAACAATCATGTGGAAACTATACCATCATCATCGGCCTAGCCTTTTCCCAACTATGTTGGGGTCGGCTTCCAGTCTAACCGGATGCAGCTGAATACCAGTATTTTACATGGAGCGACTGCCTATCTGACCTCCACAACCCAGTTACTGGGTAATACGATACCCCTTGGTAAGACTGGTTGTCAGACTTTCGGGCTTCTGACGACCCGTAACGACTGTCAAAGATCATGTGGAAACTATACCAAACAAACTTATTTCGAAATCAAATTTATTTTACCTCGCAAAAGGTGTGAAAACATAATAGAGTATTCTCCTCGGGGTTGGAGATGTCTTCGTCCTGGGCGAGCTTGAATCCCTCGCTGCACTCAGGATTATATTATTTAGAATGCCTTGTTACGCTCGAGATTCAATATAGCGCCCGTAACTTGTCATTGTGTTACCTCCTGGGTGAATAATCTACTAATAAACGCTTCCAAGGAAGAAGAAGCAGAATTTATGAGACTGTTCGTAGGTTAAATGGGTAACGACCAATAAGTTATAGAAATCGATTTCTGATCAACAATTTAACCAATCTATTTTTACTACGTGATCGTGATGACGATGACGCCTAGGGAGGAGCTCGTGGCTAATTAGTGACAGCTGCACGGGTCGATCGATCAGGTGAAGCTACGCTTGCCAGGGTTGGTCCGTGGATGGGTGACCATCTCTAAATAGGTACCGAGACTCCTCCGTGCCTCGGAAAGCACGTTAAGCCGTTGGTCCCGGCTGTCATTCGTGGATCTTTGACAGTCGCTACGGGTCGTCAGAAGCCCGAAAGTCTGACAACCAGTCTTACCAAGGGGTATCGTATTACCCAGTCACTGGATTGTGGAGGTCAGATAGGCAGTCGCTCCATGTAAAATACTGGTATTCAGCTGCAGCCGGTTAGATTGGAAGCCGACACCAACATAGTTGGGAAAATGCTAGGCAGATTGATTGATCGTGATGACGCCTACTTAAATGTATCCTTTCAAATCTCAATTTGGCTCTAAATAATTCTCAGTAGAAATGCCAATGGGAATTCTTAATTAGAGCCGAGAAATGTCAGAGATTAACAATGCATCTTAATGATGAAGGCTGTGAAGCTTCAGCTGTGTGGAATTAACATACGTCACCCTTGAATGGATATAAAGGCATAAGCAGATAATGAAGTAGGTATTGTAAGGGAAATATTAAACGGTTCAAAAGTGTTTGTAAAGTAAAGGTATTAATTTAATTTCGGAAGTCGGTGGCAAAAAACGAAAATACATTTAACTAGACACCGACTTCCGAAATTAAAGTTATTTTTCACTTTGTAGTGTTGTTTTTGGAAGTCGGTTGTATTTTTTTGTAAAAAAGTTTTTATTTTTCACTTTTTACTTGTATACCTACCCCACACAAATTATAATACACTACCCTGCAAAACAAAGTAGAACATCATCCATATAAAAGTGTGGAAAAAATACGTATTATTGAAGCTAACTCAAAAACTACCAAAGCAAAGTTAATCAATTTTATATGGGACCAACTGTGATGTATACCCTCCGAGTAATCGAGGAACATACATAAAAAAAAAAAAAAAAAAAAGGTTCCGACGAATTGAGAACCTCCTCCTTTTTGAAGTCGGTTATTTCGTTTAAGGTTGATTCCGCTGTGGTAGCCCTCGAAATTTAAATTTTCTTGCGTTTTTGCAATTTTCAGGTGAGTGTGTGTCTTACAGAACCATCAATACAGCTCTCTAAGATAGATTTGCTTCGGATTCGTAAGATTTCGGAAATCAGAAGAATCCGGAGCAAATCTAAGTCATCATTCTCCTGCCCTTATCCCAATCTATTTGGGGTCGGCGCAACATGTCCTTTTTTTCCATACTTCTCTGTTATTCGTCATCTCGGTAGTCACCCCCTTTCTAGCCATGTCATCTTTCACACAATCCATCCATCGTTTCTTTGGTCTTCCCCTACTCTTATAGCCATCGACATTCATACTCAAAACTTTCCTCACGACATTTTCCTCACTCCTCCGCATCACATGCCCCATACCTGTATAAATCCATATTTTTACTGTCGCGAATCATATTTTCATCAAAATACAATCTTAAACTGACCCGCAAATTGCAAAAAAACGCATAAAAAAATTAATTTCGCGGGCTACCTTAGCGCAATCACCTTTTAACCCGTCGCGCGCTAATTAGCAGACACAATTGAAATTCTATTGTTATCTGTACACATGGTGTGCAATCGACATTTTAAGAGTTAAACCTTCAAAATCTTCAGATGTACATATACCTACCCAGTCAAGTGTAAAAACATAGAGATTCTTACTGAGAATTTTGAATTATAATAAAACCTATTATATTCTTGTAAATGTTATATACAATCTAATAATATCAATAGAGCATTTCTACGAAAATCGCTTTCGGAACGATTTTATTCAGTTCACACCTATCTGACTAACTCAATAACCTAATAGCCGAATCTTGTGATCGAATGAATATTCAGCCTAATCTTGTAATCTGATTCAGTTGAAATTGTGCATAACTGTGTAGTTTTGATGTCAAAACAATATCGTTGTGTTAAATAGCTGATCTGTTGACAAAAACCGATAAATTCCGTACGTTATACCATCTCAGTATTAATCGTTTAATTTAAAAAGCATTTATTTTAAGCGATTATATATTGACGGAATTATTTCGAAGCAAGAGGAGTATGTAAGGTACGTAGCAGGTGGCGTTCTGTAGTTTCTGCCGTCCCCCATGGGAAGAAGGCGTGAGTTTATATTATTTAAGTAGAATTATTTTGTGTGAAGATTCTCCTAATTTAATTTTTTCCGTGATAACATATTAAAACACACACTAAATCAAAATATTGTAATAATATTGTAATAAAAATAATAATAAAAATGTTTATTTGCACCTTCAAAATTAAACACAAAGAAAACAGGTTTACATAAAATAGGCCAAAAGGTAGTTAAAATGTTTACATGTTAGAGTTGCTACTTATACCTAAGCTAAGATAACTTAATATCTTGTGTTATAGGTATCAGAGCCCATCCTCATTTGCATTCACATAACATTAAATACATTAGAGCCATAAAGCTTAATATTACACTTGTAGTTTTATAATTTAAATTCCCATATTACAATTTGACAAGAAAAGGAGCATTCTAGGTACACAATAAACAAAAGTTATTTTTTTGAAAAATAATTTGAAAGCCTAAAAAAAAATTAAAATAAAAATACCATGCAAGTGAAAAAATTGCAAAAACGTGTTTGTAATAATGTCACATGTCTAGTGTTCACTATTAAATTCATTACCAACTAAATGACCTGACAGACGTTGTCCTGTCCAAATTTAAATAACTCATACAAACCGATAGAAAATTATTTTTCAGTTTTCCCGAATTTTGTAACTTTCCAAATGTTTATTTCCGTAAGAACCAGATTACTTATATATATATATATATATATATATAGCACAATTTACAAAAGCACAATATAATGATAACAAAATCCACGAATATGTATAAAACCAAGTTGCCAATCTGTATATAAATAAAAAGAGAAGTCCTGACTGACTGACTCATCAACGCCCAGCCTAAACCTTTGAATCTAGAAAGCTGAAATTTTGCACAGAGGTTCCCTTCATAATTTAAGCAAGGAATAAGGAAGGATTACCAGTAGTACGTTCCCGTCGGATATTTCCCGACATCCACGCGGGCGAAGCCGCGAAAAAGAAAGAAATACATTTAACATACAGCAGTACTGGCCATTTCAAATCAAAATAATTATAGTTTGGCTAAGAATTCTAATTTCAAATTAATTTTATTTTAAAAACATGGATTTTTTTTCCAAAAGTAGTCATTTGTTTATTGATCAGTGTTACATTTTCATCGCATTTCAATATTTTTCGTCATCATGGATACGTTAAAAATTCGAGTAATTATGGAATTTGAGTACCGTCGTTGCAGCAACGCGGCACAAGCGGCACGCAACATCAACGGCGTTTACGGAGCTAACACTACAAACCAACGCACCACTTGTTATTGGTTTGCTCGCTTCCGTTCTGGAAATTTCGACCTGAAAAATGAATCTCGCGGTCGTCCGAAGACTTTGGTCGACAATGACGAATTAAAGGCGATTGTGGAAGCTGATGATACACAATCTACGGCTGAATTAGCAGCAGCTTTCGACGTTAGCGTCAAAACAATATTGGTCCATTTGCGTCAAATTGGCAAGGTAAAAAAGCTTGACAAATGGGTGCCCCATGAACTCCAGCTCGCCATGATCGCCAGCGCGAAGTACGCGTCGAGACGTGCCTTGCACTGCTCAACAGACACACAAATGAAGGAATTTTGAACCGCATTGTTACCTGCGATGAAAAATGGATTCTGTTTGATAACCGCAAGCGCTCAGCAAGTTGGTTGGATCCTGGTTCAGCACCTAAACAATGCCCTAAACGAAAACTTACCCCTAGAAAAGTGATGGCCACTGTTTGGTGGTCTAGCGCCGGTGTGATTCATCACAGCTTCTTACCAAACGGGGTGAGCATTACTTCAGATGTGTACTGTGAAGAACTGAACACAATGATGGAGAAGCTGGCACATCTCCAACCAGCATTGGTCAATCGCTCGTCTCCGCTGCTCCTGCACGACAACGCGCGACCTCATACTGCACAGCAGACGGTCTCCAAGTTGCAAGAACTGGGGTTGGAAGCTCTCCGTCATCCGCCCTACTCACCAGACCTTGCGCCTACAGACTACTACTTTTTCCAGAATTTGGATAACTTCTTGGCGGGAAAAAAATTCAATACCCGAGAGGCAGTACAAAATGCCTTCGAAGAATTTGTTGCCTCCCGTCCAGCTGATTTCTTTAAGAATTGATGCCCATCAATAAACTGCCACTGCGTTGGCAAAGATGCATTGATTGCATGGGTGATTACTTCGATTAATACAAATAAAAAATGCATGAAAAAAATTCGTTTAAATTTTTTCATACAAAACGGCAATTTCATAGGTAAAGACCTATTACATAGATTACACGTATACACGTAGAGATACACGTATGTTTACATGTATAGTTCCTTGCTCTTGTTTCATGTTTATTATTGTATAAGTATAGGTATATATTATATATTAATGTATGTACATGTTGTATATGTATATGGTACACCACGGTCTACCTGCAGACTTGTCTCTCCTTGTCCCCATACTCCATCCAAAAGTTGTCTGTAAAAGATCGCTTTTAGCGATAAGACCGCCCATTGTGTCACCTTATGTAAAATTTCAACATTCATACCTGTATTTTAAATGGTGTGCATAATAAAGAGTATTCTATTCTATCGTTACAGTCCGCGAGGCGTAAGCTGAGCTTTGCATTTGTGTGAGTGCACATACATAGTGTAGGTGTGACGTCGGCCTAGAACGCGACGCGCCCTTTGCTTGCTTTAAAACCGGTTTATACTGCTTTTTGGGAATCGGCCTGTGGCGTGGTGCGTCCGTGGCGCGACGCAACTCCGCTTCTTTGGTGATGATTCACACAAATGCAAAGCTCAGTTTTGGCCTCGCGGACTGTACAACGTTACTATCATCGATTAACACTCGTCTTCGAGTACAGAGTATACATGTAGGTAATGGAGCGTGTCCAGTAACATGCTGCAAACAGTTTGTTAAATTTAGGTACATTAACATTTCACTACTCACATACCAAAACATTTTACGGATAATGGTAGCAATATGCCTATTCTTACTAATACCACAAATTAATACAGAGGGGACACTCCGCAAAATCGTTTAAATAAAAAGCGACTCTTGCTACGACACAATAAAGTGCAATTCAGGTCGCACAACGCTTCATTACCTATAGTTATATTCACCTATTTGCATCTCTTTCTATCGCGTAACTCTTATACCTTCTGACTCGTTAGGGTTGTCTTCTTTTACGACGCGGCGCATGAGTGAGTACCGAACTAACGTGCGAGCCGGCCAGCCGTCGCGCGGCAGCCCATACTAAATTGACCCAGTGAGATGAGCCCGCCGCGTACTTGTAGCTTCATACCTAAACTGCGGAGTGTCCCATCTGTATTAATCTGTGCTACGAGTAATACTGAGCGGCTAAATCTATCAGTCAGCCTAGTCTTTTGCCAACGATAATACGATACCCCTTGGTAAGAATGGTTGTCAGACTTTCGGGCTTCTAACGACCTGTAACGACTGTCAAAGATCCACAAATGACCGCCGGGACCATCGGCTTAACATGCTTTCCGAGGCACGGAGGAGTCTCGGTATGTAAAGATGGTCACCCATCCACGGACCAATCCTAGCAAGCGTAGCTTAACCTGATGCATCGACCCGTGCGGCTGTTATTACTTAGCCACGAACCCCTGTTGTGATTCAAAATATGTTGCGCAATTAGGGTGCTGGTTTAGGCTGAGCAACCTACTAACGTCTGTCTAGTGTTCTTGTATAAACCTCAAGGGAATGAAAGATTTAGAACGTGTACATATGAAATTACCCTTATGGAAGATGTTCTATTTACGGTCATCATCTGCCTAGCCTTTTACCAACTATGTTGGGGTCGCCTTCCAGTCTAACCGGATACAGCTGAATACCAGTAATTTACATGGAGTGACTGCCTATCTGACCTCCACTACCCAGTAACTGGGTAATACGATACCCCTTGATGGTAAGAGTGGTTGTCAGACTTTCGGGATTCTGACGACCCGTAACGACTGTGACAGATCCACGAATGACAGCCGGGATCAACGGCTTAACGTGCTTTCCGATGCACAGAGGAGTCTCGGTATGTAAAGATGGTCACCCATCCATGGACCAACCTCGGCAAGTGTAGCTTAACCTGATGGATCGACCCTTGCTGCTGTTATTACTTAGCCACGAGCTCCTCTAAAAATTAAACTAAACCACTGAACGGATTTCAATAAAATTTGGCATAGAGATAGATGGCATCCTGAGGAAAAACATAGGCTACTCTTTGTCTCAAAAATAATCCTAAAGGGGGTTATAAAGGGGGTGAAAGTTTATCGCCGATTGTGACGAGGCGCCATTAGGTAGTGTATACAGTATACAAGTAACGATCGAAGACTATCGCTATCTCATAAATAAGGTATATTCTACGATGACATCTATATAATACTCTAATATACATCATCATCATCTTCATCAGCCTACAGCAGTGCACTGCTGGACATAGGCCTCTCCAATTGCACGCCATTCAGCTTGATTCTCGGCAACTCTCCACCAGCTGCTACCAGCCGCCCTGCGAAGATCGTCGCTCCACCTAGCCTGAGGGCGTCCTACCGTACGTTTGTCGATTCGCGGTCTCCACTTAAGAACACGTCTACCCCAACGGTCAGCGGTTCTACGCATAATATGACCGGCCTATTGCCACTTCAGCTTGCTTATATCTACTCTGTCTACGACTGCTTCGTACTCGTATTCCTATAAGTACCTCTCAATAGACATTTCCGAGGTACAATCGCGTTGCTTCCGGGTAATACACTTGCACTCAACCCTATTGCGTTAGTAATAAAGTCGAAAAGTGTATTACCGGGAAGTAACGCGATTGTATATACAACGTGTCGTTTTCCATCCTCGTCGAATTTAAGGATGTGGTATAGAAAATCAAACCGAACAACTTTTTCCATGGCATCAACATCGTAATCGCGAAAAAATCATCAGCCATCCCATACATTTGCGTCGAGTAGGTATTGAAGTTTTATAAGGGACAGTTGAAATTTTTTTCGCTATTACGATGTTGGTTCCATGGAGAAAGTTGTTCGGTTTGATGTTCTATAATACACCCTGAAATCTGACCAGGATGCAAAACGACACGATGTATTTCAAGTAAATCTAAAGTGCGACACACGCTACATTAAGTACCTACTTTGATAACAGTTATCAACAAAGCATTGTGTCTATGTATTACTGATAATTATGATTATGTTTCTATGATAATAACTATGATATTGTGTTAAATGAATGTAAATTGCGAAATAACACTGCCAATGCCAACGCCAGATCAAATCAAATCATCTTTTAGTGCTAATTTTGCTTAGATTTACCTCAGATTACAGAAGAAAGGCAGACCGCGCGGAACACTGAGAGTGAAGCCAAAAAGCAAATACAAATTCAAAAACAAATTCAATCTCGAGTCAAATATACTTTTGTATAACTGTTCCCTGCATTTTTCTGATACAATAAATAATATATTGTCTAGAAAAAAATAATTTATTGTCTTATTGTCTTCATTTTTGGTCTCAAGTTAAATACTGAGTTTCGAGTTAATCGGACCGCACGTTAAAATTCCTCCATACAAACTTTGACACCCCCAATCCCTTCTGAGGGGGTAGTTTAGGAAAAATAAATATGACAAACTTTATTATTTACTTAGATAAATATTAATGCCAAGTTTCAAGTCCATTAACTCAAGGAATAAGATTTTTCATACAAACTTTGTATCCCCGTTTCACCCCCTTAGGGGTTGAATTTTGAAAAATCCTTTCTTAGTGCACCTCTAGACCTTGTAAGGAGCCTACGTGCCAAATTTGGAATCTCTAGACCCAGCGGTTTGGGCTATACGTTGATTATGTCAGTCAGTCAGTTTCTTTTTTTATATATTTAGATAGATAGATTATAGTTTATTTGCAATCATTTTTACTCAATAACTTTAATGTTTTTGGCTCAATAATAGCCGCACGAGTCGGCCGATCAGGATAAGCTACGCTTGGCGTGATCGAGACCCTCTCGTGACTCGCCGTTGATCCCGGCAGTCCTTCGTACATCTTTGACAGTCGTTACGAGTAATCAGAAGCCCAAAAGTCTGACAACCAGTCTTACCAAGGGGCATCGTGTTACCCAGTAACTGGGTTGTAGAGGTCAGATATGCAGTCGCTCCATATAAAATACTGGTAATCAGCTACATCCGGTAAGACTGAAAGTCGACTCCAACAGTTGGGAAAAGGCATATTGTTTTTTTTTTTTTTCAATAATAAATTGCAATAATTTTAACTGAATACATCTTTAATGTAAATATCTATAACTTGTATCCAAGTTCCCCGGCGAACTACTAAAGCCTATATTAATTATTCAGTTTAATGGGAGAGGCGATAAACCAATTATTGTATCGAAGCCATAAAATTGCTTTACGTGTAGTAAATTGAGTCTAGCTTATAGCGCAGTGTTTGGGCTTAAGACGATTATCTAGACCGATGACCCGGTGTAATGGTGATTTAAATGGTTCTTGCGTCGTAGATTGGTGATAAGGTATAACTTCTTGTAGGTATCGAGCTTTCTACGAAACCCTAACGCTATTAATTTTAATAATTTACGTTAAGGCGAAAGCTACTCAAATTTTCATACGTTTTTAGCAAATTTTCAGGTCAATATCAGGTTATATGTTGATTAAAATATGATTCGCGACCGAAACAAATATGGATTTATAGAATCATAATCATGAATACAACTCTCTAAGTTGAAATCGCTCTATTGAATAACTACATCATAAAAACATAATCATAATCACTTATGATTAAGGAGGAGCTCGTGGCTAAGTAATAACAGCTGGACGGGTTGATCCGTCGGGTTAAGCTACGCTTGCCAGTGTTGATCCGTGGATGGGTGGCCATCTTTACTTACCGAGACTCCTCTGAGCCTCGGAAAGCACGCCGTTAAACGCCGTTGGTCCCGGCTGTCATTCGTATAGTTGGGAAAAGGCTAGGCAGATAACACATAAACCTTCCGCAATGAATTCTCTAACTGATGATGAAAACCCTATTAAAATCTGTTGTGCAGTTTAGAAAAACAACGCGGCCGCACAGGCAGACAACAAAAGTGACTTTAATTTCTAATAAGTATAGATATATGTAAATACCTATAGATTAGAAGTAAATCAAGACGATTGAAACACATAATAAACCTTGATGAAGAAATAAAGATATCCAGGAGTTTCCAAAAAGTCCAATCAATCATAATAAGCTCTCGATCAATCAAAGCTGCCTGTTTCAAAAAACTGCTACTAAAATATAACCTTCTCTTAAGATGAACATACGCTGTATACATCTTAAGGCCAATTCTCGTACCTAAAACGTTCAAATTCAAGTCGCAATCTCATGCTAGTGACAATCAAATGTCAAAAATGTAGATAAACGCTGTACAATTTTTGACAGAGGAGCTCTTGGCTAAGTAATAACAGCAGCAAGGGTCGCTTGCCGCGGTTGGTCCGTGGATGGGTGACCATCTTTACATACCGAGACCCCTCCGTGTTTCGGAAAGCCCGTTAAGCTGTTGGTCCCGGCTGTCATTCGTGGATCTTTGACAGTCGTTACGGATCGGCAGAACCCCGAAAGTCTGAGAACCAGTCTTACCAAGGGTAACGTATTACCCAGTGACTGGGTTGTGGCGGTCAGATAGGCAGTCGCTTCATGTAAAATACTGGTATTCAGCTGCATTCGGTTAGACTGGAAGCCGACACCAAAATGGGAAAAGGCTAGGTAGATGATGATACTGAGATGAAATTGATGACTCTTATTTACGAGATAAATAAGTATAATATTTTCACCCAGTTTCTAAATTCAGAATTTGAACTTGTCAAAATCTGCTTTAGCATAACTTAGGGTAATGAATATTGATGTAGCCTGGGAAATATAAAATTTCTTACGTTTTTTGCAAAGAGGAGTTGAATTTCGCATGCTTTCACCTTAAGTAATTTAAAAAATATATAAGTAATATAAGTAATATAAGTCTTAAAAATATTTTTAATATTACTTTTTTTATTTTATATAATTTTCGAAGGTTGTTTTGTTTCATGTGTACATGACAACCCATAACTTTTACTTTTTAATGTACAATGTATATGCTGTTGAAGTCTTTTTTTTTACATAATTAAGTAGGTACTGAAGTATAGTTAGAAAAGTTCTCTAATTCAAATGATCAATTCAGAAAGCGGGTGTTAGTCTTATGAACTTCAATTCAATTCAATTTATTTATTTCATAATCAACAGGTTTTACATATACATTTTAGAGGCCTTCTTTTAAGTACGGAGAAATACCTGTAACAGCAGACCTCCCTCTTCCATTACTACTTGTACACAAACAAAGCCTATTAATCAATAACAAAACGAAGTACATGAAAACTAAAACTAATTATTTAAGTAGGTACTTGAAATCATAAACTCAGACAATTTACAAAAGATACTGAGAGGAAAAAAAAATAATACTAATATGTATGACACTGAGTTTGTCGTTCCAAATATTTTGATAATTATCTCAGACTCCGATTTCCAGTAAAGTTATGTGTAGAGTGTGAGTAACACACTCTCACACTGGTGTGTATATGAGTGTGAAGGTCTTTGGGGGTGGGTGTGTGTGTGTGTGAGGGAGAGGGTGTGTGAGTGAGCAAGAGAGCAAGGGAAACCAAAAGCATATTATTAGTGTGAATGTAGAGGTATACACTTGTATATTAATTAATTAATTAATATACAAGTTCACTGCTCTTTTTCTAGTCACTGCAATTTCTGTTACATATTCACAGTCATAAAGCACTGCGACTAAGAAAGTTGGCAATTCCTGGAAAACAAAGGCAGAAAAAAAATCAATCCTAAAAGAAAATTTGAGGAGTAGCAGGAGATGTAAAAAATAGACATCAGCGTCCTCCTGCCTGCGTAAAAAAGCCGTTTGCAAATGTGAAGATATAGGTAGTAGGTAATTTTGTCCACCATGTTTGTCATGTGGAAATCCGTCGTCTGGCCTGAGCGGGACTGTGTAAAGAAAGTAAGAAAGAAAAATATTTTATTTGGGACACGCACAGGAAATACAGTTAAAAAGGAGCATATAAAAGTAACAAAATAAACATTAAAAAACAAAAAAAGAAATTAAATTAAATAAAAATGAGACCTGTGCGAGGCCAAAAAAGGTCCCATCTCAGCATAAAGCTGCGATATTTAAAAAAATAAATAAATACCGCAACGCTGGTATTCTGATAGGGCCTGTGTGATGCCACGGACATACCCACGGATATCAATTAAAAATCGCAAGGGGAATAAAATCAAATAAAATAAAATACAAACACTAGAATACTTGACACTTGTACTTGTGTAGTTGATATTATGGCCCACTTCCGCTCACAGAGAGGAGGCCCGTGTCCCAGCAGTAGGAACAGGCTGATTATGGAGAAGCCTTCATTAATTTCATCAACAGTGCACGTTTACAGACTGAATAGTGGCATATTTAAAACTTTAGGAAGTCTACCGCGCTGGTCTAGTGACTGCCTCGTAGGTATAGTGGTTGCTAGCGTTACGGCTGAGCATGAAGTCCTGTTTTCAATTTCCAGGTCAGGAAAAGTGTTATTAGGTTTTTCCATCAGGAATTTTCCGCAGCCCGGAGTCTGGATATGTGCCCGGTTGATGGCAAAAAGCTCGCACCTTATCAAACGCAAACTCAAAAGTATTTATATATAATTAAAAAAAATAAAATAATAAAAAGAGAAGTCCTGACTGACTGACTGACTGATTGACTGACTGATCAACACCCAGCCCAAACCCTTGAACTAGAAAGCTGAAATTTTGCACAGAGGTTCTCTTTCACAAGGAATAAGGAAGGATTTCCCGGTAGGACGTTCCCATGGCATATTTTTCGACATCCACGCGGGCAAAGCCGCGCGCGAAGTGCTAGTTTCAAATAAACCAATTAAAATTACTTTTAAATTGTCAAGGGGTTGGTCATTCAGAAAGATGAAGCTAGTTGGCCAGTCCAAAGCGTAGTAGGTCCCTATGCAGAAGGACGAGCAAGAAACGCCATTTATTTAAAACTTGGCGAAATGTTGGGAGTATTATAGATACACCACTGCCTAACCTCGAGGATTGCAGGCGTGATGTTATGTTATATTAAAACTTTAGGCTATGATGCAATAGTTCATTATTTACCAAATAGATGTCCAAACCAGTACTCTAACAAACACTAGGCCAGTTAATTACATTTTCTCTTCATGTTAGATTCAAGCTCCTAATAAACTAGAACTTTAAGGCTCCTACAAACAGGCGCGACACGCGATATAATTGCGCGTGACAGAAAGTCACCGCTCGTCGCGCGACACGTGGTGCCTTTGTGTCACGCGCGATTATATCACGTGTCGCGCCTGTTTGTAGGAGGTACGAGTAGGAGCCTTTATTTGAAATGACACGCTTTAAACATTCTATCTGTCACTCGCAGACCGCAACTGTAAAATACAATTTATTACTCATTAATATACAAATATGCACATAAATTACAATACATTTCATTCACAATCTATAAAGCTTGAAATGCTGTGAATTAAAACTGTTATTTTTTTATTTTGTATTTTGTTCAAGTGACCGAGATTATTAAAGTGAAAAGTGCTTTAGTTTTTTTTTTTATGAGAACTTTGCGTGTCAATATGATACGTGTACTTATTTGTACTTTGCAGACTTTGGAATCACTTTATTTAAAATATAGCATTAGCACGTGGCTTCGCCCGTTTGGATGTCGAAAAATATGGCATGGGAACGTACAACTGGGATTAAAAGTACCGTTTTAATCCAGGTTATAAAATTATATACGGTCAGCAATTTAACAGAAGTCGGTTAACACTGCTACTTTTTGAAATCATGTAAATTAACACAAATGATACGATAACCTGCTTTTTAGCATTTCATTTACTAGATAAGAGATAATTTTCTTTAAAATTTACATCTGTTCCGATTTTAATGAAGTATTTTTCTCAATAATTAAGTCGCACTCAGCAGCATGCGTGTCGGATGCAGTGTTGATGGGGTTAGAATTAACAACATCAGCTATGCAGATGACATCGTGCTGCCGGGCCCGTCGGCGGTAGCAATCAGAGAGATGCTGAAAACCTGTGAGACCTACGCTGCCGCACATGGATTAAAATATAATGTTAAGAAATTTGAGTACATGGTCTTTGAGGTCAGCGGCAAACGACGTGGACCCGAGTTGCTTATGAACGGGTCACCAATTAATAGGGTGTCAACTTTTAAAAACCTTGGGCATTGTATTGCCGCTGACCTCAGGGACGATGTAGATATTGAGAGGGAGCGCAGGGCTCTAGCGGCTCGGAGCAATATGTTGTCGCGCGGTGTACAGAGCAAGTAAAAGTAACACTTTTCAAGGCTTATTGCCAATGTTTGTACACGGGCAGTCTATGGGTCAATTGTACTAAGAGATCGCTGGATGTCCTGCGCATCCAATATAACAATACTTTTAGGATGTCGTTGAGGCTGCCTCGTTACTGTAGCGCGTCGGAAATGTTTGCGCAAGCCCGCACCGACGGCTTCTATGCAACGCAAAAGAACGCAAAAGAACTGCGTCGCTACTGAGGAGAGTGAGGGGCAGTCGGAACAGCATCCTGAAAACTGTAACCGAGAGCCTTGGCTCTCCGATTATACAGCAGTTTGTGCGGAGGTTGATTTTTACTAACACTAGGCAATAAGTTATTTCCTTGTATGTTACTAACACTATATGGATATTGTAGGTATATCCGAAATAAATATATTCTATTCTATTCTGTTCTATTGTGAAATTTAAATTTTTTGAGACCACAAAACAAATAAGGTTTTCATTTTTGCCGATGAAAAAATGTGTTCGTTAAAGTTCAATTTCCCTGCAATATTTAAACGTCTCTAAATTATGGTGAAGGAGAACATCGTGAGGAAACCGGCATGACCTAGAACCAAAAATTCGAAGACATGCGACTTATACCAACCCGCACTGGGCCCGCGTGGTAGATACCGCTTACTCCCTCTCACCGAGAAGAGGTTTGTTTCCCAGCAGTGGGAATATTATATTCTGAAATGTGCAAATAACTTTTAACCCTTTAGTTACATCTGCATTGGAACTATTTTCCATCTTTAACATCATTCTCCTGCCCTTATCCCAATTTATTTGGGGTCGGCATAACATGTCTTTTTCTTCCATACTCCTGTATTCGTCGCGATATCAGTAGTCACCCCCTTTCTAGTCATAATTATTATATCTGTGACACAGTTCACTATCGTTTCTTTGGTCTTTCCCTACTCCTAAAATTATAACCATTCATGTGCAGACAAAATCGCCGTATCGTTAACATCTCATGGATCATTGACGTCCATTTACAAGAGGTAATGAAAGCGGGGACAGGCTGTGTCGGAACTCAGTTAGCGCCATCTATTGGCTTATTAAGTTAACTATATTGCTGCCCAATCGGAACGGAAATTGGTTTTAATAGGTTGGTAAGGGCCTATTTCACGATGTTCGAATAGCCACTACTTAACGAATAAATTCAAAAATGGAACAGAATTTGTATAGGAATTAATCTAATCTAATCTTTTAATCGTAGGTGGTGAATGAGGCTCTAAGTGCACCTATGTAGAGAAGTCGTGTCGTGACTGGTTGACCGCTACAACGTGTAAAAGTGATTCCGATATCCTATTTATAAAACAAATAATTTCATATTATTTAATTTCTACGGCCTATATGAAAAATTTTAGTAGGTAAGCTACGGTTTCCTAGAAGAACGGTGGCCGCCACTATTGACCGCAGTGACGGCTGTCATGAAAATTATGGCAGTGTCAAAGATTTAAATTGTTAGATTTGCCCTACCACGTCAAAAGAAAGTCGCATTTCTGATTCGTTTTGATACCTTTGAATGAACGCAGTGACTTCACTTGATTATCATGGAAACGCTGTTTAATGTGTTAGCTCACTCTTTTAGTACTTTTTCTTGTGACTATAAGTACGGTGAGGGCAAATCTAGCGATTTAAATCTAAGGGGCGAGTTTTGACGTTATGTCAAATAGTGGCGAAAATGACAGATATTCATGACGGCCGTTATAATATGACGGAACGGATTTCCTACGAATTCAAAGCTTTAGTAGGTTACTATAATTCATGCAAAAAGCTTATAAAAATGTGGCGCAGAAAGATGTTTAACATACGACAACGAACAATCACCTTACTAAAACTTTGATCACTTTTTGACTTTGACACATAAAACTCATTACTTGTCAATTGGAGGCATACGTCACACTTTTGACGTCACCATTAGCATCGCATAGAGGTTCTAGCATGGTTAAGATTTCGTAAGTCAATCGTGCATGGCTTACAATAAAAATAAATAAATAAATAAAAAGCCTTATAATCTACCATAAATAAATATAACAATTTAAGCATTATTAATTATTTTATCATAACACATATCGTTACCTATTACACATTTCATTAAATATCATTCGAATTATTATTGTTTATTATTAGAGTTAAATTCATAATTTGATTATTATTAATGTTAGCATGCACGTGAAATTATTTATTTATAGAAGTTGCCTCTCTTGCGTAGGCCTTTCCCAACTTTCTCCATTTTTCCCTATCTCAGGCTTGTCTCCTTCAGTTTGATCCACATCTTTCCTTAAATATATCTTCCCAACGCTTCCGCGGCCTTCCTCGTTTTCTTTTTCCGTCTCTAGGTAGGTACCCACTCTATGATTTTCTTTGTCCATCTTTAGTTTTCCATTCTACAAATCTAACTTACCTACCTAATAATACGAGTAAATTATTCATAGACGGATATCCTGTCTAAAGAGCTTGACTAAACAGGTAGCAAACAAAAATAAAACTGGAATTTACAAAGCATTTGACCTCGAAATAGATGTAGAAGGCACACGAGTATACCTAATTTACTCTAGTTTTCGATATTTCACTCAAACTCAAACTCAAAGCATTTATTTCAATTAAACCAACTACAGGCACTTTTGAATTGTCAAGGGTCGGTCAGTCAGAAAGATGAAGCTAGGCGCCCATTCCAAAGCGTAGTAGGTACCTATGGAGAAGAACGGGCAATAAACTCCATGGACACTCTTTTAAATCAAGGTATGGTTACAAAATAATGGTTACATCATTCATGTTGAAATTTTACATGTGAGAACGATACACAACGTTAAAAGCGTCATAAAAAAAATTCAAATATTTAAATTAAATTAAAATAAGCCATGGCCGCTAAGGTATGACCCCAGCCTTCACTGACAGCGCTTGTTCACGAACCTGACGCATAGATTAGCTAAATGATCCAACACGCGCCACCATCAGCGACGTCATTAGAGTGAGCATGACATACTCTCAGCCGCCAGGGCACATTCAAGTCAAATAAAGACGTACCCAGTAAATGGTAGCTTTAGAGTAGTAGCACTAACACTTGCTCTAAAGCTCACGGATACTTCCTGAACTAAATACCTGCAAAAGTTGATCAAGTATCAGCCAACAATTTGCCTTCCTATATGCGTCTCACGTACAAAGTGTAAATTCAAACCTTAACAAGCTTGAACAAGGTAATTTTAAACCTAAATGTGAACCTAAAACAACACAGGAACCTTGGCAGTAATGTTGCTCAGATTTTATGTTGGACTAGCTTTTGCCCGCGGCTTCACCCGCGTGGATATCGGAAAAAATATCCCACGATAAAGTGATACCGAGAAATCTTTCCTTATTCCTTGTCTACATTATAAAGGGAACCACTGTGCAAAATTTCAGCTTTCTGGGTTCAAGGGTTTGGTATGGGCGTTGATGAGTCAGTCAATCAGTCAGGATTTCTCTTTTTATTTATATAGTTAAAGAAATCTATACATAAATACATACAAATTATTAAAATTGAAGTGTCTGTTTGTAATATGAAAGTATTTTAGGGTACTATAACAAAAAAACAGTTTTAAATTTTTTTGTTTGTCTGTCCGTCTGCTTATTCCGGCTAATCTCCAAAACGGTTGGACCAGTTTTGACGGGACTTTCACAGGCAGGTTTTTTTCTTCTTAACATGTCGATGACATTCTAAAAAAAGAAAGACAGAAACTAAAATATTTTATTTGGGACACGCACAGGAAATACAGTAAAGAAAGAGTATATAAAACTAACAAAATAAATATTAAAAACCAAAAAAACAAAATTCAAACTAAAAAAAAAACTTGTGCGAGGCCAAAATGGCCCAAAAATGATCTCGGCACAGAATTCGGCTACGTGTTTGGAGCCACAGAACAGATAAAGAGACCTCTTTATCTTTTCTGTGTTTGGAGCCATCACTAGTGGCCATCAGTTCCTGTAACGTGCTGCTGACAGGACACGCAGGACATGATATTAAGCGTCCCATTGTTTGTGGTGGTTGTGTTTGTGTTTGTGGTCTATGAATCTCCACCTGAACAGGTTTTCTTGCCTCGGCTAACCTGGGTCCAGAGTCTGTTTAAAGACTTCCAGGTTAGCCATGGCGATCATGTCCAGGTGGGAGATCTTCAGCAGGTGGAACGAATAGTTTGAGTAAGAAAGCACTGTCTCACCACTGCTTCAGGCTGCCTTTTGATCGTTCGCCAGCGAGTGGGATGACACTCCTTAAAAAATTGTTTCGGCTTTTAAGCCCTTGTGATACTTGGATATGATCGTGCAAAAGGTGACGTATGTCGGAGACTATTTTGGCAGATAGTTGATGTTATAAGGAGTAACTTAGAAAGAAAGAAAGAAGTAAGAAAGAAAGAAAATTCGTTTATTTGCGGTAAACATGACGCAAAGGACAAAAAAATAAAATAAACAATGTAAAAAGCAAGTTTTGGGGAAAATATGCGTCACATCTACGCAAAACGGCTACCGCTCAGCATAATGCCGCGACCCCATGCGAAACTTAGACTTACTTTTGTTTAAGAAAAATAATTAGGGTTCCTCACAAAAAAAAAATTAAACCCATAAGATTGTGAATAAAAGCCGATTCAATTATCGTAATTGTTTTTCGACTTCCACGCGAACGAAGTCGCGAGCACAGCTAGTACGTACGTAATATTGAGTCAACCATCCACTGTTACGCAGCACGCGTAGCATGACCACCGTAGAAACGGGTTTTTTCTACGGAAGAATAGACA
Organism: Cosmia pyralina; assembly: GCA_946251885.1. Classification (NCBI taxonomy): domain Eukaryota; kingdom Metazoa; phylum Arthropoda; class Insecta; order Lepidoptera; family Noctuidae; genus Cosmia; species Cosmia pyralina. The sequence goes on along the minus strand of OX276346.1, from coordinate 3,580,887 downwards.
AAATTACAGATTGTAGAAAGATTTCTAACGTCTAAGCATGGCGATGTATCGTTTCGTCTATTCTTCCGTCGAAAAAACTTTGTTTGATGGTGGTCAAGCTACACGATACACGTGCTGGATGTGCACGAGGAGGCTTGACGTGTCATCTGCGCGATTCATTTGTTTGCGAGCCACGTTCTCGCGCAGTGTGGTCTCGTGGATTGCAATGAACGACCTCGCCTACATTTTCATACAAATCGAAGTTATGTAGGTACTACTATTTCTGTAATTCGCATGGCGTACATAACAAAGATTATTCTATTCAATTCTATTCATGCGTAGCTTACGGCTGTGGGACTCTTTGGAGTGGCGCGGCGCCTTTATGATGATCCAAACAGAGTAGATTTCTGAAGGTAGCGTTCACTCGTAGCATTAACATACACACACCAAGACATAAGGCCTTAAGGCCTTTTGCTTTTCGCCTTGGCATTAAAAATCAAAATATTAACTAATTTAATTCAGAAGACAATAATAAGTATTGCCCTATTCACTAATATTTTATTTTTAATTAAGACTGAACCTGCTCAAAAGTATAGGTTTTAACGAAATAATCGTACCTCTATGGAGTGTATCCGAACCGGGTAAGTGCAAATTGGAGGTAACCGAAAAAATATTGGAAAATGAATACAGTTACTTTCTTTTCCCTGTAAACACCAGCTTCCTAAATAATAAGGTTAAAATAATACAGCCCTGTGACGAACAGACAGATAAACGTTGGCATAATAAAGAGATTCATTGATACGGAACCTTAAACAGATGAACACAGCTACATCTTTTAGATACACCCTATCCTCACAAAACCAAAACTAAAATCTAACATTGTGCAAATAACGTCCATGAGCTAGCTTTCCAACTAAAGACAAATAAAGCAAGTAGGCATCTAAGTACAACGAAGCTAGTCAAACAATTGTTCACGAGCCGACGCCGACGGACCTACTCTTAGTTAAAAAACATTAATAAATATAAACACTTTTTTTACCTTATCTCTTGGGAACGAGCTACGACGCGCGTCTTGCGACAGCAAATGCGAAAAAAACATATGAAAGAAATTGTTTAGAGCATACCACGAGTCACCGCGACGTGTGAAGTCGCGTCGCAAGCCATACCACTCGACGCCGTGAACATGCCCTTAAAATCAGCTGTTTCTCCCAGTGTGCTAGTAACAAATGCTGAAATGCCCAATCTTGATAGGTTGCGTCGTTTTATTACTGAGTTCCCATGGCTGCCTTCCAGCTCCATCATCAGATCAGCTCCATGTCATAATAATATTGCATTGTCATCCTGTTTACATGTGCATGTAAAATTTCAGCTCAATCGGATACCAGGAAGTGGGTCAAATTTAACTTGCAAGATTCGATCACAGACAGACACCGGGACAGGTGAAACTAAATACAAGCTTGCAAAATTAAAAATTATATAATTTATTTATTTATGTTTTATTACGTTATCGTCGTCGTTATCGTTTTCGTTAACTTAGTGTGGGACGCATCCCAGCTAGATGGATCGACGACCTTAAGAAGGTGGCTGGGACAGACTGGATGCGGAAGGCGGAAGACAGGGTGTTGTGGTGCAGCCTGGGAGAGGCTTTTGTCCAACAGTGGACTGCGATAGGCTGAGTTGATTGATTGATTGGTGTTATCTTAAGTAAGATATAAAGGTATTTTCCCTCCCGGTCACGTTTCAATTATTTTTATAATTTATCTGTGATTGTTTAGTTACGGATAATATAATCTGATAAAATAATTATTAAAACATGTTATGTATTCAGGGGCAAAAGTGGATGGAATTTTAGAGTTTTCCTTTTCAATACATCCTATAAAAAAAGAAAGAAAAAGTGTTTATTCTGCATAAACAAAACGCACATCACAAAAAACAAGACAGAAGGTACACTCATGCAAATCTTCAAATTGCTTTAATGACTGAATGAATATAACCATATTATTTTCGGGTTGAAGTCTGCCGGTTATCGTGAGCAATTTATGGGTTGTTTGAATTATCAGACAGAACAGTTTCGCCACACAAAGGTATCCTTTAAACATAATAAAATCAAATTTATTTATTTTTTTGCTAACATGGGTAGATATATGGTATAGATGGTAATAGCCACGGATTTAAATATTTATGACTACTATCCTATTATATTAAATGAGCAATATTTGTATATAGGGTGATTGGTAATTAGTGACCAATACTTAAACATGATTGTGCTCATGATAACAAACAACTTTTACTATGGGACCAAACCTGAAATGGCGAAAAAAAAATCTGCTGTTCCCTACATTTATGATGGCATTACTCGTCAAAATGTAGGGAGCAGCTTTTTTTTTGCGATTTCAGGTTTGGTCCCATAGTAAACTTTGGTACCTGAAAATTGGCCGTCGCCTCAAGCTAGCAGGAGTGCGTACGTGCAAAGTACATACTAACACTACTCTATCCCATACATTTTGTTAATAAGAAAATAAATAAGGTCTGGCAGGCCTGGGATTTTGGACTATGACCGAGTGACTGACAGCGCTCAGCCTAAACCAGTGAAAAAAATGACAACATTATTAAAATTTAAAAAGACATATTAATCTTGAATAAACATATAAATAAGGGAAACTTTGTGTACTCACATTATCTAAAAGCTGTAGGTAATGGAAAATTAAGAAACATTTTTTCTACTGGAAATCATATTTTCTTTTTGTATCGACTTGAGGCTTAGTAAAATACTCTTAAAACCAATCAATAATTAAAGATGTTCGTCAGTATTAATCAAAACGTCGTCGTCAGCAGGACAAACTCTCCATTTCAAATTAAAATCGTGGGTAAAAACTATTGTACCTACTCTTAATACGATTAATGTCACTTTCAACTTACATCACTTACGTCACTCCTAAACTTATCTTCCATCAACCACAACAGCATAGTTTTATACTAAACATTATCAGTATGATACCACCTATCACCACCACCTACCACCTATCATGTTGATAATATTTAGTACAAAACCAATCATACTATGTGATCGACGCGGAAAAATCTCGAATTAATAATGGCAGTAGCCACTGATATATTAATACAAATACCTAAAGGAAGAAAGCATATAACTGGAGAGCCCTTAACTGGAATAATAAAGTATCATCTGGAAGACGAAACTGTGTACAAAGAAGTAAATCTTTCACTTGTTCAGAAAAAATCCGGAACGTGGTATGAATATGTGCACAACCATCAGGTCAACCAGGGCCACCAAGGTCACGAACGAACAAAGGTGGGTAACCGTCACAAGCTTGAAGACCACAAGACATATGTTTTAATGAACGTTAAAATGCTGAACAAGAACCCATTTGACAATGTATCATCAAGTACCGGATCACTCGAACAAGAGACAGACGTCGAAGATATTATAAAGAGATATCACATAGAAATCAAATTAAAAAAGCCTACTGGAATATTTTGTTCGGACAAAAAGTTTAAAGCAATCATAAAGATATATCCCACAGTCGTTTCGCCGTTTCCAAATGACCCATTCATGTCAGCTTTGGACAAAACTCTGACGCAACTCTTTTCTTCGAAGAAACATGAAATTAATGTGAAAGCAGAACTAGAAAAAGGATGCTTTACACCATCGAGAGAGATTAAAGTATCATTTGTTGTGGCTAACAATACTGATGTTATTATTTCTCTTAAGACTGTGAGTAAAATAAAAACTTAATAACGATTGATGCAGAAAATATTGGGGAAAGAACCGAAGATAAGGAAAAAGATTTAACTTGGGATAGGAAGTAGAAATGATAGTGAGCTGATCTTATCTGCTGAAAGACTGATAGCGATTGAAGTAGACAAACCTTGAGAGAGGGCTTCCCCTGGCTTACCTACCGATGACCAAAAGGAAGCGGCAGGAGCACTCTGGATGCGGAACGGGAAGTGCAAGGTATCATTACCATACATGTAAGTGCATTTGGTGAAATATCTGTGCTTGTTGTAAATATATTCAACAACAATAGCGATGAATTAGTAGTAAGCGAGTGTACTCGTAGGTGTGGAAAAGCCACCATGACCGATTTTCAGAACTCAAATATTATCATGCAGTGTTATGTTAAGCAGTGTTTACTGTGCATTATTTTAGATGGCAACATTAATACACATGTTTATATAAAAAGAAATTAAATGTCTTTGAAATTACGTCTATAATTTACATACCTACTAAATATTTTTTTTACATGGATACAATTCTGTATATATATTCTTTTCTACTAAACACCAAAGCACTTAATATTAATATGCTATTAATACCTTTTAATATTTAGCTACAGTGTACGTACACTTGACTGTACACCCAAATTACACCAGTTAAATAAAAAAAAAAAATGATAAAAAAAAAATATTATTTCGGAACAATAACAAAAGACAGTACAACAAGAAAAACGATAATAGCTGCAAAAGTATAAACTGTAGCGCAGCTAACAATGCCCTTCTCCAGATACAGAATGAAATAAATGTTCCATGCAAACAGAGAATTTAGATTATTTAGATTTAGTTAATAAAATAAAAAACAAACAAGACAAAATAAAAAACAAAAAAAAAATACAGGACAAAAAAAATCTTTGGGATTGGTTTTTAATGTGTGATTATAGGGCAAATGAGTGTGTGGGTGAGTGTTAAATGAAAGGTATGTGGTGTTTGTGCTAAGTATGTTGTGTGCGGTGTGAAAGAGTGATGAGTATTTTACACTTCCACGAGTTTCTCTGTTTCATCATAATTTTGTGATTCTATCCAGGATTCAAGTTCATTTTTACATTTGCTCTTGGTTAATGGGTATATGTGTAGGCTTTTGTTTAATTTATTGTAGATTTTTGAACTTATATGTTTGAAATGACGACTTGCAGCTATAAAGTTACTTTAACACTTCGTCCTCACCTGGGAATCGAACTCAGGACCATGCTCAGTAGCAAGAGCAACATTAATCTGAAATTACATTGCATTTTCGGCAGGTGTATCACTGCGCTTAGATAATATCGAAACAAAAAAGTTATCGACTTTTGCTATTGAAAAAACATAATCAATTTTTATCAGTTCTATCCATGACTTTGCAATCATAATTTGCTGATAATTATTTATTGATTAGCCAATTATAATTATTACGTCACCGAAAAGGTACGTAAACTTTACCTTTATTACTTAAGATAATATACCTACCAATAGATGAAGATAATGTTTATATTTATCTATACTTTATTGTACATCAGAAAAATACCTACATTAAAAAGTAAATGTTTGAAACATGATTTTTTTATGGCGGATTCGACTGTACTGTTAAGACTTACTCAAGTATAGTCAAGGATTTATGTCCTACGAATAAAAGCACTTTTAACCAAGAATTACAAACACTAGAGTAAAAGGTAGCTTGAATAAGTTGAGTAACTGTCCTGTAAATCTTGGATCACACGTAAACATCCCATTGTTCATAATTATGGATAAAAAAGTAAAAACGTCTTCAAAAACCTAAAACGAATAAAATAACTTTCATAAAAAACTTAACAACTTCTGAAGTCGGTGCCAAGCTAAAGTGCATGAAGACACCGACTTCATTCGTTTTAGGTTTTTGAAGTCTGTTTTTACTTTTTTTATAATTTCATTTTCCCATTTTTAGTTGAATATAAAATTACAATATACATAGCCCAAGACGAACGACAGGAAGTGTACAGGTTGTAGTCGTTAACTCCGTACACCGATTTGTCGTGAAGGTTTGTAAGTTCAGTTTGTATAGAGAGACACGTTCCACTAAGATGCACTAAGAGTAAGTAATAGTACTAGGGAAGGTGATTATTTCTCTCAGTTGTTGATAGGTACACAGTTACAAGTTCACTATGTTTAAATTCGTTAGTCATGTTATTTTTTAATGCTAAATTATGACGCGCATCGTTAACCTAAAGTAGGTTACAGAGTAAACAGAAAAATGTACGGCGATGAGACCGTACATATTGGTAGCCTAAAGAAGCTAAGTTGAGAACAGAGAAAGAGAATGAAACGCCTCTACAAAGTCAAATGTTAAAGTAAAAAAGTAAATTTATTTAAGTATATGTACACATAAAGAGTATTTTAGTTAAAAATATAATAACCTAACCTAACTAAAACTATTAAAAATCTAAAATATGGCGTCGAAAAACTCCTCCGCATCTCTGCCGGCTGGTAAAGTACGTAGTAAAAAGTAAACAGGTATACAATTAATCAAAAGTAAAGGCAATGTTGTCTCGGTGTCCTTGAGGTTGAACGCGGCAGTCGTCTGTGGGTGCCTACTGGTTTTCTTCTCTGGCAGTCTGCTATCGGGATCCCATTTGGTTGAAGTTCGATGTCTTCATGCGTTTGCTCTCTATTAATTGTTTTCCTTGGAAATCGCTTCCTGAGCAGTGTGCAGTATTTCCTTGTTATAATCCACAGGAAAGTGATGTCAGAAATTGATGATAAAATATAACAAATTGCTTAATGGTGAACTTCATGATCCATGATGGTAGTTTTGGCTGGATGATTCGGGTGGATGGTAGTTTCGGCTCGTTTTCTTGTTGGAACCGCAGTTTTTTGTCAATCTCCTCGAAGTCGTTTTTCTTGAGAGTGATGAGTTCGTGTGGCGCGTTATGAACATACTTCACGTTGAGGTTGCTGTTGTACTGATTGTGTGAAGTGATGGTGAGTTCTTTTGACCGCAGTACGCATCCTTGACTAACTAAACGGTATAAAAAGTAACTAATGTCCTAATTCAAGTCACTGTCTACTCGTTTGCATTCAAATCCGAGGCGGAATTAAATTATTAACAACAAACATGCATGATCACAAACATACAGATATTTCACCGTTAAATGCTCTCGCGCCACACTGAAGAGAATTTATACTAACTGGCGTACGGGAAACCACGTTTTTCCAGGGCGAGGCCATCTCATTGCACTACGATTAAGTTGACCCTTATGATTTTCACTAATATGAGTAACTTGATTAGAGTCTGTTTTTTTTAATAAACGAGTACCGAAAATTTTGACTGCGTTGCTATTGGACCACGTAATCAACATAAAGTCCGTTCCACACAAACCAAACGCTGTAGTTACATGTACATTCAGTTGAGTCATCGACTACCTGCGCGTCGCACGTGTTTTAGTGAGTGAACCAGATGATATTGTTTGTGCGTGAGTCATGGCGGCCATGTTTCCTGTACAGTAAAGAAGTATTCAATATGAACGGGCCTTAGAAATTTCAAAACAAAAAAAAAGGCGTTGGCCCCACGCTGACCAATGACTCATCTCACTCTGTCAATATCGGAAATGTGCGGGAGACGTTACTCAGTACTCGTTTGTTAAAAATAACAGACTATAATTAAAAATAATTATATATAAAAATATCAATCTCCTACCGTAATATTATAAAAGTTGTTAATTTAATAGTGTTTCTAATCAATAACAGATTGTGATAAAATTAAAAAATAATGATCAAAGTCCTACAAAAAAAATATCAGTAATACTAAATGTGATACACAATCACAATACTTTTGGAATACGAGATAATTTTGCAATACTGTTTCGTAACATTATAAAATTATCATCGATGCCTACGCTGGTGAATTGGTGACGATGCTGTTTAAAGTCCGCTCCAAACGTGATCCGGTACATAATCTGATAAAAAGTTATATTATCACATAATCAGGTACCTTATGCATTCACTTATCTTTTAGATATAATATAATCCGCCATTTATCGAATAACCTAGTACGAAACGATTCATACCACAAGAACGACGTAAAAAAAAACAAATCAATAATGGGAATATTCAGTGAAATATTAATATATATTCCTAGAGAAAGAAAGCATATAACTGGAGAGCCTATAAGTGGAATAGTGAAGTTTCATCTGGACAAAGACTCAGAGTATAAGAACATCGCTCTGTCGCTCATCGAGGAAGGTGAATGTCACTGGCGTCAAAACCACGGCAACAAAGGAACTCGCTATCGAGGCTACGAAAGGAATGTGATAGAAAAAGTTTACTTCCTGAACAAGCTTACGGATGAAAATATAACGTTGAGTGCCGGATCATATGAACACCAGTTTAAAATCATAATACCAGAAAATATACCACCAACAGTGAAGACAAGTATTGGAGAAATAAGGCATAAGTTGGTACTAAAATTTAAAAAGCCTGGCAGTTTCAGTTGCAATAAAACATACAAAAGAACAATCACAATATATCCCAGAATTGATTCATTACTTTCAGACGAACCAATAATTGCTATGCGAAACAAAACTTTGATAAAACTGTTTACTTCGAAGAAACATGAAATTGACATGAAAGCTGAACTAGAGAAAGGATACTTGAATCCTTGTGGTGAAAGAAACATATTATTTGTTGTGAATAATAATAGTGATGTTATTTTTTCGGTTATAACAGAATTAATTAGCAAGACCAAATACACAGCTGACAATTATAGGACGATATCCAGAACAAAAGTGATTCGTTCAAGTACGGTAGAGACCCCAAAAATACCCGATGATAGTATATCAAACATGTTCAATATAATACCAGTGGCGCCAGAAATATGTACGGTAAGACACTCCAGAGTAATAGAGAGAGAATATAAGTTAAGAATAACTATGAAGTTACCACTGCCACATGTAAATTCTTCTGTTGAAATACCTGTGTTTGTTGGAGAAAGTCCTGTAACATTTAATGCAGTATATGGTGGGGAAGCAGGTGAGTTTAGTGAGCCCAAGGAAGCCCCACCCTCTTATTGGGAGGCAATGCAAGAAGATAAAGAAAAAGATGATTAAATTTTGCAGTGTAGACTTACCTGCCACGAGAATTCACTGGATGTAAGAAGCACAGCACCGGCAGATGCTTTGAGATGCTTACTAATGATGATGGTGAAAGTAAATCAATCTGCCTAGCCTTTTCACAGATATGTTGGGGTTGGCTTCCAGTCTAACCCGATGCAGTTGAATACTGGTATTTTACACGGAGCGACTGCCTATCTGACCTCCACAACCCAGTAACAGGATACCCCTTGATAAGACTGGTTGTCAGAGTTTCGGGCTTCTGATGACCCGTAACGACTGTCAAAGATCAACAAATGACAGCCGGGACCAACGGCTTAACGTGCTTTCTGAGGCACGGAGGAGTCTCGGTATGTAAAGATGACCACCCATCCACGGACCAACCTGGCAAGCGAGCTTAACCAGATATTTTGACCCGTGCGGCTGTTATTACTACCACGAGCTCTTACGATAATGGTGAAAGTAATCCATTGTTAAAATTATGACAGATAATCTTAATCCTTATTATAAATGCGAAAGTGACTTTATTTGTTTGTTTATTACGCTTTCACGCTAAAACGGCTGAACGGATTTGGATGAAATTTGGTACATGAGTAGAACATGAGCTGGGCTAGGACATCAAATACTTTTTATTCTGGTCATACGTTCCCGTGGGATAATTTCTGACCTCCACTTGGGCTAAGCCACGAGCAAAAGCCAGTAAATGATACTCGTAAATACGATAAATCAGACGGATAACAAGAGACACAGAAAGATAATGATAATTTGCTGGTTCTTAATTATTATTTTCTTAGTCTCTTTCAAAGCACCACAGAGAAACACTTGCACATTGCCAAAGATCAATGGAAAGGAAAACAAGAGAGGATACAAAATACCCTGATTAGAAGCAAAGCAAATCAAGTATTTGATGTTCTTACCAAAATGGACGCAACAAAAGTGGAGATGGACAAGCCACCATGTTAAGAGGCATTCAAGACAAGTGGAGTAAAGTTGTGACAGAATGGTACACCCGAGATGGCAAAAGGAACATGGGAAGACTACATAAAAGATGGAAAGATGACGCTCACAGTGGGTCCAAATTGGAAAAGAGTTGCGAGTACTTTTCCTTTTTTATTTGTCTTTAAAATACTGAATTACATTATTTTATTTAAAACGAATTAAGTTATTGTAATCCTGATTGTTAACTGTTCGTATATGAACCAAAGTGATAATGATTAAATGTTAAGATTAATAATAAGCTCAATTAAGATTCTATAATGTAGAATTTTTTTTTTCATTTGTTATAATTTTTGGCTATCTTGAAATCCTCCTTACAAATTCAAACCAGGGTTTGCGCTCGATAAAGTGCAGACTTCACACATACCTGACCTACAAACGGTAAAAAGGCCAAGGTAGGTGGCTATATTAGGAAATAACGTCGCCGCGCCATCTTGTGTTTTTCAATGCAATTTCTCAAAATCAATGTCAATCAAGCTCTTAAAGATCCTTGTAGCACTTCCTGACCGCACGTTTGCACTGGCGAAACATCGCATAGAAACCTAGTGATATCTCTATTTCTGTCAATGTAACTGACAGAGATATCAACATGTTTTTAACTGAATATTTTGCCAGTGCAAATGCACGGTGATACTTCATAACATTAATACCACTTGAAGAAATATGTACGAGTAACAATATCAGATTGGAATTAAATTACATTAATTTATTAAAATTTACACCGAGTTTCGAATTAAGCAACTTCATTACAAATACCATTTTAGTTTCAATTTCCTCAATAGATGGCGTTATACCCAAGGTTCAAACTTATTTCTGAATAGCGACTTTCCAATTACACTATGATAGCGACTTTCCGCTGTTGCACGACCAACGTGCCGAACTGTACCTATTCTAATTACACGACTGCCCAAAAAAGGAGTGTAATGTTTTCAGGGTTTATGTATGCGTTTCTCTATTCCACCATATCTTATAAATGCCTGAACAGATTTTTTTATTTACTTATAATATCATGGCGTAAGGAATGTATTATATTGTGGGTATAATGTGTTATTTCCTGCTAAAACTAAGAAACAAAATAGTGCTATTACAATTTTTTTATCTATTTTTTTTCCACTCATTAATATTATTTTAAGGTTTAGGCTTTTTAGGGTTTTTTTTTTATTACTTTCTATTCACACGTTGTTTTTTTATTCCACTCTGTAAGTAGGTCGCTCTTCTTTTCTACCGACAACACCTCAAACCAAATTATTTTGTCGGTTAAAAGCGGTCCTAATAATTAAAACGTAAGTGAATAAGACTCCTACAAACAGGCGCGGCGCGACACGCGACGCGAATCGCACGCAACACAAGTGCCGCTCGTCGCGCGACACGCGGTGCCTTTTTTTCGGAGAGGACATATCATTCTTGCTCTCCGGCAATGTGAACGTAGCCGTCATTGATATCTTGTATGGGGCAAATCTATGTGCCCTGCGCAAGAAGGATGGCGGCATTCGTCCCATTGCCGTAGGGCTCACTTATCGTCGTATCGCAGCCAAAATTTGCTGTGCTTTTTACAGCGAAACACTGGCCAGCAAATTCCAGCCCCTACAGCTGGGCTTCGGGTCTAAAGGGGGCTGTGAGGCTGCGGTACATGCATTATCCACTTACATCAATAGCGGTAAAGGTGAGGTCATCCTTAAGGTTGACATTAAGAACGCTTTCAATTCCGTAAACAGGGACACCTTGTTGACAGAAGTTCAAAAAGAAATACCCAAAATTTACAGTTTTCTTTATCAATGTTATAGGCACCCCTCTAAATTACTTTATAAAGACAACCTTTTGAAATCAGCCGTTGGATGTCAACAGGGTGACCCTCTTGGGCCAGTCATTTTTAGTTTGGCAATAAATCCAATTATTCGTCAATTAAATTCTAAATTCAACGTTTGGTATTTGGATGACGGAACCCTAGGAGGTGATGTAGACACAGTCTTAAAAGATTTAGTTTTTTTAAAAGAAAAATTCAGTTCCATTGGCCTAGATCTTAACCTCTCAAAATGTGAAATTTATCTTCCCCAAACCACTGACAGACAGACTACCATATCAAAATTTAATACAATAGCACCAAATATCAAAATTATGGAAAGAAACTCTCTTCACCTCCTGGGATCCCCAATTTTTGACGAATCCTTTCCAACGTTTATTGAGGAGAAAATACAAAATTTTCATGATGTCTCGGAACGACTTTACAAAATTAATATTCATTCGGCCTTCACACTCATTCGATACTGTTGCTTTGGACCAAAATTCACATATAGCCTTCGCTCCTCCCACCTTTGGAAGCATCCACAACTTTTAGAAAAAGTAGACCAAATTATTAGAAACACACTAACTTCTATCCTAAATGTGGCCCTGGACAACCGAGCGTGGCAGCAAGCTACTCTTCCCATCCGCCTGGGTGGTCTCGGCGTCCGCAAAATTTCAAGTATTAGTTTACCGGCGTTCCTCTCCTCGGTCCACAGTACCGATAAATTAACCAGGAAAATTTTATCTTCCTCACTGGTCGATTTTGAGGTACCGTTTTTGACCGATGCGTTGAACGCTTGGAAAATGGCTTGTCCCAATACGGATTTGCCCGACAACCCGTCCTCCCAGAAACTGTGGGACGTGCCGCTCTGCAGTATTATACGGAATACCCTATTAAACACGTCTTTTAATACTGTTGAGCGTGCCCGTCTGCTGGCTGTGGGAGAATGGGAGTCAGGCTTGTGGCTTCAGGCGCTCCCGTCATCCACCATAGGTACTATGATGGATGACTCATCGTTTCGGCTCGCTACGTGTCTCCGCTTGGGCGCACCTTGTGTTGCTCCGCATCGGTGTCACTGCGGTGAAGCTGTCGACAGTCTCGGGCACCATGGCTTGTCCTGCTACAGGAGCGCAGGTCGCATAGCACGGCACGCCAGCATCAACGACATTATTCGTCGAGCTCTTGTTACCGCCGGCGTACCAGCGGTATTAGAACCAAACGGCTTGGTACGTGACGATGGGAAGAGACCAGATGGCATGACGTTGTTGCCTTGGAAGATGGGTAGGCCTCTGGTGTGGGACGCAACCTGTGTCGACACCCTTGCGCCATCTCATGTTCCAAGCACGACGTGCTGTGTTGGCGCCGCTGCTGCGGCTGCTGAGACCCTCAAGCGGCGCAAATACTGTAACCTTATAGGTAACTACAGTTTTGAGCCGTTTGGGGTCGAAACGCTCGGGTCATGGGGCCCGAATGCACGTCTACTTTTTAAGGAAATTTCTCGCCGACTGGTCGAGGCTTCACGTGACCAGAGGGCTGGCTCGTTCTTTGGCCAAAGAATTAGCATTGCCATTCAACGTGGCAATGCTGCCAGTCTTCTGGGCACGTTTCCGGATGACATCGATGCGGACGAGTACTTCGACGCCTAAGTGTCCTTTTGTTTTGTATTTATTTGTATAGTTAGTTAGTCATTTACGTTAAAAAATATTTCTACTGTTTGATAAAAAGTAGAATGACCCAAGTATTGCATTTGATACTGGCCGTTAAAACATTTTGTACCAGAAAAGTCTGTCAATGAAATTATTTGACATTACACGCGACGCGCATTGTACGCGACATAAAGGTACCGCTCGTCGCGCGACACGTGGTTTCTTTGTGTCGCATGCGATTCGCGTCTCGTATTGCACCTGTTTGTAGAAGCCTTTAATGGTAGTATTTTCAAAAGATATTTTTTGCGAAAAAAATATTTTGAATACTCGTATTTAGGAAGAAAAAACGATTTTTTTCGGAGAGGACATGTCATTGGTGCCGATTCTGTTGTGTACAAACTAAACTTAATTTAGGCTATTGCTAACTTTTTCTCTCTATTATGACAAGAAAGGGACGGAAGTAAATTAGAGCTGTCAAATTAGTTAGAACTAATTTTTCCATAGACATTTAGATGACACGTAAAAACATGTCAACTAAAATACACGGTGAAGCGCAAGGCGTGAACTAGTTTACATCTCCAACTTAGTTCATAGCTATAGCCGTCCTTTTCTCGCGCTGCCTGTTAGTAAAAGATAGCGATTCTCTAATTTAAGTTTAGTGCGTTCACAAGAGAATCGGCTGTGTTAACCAGGTTTATGAAATATTAATAAAATAAAAATGCACTTTCCACAAGAGGCCATGACACACTGTTTATTTTTTAAAACTTCTTTTTCACATGACAAAGGCTGAAGGCTATACAGCCTAGTCTCATATGACACATCCCCCCCTTTAACATTCATAATCAACTAAATGGGAAGGAGGTTTCACAGACCTTCCACTACGAGTAACATATGAACTGCCTGCTTCACAAGCATCTCTAAACACTCTGTGCTGACTAGGCATAGAGCCATCTGTACTCACAGTTTCCCCATTATTTGAATCATTCACCGGTCTGACATTAATTGGGGTATCAAACTCAACTTCTGGTCTCTCATTAAACTTATTTCTACTTAGTAACATATGTTTTTCATTTCTCCTAACACAATTACCTTTTTCATTTTTTACAATATAGGATCTAGGACTATCCTTCCTCACTACCCTTCCTGGCTGCCAATCCTTATCATCCCCATTCTGTATTAACACACTCTGACCATTACTATAAGAAGCTCTATTTTTGGCTGTTTTATTATAATTACTTTTAGATTTTTCTTTCATTATTTGCATTTTTTCATTGATATTGATTGGCAGTCTGGGTTGAAGATCTGTGTAAGTACAAGGTAAGTTAGTTCTTAATAGCCTGCACATCAGAAGTTCAGATGGGCTATAGTCTAAGCCAGCAAGCGGTGTTGTTCTATAGTGTAGCAAAGCCATATTCAAGTTCTCATCATTTGCCCTGCATTTCTTCATTAAACTCTTTACAATACCTACAGCTTTTTCTGCCAGGCCATTCGACTGATGATGATGAGGGCTTGAAAACAACAACTGCATATTAACATCTCTGGAAAACTGTTTAAGTTCAAAGCTATTAAATGGATTATTATCACAAACTGCATACTTAGGTATTCCATGTGTGGCAAATATTATTTTTAATTTCAATATAACATTTTTTGCTGTTTTTTGTTGAACTTGTTTCAACTCAATCCACTTTGAATAATAATCAACAACCACTAGATAATCTTTGCCAGCAAAGGAACAAATATCCATACCTACTTTATAAAAAGGTATATCTGGCACATCATGACTCATGAGGGATTCTTTGCAGTTACTTGACCTATATTTCTCACATTCCTTACATGACAAAACAAAATTTTCAATGTCCTTGGACATTCCTGGCCAGAATAAAGACCTACGTCCCCTTTTCTTGGACTTGACCACACCTGCATGAGCAGTATGTAAAATAGTAAGTATTTCTTTTCTCATACAATAAGGTACCACTACCCGGTTATTATAGTATAAAACATTATCTTTAAAGTTTAAAAAATCTTTCAGTTTGTAAAATATTTTCAACTCTTTATTCAAAATATTTTTATCATTGGATGGCCACTCATTAAAATACCATGTCTTAATTTGCATTAAATTGTTGTCACACCCAGTTTCAAATTGTAATTTTTTAAGTTTTTCATCAGTAATTGCTAAATCAGATTCACATCCATACACAACTTCAGTATCAAAAGAATGAACTAACTCTTGTAATTCGGAGTCATTTTTCCCATTATTTAACAAGTAGTTTCTTGACAAATAATCAGCAATAAACATTTTAGGACCTGGTACATAGCGAATTTCAAATTCATATTTTAGCAATTTTAAGACCATTCTTTGAAGTCTGGCTGATATTTTATTGATGTCCTTTGACATTATTGCCACTAATGGCTTGTGGTCTGTCTCAACCACAATCCTTCTACCATATACAAACTGATGATACTTTTCCATAGCAGCACAAATAGCAAATAATTCTTTTTCTATAGGTGCCCACCTACTTTGGCACTCCGTGTAAACTCTGGAGTAAAATGACACTGGTTTTCCATCTTGCATCAGGCATGCACCCATACCAGATTTAGAGCTGTCAGTTTGTAGCACAACTGTACCCTTGTCACTCAGAATTGCTAAAGTAGGTGTGCAACTCAATTTTCTTTTCAGTTCTAAAAATGCTTCTTGCTGAGAAGAATCCCATTCCCACAAAGTATCTTTTTTAAGTAACTGTCTCAAGGGCATTGTAGTTTTTGTATAGTGAAGTATAAACTTACTTAAGTAATTACACATACCAAGGAACTTCTGAAGCTGTTTGATGTTTTTTGGTGAATCTAATTGAAGAATGGCTGATACATGTTCAGAGTCTATTTGTATTCCATTTTTTGATATTATGAGCCCTATATATTTTACATGATCAAGTCTATACTGTAACTTTTTACTGTTAAATTTTACATTATACTCTCTTGATCTCTGAATAACTTTATTAAGTATTATATCATGTTCTAACTGGTCTTTACCTGCAATAATTAAGTCATCAAAATATACATAAACTCCTTGAATATCCCCAAAGATTGAACAATTTATGCGCTGCATTACTTCAGGCGCTGATGATATGCCAAAAGGCATTCTTTTAAATGCATATCTTCCAAATGGAGTACCAAATGTGCATAATTTCTGAGGATCATCAAGTTCAATCTGAAAAAACCCGTCCTTCATATCAAGAACTGTAAAAACTTCTTTACCTGATAAACTATTGTAAATTTCTTCGGGACTAGCAATTGGGTAATTTTCACGTAGAATATTTTTATTAAGATCTTGTGGATCTAAACAAAGTCTAAGTGATTTGTCAGGTTTCTCTACTATCACTAAATTATTACACCAGTCAGTCGGGGAAGTTACTTTTTCAATAATATTTCTCTTTTCATAGTTATTTAAAGTTTCTTTCAGTCTACCTTTTAATGCCTGTGGGATTCTCCTGATGGGCTTGATTACTGGTTCAGCATTTTCTTTTACTTTAATCCTGTATTTTCCTATATTTCCCAATCCTGTAAACACCTCTATATTTTTTCTGAGAAAAGTTTCTTTTTCTGAACTTGATTGTGTAACATCCACTCTTTTAACTAATTCAAGCCTGTTACAATCAGGCAGTCCTAATACTGGCTGAACTGGTAAGTCTATTACTGTGAACTTTAGTTTTTGTTTTTTGTGTTTTATGATACAATCTAGTTCAGCTGTCCCAGCTGTTTCCACTTGTTGGCCATTGTACACTAATAGAATTATCCCAGCATTCAAAAGACTTTCTGTTTTTCTCAGTTTCTTGAACAATTCCAATGATAGTGTATTGCAATCAGCACCAGTGTCTAATTTAAATTCTACTTCATATCCATTCACTATTATTTTTTCTTTCCACTGTAATTTAATTCCATCTACTGTAAAAATGCTTCCAACTGTAAAGTCTTCGTCACTGTCATCTGTATTTTCTTGAATTACATTAACTCGACTTTTCCTAGTATCACTGAGTTTTTCACTTCTGTTATTCTTGTTTTTGCACATATTAGCAAAATGTCCATAAAATCCACATACCATACATTTTCTGCCGTAGGCTGGACAGTTCCTTAACTCGTGATTTTTTCCACATCGGCTACAGTCTATTAATTTTTCTTTGGGCCTTGCCCCTCTGTTGTATGGTATCACTTTCTGACTTAAGGTGCTCACTTGATCTTCCATTTTATTTCCTTGTAATGTCTGTACTTTTTCTTTGCCTAATTCTGCTGCTCTGCAAATATCAATTGCTGCAGTGAGCTTCAACTCCGATTCTCTTAGAAGCCTTTCTTTGACATTTGTGTCCCTGATGCCAATAACAATAACCATAGTGATCAATCGATCCTCAAGCTCTCCAAGATCACATTTTTTAGCTTGAGTGAGAACTTTGGTATAAAAGTGATCAAATACTTCGCCATCTTGCTGTTTCATGGTGAACAAGTTATATGACAACCACAACAAATTTTTTCGTGGCTCGGCGTATTCTTTGAATTGATCAATCAGAGCTTGTAAGTTTTTAACTTTGTCTTTGCTAAATGTATTGTACACTTCCAATGCATCTTCCCCAGCACAGTTCAAAAACAATGCAATTTTTCTTGATTCAGCCGTATCATCAAGATTCACAGCTTGTAAATACAAGTTAAACTGCTGCACAAAGCGTTTAAAGTTTGCTCCATCTCCCGATAGTTGGAGGCCTGATGGAGGTTTTATTCCGTCCATCGTAGACACACCTGACACCATGTGTTAACCAGGTTTATGAAATATTAATAAAATAAAAATGCACTTTCCACAAGAGGCCATGACACACTGTTTATTTTTTAAAACTTCTTTTTCACATGACAAAGGCTGAAGGCTATACAGCCTAGTCTCATATGACACATCGGCACCATTGTCGATTAAAAAGTAGAATGATCCATGCAACCAAGTACCTAAAAACTAACTTTTCGTTTTTGCCTCGCTGCGCTGCTAACACATACAAACTCATTCAACCCTGGCCGCTAAAATATTTTGCTCCAGAAATATCTGTAAAAAAGACATTCATTGACATTTCTTTGTTTGTTGTTTGTCATTTTTTTGTTCATAAAAATGCAATGTGAAAATAGGAAAACGATTTGTTTAGATTTAAAATTCACCTAAATGTTTGACATCAAACATTACCTACGTATATTATTCGAAAGGCGATTTATTTGATTAGTATAAGTACAATTTTATGTTTATAAGTATTAATTAAAGTTGCGCGGCCGCACCAATTGAAGCTTCCTACAACAAAAATGTAACAGTTATACTCGTATGTAAGATCTTTTTTATTTATTTGATGCGAGCACATCTGCTTGTAAGGCTTGAGCTTGAGTTGTACCTACGACAATATCTAATTAATAATTTGCATCTATACAGACTTATCTTTTGTCAACACCGAATACAGCACATTATCATTGATAATACAATCCCCCATGCTGCCCCCACGTATCTGATAATTTAGTACGAAACGAATCATTCTACAAGAACCACGTAATTATGGGAGTAACCAGTGATATATTTATACAAACTCCTGAAACAAGTAAGCACATTACTGGAGAACCTATAACAGGACTAGTAAAGTTTCGCCTGGACAAAGACACAGTTTACAAGGATATAAGTCTGTCACTCGTTGAGAGAGGATACTGTCAGTGGTACGAATGTGAACGCAGCAACCGTGCCCATCGCGGACAAAAAGCTCGTCAACGAAGGAAAAGAAGCAATCCGTTACTATTTGAAGGCCACGAAACGAAAGTAATAAAGAAAATTCACTTGCTAAACAAAACTACTGCTGAAATTACAAAATTGAGCGCTGGATCATATGAGCACGCATTCCAAATAATAATCCCAGAAAATATACCGCCATCAATGAAGACAGATATTGGGGAAATAAAATATTATTTAATCTTAAAATTTAAAAAGCCCAGGATTTTTAGTTGGAATAAGAAGTTCAAGACAAAGATAACAATATATCCAAGTATTGATTCTTCAGTAACGGATAAACCATTAAGTTTTACTCTGGACAAAACCCTTAACAAATTATTTTCTTCCCAAAAGCATGAGATAAACATAAAAGCAGAACTTGACAAAGGATATTTAAATCCTTCTGGTGAAAGACTAATTTCATTCGTTGCATTTAACAACAGTAATGTAAGTTTCTCAGTAAAAACTGAATTAATAAGCAAAACAAAGTATAGAGATGACTTTGTTATAAAAAAGATTACGTCGGATGATTCAAAAACTGTAAGAGAAGTGATTTATTCTTGTGCAGTGGGGTCGCCAAGTAAGCCCGATAAGAGTGTTTCATGTATGTTCATAATAATTCCAGTGGCGCCTGAACTGTGCACTGTAAGACACTCGAAGATAATAACTAGAGAGTACAAGTTAAAAGTAACATTAAAAGTACCACTGCCATACATAAATTCGTCTGTTGATGTGCCCGTGTTTGTAGGAGAAAGACTTAAAGGTAGTACAGAAACCGTTGAGTCAAATGCGCTCATGGAAGAGCCACCGTCTACTTGCGAGACTATGTTAAGAAAAACATCTAAAGCTTAAATTATAGTCTGTTGGTATTTTTCATTAATCTCACTTATTCAAATGAATGATCTTATCGTGAAATCTTTTTATGTTTTCGTTTACTTGTTACTTTGTTGTGTTTTCTGTAGATTTATTATTTTTTGTTGTTTGAAATATTGTTTGACAGAAAACAGAATATTATCTTTAATTTTGAAGATTCCGATAATATAGTTTTAAGCTTTATGAACCAAACTGTTATGATAACTTACTAACTTACATAAGAGGAATTATTTTGCAGATTTTGATTGATCTAATTACACATGATGTAGGTAACTCACCATTAATAATGTAAGCTTAAGTAAAAAAATTAACAATAAATATTTTACTACGTGTGTCATCTATTGTTTTGTTACCTGGCAGAACTTGAGGCGCTTAGGTACCACAAAAATAAGCTTTCCCACTTTCAAAGGGGACACATTGCTTATTGTCGAACGAATTTCGTATTATCGTAAGAGGCTTTTAAAAGCTGTGATTTATTTATAAAATAAGATGGCAAAAATATTCAATCTTCTCATATGAAAGACTAAGGATGCGTTCCCATTGACGCAGAGCTGGGCGGAGCGGAACGGAGACGCGCAGGAATCGACCAATCGTAAGGGTGCGTTTTCACTGACGCAGAGCTGCGCGGAGTGAAGCGGTGAATTGAACACAGTGCTCGGAATGTCCACTCCGCATCAGTGGAAACAGTGTAATCGTCTGTGATTTGTCAATTCACGATTTGCTCCTCTCCACTTCGCCCAGCTCCACGTCAGTGAAAACGCACCCTTATGATTGGTCGATTCCTTCACATCTCCACTCCGCTCCGCCCAGCTCTGCGTTAGTGGAAACGCACCCTTAAAGTCGTTCGTATGAGAAAATAAAAATTAGTAACCTTCAGGTCTACGGTGAAGAGTCAGAGACCATGAGAAATACATACTAGTACATACAACCGCAGAGTAGCACGTGGCGAGCATCCTAGTGCATGACAGGCGAGGCCCTAACCACTGAACTATTACGAAAAAAATCATAAAACATTTTCAAGTTGTAGCGCAAACTATAATCTATGTATAGCTATTAAAATTGTTTTTCCAAAAATCACCTCTTTGTTTACTTATTTGGAAATTAAATAACCTACTAACGAAAACAGATAAGCTTGAACGGTCGGTGTCATTGGCCTTTAGTTGTATTCGTCAAAATGTAAACTAAATTATCTTGTATGTACAAAAAGTACAAAAACATGACATTCTATACTCAAGCGCAGTCTCGACCACACTTGGGTGATTACAGATCCAATCACTGCTTGGATTCGAGTCACGAACTGAGTAACAATTTAAAACAGCGGTCGGCAACCTTTTGGCAGGCAGGGGCCGCACTCTAGAAGCCCAATATACTCGTACCTACGTATAATTGGCCATATCCCATAGAAAAAATAAAAATGCTATTAAAAATTGCTAAAACATACGGAATTTCGTTCATACACGTAATACTTACATTATGTTTATATTATTTGGGCTTTAAAGCTAGAAAAATATCCACCGTAAATCATTCAGAAATGAAAAATACAAAATACCTAAATAGGTAACTGATTTTATACAAATTTCAGTGTGATTGCATTTGGGAGGCTATTTCTTGAATGTAAGCTGTCAAATTTGTATTAAAAGGCGCGCTTACTCTATAAATTAATGCATTTAATTTGATATTTATAATTTATTTACAAAACATTCACGGGCCGCAAGTAAGACGTCCGCGGGCCGCGTGTTGCCGACCGCTGATCTAAAATAAAACCAAACTCAACTGAACTATGATCAATGAATCTATGTTTGAGGAATGTTCTAAAATTAAAACCAGACTCAAAACTAGTTTTAAAAAGAGTTCAATACTTGATTTTCTGTAATACGGACCGTAGAGTTCGTCGAGCGCGCAAGTCCCACCCCGACGTCAACATAGAGCTAGGGTGATGATACAGAGATATGGCGATTATTTTTTTTTAATAGTACGTGTGATTCTGAAATTAGTTTAATTAACATTAATCTAAATATATAAAACTCAAAGGTGACTGACTGACATAGTGATCTATCAACGCACAGCCCAAATCACTTGAGGGATCGGGCTGAAATTTGGCATGCAGGTAGATGTTATGACGTAGACATCCGCTAAGAAAGGATTTTGATAAGTTCTACCCCCAAGGGGATAAAATAGGGGATGAAAGTTTGTATGAAACTTTGTCAATTTTAAACCAATCGGGCTAAAATTTGGCATGCAGGTAGATGTTATGACGTAGGCATCCGCTAAGAAAGGATTTTGATAAGTCCTACCCCCAAGGGGATAAAATAGGGGATGAAAGTGTATGAAGCTTTGTCAATTTTAAACCGATCGGGATGAAATTTGGCATGCAGGAGAGGGATAGGAGGGTGTGAGGGGGAAGGAGGTGGATAGGGGGAAGAGGGGGAGAAGAGGGGTTGTTGAGGGTAGAGGGAGAGGGGAAACCGGTGAAGGGGAATGTTAGCGGGAAGGGGATGTGGTGAGGGGGGTAAGATGGAGAGGGGAATGGGGATGGAGAGGGTGAGGGGGTGAGAGGGGGCGGTGAGGAGGTTGAAAGGGGTGAGAGGGAGAGGGGGGGGGCGACGAGTGCCTTTACACCTTAAAGTTGCTTTTTGTATAGCACTGATTCATTGAAGAGAGATTGAGTTGAGACTTTTGAATGATTGATTGCAGAGCAGGATGAGGAGGAGAGGGCCAGGAGGTTGTAGTGAGGGGGGAGGGCGTAGTGAGGGGGAGGGTGTAGTGAGTGGGTAGGGTATGGAGAGGAGGGTGAGAGAGAGGGGAGGTGTTGGCGAGGCTATAGGGGGAAGGGAAAGCGGTGAACGGGGTGTAAGAGGGAGTAAAAGGGGGAGGGGAGGTTAACGAGAAGGGGTTGCGGTTAGGAGGTGAGACGGAGGGGGATGGGGTGGGTGAGGGGGTGAGAGGAGGCGGTGAGGGGGATGATAGAGGAGGGTGAGAGGAGGATTAGAGGGAGAGGAGGAGGGGTGAGAGGGGGCTTAGAGGGAGACGGGGAGGGATGATGAGTGCCTTTATACCTTAAAGTTGCTTTTTGTACAGCATTGATGCATTGAAGAAACCCTGCCCGACAGAAATGACCGAAAAATAGAAAGTCGGCACAAAAAACAGGAGTAAACTCCAGTCTGCTTCGGAGCTGACACACACCCTTTTTTTGTTTGTTTGAACGCGCTAATCTCTGGATCTACCAGGCGGACTTTAATAGTTATTTTTGCAAATGATAGCCCAATTCGTAAGGAAGGCTATAGGCATATTTAACATCACTCTAGGACTAAGGTGCCGAGCAAAAAGATAAAAAGTCTGAAAGAACGCTAAGCAAAAACGAAATAATAGCGTGGCCAGGCAATGCGATGCGACTGGGCGGGTCGGGGCACAGATAAAATTTCAGCAGCAAGGAATTTCAGAACTTTGGAAGGAGCTATCTATCTATATAAATAAAAAGAGAAGTCCTGACTGACTGATTGACTGACTCATCAACGCACAGCCCTAACCCTTGGAGCTAGAAAGCTGAAATTTTGCATAGAGGTTCCCTTTATAATGTAGACAAAGAATATGGAAGGAATTCCCGGTAGTACGTTCCTGTGGGATATTTCCCGACATCCACGCGGGCGAAGCCGCGGGCAAAAGCTAGTATTATATAAACTTGATAAGATCAATTGGAACCAAGGATTTGAGTGTCACTAACGACGTTGGTAAAATTGTTTATTTTGTAAAAAGGATAGCGGAACCACTATTCAATCTGCCTAGCCTTTTCCCAACTATGTTGGGTTCGGCTTCCAGTCTAACCGGATGCAGCTGAATACCAGTATTTTACATGGAGCGATTGCCTATCTGACCTCCACAACCCAGTTATAGGGTAATACGATACCCCTTGGTAAGACTGGTTGTCAGATTTTCGGGCTTCTGACGACTCGTAATGACTGTCAAAGATCCACGAATGACAGCCGGAACCAACGGCTTAACGTGCTTTCCGAGGCACGGAGGAATCTGAGTATATATAGATGGTCACCCATCCACGGACCAACCCTGGCAAGCGTAGCTTAACCTAATGGGTCGACCCGTGCGGCTGTTATTACTTAGCCACGAGCTCCTCACTATAACAGCGGAACCACTATTATACTCAAACTCAAAGCATTTATTTCAATTAAACCAATTACAGGCACTTTTGAATTGTCAAGGGGTCGGTCAGTCAGAAAGATGAAGCTAGGCTGTAAATTTATAATATATCATTTATTTCGGGTAGCAATGACCCATAACATAAATACCTCACAGAATATCATACATATTTATTAAAACCACAAAATATTAATAAAACTATTGTATACGAAGTGACGGCGTCATATTGCGCTGCGTGGTGTCGCGTAACCTTCCGCGGAATCGCCGATACACGACACCCTTCGGCCAAAACTCTTCCTTGAGGACGGTCTCAATATATTGAGTCGGAACTCGCACCACGAATGACGTGAAATTCGTGTTGTGGCGCGACGCCAACTTCTCGGCCCTTAAGATCCAGCTGGTCTTCGCTCGAACATACTCCACGATCTCCTCAACCTTCGTGGTGTAATGTAATCGGGACACATAGAGCTGCGTCGTAGGTATTGCCGGGCGCAGCATATTGGGTCCTGCCAGCGCGGTCCCGCACTGATTCCGACTAGGAGGCTTGTCACACGTGCCCGTAGCTGGGCCTAGCGTGTACGTTACCCCAGCAAGAAAGTGTCTCGTAGAGTTATATGAGTAGAACGTATAATTGGTGCCTTATCTGCTGTAAATGTGCCCCCAAATAAAAAATGTGTGCCCCCCGTCGTTTTGGAAAAAAACGGAAAAAACGATTCTTGCTGGGGTAACGTTTTTCTAGCAGGAAAATTCTAAACGAATGATCGGAGAGAGAAAAATTGTGCATGGCCAGAGAGCTTATATGTGTGCCAAAATGTGCCCCCAAAAATGAAATCTGTGCCCCTTCAGGTTTTCGAGATATTGCATTTCCTGCTGGAGTAACGTATTGATGAATCGTATATCTCTAAAACCATTGCATGTGCCCCTGTAGAATAAACATACACGAGTAGCTTTTAATGTGTGCCCCTTAGTGCCCCAATTAGATTTAAGAAAATATTTATAGTTTTCAAGTTATCGCGGTTTTATGAAAACCTGAAAAAAACATCGCAGCGCTTAAATGAGACAAGGTATAAGTTCGCTGAAAACTGTATTCGGTCCTTCTTGTCGCTAATAATAACCATACAAAGTTTCAAAACTGTTCATGCATGCGTTTTTGAATAATCTTGCTAAAAGTCAAAACGATGGTGTCATAACTTTGACGGCAAAATACAAGGAACCGGCTCAATCCCAGATGTGTAGGTGTAAACCAAAATCATGTGCCTTTAGTCAAAAATATATGGTGAAAATATTCAGCTTGGAATGTTTTGTTTATAATGTACTTAATCATGTGTAAGGTCAGAAACAGCTAGTAGAATATAATCCAATAACAACTTTATTTTATTACTTATTACTTTTCTACTTCAGTGTACTCGGGCACAACACGTGTGAACCGGTTAGTGAGTAAAGTAAAGAACGTCATCGATATGTATGAATCCGTCGCTTTTTAGTAGTCATTCAAATTTGGTCGGATAACCAGCCGTTGCTTACATATTTTGGTTTTTTGTTAATATTTACTTAATGCGAAACATTCCAAGCTGAATATTTTCACCATATATTTTTGACTAAAGGCACATGATTTTGGTTTACACCTACACATCTGGGATTGAGCCGGTTCCTTGTATTTTGCCGTCAAAGTTATGACACCATCGTTTTGACTTTTAGCAAGATTATTCAAAAACGAGTAAAAAACAAATAAATTAAATAAAGGGTTTTTATAAAATGGATCTGGAAGATTGGAAAAGAATAAAGTGAAATGGTGGTTTTAGAAGAAAAGTAGACAAGAGGTTCAGGTCATGTTAAAAGAGTCTGCACCTATTGTTAATCTTTTTGGCAAGTGTGCAACGAAAGTACTAGGGTTCCGTAGTAAATAAAAAGCTGTTGCAACCATCTGCGGACGCACTGAATACTGAAGAAGAATGTTTGAGTGGTAACGTGACATAGGACAGTGATAAAGACGACCGTTTTGATACTGTTTAGAAATTGGGCCGTTAAGTTGGGCTGTCAAATTACACATGTAGCCTTAAATGAGCTTTCAAAGATTATAAATATTGTAAACTGCACTCTTTGCCAATGGGTGCGCGTACACTTATTTTAAAACGAAAAGGAATGAAAACGAAATACGGATTACTGAAATGGGATTTGGACAATTGGCATAGTGGATTAATAGAACAGTTAAGCAAACATTTACAGAATCTCACAATTCCTGAAATTAAAAAAAGATTTAGTTAGAAAACGGTCCGCGTCCATTTCGTGGGTAAAATGATTAAATATATGTAATAAATAGTAAATATCATAAACAAAGGTTTTGCATGAGTTAAGAGAACCCCAAAACTACCTAACATGGAGAAGATGGTGAAGCAATTAATATAACCTCTATAAAGGTATACGTTTTATAGGCTTCTTGTACCTACTGTCAGCAAGAAGTTTATCCTTGTAGCAGCATAATATGGAAATGTGAAAATGGTTATTTCTTTTTAAAGAACTTAAAAAAAACATTATTAAAGGGAGCATTGAAACTAACCCACATAACTTAACGCATATTATCGAAAATTTCACTTCCCACTTAAATTTTCGTATATTAACATGTCACGATGAAGGATATCTAAAATACGAAAAACTGCTTACTGCAATAAATATGGCCGATTATAAAAATAACTTTGTGCGCATTACATAAGTAGTGCGCATTCCATAATTAGTCGATAGTTAACACCCCAAACTTATTGTGGAACTACCCATGTCGGCTATGAGAAGGATCGACCTTGTAAATGGCACAAGTATTGCAATTATAAGTTTAATGTCCGTCTAAACTCGTGTCAACATGCAATTACAAGAGTAATTACCCTAATTGCTAACCAATGGCATTCCTCAGAATTATAGCTTATTATATGGTCACAATACGGTGACTATAAGACATATGCCCTTATAATTTGTGCCCAAATCCACCCTTATTAGCGATAATATGGCCTTTACAAGGGCAAATATTTTGGCTTTAACTCTTAAAATGTCGATTGCACACCATGTGTACAGATAACAATAGAATTTCAATTGTGTCTGCTAATTAGCGCGCGACGGGTTAACTCTTAAAATGTCGATTGTACACCATGTGTACAGATAACAATAGAATTTCAATTGTGTCTGCTAATTGGCGCGCGACGGGTTAATGACGATTATATATTGCTAATTTTTGCTACTTGGGGTGTACTATGACGTGAAAAAAGATCAAAGATCATAATTAGAGAAAAAGATGGTGCTACAGGTCATATATAGCTCGGTCTCTCTCTCACACTGGAACCATGTACATTCAAGAATGTAGATTGTCATCTAGATGCTGCCATCGTAAGTCAGACTAAATAAAAAAACCGGCCAAGTGCGAGTCGGACTCGCACACGAAGGGTTCCGTACCACCACAATATTGAACACTAGGTACGTATATTTAAAAATACTTCAGTTTAAAAAAACACGTATTTTTTAGGGGGGACCCCCTTTAATTTGTAAATTTAATTTATTTTTATGAAAATACTAAACGAATAATATTTTTCATCTTATATTTTAACAATCGCAAAGATAACTAATTGGCTTATTATATTTCATAATGATATTGTGAATTACAAGGTTATTTTTTGCAGTTGCAGAAAATCGCCCATATTTAAACAAAATACCTTATGAATCAACGTTTTTAGTATTTGTTAATTAAATACAGTACATGGTACATGATTATGCCGAAGTTTTCAATTCCTAACTTGTTTCATTGTTGTGATATAGCTCGTACAAAAATAATCTAAAATTTACAAGTTTTACGGCCCCCTATTTCTACATTTTGGAAGATAAAAAATAAATAAAATACATTTGTAGGTACTCTACTCGATAAGTTCTAGACAATGACATCCCACATGCTAGGGTAAGATTTTTTTTTAGACTTTATTAGACTTTATTTTATTTCTATTATTTGTTAATATACCCGTAATAGAAATACACAATCTGTGAAAATTTCAACTGTCTACCTCCTATTACGGTTCATGAGATACAACCTTGTGACGGATAGACGAACGGACTTAGTAATAGGGTTCCGTTTGGTACCCTTCGGGTTCGGAACTTTGAAAACCAAGACATAGCGCTGTTAACAGTTACGTGAAGCCGGTTTTGTAAATATGTGTGCACTTATTGAGGTGTAGTTTAGTTGTAGTTTGGTGTAAATGTGTGCGTGTGAGCGTGTATGTGTATGTAGAGCGAGGTATAGTTTTGCGCATGCTTCACTGTAATGTTCGCAGCGCTATGTATTGGTTTTTTATTTGGTCTGAGGTCGTATGATAAAAAGCGGTCTCTCAAAAAAATTATAAATTGTTTTTTTTTGTCTTGGAACATTTCGAATCAAACGGTTTAGTCAAAATGACTCGCTATCTATCTAGCTTATTCTTATTATTCTGCACCATTGACAACCCCATTTTTGTATCCATGCAATCACTTTCCATTCCAAGGTTGCCTGGAAGAGATCCAGAAAGCGATAAGGCGGCCCATTGTATGTTTTGTAGTGTTAATATTTTTTTTTCTATGTATTTTCTGGGGGTACGTATCAAAATCCCGAAAGTTCATAATACCCATGATTGAAATACCGACGTCCATAACACCGAAATTTAAAATACCGAAAGTTTTAAATGTCGATAGTCGTTATATCGAAACACAAAATACCGATGTTGAAATGCCCGAAAGGAAGAAATCCCGAATGGATGAAATCCCAAAGAGCGGCGACGTCGTTCCCGCGATTACTCATAGATGGGCACCCCTAGGTTAGGTTTGGTTAGGTTACTTTAAACCCTACAGAGCCCCGCGAAGCGGGGCTTCGTCAACATAGGAGACAAGAGCGAGCGAAGGGCACCCCGAGGTTAGATTTGGTAAGGCTACTTTAAACCCTTTACACTGAATTTCAACAATTTGACAATTAAATATTTTGACAATTTCGGGATTTTAAACTTTTGGGCAAATGAACTTTCGGGATTTTAAACTTTCGACCAAACAGCCATTCGGCGTTTAAATTTTCGGGATTTCGTCCATTGGTATTTTAAAATTCGGGATTTTGATACGTACCCATTTTCTGGTGTACAATAGAGGAGGAGGAGCTCGTGGCTAAGTATTATCAGCCGCACGGATCGATCCATCAGGTTAAGCTACGCTTGCCGGGGTTGGTCATTGGATGGGTGACCATCGTTACATACCGAGACTCCTCCGTGCCTCGGAAAGCACGTTAACTCGTTGGTCTCGGCTCTCATTCGTGGATCTTTAACAGTACTTACGGGTCGTCAGAAGCCCGAAAGTCTGACAACCAGTCTTACAAAGGGGTATCGTATTACCCAGTTACTGGGTTGTGGCGGTCAGATAGGCAGTCGCTCCATGTAAAATACTGATATTCAACTGCATCCGGTTAGACTGGAAGCCGACCTCAACATAGTTGGGAAAAGGAATAATTTAAATATAAATAATATGAGTTTATTTATTTATTTATTTCATTTGGGAAAACAAACAGTAGTATACTAATCATAAACAGTGTTGTCTTAAAATTAGAACTTTACAAATATACTACCCACACTACTAGTTTGTTTGTCTTAGTTTTTGTTTTATCTTGCTTTTTTATAGTTTTTTTTTATAAAAAAATAAAATACCTTAGTAGGTAATTTACAATAGAAAAAAGATATGCATATCATGCTTGGGTGTGTTTTTTTTTTTTCATGTTAAAGATACGCTAATTTTGACTAGACCATCTGATGCGAAATGTTTCAAGGCCTCCGATGAAAAAAAAAACAGAATTTTGTACTATTTTGAGATACTGCTTTTTGGCTTACGAGGGCAGGATAGGGTTTCCCACATTGCAATTATCCAATGATGACTACTACTACTTCCACTACTCAGCCACTTATGACGAAACGCTTTAATTCTATCCCACAAGGTTCACTTTTCCTTGTCGAAAAACCTGTTTTAAACAGTGACCGATAGCTTCCGTCATTCTAAAATAAACTTAGTTCTGACGCCTATAAAGTTAATAATTCTACTATAAGGTAAACTTGTACATATTGAAAATGAGTCTACATTTATACTTCATTAGTAATTCGCGGGCAGTGCGCTCGAGTGGTTGTTTACGTTTTAAAACTGCATAGCCGTTTAAACCTCAGTTTGTTTATTGTGAAAAATATGGGTGTACAGTGTCGAATATTACTCCGACAAACAACAAATGGTATCTTCAGAGCTGGAGAGCCTGTGGCAGGAACACTGAAGTATTCCATAGACAAACCAACGAAGTTCGTCAGGATAGACATCCGTCTTGTGGGCAAAGGGAAGTGTAAGTGGTCAGAGTCGGATTCAGATGACACTACATACTATAGAAACCACGAAGAATATGTAAATACAAGCATGAATTTATTCATATCAGGGAGACATAGTCAAAAAACTCCAGCGGGAACTTATGAACACCCATTCGAATTATTTGTGCCAGCTGATATACCAACATCATTCAAAAATAAAATTTGTACTATAAAGTACAAAATTAAAGCTACATTTGTGAAGGACAATTTCTTTAACACTAGTAAAAAATTTGACGTAATAGTACCTATTTACGGCTTTGTAAGCCCGTGTTCTCCAGATCCTTTGGCATTTGTAATACATAAAGATCTCTTCTCTCTCACTAGCAACAACTTCATTCATGTAATGGGCGAAGTAGAAAGAACAATTCTGACTCCAGGAGAAAACATTAAACTGAGGCTTACGATAAACAATCACACAGGTGTCCCAATAACTATTAAAACAGAGCTTATTGAATACTTTACTTATGTATCAGATGGTAAAACTAAAAAGATTGATAAAGAGCCCGTGAAAACTACAACGGCATATTCTCCAACTATAAAAGAGAAGAGTGTGTCCAATCTAACATGTATTGTCCCAACGTTACCGAGTTTGTACTCGATACAACATACGAAGATCTTGATAGGAGAATACAAAGTGAAAGTGACAGCTAAACTTCCTTTTCCTCACACCAATGCTGCAGTAAAGGTACCAGTGGTTATTGGAGAGAGCAGATATCGTCTGGGAGCTGCAGTCGTGGGACATAATGCCGGGCATCCTTCGTCTTCAAAAATGCCAGGAAATTAAATGAAATGCCATCAAAAGATGATGTAACGAACAATGGTGAAGAAGAACAAACTGTTGAGGACTATTTTGAAAAACATGATAACTATATGAAGATATCCGAGAAAAGAGGTTCAAATGACAATAATAGTGACGAAGACTGAACATTACATAATAATGTATACGCAATTGGTTTATAATGGCGCTATAGTCTGCGCATAACACCCATTCGTTTATAGAATAAGATCTGAATGTCGTCTAACTGTTTTGTTTATGTTAAAATAAAGATACTTTAAATCAATCAATCAATGACGAAGGTTGTTAGTAATTGCTTCAAACAATATCAAAATCTGTGATTTTTAAGTGTATAAGTGCATACTATTGTTCAAGCCTACTTACAAGGCTAGTTTAAGTTAATACTTATAATGTATGCGTAATAAGATTATAGATTTTTTTGGTTACTATTAGTCATCTAAAAAATATCTTATACCTAGCATAGAAGTTTTCCTTGATTGAATAACCGGTACTACAGTGCTTCTGCAATATTTATACGGAGGCATCCATTGATGATTTCTTTGCCGTAATAAGATTAAGAACTGCATCAATGAGGAGCAGGGTCCCCGGTAGCACAAACACTGTCCTCAGAACGAGCATGCAAAGTCTATAGACTTTTTACTGTGTACTGGGCAGGTGTACACCTGCAGGGAAATGGGAAATCTTAACTAATATTATAAATGCGAAAGTTACTTTGTTTGTTTGTTATGCTTTCACGCTAAAACGGCTGAACGGATTTGGATGAAATGACCATGACCTAGATTAGGATATATAGTTATCAATCGAATTTGATGGCTCAACGATAGGTATTGTTTTTGTCTTTTTAAAAATTCTTTTTTGCGTTGGAGGATTTTTAAATTTTAAATTTTATTTTTATTTTTAAATTTTTTAACTTAGTTCCAAAAGAATTTATGATAAGTAAATTTTTTCTTGCTACAAGCATCACGATAGAATCCAAACACGACGACCTAATCTGCTACTATTTCTTTAAGAGTGTACTAGTGTGCTGGCTATCCTGGCTGCAGCATGAGACTAAGAATTCCATAATATTGCATAGTATAGCATACATGGGTGTTTCAAATTTTAGGTCACACAAATTATGTTTGAAACTAAAATAAATATCCAATATGTGTCTAAGATCCTTACCGCAGCTGACAAAAGCGCGGAAGACCTTGAAACAGCTGAACCGATTTTGATAAAACATGTCTAGAAACTACCGCTAAAACGCTACCTGCTTTCAAATAAGAAAAACCGAGAGCTACGGTGCCACAGACAGACACACACACATACATTGCGGTCAAACTTATAACACCCCTCTTTTTGCGTCGGGGGTTAAAAACGGGCATAAATTGTACTAAGTAATTAAATAAAGGGGGGTACCAGAAAGGTGTGGTCAAATTTAAGGTTGGTGGCACCAACATTGTAATCGCGAAAAAAATATCAGTCGTCCATACATTTGCGTCGCGTAGGTATTGAAGTTTTATATGGGATAGTTGACAATTTTTTCGCGATTACTATGTTGGTCCCATTGAGATTCTGAAGATATTGTAAGTCGAAGCGTATGAGTGAATTGGGTGCTACAGCTATTTTTTACAGCTATTCTCAATTAGCCTGCCACCATAATAAACCTGCTAAATTCTAAATTTCAGTCTATTCAATTCAGACACCCAACCCAACATATTAAAACATGTGAAGCATAGACAACTCACAAGGGTTAGTCTATATTACAATTAAATTCGTGGTACAAGAGGCCCCAGGCAGCACATAAATTGGACTCCACTCACCGTTAACTGTGTAGGGTTAACCCACAAATCAACCCTGTTTGGAAATTAAGGTAAATGTAATTAAGATGGCACAAACAGGCAGCCTTGTTCCATTCACTGCTGAGTGTACTCAGCAGTGGCTGGCTGCTTTACACTCAGTGGGTGGACCGAGGCTGCCAATGATGACCATGAATTAAGATGATTTAGGAAACTATGGGTCTTATGAATCTCTTCCGTGATCAGGTCAGTAAGAACCTGGTGCGACTGATGAGCGCAAGGGCCGGGGTTCGATCCCTACGTCGGGTAATGTTTTCCCTATTGGGTTTTGCCATAAGAAATGTATCAGTGTCAGTAAGGGCGTTTGTCCACCGCCGCCGTCACCGGGATGTCACTAACGCCCTGGCCACACTAACGTCAACGTTAATGCCCATCAACGCCATAAACATCGCGGTACTTAAATTCGGTCAAGATTTGGTCAAATTAAGCGGTCAGTAATTGTGGCTACATCTACGGCCTTCGTTTTTCATCGTGATAATCAACGGCATATTCCGTTCATGTGGACGCGACATAAGAAACGAGATTATTCAAAACGAATGTGACGTCCCGGTAACGGCGACTATGTGTCCAACGTAAGCGAACTCGGCGGTTCATTATGTTATGATGGTAGACAAAACAAAAACCAGATGAGCGGCGCGATGCGACGGCTGTGTGTGGACTAGATCAAATGGGCTTGTATGGCACATCTGCCTGTCACAATCTCCGGCCGAGTTCTAGTGGTCGCGCCAAACTAGTCGAAACTTGAGCGCTCGGGTGACGGACGTGCGGCGGACATGCGGATACAGTAAATCCCCGTAAGCACGGGCGTAATAGAATCGCTGCGGGATTTTATAGCGCACTGGATTTTCAACTCTCGTTGTTGAGCCGAGCGTTGAGAATCCAACTTAACAATAACAGAGTACATTCTAGCGCGTCGAAAAAACACACTGTTGGATTTTGCACTCTCGGCGCTAAGCAGAGCGTTGAAAACCCAGTGCGCTATAAAACCTCGCCGCGATTTTATTACGCTCGTGAGAACGGGGGTTTAATGTATGTATCGCAACTTTAATGCCATCATCTCAGTCTAGGTGACGTCCCGGTGACGGCGGCGGCAGACAAATGCTCTAACCTGGAATCTGGACATGTACTATTTACACATAACATAACACTGACTGTATTCCTCTAAGGGTTTGGCAGAGGTGTGTACCAAGAGCACACCCACATTCCGCTATTTATATAATACGTTCCATGTAAAAGGGGCGAGCCTATTGCCTTCAACCGGGCACAAATTCCAGTTTGCTACTGAGATAAAACCTGAAAAAACCTAATAACACTGCCCGACCCGGTAATCGAACCCAGGACCTCACGCTCAGTTTCGCTTATTACCACTAGACCTGCTTAATGTGGGGCACTAAACAAGGATTAAACAAGGATTTTTGAAAATACAACTCCAAATGGGGTTAAATAATAGAGTTTGGTTTCCGTGCGTAGGAAAGCACGTTAAGCCGTTGGTCCCGGCTGTCATTCGTGGATCTTTGACAGTCATTACGGATCGTCAGAAGCCCGAAAGTCTGACAACCAGTCTTACCAAAGGGACAATATTACCCAGTAACTGGGTTGTGAAGATCAGATAGGCGGTCGCTTCATGTAAAATACTGGTATTCAGCTGCATCTGATTGAACTGGAAGCCGACCCTAAAATAGTTGGGATAAGGCTAGGCAGATGATGAGTTCCGTTGGATGTCATTATTGTCATTGTGAACAAATTCAATGTCAATGCGTTTGCGTCTAAACAGCGAAACGGATATGAGTGATTTGAATTTGTTTGTATTTTTGTTCAAGTTTGCTGTTTTAAGTTTATCTTTATTTGACCTTGCTTTTAATTTGAGATTTTTACTCAGTAATTAAATGATTATTAATTGATATTGTTAGTGCCGCTAGTTGAATTTATGAACAATATGTCGCAGCCAACTAACTCAATTAGCCGTTTAGTTAACCGCCTAGCCTTTGGAAGTAGTGATCAATGGCCGCTGTAGCGGACCGCTCGCACGCGGTTGGTCACAGTTCCAACCTAACCTATAATTGAATATCATTCAGGCCACTAGTTGAACGGCGCCGTTTAGCTAAATGGCTAGGCTGTTAACTGAAAGGCAAATTAAATTAGTTGACTGCGATAGGTATACTCGTATGTACAACATAACAACAGCAATTCACAAATACACGTAAGAAATTCTTAATTTAGCGGGCTTAAAATAACACAAACAGCTGCCTTATGATACCGCTATATTATCAAAAAGAAGGAAAGACATTATAGCACCAATTCCACAAACAAAAACTAGGTTTTGTAGTGGGCAATACGAGAAACGGTCATCTCAACTCTACAATAAAATAAATAGGGAAATATATGTATACACCAAACAATATTATGAATGTAAAATTCTTATAACTAAATGGATAAAATCACTTGATTATGAGGACACGGAGGCCCTCCTGCAGCACACATCATAACACACTCATTCAAGCGTACACTTACTCATATGTTCAAAATGTTGACGTACATACCACACATACACATACATCCCTCATACACACATACATCCCTCACACACACACACCACACACCCATACAGCCCACACACACACACACACACACCCTACACACATATATCATACATTCCCAACTCATATAACTATAACAATTATTTCGTAATAAGCTGATATAAAAATTTAGTCTTCTACAATTCTTTGTTTGGAATAATTTTAATTTACTTTATTTTACTTTAGTTTTTCAAAATTGTATAAATAGTACAGTGTGTGTAGTAGTAGTTGTATAGTAGTACTAGTTGTGTAGTAGTAGTAGTGTAGGCTTAATTTTGTTTGTGAATGTACATTACGTAAAGGGAAACGCCTATTCTTGGCCATGTTTTGCCCATCAATGTGACAAATACAAAAAAAATACCCATTTAGTAACTAAAATATTGGTAGTACTTATTTGTATTGAAACCTCCGGAATTATAAGCCGATTTAATCAAGAAACTCAATCGTATTTACACTTCCGGTCGTTGGTCAAACCTGTCAAAGTAGGGATGCCAACATTTACTGAAAAAACGATACACTAAAACCGGTTACCAAAAATACGTATTTAGGAAAATCTATTTTTGACATTATATAGTTGTTTCGCTTTTATTTTCTTTAGAGACAAAAAAAATGTTTGCTTATTTTCGGGCTTCTAAATACGATCCATTTAACCGATTCCGTGTTTCAAGTTTTACAAAACTATAGATTTTTCGATAAATCGATTTCTTAAAGACATCCCTACGTCAATAATAATCGTAATTGACAACTGATTGACATTGACATTTCACATTTTGTTTGGTGATGTTTTTTGCGACTCGTGATTTTTTTCTCTACTGCGTTTTTCTATTTAATATTCCGACGACTTTGATTACGATTATGGACCCTGTAACCACTTCCGATGACGACCTTGGCTTTATATTGGATTCTGTACCCGCCTCTCTCGACGACACCGGCTTGCCAATGGATACCGTACCTGTTTCTCACGAAGGACCTGACGCGAGTATGGAACCTGGGTTCTTGGGCTGGGCAAGGTTTCAATCAAATATAAATCCCCCAGCCCAATTTCTAGATGAAGTGCTCGTCATATATTTAAATGAGAACGAATAAAAAATCGGAAATCTTTAAGTATGTCTTTTATTAACCTTGAATTTTTATACTTTGATTTTTAAAAGTCCAACCGAGTTCTATGTAAAAAATAGTGTTTGTATCTATATCTATGATGTCAACCGTAATGCCTCTAATTTGTTTCTTTCGTGGGCGTCACTTGGCCAAAACCTCTTTATCAAATGGGCATTTCCCTTTAAGTTGCGGAAGAGCGGAGTGTCCTAATACAGGCATTTATTTGCTTAAAAGGACATTTCTATCACAAGCTATGTAGTACATACCATGTTAAAGAAAATAAACTATTTGTATTTTTATTTTGTATTTTGTAAAATATTAAGAATGAAAAAAAAATAAACAGCAGCAGTAATATAAATAACAAAACAACAGCTGAGTGAATGCCAAGGTTACGCTTCCTAACCGGCGCGGCGAGAAAGAGATATCACGCTGATAGAGCGAGATATCGACTGCCATTATTTGTGGGTTCAACCACCGAGTATCAAAGGCAGGTTAAGGATAAGGCCAAGGGGGGCAGGATAAGGTCGCGTTCTCTGTTTAATTTTTATTTATGATGAATAACATAACCATTAAATAATAATCTGTTTCCAATAAGTTTTTACAACAGTAAGTAGTAATCATCCGATATTATTGCTAAACCAGTATTACTGAACATGAGGGCATTGTAAAATATTACTTTCGAAATCATTGTTCATGATGATAATTTGTTAAGATTAAGAAACGGAGGAAAAGTGACTTTAAGAAATCCCAGCGAAAGGGAAAATCAGAATGTAGATGACAGAAAGAAAAAAACATTAACCAAGACTAAAGTTTAAAGTAAAAATATACGTGTCGAATTGAGGACCTCCTCCTTTTTTTTCGTCGGTTAAAAAATAAAAAGTCGGTAGGTGTCGCAGGACACTCGGTTGGAGCGAAGTTCCTTTCGGTGTACAGACGCCAGCACCACCCGAGACTGTAAAATTTTCCCAATCAACCTTGAACCTAATACTTAGGCGATAAAGATAAAAACTATTAAAGAAATTTGATAGATTGTATTAGCTTGATGTGCTGGCGTCTGTACCTATGTTATGTATTAATATAGAGCCATCTACATAGTATGGTCTCAAGTTTCAGGTGTCAAAAGTTTTTGTGATAGTATAAGTTTTTTGCCACAATAATAATTATTTTTAACATTTCTTTAATGACTAACAGTAACCAGGACAATCTTTTAATTTTCAGTTCTTATTACGCATAGACACACTCTTATCTTAACCCAGCCTACGTTTTTAAGTGCACTACACATCACAATGGCAGTTTTGGAAACAAAAACAGTCCACTTTCTTGCTTCCTTAATGTTAATGTCAACTGAATTCAACTCGTTTTTCTTCATTATTCTCAGTCCCCAACATTCTCCCTGTCCATATTTCTATCATCTTCTTTGAATATTTCTGAATACGAAGGACACTTATCTGCAATACCCATGGCTGCGACTCCAAGACGATCTCTTCTCTCTCCAATAACCACTGGTACCTCCACTGCAGCATTGATGTGAGGAAATGGAACTTTGGCTGTCACTCTCACTTTGTATTCTCCTATCAAAATCTTCGAATGTTGTATCGAGTACAAACTCGGTAACGTTGGGACAATACATGTTAGATTCGATGTACTCCTCTCCTTGAGAATTGGCGAATATCTCTTTGTTGTTTTCACGAAGTCTTTTTCAATCTTTTTTGATTGAGTATTATCTGCTACGTAAGTGAAATATTTTACAAGCTCTGTTTTAATAGTTATTGGTACATCTGAGTCATTGTTTATCGTAAGGCTCAGTGTGATGTTCTCTCCTGGAGTCAAAAATGTTCTATCTATTTCTGCCTTTACATTAATGTTGTTGTTGGATGTAAGAGAGAAAAGATCTTTCTGTAAGCCAAATATCAGAGGCTCTGGGGAACAAGGATCTACAAAGCCGTAAACAGGTACTTCTGCATCAAATGTATGTTTAGTTTCAAATAAGTTTTCCTTCACGAATGTGACAATAACTTTGTACTCTATAGTACAGATGAGATTTTTGATGGATGTTGGTATATCATCTGGCAGTAAGAATTCGAATGGGTATTCGAAAGTTCCTGACAGAAGAACGTCTTCGTCATCTCTGGCTATGAACAAATTCTTGCATATATTTACATACTCTTCTTCTTTGCTATAAGTTGTTGTCTTATTATCTGAATCCGATTCTGTCCATTGACACCTTCCTTTGCCAATAAAATTGATGTTTATGCTTCCAAACTTAGTTGGTTTATCGATGAAATAATGCACTGTTCCTACCACAGGTTGTCCGGGTCTGTAGACACCTTCTTTTGCTTTTTGAAGTAATATTTGGCACATCACACCCATTTCGGTAGAAAACGTGGAAACGACTACTCGAGAGCTTTGCTCGCAAATTACTAGCGTGATTAAAATAAAACATGATTATACAAGACGTTGATATAGCCTATAGCCGAAAATGAACTTTAAAGTCATGAGTTGTAAATTGATTTCAGAATGACAAATTAAAGCGCTATCGGACATGGTTTGTAGAACAATAAAACGTGAACTTTGTGCTATAGAATTAAGGTCTGTAATCGTCTGTGGCTGAGTAGGTTACGTCATCGCTAAGTGGAACTCCTTTTGGATAGCAAGCATGTATAAAGCACAGGCCACACTGGGAGCGAAGCAAAACGAAGGTATTTTCGTTTCGCTTCGTTCCGCGTCTTTTCATACTTCCGTTTTCGTTTTGCCTATTACGCGGTGTGAACCGAAGTATGAAAAGACATCTATAAATATCGTGCAGGTTCGTCGAAAGAACGAAATCTAACGAATCTGCATGAAATCTAACTTAAAGAGATGTATTGATGATTTTTATGGTTAAAAAGATGTAAATACATATGTTTTACTGTCGAGTATCATATTTTAATCAAGATACAACCTGACATGAACCTGATAATTACAAAAAACACAAGAAAATTTTAATTTGCGGGATACCTCAGCGCATCCCCCTTAGAACTTGTATCACAATATTGTTTTTATCGAGCAATAGCCTTTGTTTAAAAGGCATTCTGTGCACAGACATAAGTCAAGTTATATCAAAAGCAGTTGAAATAGAAGGTCATATTCGACACCAGTACCTATGTTTGTACACGAGTTTGCACGAACAACGTTCGCGCGAACTTGAGTCGCTTCGCCTCGTCTACGACCGTGTCCTAATAAAAAGCATTCGTTGCGTGAATTCGCGATCATTGCCCTCGTTTATGATTATGACCTACAACGCGGTCAATTAAGTTGCATTCAATAAATGCAACTTAACTCATAACGATCGCGTTGATCGTGTATTCTCGCGACAGTCTCTATCTCGACAAGGGGCACGGGGTTCTAACATAAGCGAGTATTGCGTTTATTTTATTGGGAGAACCTGAACGCGTCGCCGCGCTGACAGAGGGAGCCTTCCGGTTAGCCGAAAATATGAGTGACAAATGATTAAAACGATCACTTAGTCCCGATACGGGGCTAGGGTGCCTAACTCACCATTTTTTACAACAAAACAATAAAACAATAACAACAACAACGTTAACAAAATAACGTTATTAAAACACTGTTTTTTCTTGATTGATTAGAAAATCAATCAAGAAAAAACAGTGTTTTTTTTTCGTTCAATGAACTAAGGATTGTTTAAATGTTTGTAACATTGCAAGATTACCGCAAAACAATTCTGGTCACACAACCTAATCAGGTTGACCGACCACATCATTAATAACAGCATGGAGATCGCGCGGTTGTGTTCCACAAGGAAACTTAAATATTGTTACCTACAGATAGAGTTCACACTCGCCATCAACTGCATGAGAGCACGGCCGCCGCACGAAAGTTTTATTCTACATCGAAATAAAGCTTTAGGATTAGGACCATAAATTGATAAACCCAACATTAAAAAAAAACCTGCGTTGCTTGCTGATTTTATATTTCTACATAAAAGTTACAAAAATTAAAAATACTAAAACATGGTTGTGCCCTTCGGGGCAGTCGGTCGTTCAATGTCAGGCATATGAGAATGTTTATGACAACAGCTCCGACAGAAGTGTCTTTGTGTTGGTGCGCAAAACGCTTCGACACGCCGTATCCGTGCTGCGGGGGCAACTGTTTAAAAACATTATAAAAGACAAAAAAACTAAGAATAAAACAATGCAACCAAAAATAACAATACTTAGGACGCATATACATAAATAAACAAATAATCTTCATGTAGCCTTGTGTTGTAAGAGGCTTGCATTATCAAGTGCACTACACTTCTGAAATAAGAAATATTTTTCACTGAAATCAATAAAAGTAATTGTTTTTAACATTTCTTTAATGACTAACAGTAACCAGGACAATCTTCAGTCTAATTACGCATACATGTCTTAAGTCAGCCTACGTTTTTAAGCGCACTACACAATGATAGATTTGGAAAATTTAAACAAACAGTCCACTTTCTGCCTTCTTCATTATTAATGTCAACTTTTTCTTCATTACTCTCAGTCCCCAATATTCTCCCTGTCAATATTTCTATCATCTTCTTTGAACATTTCTGAATACGAAGGACACTTATCTGCAATACCCACGGCTGCGACTCCAAGACGATCTCTTCTCTCTCCAATAACCACTGGTACCTCCACTGCAGCATTGATGTGAGGAAATGGAACTTTGGCTGTCACTCTCACTTTGTATTCTCCTATCAAAATCTTCGAATGTTGTATCGAGTACAAACTCGGTAACGTTGGGACAATACATGTTAGATTCGATGTACTCCTCTCCTTGAGAATTGGCGAATATCTCTTTGTTGTTTTCACGAAGTCTTTTTCAATCTTTTTTGATAGAGTATTATCTGCTACGTAAGTGAAATATTTTACAAGCTCTGTTTTAATAGTTATTGGTACATCTGAGTCATTGTTTATCGTAAGGCTCAGTGTGATGTTCTCTCCTGGAGTCAAAAATGTTTTATCTATTTCTGCCTTTACATTAATGTTGTTGTTGGATGTAAGAGAGAAAAGATCTTTCTGTAAGCCAAATATCAGAGGCTCTGGGGAACAAGGATCTACAAAGCCGTAAACAGGTACTTCTTCCTCAAACTTGTATTCAGTTTCAAATAAGTTTTCCTTCACGAATGTGACAATAACTTTGTACTCTATAGTACAAGTGAGATTTTTGATGGATGTTGGTATATCATCTGGCAGTAAGAATTCGAATGGGTATTCGTAAGTTCCTGATAGAACATTTTGATCATCTTTCGTTATGTACAAATTCCTGTACTGCTTTAAATACTCTTCTGCGTTTTCATAGTAATGTCTGTTGTCATCTGAATCCCTTTCTGACCATTCACACGTTCCTTTGCCAACAAAATGGATTTCGATACTTCCGAACTTTGTTGGTTTGTCGATGAAGCAATTCACTATTCCTACCACAGGTTGCCCGGCTCTGTAGACACCTTCTTTTGTTTTTTGGAGTAATATTTGACACACTACACCCATTTTTGTTGAAAAATTGAGGTTAAAACATCCAAACGACTACTCTTCAGCAGTGCTAACGAAATACTAGCGTGGTTAAATTAAAGAATGACTCATGAAAACAGATGTAAACAAAACCTTGATATTGTTATCGCTTCTGGCCGAAATATTACTTTAGTATCATGAAAAGTAAGTTAATTTCAGAATAACAATAGCGCTATGGGATAAGTTTAGGAGATTTGTTACAGTGTCACATGAACGTTGTGCAGTGGAATTAAGGTGTTAAATCGTTAGTTGCTGAGTAGGTTGCGTCACCGGTTACTAAAACTCGTTTTGGATAGCAAGCGTGTATAAGGAATGTAAGTAGAATGGTATACGTCATACTACGCGAATGACGTGTACTCTTTCCACATTTGCGTCGTTTTTAATGCGTCAAGCTTGATCTTGTTTGTTTTGTTGTTTTGTTTTTAAGGCCTGATTCTTCAATAGTCAGATAATTTTTATCAGAAGAATAAATATGGCGGTTTGACAGCTTTTTTATGGAAAATATGTCAAACTGTCAGTCACATTTATTCTTCAGGTAAAAGTTATCAACCTATTGAACAATCAGCTCTAAAAGTAACTTAATAAATAAATAATAAAACAGTGCGGTCGTGTACACACTTTTTAGATACAAAACAGATAGACTAAGTCAAAAATGTTTTGTCTTATGTCTTGGATTTGGTTGTCATAATGCCTATCTTACCATTCTGGTACGGAATCTTCAATAGGTAAGGTGGTGGTGGTGGTGGTAGCTGGTCTTGGTAATTTTAGTACCTAATAAAAACAAAAATGTCATATATTATAATAGTAAATTTTGATATACGCATTTCAAACGACTTGTTCAACACACTTGCAAGAAAAAAAATAATAGAATTTTATAAACGTTTCTGCATCTATAGGTTTTGCGACTCTAAACATAGTTGATTATAGAACGAATTTAACAGATGTTAAGTTGACGTAACCTCGGTTACTGAGGCGGTACGGGGCGGCGGCCCGCCAAAATTGAAAACAAATGAAGGTCGAAGAGATCGATCGAAAAGCCAGTATTTATTTATTGTGATTGTGATCAATCTGCCTAGCATTTTCCCAACTATGTTGGGGTCGGCTTCCAGTCTAACCGGATGCAGCTGAATACCAATATTTTATATGTAGCGACTGCCTATCTAACCTCCACAAACCAGTAACTGGGTAATACGATACCCCTTGGTAAGACTGGTTGTCAGACTTTCGGGCTTACGTTACGAGTTAACGTGCTTTTCGAGGCACGGAGGAGTCTCCGCATGTAAAGATGGTCACCCATCCACGGACCAATTTATTGTGATTGTGATATTGGTGATCATTGTGACTACTCTTGCAGTAAATGTGAGTTTATTGAATTGCGCTGGCGCCTCACATAATCGGTGGAACGACGTTTACGTTATTTTTCATTCCCTAATGTGAACTTTTTGACTTTCATTTACTTACATCTCCTCGCCCGCATACGCAGGCATAGACCTCTTCTGATAAAGTATTGATTTTAAACATAATATTTATTAACAAATATTTTAGAAAAATGGCTCGTAGATTTATAATGTGTGCGACGTGCTTTCTCTTTTTGAAGGAGAGGACTGACTCGAACCCGTTAAACATTCTAATTTTAAAAATGTTTTAATTTATATAACAGTAACGATAATGCTTGGCGTTTATTTGTTTACGCAGTTGTTAAATTGACAATTTTTTTTTTTGTCTAAAATGCATGAAGACTCTTTATGAGC
Source organism: Cosmia pyralina (assembly GCA_946251885.1). Lineage (NCBI taxonomy): Eukaryota > Metazoa > Arthropoda > Insecta > Lepidoptera > Noctuidae > Cosmia > Cosmia pyralina. The sequence continues at coordinate 3,536,854 of OX276346.1, read as the reverse complement.
AAAGTGCCTTTATGCCTTATCTTATAAGCACATATCTCTGACTGGTATTATAGGTATCCGAAGCGCACTTTCCTACACTAGTAATGCAAAGTAAAAAGCACGCGTGTTAAATACACTGCATTGTGAATGGGAAAGCAGTGCAACAAGAGTCACATTTTGAGCAAGTGTGTTGACAAATATAATTTTTGTTTCAATCTTACCAAACATGAAAAAGTATGTTTATTTATTCGTTTATTAAAGGTTCGTCAATACTTATTACAAACATTACATGATTAAAATGCGTTACTGCAAGAAAAATTTTGATGTTGTAACAGTTGTAGTGACAATGGTGGTCTAACCACATCAATTATAATAAAAACATTAACAAAAGGTATACACAAACACATTATAAAAACGAAAAATTTCAATAAACAGAATGTATCACAAAGGAACAAAACTTATCACGCATTCATACAATCTTTACCCAGGCTTGCGTTTTAAGTAGGCTTTCATAATCGAGTGCACTACACAACGATATAGATTCGGAAAATTTCGACAAGCAATCCACTTTCATCGATATTAAAGACAACTACACTAAATCGTACATCTTTCCAAATTCATTGTCATCGTATTAAAAAAAAAGATTTTTTTTAAAAGAACTCTTCGAAACTTCTTCTTTTAGTTATATCAGGAACTTTATATTCTCCTCAAATTACCAAAATCATCAACATCATTATCATCGTTATCATTATAGATCGATCAAATTTCTATTATCTACGTCTGGCAAACGCCAGACAAAACCTTCAAAAACTTGAAGGCGAAGGATTCCCGTCATCATATCCCACGACTGCAGCTCCAAGATGATCTCTTCTCTCTCCAATAACCACTGGTACTTGCACTTCAGCATCGGTGTGAGGAAATGGAACTTTAACTGTCACTCTCACTTTAAATTCTCCTACCATAATCTTTGCATGCTGTATCGAGTACAAATTCGGCAACGTTGGGACAATGCAGGTTATTACTGACACACTCTTTTCCACTGTACTTATGGATTCCGTTTTTATAGCTTCGACTGACTTGCTTACAACATGTGTTTTTTTACAATCTGATACATAAGTAAAATATTCAAAAAGCTCTGTTTTAATAGTTATTGGAAAATCTGTGTCATTGTTAATCATAAGCCTCAGTCTTATCGCTTCTCCTGGAGTTAAAAATGTTTTATTTATTTTTGCCTTTACATCAAAGTTATTGTTGGATGTAAGAGAAAAAAGATTTTCCTTTAAACCAAATATCAGAGGCTCTGGAGAACACGGGCTTACATAGCCGTAAACAGGTACTTCTTTACTAAACTCGTTTATAGTTCTAATGCCTTTTGCCTTCACAAATGTAATGATAACTTTGTATTCTATTTTACCACCTGTGTTACTTTTTATTGATGATGGTATATTGTCTGGCAGTAGGAATTCGAAAGAGTATTCGAAAGTTCCTGATAAAAAAACGTCTTTGTCATCTGTGGCTGTAAACAAATTTCTGTTCGCTTTTACATACTCTTCTTTGTTATTATATTCGAATGATGACTTATCTGGACCGGTTTCTGACCAATGACACGTCCCTTTGCCCAGAAAAGAGATATCTATAGACTTAAATTTTGTTGGTTTGTCTATGAAATACTTTACAGTTCCTACCACAGATTGTCCAGGTCTAAAAACACAGTTTTTTGGCCTTGGGATAAGTATTTGACACTCCACACCCATATTGGTAAGACTTAGGTTAAGACGAGCTAAAGACTGCACTGCGCGCCAATTACTAGTGTTGTTCAAATAGAAAATGACTTAAGCGATCTGAAGAGGCGTAGGTAGTAACGATATTATTATGTTACCTTCAATGTGTATAATTCAGACATTATATGGATCCCCTCGTCACACAGGAAATAAGACACAAAGAATAAAATGAAAATTATAGTACTGTAGAGGTTTCATGCTTTGGTCAATCCTTAGCATGATGCTGGCTGACATTAAATTATTCAAACATCGAATTACTCTTGAAGAAAAACGAAATCTCTTAAATGAATCTCTTTTTGCCTTTTTGTATATCTGCGATAAGATAATCGAATAAAAGGGACCACACACCACACGACACAATAAAATAACGGTAAATAAGAAACGAAAATCAGTATGAATTACATTATAACAGGATTAACCGTATCAGAAAACTTAAGTCCAAAATAGATACATGGGTACATATTTCTGTTTTCTTTTTCAGAACGCACATAGTATTTATACAGGGTTTACCAGAAAGGTGTGGCCAAATTTATGGTCGTGGCACAGACCATCAAGCTGAACAACTTTCTCCATTTGACCAACATCGTAATCGCGAAAAAATACTACTCGACGCAAATTTAATGTATGGGACGGTTGATTATTTTTTCGCGATTACGATGTTGGTCCCATGGAGAAAATTGTTCAGTTTGATGGTCTGCACTGCACCCTTAAAGACCACATCTTTCTAGTACACCCTGTATAGATATATACTAGCGATCCGCCTCTGCTCTAGGTGGTTTTTACGACTTGACATAACATCGAGATTTCTTTCATTTTCGGTTATACAAAAATACCTTCCGGAATAACTGACGGTGAAAACCACATCAAAATTCGTTGTGTAGTTATGAAGATCTAAGCCATCATACAGACAGACATGAAAACAGTGATCATCTGTGAAACGATGAAGGAAAACATCGTGAGGAAACCGGCATGTCGTAGAACCAAAAATTCGAAGACATGTGACATCTACCAACCCGTACTGGGCCCGCGCGGTTGATTACGGCCCGCTTCCTCTCACCGAGAGGAGGCCTGAGGTCCCAGCAGTGGGAACATTATAGGCTGATTATGTTATGTACTATGGGCCAAAGTTCTGCATGATCACCTCAAAGGCGATAATCGCATAGCACGGCTCACGACTCTATCGCACAATGTTCGTTTGTCACTAGCTGCGCTCTCGCAGGAATATTTTCTTAAGTGAGCATGCTTAAGTTTTGTCCATATTAGTACATGTATGTTTAGATTAAATCCTTGTTTCCAATTGATTTTACTTCCAATTAAACAAATATCAACTTTATATTAGTAAAAAATTAAGTTGATTCAGAATGATGGTATTATTGAAAAAGTCGGTACCGAAAACTGACGTTTATGTGCGGGTATTAAAGTTATTTTTCCACAAACACGTGTTTGTTTACACGATTGGAAACTAAATTGCAACGCAACATAATATTGATAAGGTAACTTTTTCTTATAAATAAAGATCACAATATTATGAATTATTAAGTCTAGTATCATTCTGTTTATCGTTATTGCGACGTTACACGAGTTATAGATAATTTTGAAGTACTTATCTAATAATCAATGTTAAGACTACTTTCTTATAAATTGCAGGAAACGCTTGTTTGGATTGTTGTTATTGGTGCTTATTATAAGTATTTATTACGTGCATTTATCAGGAAAGGGTATTGTGGCGCAGCCCGGAAAGAGGCTTATGTTCAGTAGTGGACTGCAATAGACTGAGTTGATGGATATGAAACATCAATATCTGTTCTGTATTTAAGGAATAAATCAATAAAACACTGCAGATCACATATACTCGTGTAATGGCCGACAACCAACTGACGAAACAACCCTACCCACATATAAAACAATTATCAAATACACCACATTCCTCCATCACTATTTTAAACATACATAATATTATGACTTATAATTTAACTGTTTCCTAGTTTTTCTCATCGGGTACCGGCGGACAACTTGAGGTTCCTGATGTGCTTTATTGTTTGAATGAGACTGACTTGAGTCAGAAAAGCCTGCGTCCACAAACTCATCATCCGAAACCGTTCTTATTTCCTCTTCCCTATCCTCTCGCGCAGGAGACGTGGGGGAGGTAGAAACGTGCGCTGGTGATGTCAGAACCGGTTCAGATACTAAACCAGCGTCACGCTCGTTTGACTGACCGGTCATTTTAGGGGTGCAATCTCCAAACACACTGACATCATCCTCATCCGGTTCAAATGATGAGTTTCCTTTGTACGCCAGTATCTGATCGACATGTTTTCTTACATTGACCTTTATATCTGGAATATACACTGAATACATTCGTGATCCTAAACATTCTTTTACTATGCCCTGTATCCAAACATGTTTTGTACCGTTCATTAAATATTGTTTTAGTAATACCTTGTCACCTACTGAGAAATTCATTTTTCTTTTCCCGCCAAACTGTTTACATTGGTTCCTTTGAGCTTTCATGACATTTGCTTTGGCCACGGATGACGAGGATGATGTAATTTCTTGTGTTGGTAATCTTATCAAATCGAGTCTGCACCGCAAAGGACGTCCGAACATCAATTGCGCTGGTGAGAATCCAGTAGTCATGTGTATAGTATTTCTATAGTCGAACAAAAATTTATTCAATATTTTAACAAATTCTTTTTGTGTTACGTTATTGTTTGAAATAGCTTTTAAACCATTTTTTATGGTTTTAACACTGTTTTCTGCCTGCCCATTTGACATAGCATGATACGGCGCGCCCGTGAAGTGTTGCATTCCGTTTAGTCGACAAAACGTCTCAAATTCATTTGAACAAAAATTGGTAGCATTGTCAGTTACCAAAGTACGCACCAACCCAAATCTGCTGAACATCTCGCAAAGTTTACTAATAATAGATTCACTATCCGTTTTTTGCATTGTAAAGCATTCCACCCATTTAGAATGAGCGTCCACCGCAATTAAAAACTGTTTACCTCCCAACATAAACATATCTAAGTGTACTCGTTCCCAAGCGCGCTCTGGGTATGGCCACGGAGCTAGCGGCACTCTAGGTGGGTTATTCCGGAGTGTGTTACAAACACTACATGAACCTATTTTTTCTTCAATGTGTTTGTCAATGCCGGGCCACCACATACGCATTCTAGCTTCCGTTTTGGTTTTGACTACTCCGAAATGAGAACTGTGCAGCTCACTTAGAAGTCTTTCACGATAACGTGAAGGAATTACGATTTTATGACCCCGTAATATACATCCATTCTCCACCGCCAAATCCAACCGACATAAGTAAAACGGACGTAAATCCTGATTCATCACTTTAGAAGGCCAGCCGTTTTTTATATATCCTATCACCTTTTGCAATATCTCATCGCGGTTGGTTTCATTTCGGATATCATTCAAAGTCAAGGGTAGTAAAGCAGTTTCACCTATAAAATTAATATACCGTGACTGATCTATTTTCTTACCTACTTCGAACTCATTTGTTTGAGTAGGCACAGACCGCGATAAAAAGTCAGCCACGTTTTCCTCACTCTTTACATATTCGATTGTGAAATTATATGCCGACAAAAACAAAGCATAACGTTGTAATCTGTTCGCTGCTATCACGGGCACACCTTTTTCCTTTCCAAAAATCGACAAAAGCGGTTTATGATCCGTTCGCAATACAAATGGCACCGTACGGCCATATAAATAATGATTAAATTTCTTAATTCCGAATACAATAGAAGTGGCTTCCTTCTGAATTTGTGCATAGTTCAGTTCAGATTTTAACAACGTTCGCGAGGCATAGGCTACCACGCGCTCTGCGCCGTCGGGCTGTTTCTGCGCGAGGACCGCGCCCAGGCCGGCCGGGCCGGCGTCGCAAGTAACAATCGTCGGGTACTCCGGGTGGTAGTGGGCCAGCACGCGATCAGAGGACAACTCTTTCTTTATTTTATCGAACGCTTCAGACTGATATTTACCCCACTCCCATTCCATACCTTTTTTCAATAACTTGTGTAGAGAACTAAGTACCGATGATGTATTCGGAACAAAACAGCGATAATAATTGACCATCCCTAAAAATGACTTTAATTCATTGACGTTTTTTGGTGGTTCGCACTTAATAATAGCTTCGATTTTACTGTTGGATTTATGCAGCCCGTTCCTATCTATAATGTATCCAAGATACTCCACTGAGCTTCTGAACAATTCACATTTATCGTGTTTTACTCTCAACCCTGCGTCTTGCAATCTTTTCATCACCAGATCCAATCTTTCTATATGTACCTACCTATTAGGAGCAGTGATTAAAATGTCATCTAAATATATACATACACCGTCAATGTCGCCTAATAACTGTTCCATGGTACGTTGAAATATAAAAGGTGCGTTTGCTAATCCAAATACGAGCCGCGTATACCTATATAAACCTCTATGCGTGTTTATACAACACCATTTCCTTGAATCATCGAGTTCTAGTTGAAGATATGCCAATTTCAAATCTAACTTGCTGAATTCTACCCCACCATGAAGCTTAGCAAACAAATCTTCGATCCTAGGCAGTGTATAATTGTCTAGATATAACGCTTTGTTTAACGTTACTGAAAAATCTCCGCAAATTCTGACGTTTCCGTCGGGACGCAACACTGGAACGATCGGCGTCGCGACGTCTGAATGGTCTACTTTTTCTATAATACCTGCCGCCAATAATCTATCCAATTCCTCCTCAATTTTCGGTTTTAAAGCTAGCGGTACGGGCCGAGGCCTGAAAAACTTCAACTGTGCATCCGGTTTTATTTTCAAGCTTATTTTGTACTTATTGAACCTGCCCAATTCGTCTGAAAATAATGTTGAATATTTTTTTATTAACATTTCCCCTGAGTTGTCGCGTACTACATTGTTACAATTTAAGCTACACAAATGTATACCAAACAACCTCATAAAGTCACGGCCCAGAAGAGGCATACGTTTCTCATTTGTTTTGATAACAAAAAAAATTATTTGGTTAGTGCGGCCTTCGTAAGCTATAGACAATGACAAACAGCCTAACGGTGCAATTTTTACTCCTGTATAAAAGTTAAAAATCTCTTTACACTGCTGTAAACGATATTTATTATTTTTATCGCCCCCGAACAGCTGTTCATATATTATAGCCGGTAAAACGGAGACAGCACTGCCACAATCAATTTCACATAAGATTTCAATGTTATCTAACTTGACTTTCCGAGATATGGGTTGATCCTTAATAGTGTTTTTTATATTAAATAAATTATAAATACCTCCGTCAACAACATCATCGTCATCCGTACCCAAGAAATGGCTCTCACTTATCTTAGCCTTGCACACTCTTTTTAGATGTCCTTTTTTATTACACTTTTGACAGGTATAATTAACAAACCGACACTTTTCTTTCGAGTGATTTTTATACCCGCACACTTCACAACTTTTAGACACACGCGATTTATTTTCGTTTGTAGAAAAACCGCTCGGTCGCTGCGGCGCGAACACAGGCTGCGCCTGCGCCGCCTCCGCTGAGCTCGCGCCAGCCGTGCCGGCCGCGTCGCTGCCAGCTCGCGCAGTTTGTAAAGCGTTGCGCGCACACCGCACGCTCTGCGCCATCTCCAATGCCTTATTGAATGTGAGGGTTTCAATGCTTTCTGCGAACAGTTTCTCTTTTTCCTTGGTATTTTCTAATCCTAAGACGAACTTGTCGCGTAAAGCAGTATCTAACTCGGTCTTGAATCCACAGTAATGTGCCAAATTGCGCACTCGCGCCGCCCATTCGGCTAGATCCTCCCCTGGACGTTGTTCCGCCTTATAAAAACTGTACCTTTCTGCGAACGTACTCTTTTTTGTTTGGAAATGGACGTTCAATTTTTCTAACAGGATTTTATACTCGACGTTGTCCAAGCTTTCCGGAAAAACCAAATCTCTCGCGACGCGGTAGGTATCTTCCACCAGCGCAGTGAGTAGAAAAGCTCGTCTTTTTATTCCAGACTTATCGGTGTCGTCTCCAATGTCGTTCGCCGTGCAGTACTGGATAAAACGACTTCTGAAAATACTCCACTCTTGTACGCGGTGATCAAATGAGAGGTTGCCGCCAAACGCCATATTCAATGATTTTGCGTGCTTCGTGGTCATTGAAACTCAATCACTAGTGACACTGACAATATATTAACACACGTGAATAACGATTCGTCGCCAATTGTTCTGTATTTAAGGAATAAATCAATAAAACACTGCAGATCACATATACTCGTGTAATGGCCGACAACCAACTGACGAAACAACCCTACCCACATATAAAACAATTATCAAATACACCACAATATCATATTCACATGGGGTAGGCCTGAGGCAGTACAGAAAAGCAAAAAAAATCCCCTTCATCACTTTCGCACGTTTTGTATAATTATAAAGCCGTGTCTCCTGCGCGTGTTTTTTTGAAATAATACACAAAAATAACGAAACAATGAGGCGTGGCCATACACATTTGTGTATGCAAACACGGTGTTTATCTTTTCCGGGGGAAAGGGTTCAAGCGTTCGTTTCATTTTCTACTGCAACGCGCACTGCGCACACCTGTTGTCAAACTGATAGCATATTTTCCTCGTCGGAACTCATTACGACATCTACACAAAATGTGTAAGTGAAAATTTTTGAATACGCAGGAGACAGCATGTGTATGAAAACAAATGTTTATGTGTAAAGTGTTTAATGTAATGTTTCGCCAGAAGACGCGCAGGAGACCCGGCTCCAGGCTTGCCGCACATGGACCACACGAAACGAGAAGTGGCCTACCGTGGCGTGTAGTAACTACCTACAAAATGTATAAAAACTGTAGTCCACGGCTCGGTGGCGGCGTTTCGTGGCTGCACCGCACTTTTTTGTATTGGAATGCGATGCATTGCGGCTGTAATATGAGACAGCTTTAATTTTGACTATTCAACCACATATCAACACAACAACAACAACAATTGTTCCACACTGTTTTACAGGATCTTTTGGCGCGTGGCCAAAATTGGAAACAACGCCGCCATCTTGTTTTTCAATATGTTCCACAAAACAATTACTCAAATGTTTACCAACAGTCCCCCGTCCCCCCGTCCCCCCTCTAATAATGTCCTTTGAGTGCCAAAAGATCCTTGTCCTTGTACTGTCCACCTACTTATTGCATGCGTTCTGCTATGTCTCCTGCTCGTGTTTTTTCGAAACATTACACAAAAACATCAAAAGAAAGAGGCGTGGCCACACACATTTGTAAATGCAAACACAATGTTTTTGTTTTCCGAGCTGCATGGAAAACAGCCGTGTCTTCTGCGCGTCTTTTTGCGAAACATTATTTCGCCAAAAGACGCGCAGGAGACACGGTTTTCCATACTCAAATTCATTGCGATTTTGTTTTCACAATGAATGTATGTTGTACAATGAATTTTGTGTTATCAAAATAAAAGCTACCTACGAAGTAGGATACATCTTTAGGCTGCTCCTTTTAGTCAAATTGAACTTACTTTTCAAAGCGTTTCTCTCACGTTTTGTCTAAGTTTCTGTCTTGATGTGGTTCGAAACGTCGATTCTAAATTCTGTCAAAGTTCTCGATACTAATCATCTTTCCACGCGGCCAGAAACGCAGACAAAAAAGGGTATTATCGACGACTAAAAATGTATTTTATTCATCTATTAAATATTTCAGATTAGCAATATCTTTGATAAGATAGCCCATACTGCCAAAAATAACAAGAAGCATAATTTTCGTGATAAGGAATTAGATAGTCTCTACTGGCCACAAACAAAGGTTATTTTCAAGATTATTGCCAATTTAAATCAAAATGGGTGTGACGTGTAAAATTTTACTAACGAACAACACAAAAGGTGTCTACAGAGCCGGACAGTTTGTGCAAGGATCAGTGAAATATGTTATAGACGAACAAACTGAGTTCACTAGTGTTACGCTCTCGTTAAGAGGTAAAGGGTTATGTTGGTGGGCGCCCCTCCTTACCGGTATGGGGACTATATACACTGGTTCCGAAGACTATGTTGACCAGTGCATGGATTTACTTCAAGCTGGAGATAATGAAACAGCGGCAATTGCAGCAGGAACTTACGAAAAACAATTCAGATTTGTACTTCCAGAAGTGGTTCCATCTTCTTATAAAGACTCGAGATGCTTTATTGCGTACTTCGTCGAACTAAAATTCGTAAATCCAAACTTTATGAGCTTTTCTAAGAGGTTTAAAGTAGGCATTAAGGTTCAGGGTGGCATAAAACCATGTCTTGTACAACCTATGGTATTCGAAACGAAAAAAGATTTTTTCTCGTCAAAGAAAACCATTACTTTTAGTGTAGAAATTGAAAAGATGTTTTTGCATGCGGGAGAGACTATTGAACTCAAATTTAATATAAAAAACCAAACAGAAGTGGCTATTACTGCCAGAAGAGCAGAATTAATTGAGTATATCACTTATAAATCTAACTGTAGTCATCAAAAGCAAAAATCTAAGACAGTTAACGGAGTAGAAGTGAATTTAATTGGTAATGCAAGAATAAGGGCTGAGTATCAAGGCCTCGATAAGATTACAACAACACCAGAAATGTTCTCAATACATTCCAATATTTTATCAAAAGAATATAGAGTGAAAGTGGTTCTCAAGTTTTCTTTCCCGCATAGAGAACTTTGGCTAGAGATTCCAGTGGTCATTGCAGAGAAAATTAATGACTCTGAAGAAGTCAAGTTAGACGAACAACCGCCTTCATATTGGCAAGTCATGAATGAGAAAAAAGGAAAGGAGGAATAGATAAAACGGAAAACAAACCATATAGGAAACCGCAGATAACATATTTGATTTGTGTCTTTATAACAATTTGGTAAAACGTTGGTGATAATACTGATGAATGAGAGTATGTCATGCTCACTCAAATGTCTCGCTGGTGGTGACGTGTGTGTTGGATCATTAAGTTCCCTCCAAAATGGTTGAGCTAATTGGTGCTGATCCATGCGTCATGTTCGTGAACGGGCGCCGTCAGTGGGGACTGGTCGCCTCTTAGCTGCCATGGCTTATTTTTAATTTTAATATTTAATTTAGTTGTTTTAGTTTTATCTTTTTATAACGGACGCTTTTCATCGTGCACGTCTTTCTACATTGTTCTCACAAATATATTTTCAAAATGAACGATGTAACCAATATTTTGTAAAAATGATTTAAAAGAGTGTCCGTGGAGTTTCTTGCCCATTCTTCTCCATAGGGATCTACGCTTTGGAATGGGCAACTAGCTTCATCTTTCTGACTGACAGACCCATTGACAATTCAAAAGGGCCTGTAATTGGTTTATTTGAAATAAATGCTTTGAGTTCGAGTTTGATGCTATGTAAATAAAAGTGCTTATGTTACTGTGATTGCTCGAAGCACTATTATTTCCTGCTATCCCCTCAACCGATATTATATACTAATTTATGAATCCCATAGGATCATGTCAATGTGTACCCCCAGTATTTGCGAACCCCATAGGTTCACAACTACTGAGGATGTTTTTTTTTCCATCGGCTGTTTTTTTACGTTTATAAATACAGGGTGTGGCGTAAATAGTGGTCCAACGTGAAGGGGTCGATACACCGTATAATTAACTATCACATACCACAATTTGAACCATTTTTCTCGTCTCAGAATAAAATATTTTATATTATTAGTTGAAAAATTTACACCTTGCTTTACTAATTTGGCTGTATTTTCTATAAATTACATTATTTTTTATTTTTACTTTTTTGTTTATAACTGTGAAATGCATGTGCTATCATAAGCAAATGTAAAAATAATTACTATAAAGCAAGTTGTCAATTAAAAAAGAAAAATGTATTCCGAGACCTAGGAAAAAAATTGGTTCAAATTGTGATATGTTATAGCTGAATATACGGTGTATCGACCCCTTAACGTTGGACCACTAATTACGCCACACCCTGTATATAGATATATGCTTATATAGGTACCTATTATAATAAAGTCGTTTTATTGATTTTCCTTTACGCACACATGGGATGCGTCCGACACTTGAGGAGAGCCGGGTCTCCTGCGCAGCTTTTTGCGAAACATTACCTACACAAAAAACCTTACACATAATCATTTGTTTTCATAGGCAAGCTGTCTCCTACGTATTCAAATATATTTAAGCCACGCCTTTTTGTTTCGAAGTTTTTGTGTAATGTTTCGTAAAAAGACGCGCAGGAGACATGTCTTAAGTCTTAATTAGTTCGTTGTCTTTATTTATTCCCCAAACTAGCTGGTAAATGACCGTAATTTACTCTTTTCATGACGATTTTGGTCATTCACCAGTGAATGTTATCAATATCACACCACGACGACCTGGTGAATCTTCACTATCTTCATGATGAGCTTCACGATGACTGATCTAGATAAATAAAGTCTGCAGAAACAGAAGTTACGGTCGGGTAAAAGCTAATATAAAAAAAAAAAAACATAAATTGATAGTACTAGTTTATGGGAAGTATTGAATTGATCCTCTTAAAACTTTTTGATCCTCTAATGACAAAAAAACTCATTTAGGTATCAAAGATCGATATCTTTTATAAATGAGTTTTTTATCTTTCTGGCCTTTCAAAGTTGAGATAATAATGCCTCTCAACTGTCAATCGGCCCTCCAGAGGCCGGTAACAATAAAATTGTGTCTTATACTACTACTACTTGTATGAATTTTACAGATAGGTAACCTGGAGCCTGAAAAAGGACACAGGTTACTCTTTATCCTGGATCGCAAACGAAGGCGCGGGCAACAACTAGAAATGAAATAAACAGCAATGCCTTTAAAAATTTATAATAATGCTAGCTTTTGCCAGCGGCTTCGCCCGCGTGTATGTCGGAAATTATCCCACGGGAACCTTCTACCGGGATGAAAAGTATCCTATGTCCTAATCCAGGTTATAAACTATCTGTATCCCAAATTTCATCTAAATCTGTTCAGCCTTTTTTGCGTGATTGAGTAACAAACATACAAACTCACATTTATAATATTAGTAGGATGGTATCATGTCTTTTAATAGATGTGTAAATCTACCGTAATTCTGAGTTTAACGATAAGATAAGTAGTAGCTATCAATAACAACAGTAATCAATCTGTCTAGCCTTTTCCCAACTATGTTGGGGTCGGCTTCCAGTCTAACCGGATGCAGCTGAATACCAGTATTTTACATGGAGCGACTGCCTATCTCACCTCCACAACACAGTAACTGGGTTATACGATACTCCTTGGTAAGACTGGTTGTCAGACTTTCGGGCTTCTGACGACCCGTAACGACTGTCAAAGTTCCACGAATGACAGTCGGCACCAAAGGCTTAACGTGCTTTCCGAGGCACGGAGGAGTCTCCGTATGTAAAGATGGTCATCCATCCACGGACCAACCCCGGCAAGCGTAGCTTAACCTGATGGATCGACCCGTGCGGCTGTTATTACTTAGCCACGAGTTCAACATGCTAAAATAGTGACCAAAGACTTTCTCATTCAAAGTAGAGGGTCTTAATAAGTTATCGTTGTCAACAATAAAAGCTTTTTTACAAAAAAATACAACCGACTCCAAAAATAACACTATAAAGTGAAAAATAACTTTAATTTCGGAAGTCGGTGTCTGGTTAAATGTATTTTCGTTTTTTGTTTGCCATCGACTTCCGAAATTAGTTATTTTTCACTGTATAATGTTATTTTGGAAGTCGGTTGTATTTTTTGTAAAAAGTTTTTATTTTTCAGTTTTTAGTTGTGGTACCTACTCCACGCAAATTTTAATACCACTACCTACCTGCAAAATAAACTAGCAACATCATCCATATAAAAATGGGGAAAAAATACGTATTATTGAAGTTAACTCAAAAGCTACCAAAGCAAAGATAAGCAATTTTATATGGAACCAACTTTGAGGTATAGCCTCTCGAATAAAACAAAAAAAAATCAAATCGGACGACTCTGTAAAAAGTTATGCGTGGTCATACATAAAAAAAAAACATACGCGTCGAATTGAGAACCTCCTTCTTTTCGTCGGTTAAAAAAGCGTTTTGCTATGAGGCTTTCAGTCTAACCAGAGATTTTACATGGAGCGCAGAACAGACCGTGCCCCGAAAAACGTAGCGTTAGAAGGCTTCCCACAAGGTAGACCTGTGACCTGGTGAAGGCCGCAGGAATCCGCTTGATGTGAGAAGTAGGTACTAAACCGGTCGAAGTGGAGATGCTTGAGGCCTATGTCCAGCAGTGGACGTCTTTCAGCTGAAATGATGATGATGATGATGACATGGAGCAATTAACTATCTGAATTCCACGACTTTACCATGTTACTGGGTAATATCGATACTCCTTGGTAACGCTTGTTGCCAGACTTTCGTGCTTCTGAGTACCCGTAACGACTGTCAAAGACCTACAAATGACAGCCAGGACCAACGGTTTAACGTGCTTTCCGAGGCACAAAAACCTTGAAATGTAATGAATGGTCACCCGTCCACGGACCGACCTCGGCAAGCGATCGACAAGTGCGGCAGGCTGGCAGTTAGCCACGAGCTAAGTTAGTGCTAGTGATTTTGCTATGACAGTAGTATTAAAACTTCCAAGCCTATGTTTCAGACAATAGAATGATTTAGGTACAAATCAATATCCTTAAAGAATGACGCACTTAAATATGTAGGATTAGCCATATTGATAATCATTGATAAGATAAATTCGGCTGTTCTATACTGCCAAAATACTAAAACAGAACACGCAACACTTTCGTTCAGTCTACATATAGCAGCGATAGCGATATTATACCAGCAACGAAGGCAGGGTGTTATCAAGTTTAAATAAAAATGGGAGTGAAGTGTGAAATTTTACTACTAAATAATATAAAAGATGTCTACAAAGCTGGAGACTTAGTGGAAGGGACAGTGAAATATGTTATTGACAAACCAACGGTGTTCACTAGTGTTACTCTCTCAGTAAGAGGTAAAGGATTTTGGTATTGGGCACCCATCGCTTCCAAAACCATATACACTGACTCCGAAAACTTAGTTGCTCAGCGCATGGATTTACTTGAAGCAAAGAAAAATGAAGCAGTGACAATTCCAGCAGGAACTTACGAAAAAAAATTCCGTTTTGTACTGCCAGAAGAAATTCCAGCTTCTTTTAAAGATCCCAATATTTGCTTTATTTCGTTCTTTGTTCAACTGGAATTCGTAAAACCGAACTCAATGAGCGTACCTAAGAATTTTTACTCAGATGTTAAAATACAAAGTGGTATAACACCTCGAGGTAAAGAAACATATCTCGTGTGTAAAAAAAAAAAGTTTTCGCTGTCTAAGAGAACTATAACTTTAATAGCATTTATTAAAAAACAATTTCTTTATGCGGGGGAAGATATAGAAGTAATATTTGGAATTACAAAAAACTGCTTGGATCTGCCTCTTATTTCTTCAAAAATTGAGTTAATGCAGTTTGTGACTTATAAGTCTAACATTACAAAGCGATATGTTACGATCTTAAAAGGGATAAAAGTAAAATATCTTGGGATAAATAGTTCGAAGACCGAGCTGAAACATATCCATAGTTTCTCTACAACATCTGACATGTTTACAGTACATTCTCATGTGTTAAGAGTAGAATATAGAGTAAGAATAATGCTTAAGCTTCCTTGCCCGCATTCAGACATTTTCGTGGCAATTCCAGTGGCTATCGCAGAGAAAGATGATAACTTTGAAGAAGAGAAGTTAAATATTGAACAACCTTCAAATGGGCAAGTTATGATTGAAAAAATTGTAATGTAGGAACACAAAAACAAAAATGATTTAGGAAGATAATACAGAATTGTGTGTAGAACTTTATAGTCTCATGAGGATGACTAAAATATAATAATTAGTTATTATTCTGCCAGCATTTTGGGAACGTTGCCTACTAGTAGCGGTCTGTTGGACTAGTTTTAGTTTTATTTTTACATTTAGATTAATTTATAGTATTTTTTTTTTTCCTTTATGTAATTATTTATTTGGCATTTATTAAAATCTTTATATAGATACGTATAATAAATATTCAGTCCGTGTGTCCGACTATCGTTATTTATGGTAAAATGTTTGTCTGATCTTTTCTAGACTGCTGCAATGTTTCTTTAATTAGCGTAGATTTTTACTAGTCACTAGGTACAGTCGATAACACGCTGTTACAATATTTTGCATTAGATGTTTTAATTTTGCACTTCAGTATCATGAATTTAAATATTGTTAGTAATTTGAGATTATTATAATTAGGGTGAATTGGTTTTAAACAATAAACAGATTTATTTGTATGAGATTATCGCCTTCTTCTTTCTCGTCCAACTTAGATTACAAATTCAAGTAATTTCTGTCTGGTCTCCAAATGTCTCCAAACCTACCGCTAAATAAGATCCACCAATGGATCAGAGTTAGGGACCCTCGGGACACCCAGATCTTTCACAGATATTCATAACAGACCAGGAGACGTGATAAGCTTCTGGAGAGAGGTGGGCTGGTTGGGATAACCACCGACGACCGCCATAGCCCACGCACAATGGTCCACTTGATGGACTAAGTGCGGAAATCAAACCCCCTAACATAGAACATAGAACAGAGTTAGGGGATCAATAGCCTAATTACACGTACTTTCATGACGCACTGATCAAGTTGCGCTATAGTTGTTAGTTGTTAGTTGTAGTTGTAGTTCTTAACTTAAGAGCTAATTTGCCAAACTTAAGTGGCAGTGGGCACATTGCTCGCAGAACAAATGGTCGATGGGGCTAAAAGATTTTGGAGTAGCGAACGCGTAGCGGAAGACGTAACGTTGGAAGGCCTCCCACAAACTGGACCGATGACCTTGTGAAAGCCGCAGGAATCCATTAGATGCGAGAAGCACAGAACGAGTCAAAGTGGCGGTGCCTGGAGGAAGCCTATGTCCAGCAGTGGACGTCTTTCGACTATTATGATGATGATGATGATGTAAGTGCTAAAGTCTGTAAAAATCTCACCGTGAATCTTAGATGAAGTAAGCTTGAAGTGAGCCGTCATTCTACCTGCCGCTCTATTCTGTAAAAATCTCATCGTGAAAACATGCGTGAAGTGAGCTGTCAATGTCATCTCACTGATGCTAGGGATTAATACTTTTGGCTGCTCACTTCACATTAGTTTTAACGGTGTGATTTTTACACAATAGATCTGCGTATTCATAAAATCTTTGAACTGCAAGTAGCAGTAGAAAACTCTCTCAGCTGCCTCGCACACTATTCGATATGTGACTGGTTGCAGTCACATGTCGAATAGTGCGTCTAAGACGCAACGACAGGCTGAGTCACTAAAACCGCGCGTCTATAGCTTAGTTTTTACACCTAAATTGTTGTCCAACAATAGAAAGTCGCCTAACGAAAGAACAGAAGGCTTTTTTTCGTCATTCGTGCATCGGAGCTGTCAGCTGACAGCTGACTTCAGAACGCTGATGTAGCTTGCTCGGGTATGGTGCACTCAGGAGGCCGCTCTCTTTCTCATGATGGCCATGCAAGCCATCAATCCGAACTTCCATAAGCATGCCAGATGCACTGCACCTACAGTTTCTCTGCAGCCCAAACAATATCCTAAAATCGTTATCTAACGAAGGAGTTGTTTAGAATGAACTACTAAGAAATCGCCTAGAAGGTAACAAAGCCGCTCAACTGTTTTTGGTAAAATCTAACTATATTATAGTTAGATTTTTTCTTTAATAAATGTTAAATGAAACAAGACTACCGAAACAATAAAAGTTATAATTAATTAACATACACACATAATTTTACGCACATAATTTGAGTCATACGACGTAAAAGATCTGTACAAAGATCGATGGACTATCTGCAATTATCAACAGTTACACACAATACACCACATTATTTTATATTTCACATTTAAAGAGCATTTTTATGACTAATCCTAATTTTAACTATCTTTATAATTTTAGCTATCTTCCGTATTTTGAACACTATCATAACATACAATATCTGGAATTATTGTTTTAAAAAGTATACAGTAAGTACATTGGTACATTCCAAAAGATCCGTTGTATATTGATAAAAATATCTAATTCCTAATTTCAGAATATTAATGCGATACTATTGTTAGAAACAATCAAGACTTTACTCCGTTTTCATCCCCACCAGCTTCGTCATCAGTTACATCTTCATCATCTTTATTTGATTCTCCCATTGCTTCCCAATACGTTGGCGGAGGATCACAAACCTCGACTCGTTGCACGTTATCTCCTATTTGGACAGGTATCTTCAACGTAACATTTCTATGAGGCATCGGCAGTTCAGCTGTTATTCTAACTAAATAATCTCTCGACACTATATTTGAGTTATCTAAAGAAACTATATCTGAAGGAACGATGATATCTATTGGCATATTTTGTGTAGCGCCACTTTTGATAGACCCTGTTTTAGTGTCACAATTCGGTATTTCTTCGGAAGCTTTCACGTCATTCTGTCCTGTTGCTTTGAACGTATATATTTCTATCAGTTTAATTTCAACACTTTTTATATTTACTTGAGTATCATTCTGAATTTCAGATTGGATTTCTATTTTACCTCCATTTGTAATTACAGAGCTAAGAATATTTGCTTTCATGATAACAGTGCTAGGTTTGCTGGAGAATAACTGTAGTAAGTTGCTTCTTTCTCCAAATATGACTGGTTCTATTGATAGTTTTCGCGTTATGGTAGACGCTACAGTAATTTCCTTTCGAAAATGTTTGGCAAAAGTAAACCACCCCGGTCTATCAAATTTTATGCGCACATAGTATTTTATCTTACAATCGACACCATATCTAGCGATGCGTTTGTTGTACTCAAATGATGGAGGTAAGTTCTGAGGCAATCTGAAATTGAACTTCAATTCGTAAGACCCTGGAAATATTTTATTTTTACCTTCTTGAATGACCTCATCAGTATCAATATAGACTTCGCTATTGCCATAGGTATGTCTTCTGTTTTTTTTATTGGTTCTCTTTGTTAGTCTTAAACGACCTATTCCTTTTAAGGAGACCGTTATCTTTTCTATATCCATTTGTTCATGAATTGCATATTTGATCATTCCAGAAACGACTTCTCCACAGTAGAAAGCACCGTCTGGTGGTTTGTTCAAGTTAATTTGACAAAATATACCCATTTTGAAATAAACGGTTTTTGCGGGAATTCAACAGATTTTATCACATTCACTGATAAGTATTTTGTATTTATTTATTTACTATTTAGTTCGTTAGATTTACGCACTCGTTCTCAACGAAGTAAAGCTACAGCTCGCATTAATGATTTAGTTTATCGGAAAAACGACATGATAATGTTATCAATATCAAACGATAACAGCAATAATAACGTGTTGCTTAAACATCTCAAATACAGAAACAGTGCGAAATCGCCCAACACAACAAATGATAAATATCAAAGTTGTCACTGATTGTATAAAGCGAATCACGAATGTCTTGTTTTCCAACTATTCAACACTGTGTCCACTTAGAAGCCAAATGATAGTATTTTAACACGGTATCATATTATCTTGACTTGAAAACAAATAATTTTATAAATACAACGAAAAGCGCTGGAGCCCTGATAACTTAGTGACAGAATTATGATGTCATAAAAGGTTCGTTTGGAAACGCACCTCAGTGTTGAATCTAGAACTTAAGGAGAAAAGACTCCTTTCATATTCAATAACAAAACATCGTTTACACCTTAGAAAATTGGTGCTAAAAGATAATCATTCATCAGAAGATTGACAAACTAAGTAGTTAAGTAACAGCTTCAAAATTCATTGTTAAGGTTTTTCATCATACCAAAGTTACCGTATCAATCGGTGTATCCGAACTATATCAGTACAGGGGTAGACGATCACTTTCGCTCGCTGCGTATGAAAGAGACAGACCTATCTCTCTCTCTTCACCCGCATATTCACTGAGCTCAGAACAATAACTAAAGCACTCATTGATTACTAATGTCTATGATAAGGTCTATGACGTCACGACGGCTAAACAGGGCTAAACAGAGACATTCAACAGGCCAAATAATAATAGTTTCTTCGTTTCGATAATCTTGAATTTCTTTTTTACATCAGTATTAAAAATATCACAAGCAATGTGAGTTTTCCGATACAACAATATAACATAAAACATATTCTGTAAACCCCTCAAACTAAGCTAAAATATAAAATATGCATAAAAATGAGTACACATCAGCATTTGTTTTTTGCTCTCGCGCTACAAACTAGGTTTTTTTTTTATAAAGAGTTTTGTATAAAGAGGTTCAAACTCAGGTGACACGCTCGACAGTTCGACGCCACCCATTGGACTATTGTCGCACCTAGACGTTGTTTTTTTTATGAAGGATGCGCAAAGATAACCCACGAAATTCCAATTTTCTTACTTTTTTTTTTTTTGCAATTTACAAGTCAATGGTGCCGATTCTGTTGTTCACAAACTAAACTAAATTTAAGTTCAGTGCATCTTTTTCTTTCTATTTCATTAAGAAAAGGACACAAGATAATTCTTAGTTTAGTCCTGTCAAATTTAATCAGCGCCTGACGTAAATTGACGTAATTTTAGTAGGCAAGTTTTTAATCATGTCTAATCTTGTCTATGGAGCATCTTAATTTGACAGGACTAAACTAATATTTATCTTACGTCCCTTTCTTAATGAAATAGAAAGAAAAAGATGCACTGAACTTAAATTTAGTTTAGTTTGTGAACAACAGAATCGGCACCAATGTCAGGTTGTATGTTGATCAAAATATGATTCGCAACGGTAACAAATATGTATTTACGGAATTATAATCATTAGAACATACAACTTAGAAAGTTGTATTGATAATTTTTAATTACTATAAGTCTATAAATACATATTTGGTACGATCGCGAATCCTATTTTCATCAATAGGTATACAACCTGATACTGACCTAAAAATTGCAAAAAAACGTATGAAATTTTGTATTTCCCGGGCTACACTACTTTCACCTTGACTACATTATTTCCTCTATTTAATTATTATATACATATAAATTACATTTTTAATTGTTAAAATATAAAACGTATAAAAACCTTTAAAAATATAAAAAAATAGTAGCCCACCGGTATCGGGAACAGGGTCCAAGCTACCGGTAGTCAGGGCTGCTGAGAGAGGAACCTCCGACGAGTATCTTATACTCGTACGCGCCGTGTCCAAAAGTACCGCTTTCTGGATCTAGCCCTTGATCCAGCTGCCTAACAAGAGCTTCCTCATCACCTTGACTACATTATTATTGTTAAGATAGGTAAGTCTCAGAGCTCCATAACCATAATAACTTAACTCACGTTATTATGGTTTCGGAGCCATTATTGTGTTCGTTTACTTTTTGCTAATTTTGGTTTTTATTTAAATAGGTACCTATTGCATGAGTGTAGATAAAGTAGGGTTTGAAACTGCTTATAACTAGGTAGTACCTGGGCGACCGAGCTCTGCTCGCCTGAAAATAGAGAAAACGAATTTTCCCAGAAAATATATTCCCATTTTCCCATGAATAATGAGGTAGGTTGATCTATTTTGTTTATGGTATACTTAAAAAAAATATATATCAGCGAAGCGAAATACAGTCTTACCAACTTATCTGTGAACTGAAAGAGGCGGCACCGTCGATGCGTCGACACAATCGAATGACATGCTTCGGCACAATCGAATGAAATTTCAACATGACGGCCGTAGTTCCAATTTTCGCCATTTCACAGATAAGTTGGTAGGATTGTAACTGTTTAAAAAGAGTTTATCTGTTACTAGTTGTCAGTTATCGTTTTTGTTGGCGCCAAAAACGTTAGTTTGGTTCGACTTTGGTTCATGTAAATGGAGAGGCAAAAGAACGATGTCCAAACAGCCTTGTCGGATTTGTAAAACCATTTATGTTTGTCATCAGTTCTAATTTCTCATCAAACCACCAAATATATACAAAAACTCATTACCCTTTTAAAAACCAGTACTTTAGTAATTTAATATTCACATCAATAGATGGCGCCTGGAAAAATTAATCGTGATTTATCAAAAGATAAGAGTTTTTTTTTTAAATACAGTATCATAAACTCTTTGGTCTTTTGTAAAGTTTATAAATCATCTCCCCTCAAGCACCGGTGTTGCACGGAATCGCCGCATGGCGCCACGCGAATATGAGCCTTTTTTTGCGTAGAAATGATACTAAATCAATTCCGAATGCGTTTCATACACTGACAATAATATTTGTAAACCATTTCCGATGTAGGAAATATACTCGGCATTGATTTAGTTTCATTTCTACGCAAAAAAGCCTTATATTCGGGGGTGGCGCCACCGTTTGCGCGCCACAATTTTGTAGCTTTTTTAGCCGAATGAAAATTAAAAGTTCTAAAAAAAGTATCGAATAGGTTTTATTTTATTTTTAAATTGAAAAAAAATAAACACTAAACGAACTTTTTTCAACCTCACGAGTAAATGTATAGATAGCGACGGCGGCGGCGATTTTAAGTACCAGTTCTTTTTGCGTAAAAATACGGAGAAAACGAATTTTCCCAGATATGAGACCTAGCCAGATCGATTTTCCGCCACCTTTAACCCCTATATTGCAACTTTCATCGCAATCGTTCGAGCCGATTTCGAGAACGTGATTACAAATATAGATATACCTATATATTTAAAGGTATATACCTACATACAAATATTGCCCGTTTAATAGTATAGTAACAAGGTAATAAGACGCTAGTGTAATAATTAAACACACACTCGTGTTATAATACCTCTCATTATGCAACAGTTTCATAAACTACTATAAATGCTGTGCTATAATACCATATTCACACCACACTAAGAATAGTACCGATAATCTACGAGAAACTCGCTTTAAAATATTGATAAAAACAGAAGTCACAAACAGTCACAAAATTTACTATCTTTAATCTATCTATAAGTAATAAGCTATATCTAATCTATGTAAATTTCGAGGGGCTCGTCTAGATTATCATTGCAGTTACATCCGCCTTTTTCAGGTGTTTTTACAGATAAAGGCTTAATTTGTACGAGAATGTATGAATCATTCCGAACATAGCCGACCTATAAGCGGATATAATTCAATAGTTTTGATAAGTGTTATCGTTAAAACCAAAGGGTATTTCCCTGCTTTTTACGCGCCATAAAATAATCTGCTTGATGTTGCCACATGTCTTCTGAAATTTCGTATTTAGGTAGGTATTGAAAAAATAAAGCTGAGCTGGAATGCTGGACCTTCAAGAAGACGGATAAAAAAGTATTGCATGCAGCGGAGATGGGAATGTTGAGATGGATGTGTAGAGTGACGAAAATGGATAAAGTACGAAATGAGTATATAAGGGGAAGTTTAAAAGTGGCGCTAGTGAGAGTGACAGAAAAGTTGAAAAGCAAACGTTTGGCTTGGTATGGGCATGTGATGAGGAGGGAGGAAACGCGTGTGACTAAAAGAGTGATGAATATACTTGTTAAATCGACCATTTTATTAATAACCTGCTCAAAACCAAGAAAGTTGTAACGATATTATGTAGCTCGTTTAAAAACTATCTATCTATATACATGAAAAGAGAAGTCCTGACTGACTGACTGAGTCATCAACGCCCAGCCCAAACTCATGGACTTAGAAAGCTGAAATTTTGCACAGAGGTTCCCTTTATAATGTAGACAAGGAATAAATAAGAAATTCCCGGTAGTACGTTCCCATGGGATATTTTCCGACATCCACGCAGGCGAAGCCGCTGGCAAACGCTAGTTAAAGGTAATTGTAATTTTATGGTTGTTTATTATAACTCTTTAAAAAATCTTCAAAAAAATATACAATATCAAATAACTCGAAAATGGTTGACGTTTGCGTAGGGGTCTTTAATTTTTTTTTTTGGTTTATGTTTTTATTTATTTATTCCTTGTATTTATCTCCAAAATATTCCTTGTTTAAGATCTTTCTAATACTGTGTGAGTTGGTGCAAAATATATCTATATCCAGGTGCGATGGTAAACTACTGAAGGCTTTTACACTACGAATGAAAAAGGCGTTGCGCTTGTAATTAGTCTATGCGCATGGTGCCTGAAGCAGAGGTCGTCTGCGATGGTTAATTTGATTAGTGCGAAGAAATATTTTGCTGAGTAGTTCCGGACAATCAATCGAGCCATTTGCTATGCCTACTAAAAAACATATGTCACTAAGAAATGGTATCGTTTGCAACGGTGTTCATAGTCCACTGAGAATTGCTTTGCCTTAAAATCCAAGTAACGGGACTTAACGGGTCATTTGATTGCAAATTACCCCTTCTACATCACCTTATTCCTATAAGGCCAATACCGCCGATATACAACGTGTCGTTTTGCATCATCATCAAATTTCAGGGTGTGGTACAGAACATGAAACCGAATAACTTTCTCCATGGGACCAACATCGCATTCTCGAAAAAATTTTCAACTGTTCCATAGAAAACTTCAATACCTACTCGACGCAAATGACGGGACGGGACAGCTCATTATTTTCTTGTGATTACGATGTTGGTGCCATGGAGAAAGTTATTCGGTTTGATGGTCTATACCACACTCTTAAATTTGACGGGGATGCAAAACGACACGTTGTATAAGGTCCCATTAAAATAGATAGACAAACTTTTAGAAATAATTCAGACCACTAAAATAAGGACAATGGTAAAAAAAAATAACAAGAAAAACGCATTATCTACTTAAAAGAAGGAAAATCTGCTAGCGAAAGTACACTAAAAATGTTGATTACCCAATGCATAAATACATCCATGTCTTTGTTATCTCATAATTCTGATACTACAAATGTGCAGGCGCACGGGACCACGTCACCGCCCACGCCCGCCGCGTTTTTTTATTATTTTAGATCAAAATAAAATCACTTTAATCAGTGTTTTTTTTGCTTAGATATCTTTGGTTAGACGTATTGAGCGCTGTGTTAAAATTTGTCCATCTATTTTAATCGGACCTTATACACCACTAATTGTTAATTAGTACAAATACTTAAAGGACTTATTAGAGAAGGTCTTGTTATTATATATGTAAAGTCTCAATAAATAATATTCATAAACAGCAAAGTTATTAGCATTTATTTATATCCCAAAATGTCACTCAGTTTATGGAAATATACACACAGTAGTATTCGTTAATCATATTCTCTCGCTCTCGCGTTCGCGTGCTCTCGCTCGAACTTGCCCCGCCTCCAACAGCTGTTATCGTATCATAATCATGAATTTACCAATTATGACCAATTTTCGTAGACAATTTTGGTATTTCGTTTTTTTGACTTTTGACTACATAAATATGATCAGTAACGGGTACGGACAGAGCCCCATTTTTGTTGCACTATGTTTTTATGTACATCTTTTAATGTATGATTGATTTGTCATAATTGGTAGGTTATACATGACATAATATGAATAACAGATGGTTTCACTATATTCGACTTTTCATCATCATTCTCCTGCCCTTATCCCAATCTATTTGGGGTCGGCGCAACATGTCCTTTTTTTACATACTTCTCTATTATTCGTCATCTCGCCAGTCACCCCCTTTCTAGCCATGTCATCTTTCACACAATCCATCCATCGTTTCTTTGGTCTTCCCCTTCCCTTATAACCATCGACATTCATACTCAAAACTTTCCTCACGACATTTTCCTCACTCCTCCGCATCAAATGCCCATACCATGACAGCCGATTTCCGCACAACTTTTCAGTCACCGGTGCCACTTTTAGACTTCCTCTTATGTACTCATTTCTTATTCTATCCATTCGTGTAACACCAGACATCCCTCTTAGCATTCTCATCTCAGCTGCATGCAACTGCTTTTCATTTATCCCTTTTGTGGCCCAACATTCTGATCCATACAAGACAGCAGGTCTAACCATTGTTTTATATATCTTCCCTTTAAGTTTAAGGGGAATGCGGGAGTCGCAGATTGTCCCCGTGACCTGCCGCCATTTCATCCATCCAGTGTTATATATTCGACTTTTCAATCGTCTAATATTTATGTTACATGCATAATCCAAAATTGAATGCAGTCAGAAAGAAAAGCAAAGAAAGAAAAATTAGTTTATTTGTCCCAAAAACACGTGTATACAAAAAGATAATTAACTCGATTAATACAGTAACAGAGAAAAAAAAACAAAATAGATCTACATTTACAGTAACAGAAAAACAAAATAAAATTGATCTTTTTTATCTTTTAGATTACTGTCAGTGTACAAGTACTTAAAAAATTAAAGGTATCATTTTTGTAAAAGGGCGGAGACCTGGTGTCCTTAAATACAGGCCTAGAGCCTCGTTGAGGCACCAGTCTCCCACAATATTGAAATGTAAATTCATGGTGTATTATAAACGTGTTTATTCTTTATTATTGTGGTGAGAAATAAAAATCTTACATTATAATCACGAGCACAAATCAGAAATAGTCGGCAGCTGCTGACATGTCATGACCGTGAAAAGAAGGCTTTCACTCAGTATAATGCTGTTCTATGGGAGATCCACAGCCCAGCACTGATATTCAGTGGTCACCCGAAAAAGACGTACGGAAACCAATCCTAGCCTTTTCCCAACTATGTTGGGGTCGGCTTCAAGTCTTACCGGATGCAGCTGAATACCAGTATTTTACATGGATCGACTGCCTATCTGACCTCCACAACCCAGTAACTGGGTATAATACGATACCCCTTTGGTAAGACTGGTTGTCACACTTTCGGGCTGCTGACGACACGTAACGACTGTCAAAGATCCACCGAATAACAGCCGGGACCAACGGCTTAACGTGCTTTAACGGAGGAGTTTCGGTATGTAAAGATGGTCACCCATCCACTGACCAACCCTGGCAAGAGTAGCTTAACCTGATGGATCGACCCGTGCGGCTGTTATTACTTAGCCACGAGCTCCTGGAATTGTACATAAATAGGTAACGAAATAAAATTAAATCAAGAGTACTTCGAATATTATAATGCAATTACAACTTATAATCTTACAAAAACAACTTACAACCAATAATTATAATATGAATAATAAATATGATTAATTAACATAAAAGGAACATCGACGCACAAACTAACACGATGAATTCAGCACCAGATTCAAGACCTACCGCGGAGTAATTTTTCCCTGAAGCGAGTATGTTGGATCATTCGGTTCCCTACAAAATGGTTGAGCTGGATGGTGCTAATCCACGCGTCATGTTCGTGAACGGGCACCGTCAGTTGAGACTGGTCATTTTGTTTTAAATTAAATTGATTTAATTGAAATAAATACTTTGAGTTTGTTTTCATACTTAGGTTCAATACCGACGTGGTCAAAATGCATGGAACAGCAATAGCTGTTTTTTTTTTAATAATATTTTTTTTTATTTACACTTCAAAGTCACAAACATCTGTGTAGCCCTGACTACTAGGAGTTCCTGTATCACAAGAGCCATAGACCTCTTAATTTACATGGAAGATGTGCAAGCGAGATAGACAAAAAATTAAATAAATTACAGTTATGGTATGCTAGGCTTACAAAAATATACAAGAGAACAAAAATTTATAACAAATTAAAATAATAGTGATAAGAGCTCCGTTAAGAGAGTTAAAATAACTGTGACCGTATGTCGTTGATTTATGTTCGCTAAATCTTAAATCTCTTTATTTACACTCCCTACTTTTTATTCATCATCTTAAACAATGAAAACATATTTCATAAGAAAAGAAAAAACCCCTCGATTACCTTTTGTGAGATATTGTTTGTATCCAGCAAAGATTACCTTCGTTTCCGAAGTTGTATTTATGATATTAGTTTCTACACTTTTAGCTCCATTGCGGTTCACGTTTTCATAAATAATGCTTTTGATATTTCGATAGTTCTTACCTATTTTTATTACTACTGAAATAGTACTGAAGATGAAGTTATGACCTAACAAATCTTGTATATTGTTCGTCCTATTATTATCGCTTTCATTGATGCGATGTTATGATCCGCGACTCCGGCAAATGACTTCTGCGCTAAGTTGCTCCAATATGATATTTTAGAAAATTGTAAATAAATAAATAGTAACGTTAAATGCAATTAAAATATCCTAATAAAACGGAAACGCGAAACCGTATACGTGTGTAAATTAAATGATGCCATTAAAGCGGCACGCTGTATGCAGATATTCAATCTTCCATTAGGAAATACATTCCATTCTATTCTTTATTCCATTACGACGACGACATACAACATACCTACCCCTTTAGCTGACTAAGATTCAAATGGAAAAATATTTTTTTATTTTACTGCCAGTGCGCGGACCGGTCACAGCGTTTTTATACCGTACGGCAGAAATAACACGCCGCATTCCACCGCACCGCAGTGCGCTAGCACTAAAGGCGTGTACAGATACGTGTAATGTAATTTATCGCGTAATGTAACGTGAATTTGCGTGTGGACTGTGGACGCACTACGAGCATTAAGTGCCCCACACATTACACAGTTGGCCTGCAGTGTCTAGTCCCAATAGGTGGCCTGCCGTCCAAGGTCTGCATAGACCACATACTACAGCGATTATTGCCTGACAATGGTCGGTGCCGGCTCTGGGTCCACACACTAGCAGGCGGCAGCCGGCAGTTTCACACCTCAATATCGCCCGCCGGCAGTGGCCTGAATAGCGGTTCGGTGTCAGTTCACAAAGTGATAATGTTACGTAAAAAACGTTGTGCTATTTTTTATTTTTACTGGTTAGATAACATCGTAGTCAATTATATTATATTTTTAAAATGATAACTAAATTAGAAAAGTCGCTAAATTGACAACATTGCCGCCGGCCGACTACCTGTTTACTCGATTTGGCCTTGAGATCACGGACTATCCGGTCCACAGAGCATGTCCGGCCGATGCGTGTCGAATTGTCGATGCATGTTTTTTTTATTTTTCGTGGATGGGAAATAATCAAAATATGACTTCTCCCGTTCTGAGCGGAGCGCGCGTGTCAGACTTTTACTGACTAAAACCACCCGTGTTCCTTCAGTTGCCTGTACCAGGACCACGGTATCTCTTTCGAACAACCCGCGACCCTGGCGGCGTCGATGCATGCCTGCGCCGGCAACAGGCCACACACTCTGGGATCGCATTGGCTGGCATTGGTCGTCAATCCAAAATCTTAAAAGGAATTGTGAGTCTGTGATCTATAATAGCGATAAACTGACAGGCTGATATCCGCTGGCGGAGTGTAAAGCCGTGTACAGACGCGTGTAATGTGAAATGTAATGTATCGTGTAATGTAACGCGAATAGTGTGACGTACATACAAACTCAACGCGAATTCTGTCAACGTGAATCCACCTCCCACCCTCCTCCCCTTACCACCCCTCTCACCCTCCCCTATCATCCCTCTCACCACCTCACCCTCCCCATCCCTGTCCCTCGCCACATACCTTTCCCGCGAACCTCCCACTCTCACCACCTCTCACACTCCCTTCACCGCTTTCCCTCCCCTCTACCCTCACCAACTCCTCCCTTCCCCTCCCCCCGTTCCACACCCTCCCCTTCATTACACCCTCCTATCCCTCTCTCCCTCACTACACCCTCCCCTTCCCTCTTTCCCTCCTCACCACTCCCTCCCCTTCCACCCTTCCCTCGGGGGAAAAAGTATGGATCACCGCAAGCGTTACAGGTAATGCTCGTAGTCCTGTCCACACGCAGAATTCGCGTTATAGTACGCGGTAAATTACATTACACATTACACGCGTCTGTACACGCCTTAAATGTGTGGGGGCCCTTTACATTTACGCTCGGGCTGGCGCTCACGCTGCTGTTTCATGCGCGTGCACACCGCTCGTTTATATGCCGTCCAAATTATTCGCGTTACATTACATTAGACATTACATAAGTCTGTTCGGTTTTAAGGTTTTCCGAACAAGTGAGTGACAAATGATCACGATGACAGCGTGTTCATGAGACTCCGTGTCCTAATTAGGACACGGTCTATAAGTTCTACATAATTATTCGTGTCGTGAATCTTTTTGCAAAGATGTCAATGATTCCTTTTTCACCTGATATTTTTAGAAATGTAGCAAAATTATATCCATAGTATTTAAAATTAACCCTAACCGACTTTCGAATTCGCAAATACACTATATTATGTATGTAACATATACATAATTAGCTTCTGCCTGCGACTTCGTCTGCGTGAAATTTCTTGTTCCCCCGACCCACCCACCCCGCCGCATCGCGTCGCCTGCCCGCGCTATTACTTGGTTTTTGCCTAGCGTTCTTTCTGCCTTTTTACTTTTTGCTCGGCTCTGAGTCCTAGCACGATGTTAAATAATTGGGCTATCAAATGCAAAAAGAATTTTTCAAATCCGACTGGTAGTTCCAGAGATTAGCGCATTCAAACAAACAAACGTTCAGCTTTATTATTATTAGTATTAGTATATAGATAATGTTACATTATACACACACATTATATGAAACACGGAAGTAAACCGGAAAATCCATTCCATTCCATTCCACGAAATTACCTAAATACTCACGAATTCCCCAAGGTAAAGTAGGTTTATTTTCATGCATGCAATAAAAGACATCTTGCTTCCCATTGCTTCCCAAAACACTGCTTTTGGGTAAATACAGAAAAAGGGAGGTTTTTAAATTGCTCTCCATTCTACTAAATGTAGGATTCTTTACTTTTGTAAGTACTGCCTCCTTGGTTTAATGGCCGCAAGCACTACTGCTGAGCATACGATCCTGGGTTCAATTCTTGGATCGGGAAAACTAGTAATAGGTTTTTTTATCAAGAATTTCTCAACCGGAGTCCGGATTTGCGCTCGGTTAATGGCAATAGGCTCGTATTAATTTATTAATTAAAACATCACCTCCCTCTTTACGAGTTCTATATTTACTTGACTCACGATCGCGCCTGTAAACTATATATCTGCCGTCAAACAGCTCAGAATCATAGACACCGCTGTTCAACCAAGTTTCTGTTAACACTATAATGTCGTAATTATTCATGGAAATGTTATGATAAAAGTTTTGGTTTTTAAGCCTCGTACATTTGTACACATGTAGGGGGCAATTGAATGTTACTAGATAAAAAATAGGTACTTGCCACTTATCACATACCCACTTGCGCGCCCGCGGGAAGTTTGTTCCCCAACAGTAGGTTGTCCGTGGGAACAAAGTTCCCAAGACAATCTTTTTTTACTTTTAACCTTGTTCCACCATTATTAAGTTGTAATATCCAATTCCATGCATTTACTGTGATAGATTATCTGTGTCCGATCCTTTTGAGATACGACAACACTCACTGAACTAGTCTTTTTTTTATATGATAGAATTACAAATTAACACTTTTCGGACTTTTTCCTTTATTTGTGCTATGAGATCTTGCTTCTCGCCAAATTTCATGATTCTAGGACAACGGGCAGTACCCTATAGGTTTTGATTTACTAGTGAGTATCAAAATATGTCGCAGAAATGGCCTTTTTTTTTGCGTTGACTTAGAAGCTTGAGTTTTTTAGGACTCTAAGAGACCATAAACTTACGTATTTTATATTAATTTCAACTTGATACCGCTACGCGTTTCTGAGAAAAAGGGTCTTGACAGAATGACAGACAGACAGATAGACGGACAACGAAGTGATCCTAAAAGGGTTACGTTTTTCCTTTTGAGGTACAGAACTTAAAAAAATTACAAACATACAAGATACGCGCGAAAAACCCTTCCATGGCAGTCGAGTAAACAAAGTTGTTAGGTTTCATAGTGAGGTCATGTTTACAAGGTAGTCGCTCACATAATTTTGATAAGAAGAAAGTTCTACTGACACAAATCACGAAAAAATATCTCCGAAACACTTACATAGTATTTTCTTTTATATGATAGTGGCGCATGACTTCATTCTAAGAGCATAATAAAAAGCTTTCTAACTCAGTTATATTCCGTCACGTGACGTAGGGCCACGGATGATGGAAATAAAAGACTAAGTAACATCTCGCTTATACGGCCTTGGCATTTTATTTGGAACAGTACTTATGAAAATGGAGCTGACTCTTTCACAACTTGGCTTTGCTAAAATGATGTTTGTACTAAAATAGGTACTGATTTTTTGAGCTTACATAATCAGCTATAATGTTCCCACTGCTGGGACACAGGCCTCCTCTCTTCGAGAGAGAGTGGGCCGTAAACCACCACGCCGGCACAGTGCGGGTTGGTAGGTGTCATATGTCTTCGATTTTTTTTTTTGGCTCTTTGGCTCTTTGGACATGTCGGTTTCTTCAAGATGTTTTCCTTCACCGTTTTGAGAGCAGTGGCGATGATAATATTTACATAAAGTGAAGCGTCTTCTTGGGTTTGAACTCACGACCTACAACTCGTAAGTCGGGGCCGTTACCACTGCGCCATCATATGTTTTGAGCTTGCTCAAGCAAAAACAAGGTTAATATTGTGAAGGTCAAAAACAGACTGCGCGAAACTCTGCTGACGTGATAAACACGATAAAATAAAAATTAAAAAGATTTTAAGGTTTTTTTTATCGGGGGTCAACGACCGCTGATACTCGTAGTGTTGTTACTTGAAGTATGAGTTGAGAAATCAAATCTGTTTTCTTTTGTTTTGTCCTATTTAGGCATCAATACTCATCAAGTCTGTGAAGTTTACACACAAAAAAAAATCATAAACTGATATTTTAAGTGACTTACACTAACTCCAATCGATGACCCAACAAAAAAATCATGAAATTAAATTCATTTTTGTTGTATCGTGTTTAGATACGATACTCATCACGTCTGCAGAGTTGCGCTAGCTAATTTAATTTGATCCTGTATAATGCTGAGTCGGTAAAGCAGATTCTATCGTGCAATGAGCAGACAAAAATAGCCCACAATTTTGAAAAAAATACGGATAAATGGTTCTTTACTTATACAATATCAGTTTTAGTATATGCGAAACCCGAAACACGTGTTTAGTATTTTTATGTAAAGAATCTATGTACAATATACCAAAACTGTATCATGAAAAATCACAAAGTTATAAGCTTGTTATGTTATCTGGTTGTCCGTACAAAAACATGATCACCAAGCCGCGCCCGCTGCGCGCCCATTCCTAGTGCCGCTAAGGCCTCTGCTTCGAATTTCGCGAGCAGCGGGGGCGCAGCGGCAGGATTTTATGCATAAAAACAAATGGACCGACCTCGAAAACAGCGGCGCGGAAGCGGGCAGGAAAATGGCGAGACGCGCCGCCGCCGCCGCCGCCCCGCTGCTCGCGAAATTCGAGGCAGAGACCTAAGACCTGCAGTGACTTGTGTTCGTCGCGCGGTGTCCATAATGTAACCTTTTTTAAAGATTTTTGGGGCAAAATATAACACGGTATAAAAATTATTGGAATCGATTCAGTTATTTATTCTGAACAAACTATATTCAGGTTTCGCATATTACTAAAAATAATGTTGTATAGGTAGATTACAAGAAAACCTGTAAGAAGTCTATGGTCTTAAAATAACATGGCATAAAGTAACAGAAATAAGTCCTAAATAATTGTGTAAAATAATAACGTAGTAATAAGATAACATATGATAGTAATAAATTGTAATGCCTGTGAAAAAAAAAATTGCATGGAAAATATATAATTATACAACTATAATAAATATGTGTATATGTATGGAAAAAAACAAAAAAAAATATATATAAAAAATGGATGGATTCACGTAGATTTTAAGATTAGAGTAAGTGTCCGAGAGAGGAGTTTATGATTGTACCATAGATTTAAAAAAAAAACACAAATAAAATACAACAATAAAAAAAGGCGCGGACCACGCGGACCATCAAGTCCGCGGTAGTCGTACTCATAAAAAAAAAAAAAATAATAACATGGCAAATCTTTTATTATTGCGCGTACATTACATTTGCAGTTGGAATGTTTGGGAGAACATTGTTTTCAACTACAATGTTAAGTTTATTCTTGGGATAAATTCATTCCGACTACGGAACCCTTAAGTGTGCGTGGTCTGACACGCACTTGGCCGGTTTTGTTTATGATTTTAAGAATATTTACCTCTCTATCCACGTCTGAAAGATAACAGTCGTAACGTTATATTATTACATGTCCTTGCAACGTGTTTTACGAGACAATTCTGCCGGTACCCGTCGGTTGTGTCGTCGTAAAAATTATTCTGTCCTGAATTTTTTGTGAGAAACATATATACGTAGCATGAAATTCTGGGAAAAAATATACTGTTACTAAGACGATATGCTTTCATGGATGTTGATTATTATTTTTCCTTTGCTCGTTAATTTTCATAGATCGTGCTATAATGAGAAACAATTAGTGATTACAAGAAATCGTCTCCTAAAGTTATAGGTACAGTTATTACTCGTAAGCTGGCGTTCGCACGGACGTAAAAATATCGCGGCGGGATTTTATCGCGCACTGGATGTTTAAACCCCCGTTCGCACGGGCGTAATAAAATCGCGGCGGGATTTTATAGCGCACTGGATTTTCAGCGCTCTGCTTAGCGCCGAGAGTGCAAAATCCAACAGTGTGTTTTTTCGACGCGCTAGAATGTACTCTCTTATTGTTAAGTTGGATTCTCAACGCTCGGCTCAACAACGAGAGTTGAAAATCCAGTGCGCTATAAAATCCCGCCACGATTTTATTACGCCCGTGGGAACGGGGGTTAACTCTCGTTGTTGAGCCGAGCGTTGAGAATCCAACTTAACAATAAGAGAGTGCATTCTAGCGCGTCGAAAAAACACACTGTTGGATTTTCAACTCTCGGCGCTAAGCAGAGCGTTGAAAATCCAGTGCGCGAAATAAAATCGCCGCGATATTTTTACGTCCGTGCGTACGTTGACTTAGACAAGATCCATTGCCAACTCCTGAAAATATATTTGTTTTTCTTTCATAATTATATTTTCTCAAGCTACCTATGCTTAGCGCCTCTCTATACAAATGCGGCCTTATTTAGGTTAGGATTTTTTAGGTTTTTCTTCAGACAACGTACAAACCCGTTTAAACCATAGAGCCATTTGTAACTGACTTCTAAAAAAGGAGGAGGTTCTCAATTCGTGGCATGTTTTTTTTTTATGTACGTACACCGATTTCTCCGTCAATTGTGGGCCGATTTTGAAAATTTACTTTAAATTTGAAAGGGTATGCTGTCGAGGTGGTCCCTTTGTCACCAAGTTGGAATCTGATGAGGGGATCCCATGGAAATCAATAGATAGGCACATCTATAGAGATTTGTGTATTTTTTATAGTAACTCGTGCATTTTCTCTCGGAAAGCACCAATTGGTGAAGTGGAACTGATAGACCACATATGGCTATCGGAACTACTCAATAATGAGTATTTCACGGGTTCGATTCGATTACCAATTTATGCTCGTCACAATGCATATGGTGAAGTGGAGCTGATGGTGACTTCACTATCAGCTCCAGTTCTCCTGGTTCTTACTAGGAGAACTCCCCAACAATTATTAACGTCCCTACATCGGAAAAAGCAATATTTTGTAAAAGGTGATGAGCAGTTGACATTAGGCTATTGTAACTTAGATAAATTACAAACTGACAGACTAAAAAGTGAAATATAAAAAAAAAACTTTTTTACAAAAAAATAAAAACCAACATCCAAAAAAAAAACTACAAAGTGAAAACTAACTTTAATTTCGGAAGTCTGAGGCAAAAAACTAAAATACAGATTCAAAGACACCGACTTCCGAAATTTAATTTCGGAAGTCGTTTTTTTGGATGTTGGTTTTTATTTTTTTTTAATTCAAACCATAGTCCGACGAAAGACAAACTAAGTTCTAAATACAAAAACTGACTTTAGAACTGAGTTTAAGTTATAAGAACGTAAACGAAGCAAAATGAGGAGGTACGTAAGGATCGTAGCAAGTGGCTTTCTGTAGTTTCTGCCTAACCCCATCGGAAAAAGGCGTGAGTTTATGTTAAAATGTGAATTTGTATTAAGAACTTTACGTTATTTGCAACAAAGTTCAAAATACAATAACAGGCTCGAAGCTTTTAGCTTGAAATTAAATTAGAACTGATGGTTTTGTAATAGGACGGGTAATGTTCAACAATGTTTGATTTAGAATGTTCTGCATGATATTCACTCAAGGATACAATTTGTTACTTGCCCGTTTTTGAACCTGAATCCTAAAAAAAACATAAAAAAAGTTAAGTGACGAACATACATACAGTAGTATCTACCATAAAATTACAAGACCAACATAACCGACAAAAAATTAAACGCCTTAATTAAACAGAGGCGCTCAACATTTTTCACTTCCTCACATTCAGACTTACTTAACAAACTCACTCACGAAGTCACGACCCACTGTGAAACAAACTCTAACGTTCCGAAATAAGGTCGTAAATAGATTGGGAGGTGTATCGTCTAATAAAATAGGCCAGGGCTCAAGAACACTTGGGCAGTGTAAGAGGCTGCTAACATCGAGTTGGGGTGAAGGGGGTACTCTATACAAGCGAGTCATGGGTTTTTGTCAAGCAAGCAAGTCGTTGAGCACTATTCAAGCTCCATTGATAGGCCTAAATTTAAAAGATGACATAGGTATCTTTTTTGATTATATCACACTAATAATATAAAGGCGAAAGTTTGTGAGTGTGTGTGTGTTTGTATGTTTGTTACTTCTTCACGCTCAAACGGCTGGACCGATTTGGATGAAATTTGGTATGTTGATAGCTTATACCCTGAATTAACACATAGGCTACTTTTTATCCCGGTCTATGCGGGTGAAACCGCGGGGTGCAGCTAGTTAAACATAAAGTTGACTTTACAGATATCGGTAAAGGAAAACATCGTGAGGAAACCTGGACTTATATTGTCTGAAATCGCCAACCCATCTTGAGAAAGCGTGGTGATCAATGCTCGTGCCTTCTCTGTATGAGAAGAGCCCTTTGCCCTGCAGTGGGACACTAATAGGTTGGAATTATTTTATGTATGGATGCTTGATCTAGTTTCTGAATTAGATAAATGTACATACTTATTCGAAAACATGCATAACGCGCTTTCCTTATTCAAATTATACGAAAAAACTCCGAACTGATTTTTCTATAGAAGTTAAACATAAAAACTACAGTTTCACAAAAGTTTACGAATTAAATATTTTATTCGAAATTCCGTGCAGCTGAATTTAAAAAGTTTTTATCATGGTTCCGCTGTCCCACATTATTTTTATACGTATTATTGAGAAGCCCGAAAGTCTGACAACCAGTCTTTCCAAGGTATCGTATTGCCCGTAGGTAACTGGGTTGTGGAGGTCAGACAGCCATTCGCTCCATGTAGAATACTGGGGTATTCAGCTGCATCCGAATAGACTGGAAGCCGACCCTAATATACATAGTTGGGAAAAGGCCAGGATCGAATAAATTGTGAGTAAAAAATAATTATTGAGAACTGAACAAAGGTTTCACATGTCTGATTGTAGCGTTCCAATTTCCAATGTTTTGTTAAAAGATTTCGAATTGTTGATTTTTGCCATTTCATGTCAGGTTAAAGGTTGTTGAAAAGTTTGTAAAATGAAGGGTCCAAACGGAGCTATTGCTGTCACTCGCGTTTTCATTTGTCCGGCTGTCCGTCGTGTGACAGATCACACAGGTTTTACAGCCAAATGGTTGCAGTCACAGTCTTCAAATTATCACAGTATAAGAATCTTGTTGACCCAAAGCTATATAAATTGTCAAAAAATATTTTTATATTTTTAAGGGGCCAACTTTTATGATCATATAAATTGTGTATAATGAGGTTATAAGTTGATAGTTAAAATTTTAAAAGAATATTTTATTTTCTTCTTTTTAGAGCATTTAAATAAAAGCTTTTTAAAAAAAATGTTTTTTTGCTTTTTTAATTCTATTACATTTTTTATGTACCTATGTTTGCAAAACAGCTTGTTTGTAAAAAAAAAAACGGTGAGGCTAAGTAATAACAGCTGCACGGGTCGATCGATCAGATTAAGCTACGCTTGCCGCGGTCGTTCCGTGGATGAGTAACCATCTTTACATACCCAGTCCCTTCCGTGCCTCGGAAAGCACGATAAGCCGTTGGTCCCGGTTGTCATTCTTGGATCTTTGACAGTCGTTATGGGTCGTCAGGAGCCCGAAAGTCTGACAACCAGTCTTACCAAAGGGTATCGTATTACCCAGTTACTGGGTTGTAGAGGTTAGATAGGCAGTCGCTCCATGTAAAATACTGGTATTTAACTGCATCCGATCCCAATATAGTTGGGAAAAGGCTAGGCAGATTGATTGACGGTAACATACCTCATAAATAATTCGCATTCCTACTGCCAATAAAACAATTTATTCTTCACCAAACATCTTTATCGACAGCTTGAAAAATGTATATAATATAAAATGTTCAAAAAGGGTCTTAGCTTAGTGAAAAATCCACAACACGGTACCGACAGACGAGTGATGACGCCATTGTGACGCCAATAGGGCTGCCAGAGTTAGAATTATTTGAACATATACCCACTTAAAATGGTAAAGAAAAACATCAGGAAGAAACCGGCAAGAATGTTCGTAAATGGTAACAATTTGACATTGACAGCACCTTTATTTATTGCAGCAGTAAGGGCGATTTTCGCAAGTAAAAGCGTTACTAATGTAAATGTTATAACATTTTACTTGTACCTAACTAGTAATAATACCGTCACTTTTATTCTTTCAACACAATCGTACGTAGCACACGATAAAAAAAAAAAAAAGGTTTATTGCGGAAACTTGTACAACTTTTACAGTAAATCTTACTTATGAATCTCCTTTTAAGTAAAAGATATACCTGTGCTAGGAGGACCCGGTTTTCAATGAAGAACTATACTCATATGACTGGTAAAAGTGATGTACAAAAAAGTAAAAATAATTTAAACAAAAAAAAATACCAAAATTAAAAATAAAATTTACTGTAATGTACTCCGCAAATTTTTACACTTAATATTGGGTGGTATTTAAACGCACTTAAAAAATTACCAATTTTTCCTAATAGAAGACGTACATCAAAAATACTGTTTGCACATAAAAATTTGCATGCCTAAATAAATTAAACTTAACGTCAGGTCGACGGAGCCCCGCTGCGGGGCTCCTATTTCTGTCTGCAGGGTTTAAAGCAACCTAACCAAACCTAACCTTGGCCAATAATTATAATTGGTACAAGTTTTGATATTCAATTAATTGTTAGTTTATTAGATGCCCATTTGTTATTTTTGATGAACAGTTAGTATTTATTTTGATATTTAGTTAGTATTTTTGTTGTGACTTTGGACAAAAATGTATGTATAAATAAAGATTATTATTTGTACAAATGATATTCAATTAGTACATTAGTAGTGCAATCGTTGATTTGGTGTAGATTATTAAATGTAAAGTATTTGATGTAGAAATATTTTTCTGGTGTGCTGTTAATAATTTCCCCTTAATATTATGAACGTCTGTTCGACTCGACGATTGTTGGAACACGAATGCCGTCCGGAACTTGGATCATAATTATGACGTTAGTCAATTGAGATAATTTAATTGTAGGAAAATAATTTTACGAGCTTCCGTTTGCTAAATAACGTTAAACTAGCTACAATTTAATATTAATAAACGAAATTAAATAAATACAATAAAATAGAGTAAATAAATAAAATTGTTTTCACTAACAACGTACCTACGGTTGACCGTACACTGTTAGGCCCGAAGGTTAGGCCACAAAAATAAACGGCATGCTTTGAAGGTCAATTTGATACCTAATTTTCCCCAGTACTGGACCACAGGCCTCCATTCAGTGAGAGGGAGTGGGCCATAATCCACCCCGCGGCCCCATTGCGTATCTGTTGATGCCACAAATTTTCGGATTCTTGCTTCTAGGTCTTCCCTGTACTAGAACCAAAAATTCGGAGAAAAGACGAATTGTAAGATTGTGTTTTTGTATGTACGTGCGAGTTTGACTGTACCATATTCGGGCAGCTTCATCGATATGAAAGATATTAAATAAATAAAAAGCCTATACTAATACCTACTTATTTAAAAAAAAAATAATCAAAATAATATTAATAAGAATGCACAACTGGGAATACATTGATCATAATAATAACATACAACATAGGTAGGGGTTGTGGGGGGGGGGGGGTAGCAAAGTAAGAGCTAAGAGCCCACAACAATGTATTAGTACATATTATACTACAAAACTTCAAACATATGTTCAAAACTTTTGACAAGGGTCAGATACAGCATAATCTTCTCCGAATTGTACAAAATTTTGCTAAGACTAGGCAAAACCTAAATGCCCACAAACACACACACACACCCACATGCCCTTAATGCCTAATGTCCTATATGTAATGCTTAAACATAAATCACACAGCGCAAAAAACATTTCAGCAGCCACTATGCCAGACTAAAGTTCAAAGTGTGAAAGCACCATGGTAGCCTGCGAAATCCAAATTTTCATACTGTCTTCGCAATTTGCAGGTCAGTATCAGGTTGTATGTTCATCTGAATTATGATTCGCAACCGTACAAGTCAGTTTTTTATAGAATTATAATCATTAAAATAATCAACACAACTCTAATTTCACATTACCATAATGAATGAATATTTCATGAAATCATGACATTTGAGGATAAGGAGTTGTATTACTGATTCTTATTGTTGGGGAGCTGAAATAACTCCTTTTTGTTGATGATGCTTGATGATAACAAGTTTAATTATTGCTTTTTTAATGAATAAAAATACAATGGTATAGTGACAAGGTAACGCGTGTCATAAGATTTTTTGCGGAAGTGAACGAGAAGAACCGGCTTTCGCTCGCGGTTCCTTTTACATGAAACATGACAACGACAATGACAATGACAGTGACACTGACAGCTTCAAATTGGCGAGCAGTGGCGCCAACAATAATTCTGTAAATACATAAAAAAAAAAAAAAATTCTTTATTGAACAAAAACACAGTATGACAAAAACATTTAGTGCGATAATACCTACATTAGTAAAATACTGTGTCGTAGGAATTAACGCCCACCTCAGGAAAAAGACGATAGCGTTCTAGAATTTATACTAAACACGAGATAGATTACAAACTAGAATAATAGGTTAAAAATGTGAATATGTGTAGGTACGAGCGAATGTATTATGTGCGTGTGGGTGTTTGCATAGGTGTGTGAGTATGTGTGTGTATGTGTGTGTGTGCGTGAAAGTGTCTTAATTTATATGTTATGAATCTATTTCGGAAGGAAGAGGTCGATATTGGAAACAAATCAGGGTTTGACCAAGCTCTCCAGGTCTTCATAGGTGAGGGTTTGAAGCCAGTCGTCAGTGAGTTTTTTACAGTCCCTATAAGAACGAGAATGAACATGGAGTACACTGTTTACCTTATTGTACAGCCTCGAACTAAAGAAATCGTATTGCCGCCGGACCACTTCAAGTTTCGCCGACACTATGCCACAAACTCTGTCCGATCTACACCCACGTCTACGCTCAATAGTGGCGTTAGGGTCGTAAGGCAACTCCGAGTGTTTCCGTAACATTGTGCATAGAATGAAAGACTGCCTTACAGTAGGTATCTTCCATAACGAGTACAAATCGTGAGTCGGGAAACGAATGGGTTTATGTGCCATAACCTTAAGGACCCCTCTCTGTGCCCTCTCAAGTCGAAGGAGAAGACACTTCCCAGCCCCACCCCAAGCCGTTATACAATATGTAAGAACGGAGTGAGCAAGTGCAAAGTAAACTGTTTTCAGGGTAGAAACAGTTGCGGAAGTTCTAAGGTTTTTAAAAACAGAAATCAATCTTCTCACTCTAGAAACCAGATAACTGACCTGCTCGCTCCATGAAAGTTTGCTATCAACTACTACTCCCAGATATTTAATAGAGTCCGTGCGTACAACTCTGGCACAGGTACATGCCACATTCGGACCAGAATCGCACACATGAGCTATCAAGCAGTAGTTTGGGGACGGTTGTGATGCCTGTTTTGGACCAAATGCGATAAACCTTGTTTTATCAAGATTTAGGGTGAGCAAATTTTGAGTTAACCATTTCATAACTTTCTGCAACGCTGATTCTGCAAAGAGACGGGCCTCCGACCAATCCCTACCGTGAACCAGGATGACTGTGTCATCAGCGTAGGTGATCACCTTAGAGTTAGCTGCGCTGAGCTTACAGAGCTCGTTAATGTAAACAAGGAATAACGATGGTCCAAGAACGCTTCCTTGAGGAACCCCATAAGTTAGAGACACCTCCCCGCTGGTGTAACCATCTAGTAAGACGACCTGAGAACGTTCTGTCAGGTAACTTTTGAATAAGTCAAGAGGTAGGCCTCTAACACCAATCCTTTCGAGCTTGTCTAGCAAAAGGGGAACAGAGACGGTGTCAAACGCTTTAGAGAGATCCAGAAAGATACCTATAGTCTTGTCTTTATTGTTTAGGTTATTAGCTACTTGACCTAGTAATTCCAAAACCGCATCTTCAGTACCTCTACCCGATCTAAAACCATACTGGTTGTCAGAAAGTACATTATTCGACTTGAGGTAGTCCAGCAGACGTTTATTTATAACTTTTTCTAGGAGCTTAGAAATAGTAGATAATACAGAAATGGGTCTGTAGTTATTGACACTGCCTCTGTCCCCGCTCTTGTAGATAGGATGGACGACAGATTTTTTTAAAACTGGAGGGAAAATACCTGTTGATAAAACAAGGTTAAAAACATGGCAAATAACAGGGATAAGGATGTGCCTTGCACTATAAATCAGTTTGGCAGGGATGCCATCCCAACCCACGGAACAGTTAAGTTTCAGTCCAAGGATGAGACGTTCAATTTCCTCGTCATCGGTGTCCAGAACAACCATCGAATTGCCACTGACATTGAGTAAGGAAGGGTTGGTTACGGAAGGAAGCATATAGTTTGGGGAATTTAATATTTTAGATGCTAGATTAGGTCCTACGTCAGCAAAGTAACCATTTATGGAGTCAACCGATTGGGATGGATGTGAGGTAATCGACAGCAGCTCACTGGCAGTAGTTTTATTTTTTTGGAGATTCGAAGACATATTTGTTTCGATCGAAAATCATACTTTAATCAACATACACCTGGGTCAGTGTCTGGACACTGAGCTGCAAATTGCAAAAATCGTAAGAAAATTTGAATTTCGTGGGCTGCTTTAGCGCTTCACCCTTTTATTTTTGTGCGTGGAGAAATGCTCATGCATACTGCACTACCACGGAGAGATAGTGCAGTAATGTGGGACCTACTAAAACTCCACGATGTCCTCCTCTGCTGCTTATGGCGGGAACACGGGCACGGGTAGCACTCATCCGCGAACCCGCCACGACTGTCGGTCACCGGACCCTCCTCTGGGGAGTACTCCCCATCACCGGCGCACCAGAACACATTGAACACCAAACCAGCACATGGGCGCCAGACGACCTCATGTCTAGGCACCCTTGGTCCCTCTGCGACACTTTTCGGTTGCAGAGGATAGGGAAAGCGGCCAACGACCGACACTCCTCCTCTCCACCGCGTCCGCCTTCAGATGACGGCGTCAAGGCCGCGGAAGGTAGGGAGAGCGGCGGACCGCAATACCGGCACTGCTCTCCCGCCGTGGCCTCCAACCATCAGCCGCAATGTCTCCCATACGACATCACGGCCCGCCTCAGTTAACCTACTTGTTGGCCGCTACGTCAACGACTTATCGGCGAAAGCCCTGACGAGCGGCCACGTCATCGGGTTCCTCTTCACTTTACCGTGGGTGACCAAGCTACGGCTGAGCCCCCACTGGGGGATCGCTTCATCCCTAAGGCAACTCTACTCGTCACGGGTTGCCTGGCAATAGATGTCTACAAAAAAAACTGAAAAGTGTGAAGAAAACAGTGGATTTCGAAGCTTTCGGGTTGCTTACACGAATGGTAAGACGGATGGCTACATAGCGGCGCCGTAAGGATCAGCACCCTAATTGCGTAACACATTATGTCAGGTTGCTTACGTTTTTCTTTAGAAATAAATAAATAAATAAATAATCAATCGGAGTTGGTTTCATTTTTAACCGACTTCAAAAAGGAGGAGGTTCTCAATTCGTCGGAACCTTTTTTTATTTTTTTTTATGTATGTTCCCCGATTACTCGAAGATGGCTGGACCGATTTGGATTTTTTTTTGTTTTATTCGAGAGGGTATACATCACAGTTGGTCCCATATAAAATTGGTTAACTTTGCTGGGGTAGTTTTTGAGTTAGCTTCAATAATACCTATTTTTTCCCCACTTTTATATGGATGATGTTCTAGTTTGTTTTGCAGATAGTGGTATTAGAATTTGTGTGGGGTAGGTACACAACTAAAAAGTGAAAAATAAAAACTTTTTTACAAAAAAATACAACCGACTTCCAAAAACAACACTACAAAGTGAAAAACAACATTAATTTCGGAAGTCGGTGTCTAGTTAAATGTATTTTCGTTTTTTGCCACCGACTTCCGAAATTAAAGTTATTTTTCACCTTGTAGTGTTGTTTTTGGAAGTCGGTTGTAGTTTTTTGTAAAAAAGTTTTTGT
The DNA here is from genome assembly GCA_946251885.1 of Cosmia pyralina. NCBI lineage: Eukaryota > Metazoa > Arthropoda > Insecta > Lepidoptera > Noctuidae > Cosmia > Cosmia pyralina. The sequence continues at coordinate 3,492,546 of OX276346.1, read as the reverse complement.
CAGTTATTTACGTTATGGATTAGCAATTTGTTTCAAAATGAAACCAACTCCGATCGATAATGTGTTACGCAATTAGGATGCTGCTTACTTTTCGTACGTAACTAAACGTTTTGTTTAGTTTGATTTGATAGTGAAAACTGGCAGTCCATACATAATTAATTTATCTCCAATTTTGCATCACTTTTAAATCAAAGTGATCTTTATTCTCATTGCCATAAGGTTGGTAGTAGGTAGGTATAAAAATACATGCTAAATAATGTCAAACATTTTAAAAGAGTAACTATGGAATTTTTTACCCATTATTGTCCATACAAAACTACTTTTTGAAAGGGGTTACTATATAGATTGAATTCTGTTTTCATGACAATTTTAACATTCAAAGATGCTTTTTACGAGCGGTATGCGACTAATCAGAATAAATGTTTGACTTTGACTTTTGTTCAAAAAAAATCAAAATCAAAATATTTTATTTAACATGGCACTACATGGGCACTTATGAAACATCAGGAGCTAGGTGCACGGTTCCAAATTGGTCGTTTCATATGAAGAAGAGCCGGCAAGAGACTCCTTGGTTACTCTTTTAAAAATAATTGGCTTTTACAATATTTTCAAATAACAGTGTTAATAGGTATGGGAGGACAATGTGTTGCTGCTTGAGTTGCTCTCAGATGATAAACAGTGTCTAATCTGCCAGCCCTAGCCGTGAGACACCTAAAACCGATCACAGCTGACAATACAGAGTATTTGGTGCAAAATAATGGGGGAAAATATTTTTGGAAGAAAATAAGTTCCATTAAGTTTGGTTTACATTACGACACAACATAGACAAAAGAGAGTGTCTTTTAAGGACAGGTCAATCTCGTTATTAAGAAAATCTTTATGTTTTTATTAAATACTAGCTGCGTCTTGCGGTTTCACCCGCGTAGACCGGGATAAAAAGTAGCCTGTGTTAATCCAGGGTATAAGTTATCTACATACAAAATTTCATCCAAATCGGTCCAGCCGTTTGAGCGTGAAGAAGTAACAAACATACAAACACACACACACACACAAACTTTCGCCTTTATAATATTAGTGTGATTAGTGTGATTTGTGCAATTCGAGTCGTTCTCCAATGATTACAGATTTTTTCTTAAAAAGTTTTTAGAGATTCATTAATTCTTCTTTAAAGAGTGCCGATGGCAAGAATAATACGTAAAAAAATATATATTTATGTTGGATCGTCAGGATTTACTCAGTTAGATTTAGACAGCATGTGGGCAGAAGATGGGTTTCGTGCAATGAAAACATACGGTGTTTATTAAAATCACAATCTAACACAATCGCTCCAAATTAAAATTAACACAATCACTGAGCACAACGAATCGAATACAGTTCCGCGACGTAGTAACTCCGATGCGATCAGACACTAGAATGACCTCCTCGCCATGAACTTAAAACATCACGACTCTGTAGAAGCGCGCTGTAGGTGTGGGTAGATCAGGTGATGTCGCCAGTGCGCTTGCGATTCGTTTAGTGTCCATACTAATGACTGGATCCGACAAAGTTTATTTTTGTTTGGCCCAAATTCAGCAACGCGAATACCGTTGAGTGATCAGTTAAATATTTCCCAATTTATAAATCTTCCTCCTCAAAATTACATTTATTGCAATCACGAGGTTTTCACTGTACGACGATGATTTATTTTCAAGTTCCCACAAAAGTACTGTAAGTACCTAACACACAGAAGGACATAAAACCTCTTTGATATGCCAGTAAGAGTAGTTCTAATTCCTTTGTCCACGTCTTCAGTACAATTTGGTAGCTAACAAGGGCGCGGATCAAAGGTTCGGTCGAGTGTACTTTATCCCTTTGGTAGCGAAGAAATATTCTGGACTTGTGGGTTTATTTTTGGCTGGCTGGTCTTTGTAATCGTGAGGTTCTTAGTAGTTTTTCGTGATATCTATAAATATCTTAACGTATTATAGAAATAAGTGGCTCGTCGTGTCTGTCTATGTGACCGCTAAATCTTCTAAACTACACAATGGATTTTCACTAACATTTAGAGAATTTATTCCGGGGTTAGTCAGTGGATGGTTGGCATCTTCACATACCGAGACTCCTCCGTGCCTTGGAAAGCACGTTAAGCCGTTGGTCCCGGCTGTCATTCATGGATCTTTGACAGTCGTTACGGGTCGTTAGAAGCCCGAAAGTCTGACAAACAGTCTTACCCAGTTACTGGGTTGTGTAGGTCAGATAGGCAGTCACTCCATGTAAAATACTGGTATTCAGCTGCATCTGGTTAGACTGGAAGCCGACCCAGATTGATTCCGAAAGGTTTATGTACCCTTGCGAAGGTCGGATTATTAACTAGTTTTGTTATAAAGATTAACTAATACGTACACGAAGCAAGTTTGTGTTGTATTTTTTTTATCACAATATCTTAGTACAATTTTTTTTTTTTTGTTAATATTTTTTTGTGTTTTCGCATCCTGAAAAAGTAAGCAGAATATGTGGAACTATTTACATTAAATTTTATGTACCTACATGCCATATTTTATGCATATTTTAAGAAAAAATATTCTATTCTATTCATCATTCCTATTGTACATTAAATTCAGTCCTAGCATAATTCAAAAAACCGGCCAAGTGCGTGTCGGATCACGCACGATGAAGAGTTCCGTAGTTGAAAATAATTTATCCTAAGAACAAACTTAACATTGCAGTTGAAAAACTAGAAATCCCAAAAAAAATTTTTAAGCCATAAAATTACTAATTAATAGTTTTCGGACTTTTTCCTTTACTTGTGCTGTAAGAGTTTGCTTCATGTCAAATTTCATGATTCTAGGTCAACGCAACCCTATAAGTTTTGATTTACTTGCGAGATCAAAATATAACTGAAATAGCTGTATTTATTAAAGAATTTTTTTCTAAAAAAATCATACTTCTAAGTCAACGGACTTAGAAGTTTGATTTTTTTAGAGCTCTAAGGGACCATAGACTTAGGTATTCGATATTAATTTCAACTTGATAACTCCACGCGTTCCTGAGAAAAAGTGTCTTGACAGACTGACAGACAGAAGACAGACAGACAGATTGACAACGAAGTGATCCTATAGAGTTCAGTTTTTGCCTACGGAAACCTAAAAAATTAAAAAAAAACGACAGAAAATAATACTTGTTTTATAATGTTTTGTATATTCCGAAATAACTATTTTATTCCGTTTTCATTCATATACCTACCTTAATTTTTGTCATATTTTGTAGCACCTAAAACCCTGTTAATATAATTTAGGTGCAGATACTCGTAGATCTATGGCAGGATATTGGAATTCTGGCACATCTGTTGCGATATTATGTACACAAGGACTCGGTGCAAAAAATAACATGAAATTCATCAACGTTGGGTTTAGCTGCGTGTGAAGACTGATGAGACGGGGCGTGTAGTAAGGCGCCGCGCCGCTCTACAGCACGCCACGGCTAAGCTACACGCGTATACTTAGGGCACTACCCCGAGCAAAACCATGTGATAATGCGTTTTTCTTCGTTATTCAGATGCTTATTCAGATGCCACTAACTCATTAATTAAGGACGCTGTTACAAATAGGTAGTCAAATGTTACTTTTTTACACAAAAGTATGTTTATTAAATAAAATGCTTTGCATTCTTAAAATGTTTTATTGCCAAATTGTTGATAGATGTGCATAGTACGATTCTGAACTAAAAATACACTTCTGGACACATCTTTTGGCCCACCTTGTATTTTCAGTTTCGTTTGGTCCTAGCTAAAATTTTATATTAGGTCGAGCAAAAAGTTTTTATGCAGTTTTGAACCTGGCACATTCACAATTTCATTCAATAGTCTTTTTTTGAATTTCGAACACAGAATTTAAAGAAACAAAAGACAATTTGGAGCCTGTTTGTTGATATCAAACAATCGAATACTAAGAAAACTTGGCTTTATTGGTTTACTTGGATTTAATTCTTGAAAAAGTGATTGATATCTTTGGTTTTGCAACAAACATTACTTATTCTTAACATTAAGGTGAGGTTCTATCAATAATCTATGGATACTACACCTGAAGTCGCCGCCCAAGCTGTGGCACTTATTCAGGCCGGACACAGCCAAAGAAACGTGAGTGCTCAACTTAATTTAAGTCGATCTGCGGTCCGAAATGTTTATCGGAGGTACCTAGAGACTGGCGGCTTTATTCGTCGCCAAGGAAGGCCACGATCTCGGGTCACAACTGAAAGGCAGGATCGATTCATCGTGACGACCAGCTTGAGAAATCGTCACCTTACCTCCATTGAGATACAAAACCAACTTCGCGACTTCCACGGAGTAACAGTGAGCGCTCGAACTGTTCGGAGAAGGTTAAAAGAACGCGATATGGTACCACACAAGCCAGCTAATGGCCCCAAACTAACGCGAGCCCATCGAACAGCGCGCCTTCATTTCGCACGCAGTCATTTAAATTGGACACAGCAAGATTGGAGCCGTGTACTCTTTTCTGATGAGTCTAAAATTGTGTTACATGGCAATGATGGAAGGAAGAAGGTCTACCGACGTAAGGGAGAGCGTTTCGCACAATGCTGCTTTGAAGAGAGGGTTGCTTATGGCGGTGGCTCATGGACTGTCTGGAGCGGTATATCCGCGAGCGGCAAAACTCAACTTGAGGTTGTTACAGGACCACGGCTGCCAACATTAAATGCTGAAAGGTACATTCGTGAGTGCTTAGAACCTCACGTGATACCATACGCGGACTATGTGGGCCCAAATTTCCTTTTTATGCATGATAATGCAAGAGCCCATGCGGCCGGCATCGTCAGGGAATATCTTCGGGATGTGAACATCACAGTTATGGACTGGCCAGCCAGAAGCCCAGACATGAACCCCATTGAGCACATGTGGGACGAGCTAAAAAGACGTGTTAGAGCTCGTCAGCCAGTTGCCCAGACGATGCAGGAGTTGAAAACTGCCATAGAAGAGGAATGGGAGATGATCCCTCAAAATTTCATAGAGCGGTTGATAAACTCTGTGCCTAATCGTATGAGAGCTGTGGTAGATGCCCATGGAGGCAACACGCGTTATTAAATTAAACCTTTATTTGATAAAACATGTTTTTTATTAAAAAATCAATTGCCTTTAACAAGGCGCATATCCGACTTGTTAGGCGTAGCTCCATGTCGTATGGTATTCTGAATTCAAATTTAAAACAATACGATCGAAAAAGATGGTAAAATGTATCAGGTTTAAAACTGCATCAACAGTTTTTGTTCAATCTAGCAATCATGTTTCGGTAGGGCCATCGAAACCTAAACTCTAAGGTGGGCCAATAGATGTGTCCAGAAGTGTATAATTTTAAATACGTACATTTTCTCAATAAATGTACCGGAGTGAAAATTTTTACTTCGGTACATTTATTGAGAAAATGAACATATGTATTTAACATAGAACATGTAGTCGGGATCGTCCACTTTGACCTACACCACGCTACGCTACGTGTGTGGTGTGCAAAATAAATGAACTAGCTAACGTGACAAACCTCTCCGTATCTCTTCGCACATCCTACGTAGCAGGGAACGGTCGACCTTACTCTGTGAAGACGTTGCTAACAACGCTCGCATTGGGAAAAATTTGACAAATCCAAAAGTGCACGCCTCACAGACAGAAACATCATGACGATAAATTTTATAGAAAAAAAATCTAAGAAAATTCATCGATATTTGTTAATATATTTTGAACTTTTATGAAGTTTGATAACGAAAATCACACGAAGGATGAAATAAAACTTATAGAAGAAGATTTAGATAAATCCACGACGTGAATCATGACGGCAAACACACACTTCCCAACGTTTCCGTTGGGAAGTGTGTACACTACACGTAATTTTTAATTAAATTTTTGTCCTAAATCAACATCTGCCTAGCCTTTTCCCAACTATGTTGGGGTCAGCTTCCAGTCTAACCGGAAGCAGCTGAATACCAGTATTATACATGGAGCGACTGCCTATCTGGCCTCCACAACCCAGTGACTGGGTAATACGATAGTAAGAATAAGAATAATTTCTTGTTTAAGAACTTATATTCGATATGGTGTGGTAAGACTGGTTGTCAGACTTTCGGGCTTCAGACGACCCGTAACGTCTGTCAAAGATCCATGAATGACAGCCGGGACCAACGGCTTAAAGTGCTTTCCGAGGCACGGAGGAGTCTCGGTACGTAAAGATGGTCACCCACCTGATGGATCGACCCGTGCGGCTGTTATTACTTAGCCACGAGCTCCTCCGAGCTGCTCATTTAATAGTATAGGATATGTATAGATGAGATTGTTTGCAGGGTCGACATGGCCAGAGATCGCACAAGACAGAAAGATTTGGAAGGAAAAAGGGGAGGCCTTTGCCCAACAGTGGGACACAAAATAGACTAGCAAAAAAAAATTATGTTGTTGTCACACTCTAAGCCAACCGTTTCAGTTTTTTCCACTTCTCGCAAAACTGTGCCTTTATATTTTGTTCTTACGAAATCCATCCAATTAAAATAAGTCTTATGTCTTCTTCTTCTTCTTCGCTTCGCTCTTGACAGAGCGGTCGTGGTCACGATGAACTGTGTCCAATCGCAGATGTAGCCGTTGCCCGCTTCACGATCTCTCTCCATCTGGTTCTGTTAGAAGACAGTCTGGTGCATTCATTAACAGGGCCTCCAACTGCGGATTTTATTTGATCGGTTCCACCTCATCGGTGACCGTCCGCGTGGCCTATTACCTTCTACTCTGCCTTGCACCACAAGACGCTCTATGGAGTCATTGTTCCGCCTGGAGACATGCCCAAAGAACTTAAGTATTCGAGACTGTACTAGTGCTGATAAACGCTGTTCGATGCCGAGTTCTTGGAGTACGTTTGTGCGGAATTCAGTCCATGATACCCCAAGCATTCTTCTCCAGCACCACATTTCTAGAGCATCTACTTTTTTCTTTTCCAGCTCTCGTAACGTCCACGTCTCAGCTGCGTACAGAAATATGGGGAATACAAGTGTGCGGACTAGCCTGTCTCAGTCTTATGTAGGGACTGCAAAATCTTCAATCAATTCACAAGAACTTCTTATTTGTAGTTAGTTATAAGCAAAGGTATTCTAGCTGGAAAATTAATGAGTTATATAGCCGGGTAGAGCCAAGGTTACAGCCACTGTTAAATAAAACTTTGCTTATAAATCAGGAGCCAAGGGAATCTATTCGCCCGTAACATGGAACCAGCAACAATTGGAAAACTAAAACTATTCTATTTTACGTTTAGAAATGAGAGCTCGTAAAAACTGGGAATATGTTACAGTGTTGTTATATGTAAATATTGTGACCCGCGGTTTCACCTGCAAAAGTCTCGAACCCTTAATAATATCGAAATAAAAAGTATCCTATGTGTTAATCCAAGTTATAAACTATATGTGTGCCAAATTTTATCAAAATCTGTTGAGTAGTTTTTACGTGAAAGAGTAACAAACATCCATCCTCAGTTTCGCGTTTATAACATAACTAGCTGCGCTCCGCAGTTTCGCCCGCATACACCGGGATAAAAAGTAGCCTAAGTGTTAATTCAAGGTATAAGCTGTCTGTATAACAAATTTTATCTAAATCGGTCTAGCCGTTTAAGTGAAGAAGTAACAAGCATACAAACACACACACACTTACAAACTTTCACCTTTATAATATTAGTTTCTCTTTAAAGAATTGAAGTACGCAGGGTTAAATTAAATTAGCTAGCAAAACTCGACAGACTTTAAGGGTTTCGATATATATAAACATAATAAAATAAAAATGATTTCATTATTTTTAATAAACATAATAAAACAAAATAAAAGTGACTTGATGAGTTTACCATACTTGAAGTATTTATGAGGTGAGAAAATCAGTTTTTTTATTGCGTTTATATCACATCGGTGAAGTTTACACAAAACAACACGCACTACCTTAAGTTCGATGACCCCTAAAACAAAAAATCATCAAAACATATTTATTTTTTTTTGTTTTAAGTATAATGGTTAGATGTCCCATCACGTCTATGGAGTTCCGCTGCCAAATTTAATTGAAATGTATATAAAATTACAGTTTTCACAATTTTTAGGGTTCCGTTACTCAAAAGGAAAAAACGGAACCCTTATACAGGGTGTCCCGTAAATAATGGATAACCTCTTAAAGAGTCATTGTACTCATCATTATGAACAACTTTTACTATGGGACCAAACCTGAAATCACGAAAAAAAAATCAGTTGTTCCCTACATTTATTTTCGCATAACTCGTCAAAATGTAGGGAACTGCTGAATTTTTTTTCGTGATTTCAGGTTTGTCCTAAAGTAAAAGTTGTTTATAATGATGAGTACAACAACCCCTTAAAAGGTTATCCTTTATTTACGGGACACCCTGTAGAATCACTTCGTTGTACGTCGGTCCGTCTGTCTGTCTGTCAGTCTGTTTGTCAATACCCTTTTCCCTGGGAACGCGTGGAGGTATAAAGTTGAAATTACTATCAAATACGTAGGTATATGGTCCCTTGGAGCTCTAAAAAAATGAAGCTTCTAAGTCAACGTAATAAAAAATACGGCCATTTATGTGACATATTTTGATACTCGCAATTACTTGCTAGTATCAAAACCTATAGAGTTTCATGATTCTAGGTAAAACGGTAAGTATCGTTTACCCAGAATCATGAAATTTGGAAAGAAGCAAGGTCTTACAGCACAAGTAAAGGAAAAGGCCGAAAAATACATACATTTGTAAAAACATTATTTTACTAAAAGGTAACATAACTAAAACTATTAAAAAACTAAAATATGGCGTCGAAAACTTCCTCCGCATCGCTGCCGACTGGTAAAGTACCCAAAAGACTGGCGGCATTGCCACGTTGTATGGCTATGCTAAGCCGCTGGCCAAGGTAAAAGCCAGCCCTTGGGTCACGGGAAGTGTCAACCAGCCGTTTGGAGATTTCGTTGAACAAACTATGAGCACTCGGACCCCACGGCGCAAGGGTTTTTTTTTAAGTTAACCATCTTGAAGTTGGAGAAATGACCGTGACGTATAAGTACCAATGTATGGGAGAAAATGTTTTTAACCAATACTAGGTTGGTTTTTGGAATGAATTCTTTTCAACTTCAGAACCCTTCATTGTGCGTGGTTCGACACGAACTTGGCCGGTTTTTTTTTTTAAATTCAAAATAGTTGATAGGTCGCTGTTTCCTAGCCTAGCAACTCTGAGAATAATAAATAAATCATTTATTTTGGACTAAACAGTCTTGTACACATTTTGTTAACGCAGTTTAGCACTGCGTGACAGTATGTCGAAAGGATTAGCGCTCGTGGTAAACAATCTAAATCAAATATCAAAGTAGGCAACACACAGTTTAAATGGACGGTAAGAATATTATCATCGTCCATCCGGTAAGAAGTCCTAGCCGACTACTCTGAGAAGAAATACCGAAGCAAACTCAAAGGCCAAAGTCTCTTTTACAGTCCATAATTCTGTACACCGTAGTTCACTGTACACGCACCTTGTTTGCATGAAACGGTTCACCCATAATAATTAGAAAAATGTAATTTCAAAAAACCATTTTTATCTGATGTCCAATTTCAAAAGAGCAATAAGTTTACATGGGACTGAAACGTAACTAGCAAAATATGCTTAGTTAACAAACTCAAACTGGCTTTTCAAAAATTTCTTAATTTTAAGATAACATAAAAACTTTTTTACAAAAAAATACAACCGACTTCCAAAAACAACACTACAAAGTGAAAAATAACTTTAATTTCGGAAGTCGGTGTCTAGTTAAATGTATTTTCGTTTTTTGCCACCGACTTCCGAAATTAAAGTTATTTTTCACTTTGTAGTGTTGTTTTTGGAAGTCAGTTGTATTTTTTTGTAAAAAAGTTTTTATTTTTCACTTTTAAGTTGTGTACCTACCCCTCACAAATTCAAATAGCACTACCTGCAAAACAAACTAGAACATCATCCATATAAAAGTGGGGAAAAAATAAGTATTATTGAAGCTAACTCAAAAGCTACCCAAGCAAAGTTAATCAATTTCATATGGGACCAACTGTGATGTACACCCTCTCGAACAAAAGAAAAAAAATCTAAATCGGTCCAGCCATCTTCGAATAATCGGGGAACATTCATAAAAAAAAAAAAATAAAAAAAAATAAAAAAGGTTCCGACGAATTGAGAACCTCCTCCTTTTTGAAGTCGGTTAATAACATAAAGTAAACTGTTATACGTAATTTTACACCAAATATAAAATTTAATTTTACCTCCGCAAACCCAAAATTACACCTTCACAAACGCCTGCTGCTACAAAACAAGCTACATATCCTTAAATATAATTATCTTGATATTAAAATGAAACAACCGGGATTAGGGCGGACGCCGGATGTCCCGGGATCCTTATCTTGGACCAGCGATGACATTTAAAGTGAATAATTTAAATTAAATTAGAACGCAGTAGGTACTTCAAAAGATGTTTTTTTTTTCCCCGTTGTTGTTATTTGCGATGAGGACAATGTTGTTAGGGATGGTAGATGTTTATTGTCTGTTATTTTTTGTGAAGTGAATATCGCAGATTTTTTACTAAAGTAAGTATCTCCGAAGTTGCCGCCTTCCACAATAGAACGTTACATCGTTATTGTTCATTTAAAGTACGGTTGGAATCTTGAAATTTCGTATGTCTTAAAAATATTCAAAGCGAGATTTTGGCCAAAAGGACAATTCCAAGAAATTTTGTTCGACGAAAAAAGAACGTGTCATCATCATCTGCCTAGCCTTTTCCCAACTATGTTGGGGTCGGCTTCCAGTCTAACCGGATGCAGCTGAATACCAGTATTTTACATGGAGCGACTGCCTATCTGACCTCCACAACCCAGTAACTGGGTAATACGATACCACTTGGTAAGACTGGTTGTCAGACTTTCGGGCTTCTGACGACCCGTAACGACTGTCAAAGATCCACAAATGACAGCCGGGACCAACGGCTTAACGTGCTTTCCGAGGCACGGAGGAGTCTCGGTATGTAAAGATGGTCACCCATCCACGGACCAATCCCGGCAAGCGTAGCTTAACCTGATGGATCGAACCGTGCGGCTGTTATTACTTAGCCACGAGCTCCTATTATATTTTATATAGTATATTTTCTATTCAAATATTGGAAAATACATTAAGATGTACTGTAAAGTGTATTATCAGTATTGATAAGTAACTTTGTGTACGCACACTTAAGTCACACAACGACTTGTTGTATGCAGGAAAAGTTTTAAGCAGTGCGCAAATTTTCACAGTATGTTCAACCCATGAATTTGAACAACTTCCAATGGGACCAGCTCTGAAATCACGAAAAAAAATTAGCTGTTTCTTATAAAAGTTCAATACTCCACCAAAATGTATGAAACACCTGATTTCATACTTGGTTCCATAATGAAAATTGTTCATATTCATGGGTTTCTACAAAAACCAAAAAAAAAATCCCTCCTGAAAATCCTTTTTTTATCCTGTAAAAATTTGCGCATTACATAAAAACTTTTCCTGTATAAATAGATACCTGCCAGTGTCGGGAACAACAATGTGTGCTGTATCGAAGAAAACTGAGCTATTATTAAAGATACTCTTACAAAAATATGCTGCAGTTTTCAGTTATGTGCTTCTTACTAACCGAAAAGTTGTCCTCATTTATTAATATGAGTACAACCGGAATCCTAACTAATATAAAAAATGCGAAAGTAAGTTTGTTTGTTACCTTTTCACGCCGAAACCACTTAACTTTTGCATATACGTTGTTAGCAGTACAGAAACGAACATAGGGTACCTTTCATCCCGAAAAAAAGTACTGTTCCAGAGGAAAACAACAATAACGCTTTTATGATAATAGATGGCGCCACGTGACTTTCTAATCATGATTGAAGTATTTTTTACAAGCAGAGTACATCCCGAATTGTTTGTCAAAGTCTAAATTAACGCGAGCGAAGCCGCGGGCAAAAGCTAGAAAGACCATAAAATACCAACCAAATTCGTAGTCAAACTTACCTTACCCACAACTTACCTTTGAGCTTAAATAATACTCCCACCCAGGACTAACATTAACCCTCTCGAATAACGGTGACTAGGAACGAGAATAATCTCATTTCAAAACGTAGTAGTACTCAACGAAGATTAGGTTTTGATAATAAAAAGATCCCTTCTTTGTTATTACGTGATACGATCCGTGATCTTATAAGATCTTTACATATCTACACCGCTAAAACGATGTTGATGTTTTGTCTACCGAAAACGGGTTCGAAAAAACTACTAAACCCATATCAATACCACTTGAATTTTAGTCAACCCTTTGCTTCTTCTGCAGGGTGAGTAAACTGTAAGGAGGATAATCCAACGGGTTGTTTGAATAAAGAATACTGTTAAAGAGGCTACCCACTGTACCGTTGTTATTGTTGCTTTGGGACGTTGCGTGTGCGTCGTCGTTTGCCTACTACGCTGCAATGATCTTTTGGCGCATGTCCAAAATCGAAACGAACGCTGCCATCTTGTTTTTTTAATACATTCACAAAATAATTACACTAATTTTTGTCAACAGCGTCACCTTTTTTTTTTTCTTTTTGTGGATGGGATATCATCAAATGACTTCTCCCGCTCTGGGCGGAGCGGGATGGCGTGTCAGACTTTTACTGACTAAAACACACCCATGTTCCTTTAGTTGCCTGTTCTAGGGCCACGGTATCTCTTTCGAACAACCCGCGACCCCGGCGGCATCGGCCCTATCGGACCCCATCACTGCTGACATCTCTTTGAGGCGCGCGTGGAACACAACGCGCCGCCGACCCGGGCCTGGTCCTTACCGGACGGCGAGCTACCCAATGCTCGCCGTCCGGTGGCCGGGAATCGGCTATTAATTACCGCCGCCCAGGGCGTCTCCTGCGGTGACTAGGGGCGTGAGGGCGCGCAAATTGCCTCTCCCTCACGTGGTCCGCCTCTTCCTTCGTGAGCATTACTGCTTCGCAGAAGGAGGTGACCAACGTTATTCGAGCGCCAGAATATTTACCTTCGTTCATCTCTTTGAATTTTTATCCGTTGCAGTGTAGGTACACCTTCGTTCATCTCTTTGAATTTATATCCGTTGATGTGTAGGTACACCTTCTTTCATCTCTTTGAATTTTTATAAACAGCCTGTGTGTGACCTGTGTGTGATCCTCAAATTAGAGAAACTCACATACGTAACTACTTGGAAGCTCAGTAACTAAAACAAATGAACAAAGCCTCGTGATTTAAGCCCCCTTATCGACCACACAATGTGATAGTGCGGTTTAATCCTGGTCGCAGTATTCCAACCTTGCTATAATTATCCCAGCATTACATTCTAGTTGAGACCACAAAGCTTCTTATTGCACTATCGCTGTGGAACCGGTGCCATATGTGTGGTATAATTGTGGATGGCTAAGTATGATAATCTCTAGTAATATTCTGAATAGTAAGCCGACGTTTGCACGAACGTAAAAATATCGCGACGATTTTTTTTCGAGCACTGGATTTTCAACGCACTACTTAGCGCAGAGAGTTGAATATCCGCGTGTTTTTTCGACGTGCTGAGAACTGGGATGCACTCTGTTGGATTCTCGAAGCTCGGCTCAACATCGAGAGTTGAAAAACCAGTGTGTGATAAAATCCCGCCGCGATATTTTTACGTACGTGCGAACGTCGGCTTAGACGTCAAAACTCCATTTGACTGTTATCACAGATTAATACAGATGGGACCCCAAGTAGCAAAATAATGTTATATAAATGGTACAATAACGTTTTAATTTAACTTTCTGCCTTTTGAAAATGGTTTTATAACAGTTTTTTATACGTAAATATAACGCGGGTTTGGGCGCAGATTATATAACATTGAAATCGTGTAAGGGTCGTTTTGCAGTTGCGTCAGCGACAATAACGTTGATTAAGTGTTTGATTTAGGTACCCAATAATATTTTGAGTTAACTTTAAACCTGATGTGAGGCAAAACTAGTATATGTGGTAATACATTTCTTAGAGTAGAACTACTTGGAAGTAAAAGTTTCACTAGTTCTACTATTCGGGAATAAATCGAAACGTAGTATTAATGAGAACCAAAACTGCCATTAGTTCTACCGTAGAACTGGGGAATGGAACAAGTAGAACAATTGGGAATATTGACTTCTAATAGTTCTACTATTTTGTAACACCTTATATCGTAGCCCTATTGAGAAAAAAAAATCTCATTAGTTCTACCATAGATCTGTTTAGTAGAACAAGTGAGAATGGGAACAATAGTACATTTTGATACAAGTGGAGAATTTTTGTTACAGCATTCGTGGTGGAATTAACACCCGAGCCGCAGGCGAGGTTGTTTTTGAGCCGAGAACTACAATAACAAATGTCCACGTGTATCAAACGACGTTTTTCAATACACTTTGAAGAAATAAAATAAAATAACGAAAAATATTTTTGTCATGAATTATTAGGAAAATATTATTTGAATCTTCTTTTTTTTTCCGCGCTTTGTTTTCGCCAGGTTGAAGGAGAAGCAAAGGTATAAATCCGATAAATATCCTAATATGAAAAATAGAATATTCAAATATTTTTGAGTTTAGAACACAAATACATGTTAATTTGCTCATAAACTTTTTTTTTATTGTAATAATCATGGGTTTTGATGATATTCTATTTATATACATTATTTAAATATTCAAAAAATATTAACGCCGTAAAGACGCTTAACTCTTTGCCGAGATTAAAACAAAACATTCACCTCCGAATAGAGACGCTGTGATTGAGGCATTGAACCAATTTGGACTAAGTATAGGTATAAGTTATCTATGGCAATTTTTATTCCCGCACACGTGTTGGAAAATGAAAAATCGCACGTGTGTGAAATACATTGCATTGTGAACCTAATCGTAGTGCGATATGAACCAGTTTTCGAGGAAGTGTATTGAAAACGTTATTTACGTTACACATCCGTGTTTGGATCACAGCATGGGATTTCCTTAACAGCTTAAGAAATAATCATGTACAGACTTTTACAGCAAAATATATCCAGGACGTGAAGGATTCAGGATTACTTCATTTTGTGAGTATAGATGATATGGAAAACCATTTTGTGCATACATGGATAGGGTTAAACATAGCGCAGTTCCAAATATTAAATGAGGTTTCTCAGTTATTACAAAAACCTAGATTAGCAGCATATTTAATTATGCTTAGAACTAAGAAAGAGAGGTTGTCAACTTTATTAAAAGTCTCTAGGCAACTCTAGTAAAATGGTTGCACCAAGTAAGAGATCTACTCTATGAGTATTTTATACCTAGAAACCTAGGTTTACATCATATTAAGAGGCTACCGAGCGCGCAGTGGCGCCCTCGTCGTTTGTTTGGTTATTTCTTTTATTTCAGTTTTTACGATTTTAATAAAACTTAATAATATAAAGCTAATATTTGTAAATAATAATAACGTATAGTCTTGTGGAGCACAACTATTCCTGCTTATTTTCTGCATTTTCATTCTAAAATAAAAGAAATAACCATAAACGCGCCACTGCGCGCTCGGTAGCCTCTTAATAGGCAGCAAATAGTGGAAAGAAATCTGTCAATACCTAACACATTGTTTGGTGGCTTTGAGGGAGCTGGTAGACCCATTGTAATATTTGGTGGAACATGACGTTACAAAAAAATCAAATCGCCAAAATCCGCAAAATGTTCAGTGATGGTTTGGTAATATTGAAGCTATCAATTGACACCAATTTCATCTTTTTACAACCAGGCCGTGGCAGACGGACAGACAGACAGACAGGCACACGAGTGATCCTGTAAGTGTTCCGTTTTTTTCATTTTGGGGTATGGAACCCTAAAAACGCATATTACTCAAAAATTTATTTATTTAAATCACAAAATTTTACATTTAATTCTTAAAATCTATCAGTGGTACCTAAGTTGTGTCACAATAAAAAAAGTCGAAAGGTGTCGTGGGACACCGGATGGTACAAAGTACCTTTCGCTGTATATTGTACTAGCTTCTGCCCACGACTTCGTCCGCGTGAAATTATATCTTACTAGCTTTTGCCCGCAGCTTCGCCCTCGTGAATGTCAGTAAATATCCCACGGGAACGTACTACCGGGAATTCCTTCCTTATTCCTTGCCTACATTACAAAGGGAACCTCTGTGAAAAATTTCAGCTTTCTAGATCCAAGGGTTTGGGCTGGACGTTGATGAGTCAGTCAATCAGTCAGTCAATCAGTCAGTCAGTCAGGACTTCTGTTTTTATATATTAAGAAGATAAGACACTCGGCAATACTGTAGCTTCCTACTTGTGAAAGAACTTTCGGAATCGGATCAGTAGTTCCGAAGATTACCCCTAGATACAAACTTAAAAACGTTAGAGTTTTTGATCCTTATAAGTAACAGGATCGATTGATATCAAAAAATGTTTTTGTGAAAATTGCCCATTTTCTTGCCGATTGTAATTTTTTTTTCTTCTAATTCAAAATTTTTTGAAATGAAATTATGAATGTAAGAGATTTTGCTAAATAATAGGTCTTTACCTATGAAATTGCCGTTTTGTATGAAAAAATTTGAACGAATTTTTTTCATGCATTTTTTATTTGTATTAATCGAAGTAATCACCCATGCAATCAATGCATCTTTGCCAACGCAGTGGCAGGTTATTGATGCCCTTCTTAAAGAAATCAGCTGGACGGGAGGCAACAAATTCTTCAAAGGCATTTTGTACTGCCTCTCGGGTATTGAATTTTTTTCCCGCCAAGAAGTTATCCAAATTCTGGAAAAAGTAGTAGTCTGTAGGCGCAAGGTCTGGTGAGTAGGGCGGATGACAGAGGGCTTCCAACCCCAGTTCTTGCAACTTGGAGACCGTCTGCTGTGCAGTATGAGGTCGCGCGTTGTCGTGCAGGAGCAGCGGAGACGAGCGATTGACCAATGCTGGTTGGAGATGTGCCAGCTTCTCACTCATTGTGTTCAGTTCTTCACAATACACATCTTAAGTAATGCTCACCCCGTTTGGTAAGAAGCTGTGATGAATCACACCGGCGCTAGACCACCAAACAGTGACCATCACGTTTCTAGGGGTAAGTTTTCGTTTAGGGCATTGTTTAGGTGCTGAACCAGGATCCAACCAACTTGCTGAGCGCTTGCGGTTATCAAACAGAATCCATTTTTCATCGCAGGTAACAATGCGGTTCAAAATTCCTTCATTTGTGTATCTGTTGAGCAGTACAAGGCACGTCTCGACGCGTACTTCGCGCTGGCGATCATTGAGTTCGTGGGGCACCCATTTGTCAAGCTTTTTACCTTGCCAATTTGACGCAAATGGACCAATATTGTTTTGACGTTAACGTCGAAAGCTGCTGCTAATTCAGCCGTAGATTGTGTATCATCAGCTTCCACAATCACCTTTAATTCGTCATTGTCGACCAAAGTCTTCGGACGACCGCGAGGTTCATTTTTCAGGTCGAAATTTCCAGAACGGAAGCGAGCAAACCAATAACAAGTGGTGCGTTGGTTTGTAGTGTTAGCTCTGTAAACGTCGTTGATGTTGCGTGCCGCTTGTGCCGCGTTGCTGCCACGACGGTACTCATATTCCATAATTACTCGAATTTTTAACGTATCCATGATGACGAAAAAGATTGAAATGCGATGAAAATGTAACACTAATGAATAAACAAATGACTACTTTTGGAAAAAAAAAATCCATGTTTTTAAAATAAAATTAATTTGAAATTAGAATTCTTAGCCAAACAAAAATTATTTTGATTTGAAATGGCCAGTACTGCAGAACGGCAATTTCATAGGTAAAGACCTAATATTTTATTGGAAACTGTCTAAAATAGGTACGTTTACCTTCTTAAATATTTGACAATGTTTTGACATTGACATGAGATTACGATTTTTAACCATTTCAAAGATGTTTTTATGAATGAAAATTACAAAATTCGGAAAAACTTAAAATACAGGTGCCTTACTTTTTCCTCTAAATTTCATTTTACATAAATATATAATTTATTCAGAACATAAAACGTTGTCAATCGAACCTTTTGATCGCAAGCGAAGTAATACAGATACCCCGTCTGATAGCCGAAGCGGTACTGACAAGTACTGAATCGGGGTCCTGTCGGGGGCCGGGGGGCAGGGCGGTTCGAAGTGTGAATGGTTATAAAGCTTGATTTTTCTGATCTCATCTTTTTACAGTAAATAAAACGGTTAAAAAATAAAACCGAACCTATGGTACCTGCTTTATACATAGGTCTATTCTCCTGCAAAGTTTCATGACCTAATTTGAAAATTTTCATTGATTATTCTCCATTTATTATTATTTTTTTTTTTTAGAGGTAACTTTGAGATTTTTTTGTATCGAGAAAATTGTATGGAATCGTGAATTCGCAACCTATGATACCTAGCAGTAGTCCACATTTTTAATGTATATTAATTACAAAGTGAATACTGCAGAACTATTGAAACTACAGCCATTCATAACAAGACAATTTTCGCAATCTTAGGTAATGCCTTAAAACTAGGGTAGGTACTTAGGATGAAAAGCAAGTTAAGATTTTTTTTTCTAAATCATCAAAATAGCAAGGTCAGTCCTCGTATTACCTACATATTTGTTGTTCATACGTACCTGATAATGTATTTTGCACTCTCACGACTAAACCAAATAATTTACATATTTATTGAGGAATATGTTAAGATCGTTGCAGGTGGCGTTCTGTGTTTCTGCCTACCACCATGGGAAGAAGGCTTGAGTTCATTTATTTATTTTAAAAAGGTACACCAACAGCTTCTGTACATAACGTATCTTAAGAACCACGGTAACAATCGCCTCGGACTTACACATTCGCCAATTACAGGTTAACCAGCATTTACAGAGCTAAGTTATAATGATAACACATTCTAATTACTATTAGAATTAAAACTAAAAAAAAAAGAAATTAGAAATTTAGGAAAAATACTTCTTGAACTTAATACAATCAATATTGCAATTTGGCCTACTGACATACTTAAGACTAAGACATAATATATAATTATAAATCATAAATTGAATTCGATGTGGCTGTCGGCTTGCACCAGGGGTCTGCACTCAGCCCTTACCTCTTTGTGCTGATAATGGATGCTCTTTCTTGGGATATCCAGAAAGAGGCTCCCTGGTGTATGCTATTCGCCGATGACATTGTGCTGGTTGCCGAGAGTGGCTTAGAGGTCCAGAGCAGATTGGAGGTGTGGTGGAAAAGACTGGAGACCGTTGGCCTGAGAGTAAGTCGGACCAAAACAGAGTATTTGTTTTGTGATTTTGGCGGTCTCTCCGGTCCTGTGCCCATATCTCTTGCCGGAATGCCCTTACCGATCTGCTCCGACTTTCGGTACCTCGGGTCACTTGTCCAAGGGGATGGCGAAGTAGACCGAGACATAACGCACCGGATCAACTCAGGATGGATGAAATGGCGACAGGTTACAGGAACAACTTGCGACCCACGGATGCCCCTCAAGTTGAAGGGGAAAATTTACAAGTCCGTGATAAGGCCCTGTCGTACTTTATGGATCGGAATGCTGGGCAGTGAAGATGAGAATGTTGAGATGGATGTGTGGAGTGACGAGAATGGATAAAGTGAGAAATGAGTATATAAGAGGAAGTTTGAAAGTGGCGCCAGTGACAGAAAAGTTGAAAGGAAATCGTTTGTCTTGGTATGGGCATGTAATGAGGAGAGACGAAACGCATGTGACTAAAAGAGTGATGAATATACATGTTGATGGATGGAGAGGCAGAGGAAGGCCAAAGAAAAGATGGATGGATTGTGTGAGGAATGATATGAAAGAGAAGGGAGTGAATGATAGCGTGACGGTTGACAGGGGAGAATGGAAGAAGAAAACGTGTTGCGCCGACCCCAAGTAATATGAGATAAGGGCAGGAAGATGATGATAAATTGACATAGAAATGAGAACATAATGGAAAGTAGCTTCTAAAATAAAGTTTAAAACTACAATTTTAAAAGTAAAGTACAAAAGTGAAGTTTGCGTTTATGTATGTACGCAATGTATGTATTTTTATTGAACTACCATGATATTTGGAGACGATTTTATTTTAGTTTTTTTTTTTTTACTTGCTGATGGAGTTTTCGTTAATTTTTTTTACCTGACCTCGTCAGAAGTCTGTTTATACACAAAGCACAAGGGCACTAGTGCTTATAGCTTTAAATACCCGTTACTGTATATGTCATTAAAATAAGCACTTGAAGTTTCTGCTCAGCATAATATCTGTACTAATACCAGGTGAATAACTGAATACCCACCTTTTGTTTTAGTAGAGCGACGCTGTAAATCTGGTTGTGTGCCATACGACGCTGCGCCGCGGGTATTAGCGCAGAGGCTGCTATAAACGTGCAGGGCCGGGCTTGGGCCAACAATCCACCTACATTATTCCGAATTTTATTTCATTCGTCTTTTTATAAATAAAAAGAGAAGTCCTGACTGACGATTGTCTGACTCATCAACGCCCAGCCCAAACCCTTGGACCTAGAAAGCTGAAATTTTGCACAAAGGTTCCCTTTATAATGTAGACAAGGAATAAGGAAGGAATTTCCGGTAATACCTACGTTCCCGTGGGATATTTTCCGACATTAAAAAAAGCTAGTAAAATTGCAGAAACTTCCTTGGAAGACAAACATGCGCAGCAAAAAACTTTTTTACAAAAAAATACAACTGACTTCCGAAAACAACACTACAAAGTGAAAAATAACTTTAATTTCGGAAATCGGTGTCTGGTTAAATGTATTTTCTTTCTTTTTTTGCCACCGACTTCCGAAATTAAAGTTATTTTTCACTTTGTAGTGTTGTTTTTGAAAGTCGGTTGTATTTTTTTGAAAAAAAGTTTTTATTTTTCACTTTTTAGTTGTGGTACCTACCCCACACAAATTCTAATACCACTACCTGCATCCATATAAAAGTAGCAAAAGGAAAAAAATACGTATTATTGAAGCAAACTCAAAAACTACCCCCGCAAAGTTAATCAATTTTATATGGGACCAACTTTGGGGTATACCCTCTGCAATAAAAGAATTTATTTTCAAATCGGACGACTCTGTAAAAAATTGTGTGTTCATACATAAAAAAAAAACATACGTATCGCATTGAGAACCTCCTCCTTTTTTTTCGTCGGTTAAAAATACATCGAATTATCTCGCACCAAAACAACACATGATTAATATAAGGACTAATAATCACTATTAGTTAACAAAAGCATGTAACTTTTCTGATAAAAATTATCACATGGCATGCTGGTGAGGTTGAATTCTCTAGCTTAAAGGACTCAGTTAATTTAATAATTGACTTGTTGTTTGACAATAGACGAGTTTTTAAAAGATAAGCATTTAATAAAAATAAAAAATTGACATCTGTAATTTTTTGTGAATGGTAGAACGTTTCTTTTTTTTGACTTTTTCTTTTTTTTTTGAAGCATATTTACTTTGCATGTTACCATATTTGTATGTCTTAAGACAAAACATAGCGTACTATTTTATATCTAAGACCTATTGTATACTTACCTATGTTTCACAAATAAAGTTTATGATT
This sequence comes from Cosmia pyralina, assembly GCA_946251885.1. NCBI lineage: Eukaryota > Metazoa > Arthropoda > Insecta > Lepidoptera > Noctuidae > Cosmia > Cosmia pyralina. Next base: position 3,470,949 of record OX276346.1, on the reverse strand, counting down.
ATGATTATGTTTGAGGATGCTTTATCATTGCATAGGCATAGATTTATAATTATAGATAAATCGCTGAAGATGTAAGTGACTTGGCTATCTCTTTCCTTAAACACCAAAAACAAGCAATGGTCTTTAAAAGTAACGGTACCTGCAACCAAAAATCATTAATTATTTTTACGATATCCCAAATAATATATTTTTATTTCTTTCTTTCTTTCTATAGGATCATAAAATGAGTAAAAAGCAACTAGAGCTTGTCCACTCGGAAGTGACACTCCCCACTACCGCATTTAGTTTAAGAGTGGGGCGTGTCATTTCAGAGTAGGCAAGCTCTATAGAAATATACAATACTACGCCTGCATTGCATAGTAACTTATAGTACACCCAATTTTTAACAATTAGGTAAATGATAAATGATTTTATTTCTGTAAGTAGGTTTGTACAAACACTTTTACACGTCAATCATATTTTTAATAAAAATAAATAATTAAAAAAATTAAAAACATGACTCCCTGCCACAAAACGAACTAAAAAGTAAAAAGCAAGTTATATTCCCTGACTAAACAGTTAAATAAAATTGTCTTTGCAGTCGGGGGACCATTCTGTGGAATACTTTTTAATCTGTCATTGCCCCCGACCGCAAAGACAATTTTATTTAGCTGTTTAGTCAGGGAATACAACATGTTTTTTACTTTTTAGTTCGTTTATTGGCAGAACAGTCGTGTTTTTATTTTTTTTTATTATTTTTTTTTATTTTATACATTTTAGTGACAATGTAGACATTTGCAGTCTTACTAAAAGACTAAATGTTTTTTTTTTGCATGTACTCGTACCTAGGTAACTTGCCTATGTAAAGTCATGACATCATCCATTTAGGTCCAGAAAACAATATATTTCTATAATTTATTTTACACCTAAAAAAACATCAAAAAAACAAAAAAGTGGCTTAAAACCATTTCATTTAATCGAAAAAAAAAAAGATTTTTGTATTCAAATAAAACCAACGAAAATGGTTTGACAGTTTCGGTTCCAAAACAGAGTATTTGTTTTGTGATTTTGGCGGTCTCTCCGGTCCTGTGCCCATATCTCTTGCCGGAACGCCCTTACCGATCTGCTCCGACTTTCGGTACCTTGGGTCACTTGTCCAAGGGGATGGCGAAGTAGACCGAGACATAACGCCCGGTGCGTTATGTCTCGGCGTTATGTACTCAGGATGGACGAAATGACGACAGGTTACAGGAACAACTTGCGACCCACGAATGCCCCTCAAGTTGAAGGGGAAAATTTACAAGTCCGTGATAAGGCCTGTCGTACTTTATGGATCGGAATGCTGGGCAGTGAAGAAGACGGATGAAAAAAAATTGCATGCAGCGGAGATGAGAATGTTGAGATGGATGTGTGGAGTGACGAGAATGGATAAAGTGAGAAATGAGTATATCCCCTCACACGAGTGCGGTGTGAATCGGGTCCGTGAGTCATTTTACCTAATATTGTACGTGGTATGAGTTCTATACCAAGAAAATATTTTTTTATTATTAACGTTGTTCCATCACTATTAAGTAATAATAAAAAAATATTTTCTTGGTATAGAACTTATACCACGTACAATTTTAGGTCAAATGAGATTCACACCGCGCTCGTGTGAGGGGATATAAGAGGAAGTTTGAAAGTGGCGCCAGTGACAGAAAAGTTGAAAGGAAATCGTTTGTCTTGGTATGTGCATGTAATGAGGAGAGACGAAACGCATGTGACTAAAAGAGTGATGAATATACATGTTGATGGATGGAGAGGCAGAGGAAGGCCAAAGAAAAGATGGATGGATTGTGTGAGGAATGATATGAAAGAGAAGGGAGTGAATGATAGCGTGACGGTTGACAGGGGAGAATGGAAGAAGAAAACGTGTTGCGCCGACCCCAAGTAATATGGGATAAGGGCAGGAAGATGAATAAGAAATGCTCAGTCTGACAAGTTCTAATACAAATATAGCACAATTTATGTTTGGCACTTCAATTTGCGCCAAAAATGTATGAAACGTGGTTGAGGTCCTTCATACCAATCTAAATATATATAAAAGAAGAAACTGACTGACTGACTGACTGACATATCAACGCACAGCCCAAACTGCTGGGTCTAGAGATTCCAAATTTGGCACGAAGGTTCCTTATAAGGTCTAGGGGTGAACTAAGAAAGGATTTTCAAAATTCACCCTCTAAGGGGGTGATAAAGGGGTCCAAAGTTTGTATGTAAAATCTTATTCCTTGAATTAATAGACTTGAAACTTGGCACAAATATTTATCTAAGTAAATTATAAAGTTTTTCATTTATAGTTTTCCTAAACTACTCCATAAAAAGGGATATAGGGGTGTCAGTTTGTATGGAGTAATTTTAACTTGCGGTCCGATTAACTCGAAATTCAGTAAGTATTTATAATTGAGATCAAAAATTAAGAATAAGGTGTATCAGGGTTTTTCGAAATCTACCCCTAAGGGGGTGAAAAGGGGTAGTCAATTTTACAGGGCAAGTTTTACTGTGGGGCTTGATTAACACGAAAATTGGTGGTAATAATCTTTCAGTCAAGTTATGGAAATAATCCAAGCGGTTTTTTAAATTCCACCCTTGTGAGGGTGAAAATAGAGAATATGGTTCATATGGTGCATTTCGACTCGTTTGGCAAGTTCCACAGAATAACATTGAATAGTGTGTAATAATTAATTAATTAAAAATAATTTCTTATAATATTATAATAATAATAATTTCTTTTTGACATTGGCTGTAATTTGATTTGTATTTTTATGTAATTTTGGTTTCGTGTTATTTTTATTATAACTGGTAACATCTGTTACATTATGGGGCATGCGGTGCTAACCTATAAGAGATTGTTATACTAACCCTTGATATAAGAATGTTTATTTTAATATGTAACAGTATAAGCAATTGTTGGTTGGCCAGAAACAAATAAATAAAATAAATAAAATATCATAATCATTTAGTTAAGCAAGTAATAAACTCAAACTCAAACTCAAACTCAAAGCATTTATTTCAATTAAACCAATTACAGGCACTTTTGAATTGTCAAGGGGTCGGTCAGTCAGAAAGATGAAGCTAGGCGCCCATTCCAAAGCATAGTAGGTACCTATGGAGAAGAACGGGCAAGAAACTCCACGGACACTCTTTTAAATCAAGATATGGTTACAAAATAATGGTTACATCATTCATGTTGAAATTTCATATGTGAGAACGATGCAGATAATAAAATTTGTTATTCATAGTTTTTCCTCCAGAGGGAAGGGTAGAGTGTGAGGGGAGCAGGGGAGGGGGTGGTGAGGAGGGGAAAGGTGAGGATGATCAAGGGAGGAGGAAGAGGGATAGGAGGGTTGTGAGGGGAAAGGAGGTGGAGAGGGGGAGAAGAGGAGTTGATGAGGGTAGAGGGAGAGGGGAAACCGGTGAAGGGGGAGGTTAGCGGGAAGGGGGGGTAAGAGGGAAAGAGGGATGGGGAGGGTGAGGGGGTGAGAAGGGGCGGTGAGGGAGTTACAATACAGTTTATAGTACATGATATACAGAAGTTTCAAATTCCTAACTTGTTTAATTGTTGCGATAGAGCTCGTACAAAAATGGTCTAAAATTTACAACTTTTACGGCCCCTTCATTTTAGCGATGCGATGCGTTTGAGCTTTTGGCGATGAGTTCTAGATAATGACATGCTAGGGGGTAAGAATTTTTTTTTTCAAAATAAAAAGTTTAATGTATGGGGACCCCGTTTAATTTTTAACTTTATTTATTTTTTTACTGTTATTTGTTGTTATAGCCGTAATAGAAAAACACAATCTGTGAAAATTTCAACTGTCTACCTATTACAGTTCATGAAATACAGCCCTGTGACAGACAGACGGACGGACGGACTGTCGGCTCCGGCTCGACCTCGACCTCGGCTTCGGGAACAGAAGCCTAAAAACTATATAAAAAGTTTCCGCTAAATCCGTCCCTGTAGCCGCGCGTGTTATCCACCCATTCACAGCCGAGGCGCAGTATCGCTGAGACTGTAGATTGGTACTTTTGTGCAGAGTAACCTGACCTTGTACATTGTAGCGAAGAGCTTGCCCTTAACTACTAGTTAAGTGACTGTTAAATTGAAAGGAAATGCTTTTATGTATACGAATGTATATGTGTTTACTTAGTGTTTTTAGGGTTCTTTAGTCAACAAGGTACCCAGTTTCGCTATGTCCGTCCGCACCTCAGAGACTCTTAGTACTAGAAAGCTATAATTTGCAAGAATATACAAATTCACCACGCTGACAAAGTAGTAAAATAAAATCATGAAAAAAAAAATTATTAGGGTACCTTCTGTACACGTAAAGTGGGGATGTTTTTTTTTTCTCGTCTACCCTATGGTGTGGGGTGTTGTTGGATGGGCCTTTTAAAAATAGTGCAGGTTTGTTAAAAGAAGTTTTTGATTTAGGAATCTGTTTCTGAAATAATAATCTTTAAATTGCAAATTTTTGTTAGTCAAGTGTCCCCCCCCCCCCTCCCCTCTGCCAGCTAAACGGTTAGTTTTGGATGGGTGCAAAATTCAAGTTAGTAGTATATATAACGAAGTTAAAAGGAAAACTATCACAGCTAAGTAGGTTTTTCAAGTTTACGAGTAGGTACTATTCAAATATTCATGAAACAACAAAAAGCCCTCTTCTTAGTCCACATTATTGTGCAACAACGGAACCCTATTACTGCGCATGGCTCGACACGCACTTGGCCGCTTTTTTGTTTTAAGGATTTGTTTAGAAATAATCTTTCATTTCAAGTTACCTTTAATTTATTATTTAAATTACAAAGAAAATTGGTCCACACACATTTACAAGCAAAACCCCGACTAACTTATATTAGAGAACAAAGTTAGCAGACACAGAAACGGTCTGTGGGTTTAAAATAACTTACATACGGAAGGTCTAGAATATAACGTTTGAATTAATAACGCTAGAACGTGTCTAGATTCCAGCCTAGACTGGTTATTAAAGTGTTAAACTTTGGATAACTATCACGTTGTCTAGTTCGCCGTTTTCAGGTAGGATAGGTACACATGGCTACATTTCAAGCTATACGGTTCCAGTATAAGTTGACCTATCATTGTACGGAAATCTTATACAATGCGAGATCAGCTTATTCTGGAAATATACAGCTTGATAATACGTAGCCATGTGTACAGTCATTGTGTTATTAACAAAGTTATAAAGTAATTTTCTGTCGTATCGAGTCGGCTTTGACTATAAATTATTGGCAAAACATTATTTATTCAGACCATAATCAAGCCAGCAGCACTCCGCGTTTTAGGTACGCGGCGGGCTCGACTTGTCGGGTCAATTCAGTGTGGGCTGCCGCGCATCGGCCGGCTCGCACGTTAGTTTGATACTCACTCACGCGCCGCGTCGTAAAAGAAGACAACCCTAAACTTCTAGTCTAGTTGAATGTAAGTAAGTAATTAACTCTGTGCAAGCTGAATTGCACTTTATTGTGTCGTAGCAAGAGTCGCTATTTATTTAAATGATTTTGCGGAGTGAAACTTCTGTAGTTGTACTATCATGTATTCTGTGCCATAACAGTACTATTTAGGGGTGGTACTTACACACTTGTTTGGCTTAGCAAAAAAGAACGAAAAAAAATAAATTTATTCGTCACAAAAACACGTGCATACATGATTCGGTACTATGTAGATATAAAAAAAGTAAGTTTAAAAACTAAAACCCGACTACTGAAAAATCACGCCCTAAAAAGTATGAAACAAGAAAATATTCTCATCTGAAATTAGAAAAAGACAGACAAATTAAAAATCCGGAGTCACACGTAGGTAATCTATTCGATTTGTAAATGACGTGTGACTCCGGATTTTTAATTTGTGTTTTTTTTCTAATTTCAGATGAGAATATTTTCTTGTTTCATACTTTTTAGAACGTACTTTTTCAGTAGTCGGGTTTTAGTTTTTGAAATTACTTTATTTTTAAATTATTTTGGCGTTATAATTTTGCCTTTTTCATCACCCACCACGGCATCATTAAAAAGAAAATGTTTTTTTTTGTTCGTCACTTTCTGTCCTATAGATGGCGCCATATTCACTTTAATGAGACATTACTCAGCCTATAACCAGCGGACAATCAAGACGCTTCCAACGATTCCTCATTGTCAAATTATGATAAGGAGTTTAGAAGTTATGAGGGAACAGATGAACATACACACACCCTTACATACATACATACCGGTCAAAATCATAACCCTCTTTTTTGCTTCGCCGTAGTCGGATAATATGTGTATATTCGGCATTTATATTATTATATAGCTTTTTCCCGCGGCTTCGGTTGGGTTAATTTGGAATTTGACAATCAGTTCTGGTTGTACTCTGCTTGTAAAATTCGAAAGTGAGTTTTTTTGTTGGTTTGTTTATAACTCTTTCTCGCTAAAACATCTGAACGGATTAGGATGAAATTTGGTAAACAGGTAGACCATGACCTGGAAAAGGTTACTTTTAGACATACCACGCGGGCGAAGCTGCAAGTGGAAGCTAGTTCTAAATAAAAGATCCCACTTTATCGTACAAAATTACAAATAAGAAAGAAACCTCAAATTGCTTCTTCTATTCTTACAAACACTACTTATTTCTAACAAAAGACTTCCAGCAATACATTGATATCTTTCCTTATAAAACACAAAAAGGATAATATTTATTTCAATTTAAAAATACACTTCGAAACGCTAAACGAAACGACAGGAACAAGTGAAAAGTAAATTGCCTATTTCTTGTGAAGAACAAATTTAAGCTGAACAATATATTTTTCCTGAAAAAGGCTTAAGACCATGTTTTTTGTGATAACAGAGAATTTTCCTTGAAATTGTTTGAAAATAAGCAAATTGTGGTTAGGTGTATGTTTATTTAGATCGATCTATTTTATTATTTAATAATTGAAAGATAAAATTGAATAGCAGTTTTGATATTTTAAATATAATTCAAGTTTTCGTGGTAGATTTATTATTTTTATGTATTTTAAAGTAAATCTTAGAAAATACTTTTTCTAACTTAGAAGTTTCTCTAAAAACTGTTTATAAATATTTATCTTTTCACCTTGCCAGAGACGAATTGTAGACTTACTGTAGAAAAAAATCTGTGGTGACAAGATGACCCGCGTAGGCGGCTATGTGCGTAGCAGCAGTTTGCGGCACGTAGATATTACGAAGCATGCCTACGCACGTAGCGCTTTACCGCACGGCTACGCACGTAGCGTTTGGTCGCACGGCTACGCATAAATTGCTACGGATTTGTTGTTTTCCATAAAATCATTTGTACTATTATTGTTTTCCAGAATCGTCCCCCGTCATAATAATTACATGCACTATTATCATTTATACTATTAACGCTTGTCATATCAACTTATTAGTCATAACTTTTATTTGCCATAAAATGAGTTGCCATAATAACATGTGTTATAAATAATCATTAGTATATAAGTAAAAAAAAGAAAAAAAAAATTATGGCAAACATTAGTAAACCATTGCTACGACTATTCTTCTTTGTGAACTGTATAGTGGTTAGTGCATTGAGAAACTTTTCATATGGACTATGTTCAGACAACAAAATACAGAACATAGGTTGTCGAGCTGGTAACTAAGACTAATTAATTCGTACCCAAATTGTAAGGATGCTGAGTGATCAAACCTTTGTCAATGTTCGCCTGAATGTGTAGTTTCTGAAGTCCTTGATTAAATCAAAGTCTCAAATCAGTCATTCGACTTATCAATTTAATCAAATCTTCCTTAACTGAGTATTTTCAATAATAAGACATCGAATCAAAAGCATGATTAATTGGCAATCGGGAGAAAGGTACATTTTTTATAGTTCCGTACTTCAAAAAGAAAAACGGAACCCTTATAGGATCACGTTATTGTCCGTCTGTCTGTCAGTCTATCAAGACTCTTTTTCTCAGGAATGCGTGGAGTTATCAAGTTGAAATTAATATCAAATACGAAAGTCTACGGTCCCTTGGAGCTCTAAAAATCAAGCATCTAAGTCAACGCAATAAAAAAATACGGTTTATTTATGCGACATATGCACAATATATACTCACAACTACATCTCATACTTCCTGTTGACCTAGGGCAAGAAGCAAGTCTTACAGCACAAGTAAAGGAAAAAGTCCGAAAATCTTTAATTTGTAGTTTTATCACAATCAAAATATTTTTTGCGATTACAAACTTATATTTGCAGTTGGAGAATTGACCGTGACGTATTCTATGATTCAAGGTTAAGCTTAAGTCAAGGGTCGATCGAAGCTTCGCTTGCCGAGGCCGGTCCGTGGATGGGTGACCATTAATTACATATCGAGATCCCTCCGTGCCTCGGAAAGCACGTTAAGGCGTTGGTCCCTTCTGTCATTTGTAGATATTTGACAGTCGTTGCTGGTAGTCAGAAGCCTGAAAGTCTGACCACTAGTCTTACCAAGGTATATCATGTTGCCCAGTAACTGGGTTGTGGAGGTCAGATAGACAGTCACTCCATGTAAAATACTGGTTCAGCTGCATCCGCTTATACAGGAAGCCGACCCCAACATAGTTGGGAAAAGGCTAGGCAGCTGAGGACCTGCATTTAAATCTTTCTTGTCATGCGTCACTATAAACACAAAACAATGGTCACACTTAGTCTATCACTAGTTTTAAATCTATTCACAGATTATACGGCGGTAAAGTATTCCGTACAGTTTGTGGGCTCTTCAGACAATTTCCCGCGAGACTCAACCGTCAAGAATATCCGCTAGCCTATTGTTCTAAAGCGAGAGATTCAATCGAGGAAACTGGATGTAGGCTCAGCTTCGTGACGAACAAAGAATGACATAACACAACTAAAACAATAAAAAAATAGACTATATTGATGGAAAGTCAGGAGGGGCTCGTGGTTAAGTAATAACAGCCGTACGGGTCTATCCATCAGGTTAAACTACGCTTGCCAGGGTTGGTCCGTGGATGGGTGACCATCTTTACATACCGAGACTCCTCCGTGCCTTGGAAAGCACGTTAAGCTGTTGGTGCCGGCTGTCATTCGTGGATCTTTGACAGTCGTTACGGGTCGTCACAAGCCCGAAAGTCTGACAACCCCTCTTAATAAGGGGTATCGTATCCAGTACCCAGTTACTGGGTTGTGGAGGTAAGATAGGCAGTCGCTCCATGTAAAATACTGGTATTCAGCTGCATCCAGTTAGACTGGAAGCCGCTCCCAACATAGTTGGGAAAAGGCAGGCAGATTGATTTTGATGTAAAGTTAGGAACAAACAAACAGTCAAATTCTTAATCAAATTGAGTATCATTCTTTGACTGTTGTATGAATTGACTGTAACGCTGCAAATTGACGTAGGATGTCAATTTGCTTAACAATTAATTTACCTGACTACAACCCTGACCTGACCTGATATACTTAAGTTTAGAATAAACTTTAAATAATTATTCCGAAAAGATGAGTGCTATGGGACTGACCAAACCATAAGCACTGAAGAAAAACACCGGCTTATCTCATCTTCCTAGCCTTTTCCCAACTATGTTCGGGTCGGCTTCCAGTCTAACCAGATGCAACTGAATACCAGTATTTCATATGGAGTAACTGCCTTTTTTTTTTTTTTTTTTTTTTTTTTTTTGACGCTGAGAAATGCTTTATGTATCCCCGCTCGTGGGGGACGAGACGGGGTATATGGGACTCCTGTCGGAATGACAGTATACCCACTAAAACTCAGCAGTGTTCCCACATCGCCGTGATGGGAGGGCCATGGGAAACCGGCTCAGCCTTTACGTCCACAACCCTCCCGGCGCATGCCCGCCTAGCTGGCGGGCCCCGCGTGCCCCCCCGGATGGGGGGCTACGGGAATGACCGGGAACACCTGGCCATTCCCGTCCGACACTGGTGGGGGCCTGTGCAATACAGGCAAGGATGCCCCCACACCCGTTGCCTGCTGGCCCCCACCTGGGAGGAGTCGTCTGCTCCGACCCCTCCTCCGCCTTCGGAGCGGCGCCGCGTGAGGGTCGTCCTCCCGCGCGCGCTCCGCCGCCATTTCGGCCGCAGAGGATAGGGAGAGCGGCCGACGTCATACCGACACTCCTCTTCCCCTGCGGCCCCACCGCGTCCGCCATCAAACGGTGGCGGCCCCGTCAAGGCCGCGGAAGGTAGGGAGAGCGGCGCACCGCAATACCGGCACTCCTTTGCCGCCGCGGCCTCCAATCCTCAGCCGCGATGCCTCCCATAAGACACCGCGGCCCGCCTCAGTTGCGGTGTCGCCCATACGGCCACCGCAACCTACCCGCTGGCCGCTACGTCGTCGGCTTATCGGCAAAAGCCCTGACGAGCGGCCCCCGCATGGGTTCCTCTTCGCTTCACCGTGGGTGACCAAGCCACGGCTACTGAGCCCCCCCGCCTCGACAATGCGGGAACCCTCCGGGGGGGCCCCCAACCTACGTGCTTCGTGTACGTATTAGTTAATCTTTATAACAAAACTAGTTAATAATCCGACCTTCGCAAGGGTACATAAACCTTTCGGAATCAATCTGGGTCGGCTTCCAGTCTAACCAGATGCAGCTGAATACCAGTATTTTACATGAAGTAACTGCCTATCTAACCTCCACAACCCAGTTACTGGGTAACACGGTACACCTTGGTAAGATTTTCAGACTCAGACTTCGGGCTTCTGACGACCCATAACGAATCCACGAATGACAGTTGGGACCAACGGCTTAACGTGCTTTCTGAGGCACAGAGGGGTCTTAGTATGTAAAGATTGTCACCCATCCACGGACCAACCGCGGCATAGCTTAACCTGATCAATCGATCCATGCGGGTGTCATTACTTAGCCACAAGCCCCTCCGAAGAACAGCGTTTCATAGAAAGGAAATCATATTATCACCATTCTTCATCATACTTGCCAGTGAAATTGGTGATAAGTGATTTAATTGTTTTCTTATATGCACATACAAGTGCTACTTCACCACATTTTGTTATCATTATGACGTGCCGTAAACCCATTAGTAAGTCGGCTAATTAAAGCCATCATTCTAGTCTATACCTTACCTTACCGAAATAAGAGTTACATTACAATGACTTACTATTTTCGACTTAAAACCACGTCGATCTTGAATGTCCTAATGTTCAGGAATTAAAATCATTCCTGAAAAACATAAATTCTAAATTGTTTTACAAGACCACAACAAGATTAAAACAGTTTTCGCTTATGTTTTAAATGTATTGTTTCGACGTCTGCTGAAAACACGCTGAATAAAATGTTGAAATCATTCGTGCGCGACCACAATAGCTGCAAGAGACAGAAAATTGTCGACAAATACAATTTGTAGATAAAATTCCGACAGCTAAAGTAAAATCGCTTTGAATTTCTGCACCGAAAAGCTTGAAGAGATAAATATAACATGTCGCAGATTCAAACGGATTAGCGTTCACGTAGATGTCCGTCTGTCTGTATGTCAAGACCCTTTTCCTCAGGAACGCGTACTTCTCGTTGACTTAGAATCATGAAATTTGGCAAGAAGCAAGGTCTTACAGCACAGGTAAAGGAAAAAGTCTGAAAATCGTTATTTTGTAGTTTTTTCACATAAAAATAGATTTTTGCGATTACAAGAAATTTACCGTGACGCATGTCAATGTATGGGAGAATATGTTTTTCAACTATAATGTTGTTTGATTTTGTAATGCTTTAACAAAAATAAAATAAAATTTAAATTTAGTCCTTGTTAAGGACTAAATTTTGACAACACTTTTGTGTGACGTCAAAATCTTGTCCATGCGTGATCGGCCGCCATTTTGAGTGCCGAGTTTTGTCGTAGATGATTGGTAGATGTTCTGTCAAATGATTGCTTGCTCTCTCTTGCAGTCGCAGTAACAACCCTATGAAAGGCGGCCCTGTTAAGTGCCCGATTTTTAAAGGTATGCTAATTTTGTAGGTATGGCAAGTCCATAGGTTTATAAGTCAGTGAGATAAACTGACAGATACTTACAACGTTCACACTGACAGCTTCGACATTGACAAGTAAGTCGTCTATGATCTTGGTGTTGCTATTCGAATAAATTAAATACCTACCTGTTGAAGTAAATGTTCTTTTGCAGTATTATCTCTAACATAATATACATACATAACCTCAGGTAACTAAAGGAATTTGCAAGGCAGATGTGAATGAAACGCGGGGCGGCCCTATAGGTAGGAGGACATAATATAGCGGCGTTATTGGTGATGTTATTCTGAAAGGTCAGGTGAGTAGTACTCGCAACCGGCGTGCGTGTATGACCTTGCGTAACATAATCGGAATCTGAATCATTTTTAAGCAAACTGCTAATCCATTGCTTTATATAATTTATGTTCGAAAAATTTGTCTGCTCAACAACGTAAATAACGCAATGAATGTTGTTGAACTGTCAAAATGAATCAGATTCTGATTGATAGTGTGTTACAAATGTATGAAGTATGAAGCAAAAGGAGTATGTGAGGATCATAGCAGGTGGCGCTCTGTAGTTTACGCCTACCTATGGGAAGAGATGTATTATTTAATTTATTAACCGACTTCAAAAAGGAGGAGGTTCTCAATTCGTCGGAACCTTTTTTTTTTTTTTTTCTTTTTTTTTATGTATGTTCCCCGATTACTCGAAGATGGCTGGACCGATTTGGATTTTTTTTTGTTTTATTCAAGAGGGTATACATCACAGTTAGTCCCATATAAAATTGATTAACTTTGCTTTGGTAGTTTTTGAGTTAGCTTCAATAATACGTATTTTTTCCCCACTTTTATATGGATGATGTTCTAGTTTGTTTTGCAGATAGTGGTATTAGAATTTGTGTGGGGTAGGTACACAACTAAAAGGTGAAAAATAAAAACTTTTTTACAAAAAAATACAACCGACTTCCAAAAACAACACTACAAAGTGAAAAATAACTTTAATTTCGGAAGTCGGTGGCAAAAAACGAAAATACATTTAACACCGACACCGACACCGACTTCCGAAATTAAAGTTATTTTTCACTTTGTAGTGTTGTTTTTGGAAGTCGGTTGTATTTTTTTGTAAAAAAGTTTTTATTTATCAAAGGAGATTGACCAAGTGACTAAGAAACCTATTATAGGTATGAAACTTGTGGTGACACAAAGATTTATGGTTTAATTTATGGGATGATTTTAGGGTTTTTAAATGTAATTTACCATTGTATCATCAACTCTCAACATTACACGGTAATTATGCCACAAAATTTAGGTCTAGAATGGAATCTCTTAGTGAATTTGTGACACAATGTAGGTACTTAATGACTAAGTAAAAAGTTAGTTAGTTTTTTAAAAAGTTTTGTAATTTTTTTATCTATCTATATAAATAAAAAGAGAAGTCCTGACTGACTGACTGACTGACTCACTCACTCATCAACGCCCAACCCAAACCCTTGAACCTAGAAAGCTGAAATTTTGCACAGAGGTTCCCTTTATGCAGACAAGGAATAAGGAAGGATTTCCCGGTAATACGTTCCCGTGGGATAGTTTCCGAATTCCATGCGGGCGAAGTCGCGGGCAAAAGCTAGTAATTAATAATGTTGTTGTTTTGTTAAGCTTTCATCGTTTTTTTCCTGGTTTCCGCTTTACTTTATAAAAAAAAAATCCTTTTCAATCATACATCTTGTTATTTATAATTTATGATGTTACGTTTAGAATTCGCTTACTTGCTTGAATCACGCTCTAAAAGCACGCACTAAAAGCTTATTAAAAGGCACTTTTTATGTTCGAAAGTGTATTTTATTGACCTACTTGAAATTAATTATTACTATTATTTATATGACTTTGCTCCTTTACCACTGAAGTCGAGATCGGTAAAGATCACTTAGCTCTTGCCTAAGCAAGAGCTAAGTGATTTTTACCGATCTACTAGGTAGGTCTAGGTCACTAGGTTAGGACGTGGCTTAAACCTAAGTTTAACCCACGTCCTAACCTAGTGACCTAGTGTCCTAGTCGGTCGCGTAAATACGCAATTATCGCATTCATATTTCATTTATCTCTTTAATTAGGACGCGGCCATAGCATAGACACGTCCCCATCTCTATCTTGCACTTATAGTTTGACAGTTATGTGACAGTGACAAAAAATAACTCAGCTAAAGTAGTACGTGCTAGATATCGGCCTTAGTCATCACGATTACGAAACCCTACTCAATACTACACTTGTGTGCAAAAAATCAGCCCACTCCGAGCTCTATATTTCAGAGACGATATCTCAAAAATGTACGCACGGCTACAGATCAAGCTAAATTTTCCAGTATTAGCTGATCTCGCATTGTATAGGATTTCCTTGCAATGAGAGGTCAGTGTAAACTGGAAATGTATGGCTTGATCTGTAGCCGTGTATACATGAATATTTTAACTGCCTACTTTATAGTGTGTGAAAGTAGGTGAGATAAAAATTATTTACACGTGTGAGCCCTGCTCCGTTCAAACTCACTTTTAGGCACACGTAATACTTGAATTATTTCACTTGCTTGCAGCACAGCTAGTAACAGACTGACCATAGAGTATAGTTATAGAGAGACTGACCCATGAGCTAACGCGCTACGCCGGCAACCATCAAGAGGGGGGAACGGATGTAGCGCGCCACCTCGTTTGGTAAAACAATTCTAAAATTCTTTTAAATATTCGATTTAGCGTTACATAAAATACAGGAATTAATTAATGCATAACTTCAACTGTAAAATCAATGTTTAATAAAATAAATGGACCGTAGCCATACCAATAGTAACGCCATCTAGTGGTATAAGATGACAATCATTTCCAACGTAGATATTACCATATTACTGTATCATACCCGCAGAACAATAGCTAACAGATTAGTACACTTTCAAAAATATCTATCCTATTTATTTATCCTATCTTATCTTAACTAAATTCTAACACACGTACCTTTTACTTGGATAAAAGCAATATTCTTGACAAGATCGACTCGATTCTTCAGATGTTCTATTGCTTACTTTTGCTCGGAACAGCTGCGTGACTTGTCTTATTTATTTATTTATCTATAATACTTTATTGTACTTACACCACGAAAATACATAACAATAATACATAATCTTATCTTCATCTTGTTTATTTATTTTCGTCTAATCATCATTTAACTTGACTTTTTAACTAACTTAAAAAAAGAGATTCTTTATTCGACCATTATATTAGCGATTTTGTCAAAAACTAATTTTGATAATTCTTTCACTAACATAATCTACATACTTTCAGGAAGGATTAAGTATACATTAAATTAAGTTATTGTTAATAAAACTTGTTAAGTTATCTTGTTTCAAATCGAAGAGCTTGGTGTGGGTAGTTTTTTTTGCACTGTGTTTAACAAATAAACATGATATTATTACCTACATATGTTTTGCTGCAGTCGGGTAAAAAATAACTAGCTGATCTTCACCTACATTTCGTCTTGAGTCATCATCCCACAAAACCCAAGAATTCTGTCGCCATCACAAAGTAAAATAGTGTGAAAATAAATGACGATCAGAGAATACAATCGATATCTCTATTGAGCTGTAAAATCCGTATACCATGCCTTTGTAAATCGCCTGGTTGCCAAACAAATCAATTTAGACTTAATCCCTATAAGGTAGGATTCAATTTTCTTTGGTGACGAATTTTCTGTGGCTTTATATTTTGCATTTGGGTAGAATCTGATGTGAACTTAGGTATTAGTCGACGGAAGATTTATGTTATGTGAGGAAATGTGTTGTTTTTTGTCTGGAAGAAAATTTTACAGAGTATACATAATATAGGTCAATGAATCTGCCCAGCCTTTTTCCAACTACGTTGGGGTCGGCTTCCAGTCCAACCAGATGCAGTTGAATACCAGTATTTTACATGGAGCGAATGCCTATCTGACCTCCAAAACCCATTAACTGGGTAATACGATACACCTTGGTAAGACTGGTTGTCAGACTTTCGGGCTTCTGACGACCCGTAACGACTGTCAAAGATCCACAAATGACCGCCGGGACCAACGGCTTAACGTGCTTTCCGTGGCACGGAGGAATCTCGGTATGTAAAGATGGTCACCCATCCACGAACCGACCCCGGCAAGCGTAGCTTAACCTGATGGATCGACCCGTGCGACTGTTATTGCTTAGCCACGAGCTCCTCTTACAGAGTATATAGTTATGGGGTAGGATTATGTAACTCATAGTAGTTATAAAAGTTGAGTTGATTTTTTTGGATATCTGATCAGAATTGCTTCAAAAAAGTTTCCTATTCATATTAAAACTAACCAAAATCATGATAGAGCTGTGGTAACCCCGTGGAAATGGCCCTGAGTTTCGCGTGGCTCGAACCCTGACAGGCGCTTTACTTTGTGTAAATTATTTCATCACCACTGCTCTTTAATCGGTGAAAGAAACCATCCAGCGTGAGGAAACCGGCATGTCATAGAACCAAAATTTCAAAGACGTGTGACATCTACCAACCCACACTGGGCCTGTGTGGTAGATTACAGCCCAATCCCTCTCAAAGAGAGGAGGCCTGTGTCCCAGCAGTGGGAACATTATAGGCTGAATAAGCTTATGCTTTTTTTTTTTATTCACATTTAAGCCACAAATACCTGGAGGCTAATGTGCTTTATGATATTGTCCACAATCATTTTGATGCCATTGATATAACGAGTAAGCTGTGTTATATCAATGTGTCTCCCGAACAGTTCATGTGCGTCAGGTTCGTGCACGTACTCTGTTTGCGCTGCCCTATTCATAGAATGTTGGAATCCTATAATTCAAATTTCATTGATATTGATATATTTGCATGCTCGAAAAATAATTTTAAATCTAATATTATAAAAAATTTAGCTGAATTGTAATCTTATTATTATTATTTATTTATTGCTTAATTTAAGCAAATGAAATGAAATTGTTTGTAATCTGATTTGGTTTTGTAGCTAGCTTTATAGTAATTAACTTATTTACTTATTTCACAAATATTTGTTATTGCTTGTCTAGTGGCAACTATTGTTAATCAAATATGTTTCTTATCTGTGGATAATGCAGTAGACTGCAACATTACTACTCAAAGTTTGTTAATCTTATGTGTTATATATGTTGTAGTTGATTATTATCCCTTAATAAATAAAAAATAAAATAAAATAGTAAATACTTAAATACATAAAACCTAACCTTTCAAACATGTTTCACCATTTCGCGGCACTTTTCCCGCCATATACCACACAGGTTTGTGCTGAGTCGTGCCATTAGGGAACACTCATTATCGGCCAGCTCGATGTTAAGGCGCCGCTCTACGGCAATAATGTCTGTTCCAAAAATATCTGATGAAAGTAAAGGCTGATCCAATTCGAGGTTCCTATATTGGCAACACTGTAATTTTGACAGCTGTTAGTAATGACGCGTGTTTCAAACGTCAAATAAGAAAGAAATAAGAAAAAAAACCTGTTTATTCTGCACAAATAAAACGCACATTATAAAAAAATTAAATAAAAAATTTCAAATTACACTCAAAAATAATGTGAGCAAAAGCCTCGTATTCAATTTTGATTGATTGACCAGAGACAATTTAAATTTTACAACTCTGACATAATATAGTTATCTGTGTTACAACTCCACATTGCCTCTGCTCTGTGTGACCTAATAACTCAGGTAAGTTTTATTCACAGAGATACGTATGTGTGAATCTAGTCAAATGTTAGTTTGTAACAATACATTTACAAAATGGATCGCTTTACCGTTGCTCAACGCATTAAACTTGCTACACAGCGCATGAAACGCTAGATGTTATAAGTGAAACTTTCAGAGGTTGCATTATTTCACGTTACGGTGACGTCAACTGGCCGCCAAGAGCGTGCGATTCAAAGCCGTTGGAAATTTTTTGGGGGATTTTCTTAAGAGTCATTTCTTTAACAACACACCTGCAACGTTGGAGCACCTACAAACTAACATCCGCCAAGTTATTACCGAGATAATCCACGAAATTTGCGAAAAACCATCGAAAATCCAGAAGAACCAGAGGTGGCCATTTATACAAAATACAAAAAAAAAATACAAAAAGTTTTATTGGCAAAAGAAAAGGTGATGACAGAATACACAAACACAAATTTAACTTTGTACATCACAACAATGCAAGGTTTGACCGTTGACCCACAAACTAAGCAGGGCTTGTATCTTGTGGGTCGGAGTGCGATTGAGCATAAAGAAATATGTCGGTTTACAAATCTAAGGCTAGTTTAGTAAGGCGTGTATTGTGTTGTGTGAGTGTGTGTGGGTGGGTGTGTGAGTGTGTTTGTGTGAGTGACTGCGGGTGAAAGTGTGAGAGATTGTATGCTGGCACAGTGGCTTGTCGACAAATCTTTAGAGAAATGATTCTGTTCCGGTGTATGTAAGTTCCAGAAGCCATTTCTTTAGTACACTTTTTAGGCGAGCAGTGAACAAGTCTTTGATGTCCAGTGATTTGCACACCTTGTTAAATGTGTGTAAGTTAGAGTAAGCTGGGCTCCGTCTGGCCAAAAGGGACTTCGCAGGCGGAGTCGGTATACTGAACACCCGCTTGCCAGAAGTGCACAATAGTCAGCTCTTTTAGGAAGGGTCTTGTGAGTGCGGACGGTCGCCGTTAGAATGAAAAGTTGCCTCACGCGGAGGACTTGGACTTCTCTATAGAGCTCGTCAGTAGAGAAACGGAAAGGTTTTCTAAAAGTGACTTTCAGAAGGGCCCTCTGAGCTCTCTCAACATAAATCATGTGGCTTTTTCCGGCACTTCCCCAGACTGAGACGCAGTATTGTATTATAGGCTGACAGATAGCAAGGTAGACCTTTCTCAAAAGGTCTAGAGGCAGGCAGTCACGAAGATTCTTCATTACGAAAATTAATTTCCTTGTTCTGCCAGCTAAAGCAGCGATATTTGGCCAGAAAGAAAGCCTCGAGTCAATAATGACGCCTAGATATCGGACAGACAAGGTGCGTTCAATTGGGTGGCATGTGCAGTTCGCAAGTTGTGGACCTGACAAAGTAGGGCAGGTGTGTATTATCAGTTGTAGATCGTTTGGAGGACTAGAAGTTGAGGTTTTCGAAAAGGCGATGTATTTAGTTTTTTAGTGTTAAGTGACAGTAAGTTATTATCAAGTGCCTCTGTGATAAAAGTCATACCCTCCCCTGCACGACTGTACACAAGTTCCCACGACTTGTCATGAAACAGAATCACTGTGTCATCCGCATAGGTTATTATTTCGGCGTGATCTAATTCTAGGTTAGAGATGTCGTTTATGTATAGCGTAAAAAGCGTGGGACCCAGTATGCTGCCCTGAGGAACTCCATAGTTTATAGGGAGCTGTTGACTACAGAAATTATCAATTTTTATAAATTGCGCGCGATTTGAGAGGTAGCTTTTGAACCATTCGTAAGTAACTCCTCGGATTCCCAGCGTCTCCAGTTTCCTCAGGAGTAAAACCACGGACACTGCGTCGAACGCCTTTGCCAGGTCAAGAAAAACCGCGATGCACTTATCTCTGTTTTCCGTGTGAGACGCTATACCATTAACCAGAAGTGTCACGGCGTCCTCGGTGGACTTTCCCCTGCGAAACCCAAACTGTCTGTCCGAGACCAAACGGTGTTTTTCTAGAAAGTTAACCAGGCGAGTGTTAACTACTTTATCCAGAACCTTGGACAAGGTGTTTAACAGAGAAATCGGCCTATAGTTTTCTGGATTTTTTTTGGTGCCATTTTTATAAATTGGGGTAACGGCCGCTACTTTCCAGCATTCGGGGAAAGTACCTGACTCTAAGCTCAGGTTGCAAATGTACGTTAGAGGTACAGCTATGGATTTGACTGGCATAATTTTCCTTAATTAATGAATAACACTAGATAATCGATTCAAGAAAAAAAATTAAGATATTGTTACATTTTTTTTTTTAAATATAAGTTAGGAACCTCGAATTGGATCACCCTTTATAAACAAACACTATTCAGGGCCCTAATTCACTATGGCCAATTAACGATTCCTTACTACGAAACCACGTCAATTCCTTGAGCTAATCACGACATCTGCTAATAACTTATTCTCTAGGACACAGTGAACGAAGCCGCATTTATATAAAAAAGTAAGTTTAAAAACTAAAACCCGACTACTGAAAAATCACGCTCTAAAAAGTATGAAACAAGAAAATATTCTCATCTGAAATTAGAAAAAGACGGATAAATTATAAATCCGGAGTCGCACGTAATCTGTTCGATTTATTTAAAGGTGACTGAGCATGACGTGTGACTCCGGATTCTGAATTTGTCTGTCTTTTAACTAAACAAAAATCCTTTCTTATTCCTCGTCTACATTATAAAGGGAACCTCTGTGCAAAAATTTCAGCTTTCTAGGTTCAAGGGTTTGGGCTGGGCGTTGATGAGTCAGTCAGTCAGTCAGGTTCTCTTTTTATTCCTCGGGTATTTGTTCCTTCTCTATTATTCCTCATGAAATCACTTACCTACTTCACCACAAAATCTAAAATTAAACTTAAACATCAAAGCGAAATCAGTCTGAAATGGATCCGAGAGAAATTGCAGTAATTAATATTGGAAGCGTGCCTCTGCGGTCCGCTGTAAAATGTTTAGTCGCTTTTTAAATCCTCAACCATACATTTCAGCTGACCTTAATTTTTCAAACCAAAACATAGCATGAGAGAGAAATGAGGCGTAAAAACTTTCATAAAATTTGTTGAGATTTAAGAATACTACCCACTTAATTAATTATATTCAAATGTGGTAATACAGTCTTATTTCGCGATGTCCGAATAGCTTACTGAATAAATTCAAAAATGGAAACAGGCCTGTTTCACCACTTACGATGCTTGTATAAAATCATAATTCTTAACATGTGTACCTATTTAATTAAAATTTTTGCACACCTGTATTTCAGATTTTACAAGCGTTTCATTAAGCTGATTACGGCTTTTCGACCACAGTTCTTTTACTACGCTGAAAACTACAATGGCAGCGTTTACGATAGGGATCGATAGAGTGAATATAACATGTTTTTCTGGGAGATTTTACCTGCGTTCCTAGAGCCGGCAGATTTTAAATTCTTCCTTGCCTTTTTTCGGGAGAATCCTGAAATTCCGGGAGAGTTGGCAAGCCTAGCTACTACTGAGAAAGTCCTAATGGAAAATCGAACCTAGGACGTTGTGCTTATTTGCGCTTGTAATCAATAGACCTAGGCAGGATATACGTGAATTTGAAACAAATTTTAACCCTAAATTCACTACCTACCTTTGTTTGGACCCATACTAAAACATTAACATTTTATTATTCATTTGTACACCTCAAGCTTAGGGAAACCACAGTTAATGAATGTTTGATTGGTCTAGAATTGAACTCGAAACTAAAGTTCAACAGGTGAAATTCACCTCTTGCCTCTCGATAGCCTAATAATTTAGTTTGAGCTTTTGTTTGAATGTATATTAATATTAATTGTGTATTATGAAATCTAGCGTATTACTTATTTTACTTGTTTAACTATGCCTACAGATTATTATCAATTAAAGTTGATGATTTTGATGCGATTTTTACCATTATTTAGAGATTTTATAAAACAAAGTCGGGTTATTTACACCATTTGTAACTCAAGAACGGCGTGAACAATTTTTACGATGTTTGATTTGGTGGATTTGTCTCCGCCCCGAATAGCAGAATAACTATTAAAACATAGGAAAAATTCACAAAAAAATATGAAGAAATTTAATTTTCTCATACATGAAATTTAGACAGGTGTAAGCTACAGCTCAGAAATGAAGGGATTCGCAACAGAAAACTAAAAACATTATTTAAACACATACATATTTATTTCCTTTTCCACAACATTTGTTCAAACACAGATTTCACCAAAATAATAAGTCGTGAACCTAAGACTTAAATTAAGTACACCAGTTTGTTACGCTAATTCTTTAAGCGTGTTCACTGCTCGGCGTCTCAAACAAGAGGGCCGGCTGTCTTCCATAGAGAATGACACTGAATGTTGTAGTGAACGAGTAATCGATTGAGTGATAGATGAGTATTAGTCGATTAACTAAACCAGATACAAGCTAACACAGGGCAACATATGTCTGGTCAGTTAGTACATTCATTTTAAAAAAAAACCATAACCTTTCCTTTTCGCTTTGCTGTAGTCGGGTAATCGGGTCGTAAAAACAGTGCAAAGCAGGGTAGTAAAAAATAAACACAGTAAAGAGTGACAAAACTTTATGCCAGCGTTTGTTTTCCCGACTATACCTAACTTTTTAAGTAAACGTTCCCACTGCTGGGACACAGGCCTCCTCACTGTTAGAGGGAGTGGGCCGTAATCCACCACGCGACCCTAGTGCGGGTTGATAGATGTCACACGTCTTCGAATTTTTGGTTCTAGGACATGCCGGTTTCCTCACGATGTTTTTCTTCACCGTTTTGAGAGCAGTGGTGATGGAATAATTTACTCAAAGTAAAGCGTCTGTCTGGGTTCGAACCTGCGACCTACAACTCGTAAGTCGCGGCCGTTACCACTGAGCCACCACTGCTCTCAAAAATCCTAAATCTTATAGGTGAATTGATCTTGTCAGTAACTGACTCCGAACTCGAACCAAGTCAGCACGGTTAGTGCTGACTTGGTTCGAGTTTGGAGTCAGTAAGAACTTCACTTTAGTCAGAATAAAATTCGAAATTCAAAAAGTGGCTCTTAAGTCTGTTTAGTGCCTTGGACTAAAACTATAAAAAATTCAACAAAATAGAAAAAAAACAGCCCAACTCTTCCAATTCCTTGATAAAACCAACAAGAACTAACTTTACGTATCTTCATCTAAACTTAATTACGAGTATTTCCGGGCCTCCTAACAGGAACCGATCAATGTACTCCCGATCCGGTCCATGGGCCATTATCGGGATCCCAATCGCAATCAACATCGGAATCGGAGCATTATTAAGAACAGTCAGTCCACCAGGGCAGGTCTCTAAGCTATTCGTATGACGTTAGCAGTTCGACGTGATGTAGAAGTTACAATGGTACAATAATCTTATCTCATTTGAATGACGTTGACACGGGCTTAAAAAAAAAACGGTGAAGGAAAACATCGTGAAGAATCCCGTGCCTGTGAGATTATAATTAATTCTCGACGGCATGTGTAACCAAGTTAGAGGCCCATTGGCGGGCATAAATAAAACTCTGACACACACCGGGGGTCAGGTTCAATATCAAGAACGGGCGCTGTTGGTAAACATTTACGCAATTGTTATGTAAAATGTATTGAAAAAACAATAAGGTGGCTTTAGTACAGATTTTGGCCGCACGCCAAAAGATTTTTTAGCTATACAAGGGATTTTTTTTTATGTAGAGGAGCTCGTGGCTAATTATTAGCAGCTGCACGGGTCGATCCATCAGGTTACGCTATGCTTACCGCGGTTGGTCCGTGGATGGGTGACCATCTTTACATACCGATACTCCTCCGTGCTTCGGAAAGCATGTTAAACCGTTGGTCCCGGCGGTCATTTGTGGATCTTTGACAGTCGTTACGGGTCGTTAGAAGCCCGAAAGTCTGACAACCATTCTTACCAAGGAGTATCGTATTATCGTTGGGAAAAGGCTAGGCTGACTGATAACGAACAATGGGCGGTTTCGTCCCAAGTGTTGTAACATTTTTCTACCTATATCATATGAAAGATCTCAATTAGTGTAATTTTTATTTGTATAAGCTAAACTTTGTATCTCGTGCAGGGAAAAAGTTATAGTGGTTTCATTTATTTCATAAAATATTAAATGTAACTTAATTAATTAGTCAATAGGACTAAAGCCATTTATAAAATCATGTGGAAAAAACCACATGGTCAACCAGGTAGTGCGCCTACTCGGATCCAACAATAAAAAAAACAATGGCAGCGCGCGGCGCAGGGTAGTAGAGGGGCTACTACCCTGCGCCGCGCGCTGCCATTGTTTTTTTTTATTGTAAGCGCAGGAGCAGCAAACAATATATTAAGAGACAGCGCTATATGTTGGAAAGAGATGTTTGCCGGTGCTTCTAGATGCCATTATTTATCTAGCTAGTAGTAAGTACATGCAGTCAGTTTTTTGTAGCTCTGCTGTACTACCGTGTTTTAAATTGTTACTCCGCTGTTTATTTAATAACGACTTACGCATTCCTAAAGGACCTCTGGTGTTTCTACGTTTGCAAATATCGACTTCGACTTGTTTTGTGGACTTGATATTGTTATTGATTGGTTTGTTACGAACTATGGAACATTTGTGTGTGACCTGTGCTCGGTCTTTAACTCGACAGCGAGTGCGACATGAAGTTTCAAGAACGATATTAGAAGCAAGACCGCGTTTTGCTGATTATATTTCAGAGCATATAAGAATAGAACAGGTATGTTTAATGTAGTAGTATATTCATACTACTTCTCCTTTACACTGGTTTCCATAGCCTAGCTAGGAGAGCAGAGGGCTTAGTGCGAGTTTTTATACTTACTCGATCGCGTTTACGTTAACGTTACCATAAGTCATTTTGTATGGAAAATTGTGTTTCCCACAATAGTCACCAGACGGCGCTTATGCAGTTTCAGTACAAATTGACGTTTACGTTAACATGATCGAGTAGGTATAAAAACTCGCACTAGGGCCTCAGTGCTCACCCACACGTGTGTAGAAATAGTACTTATTTTGTAAAACTGTATTTATAACGCGTACTACAATCCTTTTGTTTTGAGTAAATAAATGAATAAATATATACTTTAACACTTATATTATAAATGTGATTCTTTGCTTCTATGTTTGTTTGTGCTTTTTTCACGTTGCAAAGAAACAGCGAATCAATCGGATTCTTATAGTTAACTAGGAGGACATCTATACTTCCATACTTATATAATAAATGTCGACACGGTTGGCGCAGTGGCTGAGCAATCGACTGCTGCGCTGCGTGTCGCCGGTTTCGATTCCCACACGGAACAAATATTTGTATTGCCTACAAGTAAACTACTTGTAGGCAATACAAATATTTGTTCCACAACAACATTTAGCAACTACTTCTTGGAGCAATTGCTCCAAGTAGTAGTTGCTAAATGTTTGTACACACACCCACGATACAGCCGGTCTATTCTGTAAAAATCTTACCGTGAAAACTTAAGTGAAGTGATCTTAAAGTGAACTGTCAATAGTGTCAACCTCCATGGAATGAAGGCTCATTTCACGCTCACTTCACCTAAGTTATCACGGTGAGATGTTTACAGAATAGCACTACTGGAGTAATTACTAGTGTGAGACAACGTTTTTTAAACAAAAAACAAAAAAAGTGAAAATGTGATTGTGTTATTTTCATGTCACAACGAAACAACGAGTCGATCTGTTTCTTTGCACAGAGTTAGCTAGGGGGACGGACGCGTGTTGTATGAAAACAATCTTTAAGTATTTTTTTTCAGGCCCTTTTGAATGATCGGCAACATATTTGCCATCGCTGCTGGGTGGCTGCTACTCGTCATGAGGCTAGATCAAACCAACTTGACATAAATCGTGTCGACCTTCAAGTTCCTCAAAATCACGACCAACCAGAACCCCAAGATTTACCCCAAAATCCGGAACAGCCTTCAGTTGATGTTATGTCCATAACTGGTTATAAAAGAGCTGCTAATACATCCAACAGCTGTCTTTTTCCGAATTGCAGAGCAGACAATCTAGTAAGAGTACCTTTTCATAAAATCACGGATGTTAGTGGAATATAAGTTATATATTCCACCAAGTGCTCGCATCTGTCGGGCTCATTTGACTTCAAACGAATGGGATGAGTTAGAGGAACTGAACAATTCGTCTTTCACGGCTCAGCATTTAAAGGACATGTTAGATATGTTAAGAGATGCCTGCCAACAATCTGGATTCAATTTCGACAATATTGAATCGATGACAACATCCGAACTGCATTTTTGTACGGGCTTGAATCATGAAGAATTCAACAGACTTTTTGAGCAGATACCCTCTATACCACAGCGTTCACGCCGTCCTAAAACAGTGCTCGGAGCTTATCTAATGAAAATAAGAACAGGAGAACCAAATGAACGATTAGCAAGTCGTTTAAGCATGAGCCGGCGTAGTTTTGAACGAAAATTAGAGTTAGCACGTGAATGTTTAACAAATGAGTTCGTTCCTCGTCATCTCGGATGGGACCACATTAGCCGTGATGAAATAGTAGCAAGAAACTTAAGGATTCCAAATGCTATATTTGGTGTTGGCAATGAAGTACCACCAGCCATTTTAATATGTGATGGAACATACCTATATCTATATTCAGAAAAGTAGTAACTTTTTGTTTCAGAAGCAATCGTATAGCCTTCACAAATTCAGAAACCTGCTCAAACCTTTTCTGATAATATGCACAGATGGCTACATAGTAGATGTGACCGGCCCTCATGCTGCCACGACTTCAGACGCGACGATAATGAATACCTATATTCAAATTGAAATAAACCCAATTCATTACGTTCTGCAAAATAATGATGTATTCATATTAGATAGAGGTTTCAGAGACTCAATATCAACTATCGAAACTTGGGGCTATCAAGCCCACATGCCCCCAACAAAACATAGAAGTGAAAGCCAATTGAGAACGGAAGAAGCAAATAAATCAAGACTCGTCACAATCGTCAGATGGGTTATAGAGGTAATAAATGGGTGGATTAAGCGGGACTTTAAAATATTTAGACAAGAATAATTTAATAGAGCAATGACGCATATGTTCATTGACATACGCATTGCTGCTGCTCTATTAAATACATTTAGAGAACCGTTAAAAGACCACCCTCAAGCTCAAGAAATAATAGACGTTTTAAATGCGAGGATTCATATAGCCAACAGCCTAAGTGACTATTTCATCGAAAATAATATAAATCAACGGCGAGCTTCTTTTCGCACTATAACTGCGGATGACAATCAATTATTGCAGTTTCCAGAGTTAACAGAGGAAGACCTTTTATTAAATAAAACTTGCCCGGTCTTATTTGAGCGAACACATAAGAAATGGCATGTACACAATCGAAATATGCATAGGAGCTATTCCTAACCTTGTGCGATACAATATAAATATTTCAGAAGGTATTCTTTTAAAGGGGCGGATAAAATCGCGACATGTATCTAATAGGATTTATTATTCGTACATTATAATAAAAAATAGAGCAGAAACAGCGAGAGATGCAATTGCACATTATTATTGCTCATGTTTGACTGGGAAAAGAACAGTGGGTACTTGCGCTCACATAATGAGCATCATTTGGTACCTTGGCTGGGCAAGACACCTGCCAAGCATATTGTTACCCCCGACCTTTTTGGACGACATTATCATAGATAATAACCATTATTAAAAACCAAATCCACCCATTAAAACCATTATTATAAGTAAGTCACTGTCAAATAGTAAGTAACAGAGATACTTAATTATCCTATTGTTATACCAAAGTATACAATATGCATTTATTTGATTTGTACTCTTACATAAGAGGGAGTTATTCAGTGAAAATTATAAATGGTTTTTTTGTTTATGTATTTTCAACTGTGCTTATATTCATATTTGACTAAAAATAACTATTACTGCCTGTGATTACTGTACAATTATTATGAATGTAATAATTATGTGGATATGTAATACAAAATGTAAAAAAAAGTATGATTAAAGCATTATTTAATACAAAAACCTTTTTTTCACTTAATGCCCAATAACTTTTGACCTGCACGCAATTGTAATAAAAAATTGGATTACTAATCATAAAAAAACCTAAATGAACATGTTTGTACTATTCGCAACTTGTTACAAGGGTTGGGACGCAACTCATATAAGAACGCCCATTGTCCTTTAGCCGCTCAGTATTACTCGTAGCATAGATTAATACAGATGGGACACTCCGCAGTTTAGGTTCCTGGTGCCTCGGAAAGCACGTTAAGCCGTTGGTCCCGGCCGTCATTCGTGGATCTTTAACAGTCGTTACGGGTCGTCAGAAGTCCGAAAATCTGTCAACCAATCTCACCAAGGGGTATCGTATTACCCAGTTACTGGGTTGTGGAGGCCAGATAGGCAGTCGCTCCATGTAAAATACTGGTCTTCAACTGCATCCACCACACATATTTATCTACACCTATTTATTTTAAAATTACTATATACTTTGGCAATACAATTATTTACAAAACTATTATTTATATACCCTAGCATAAAACCTTTGTTCCATTTTCATTTTCTTATATTCATTGTTTATATATTTACAATTGGACTAATACTAATAATATTATATGAAGTTAGAATTGAATTGTATAGATATATTGATAGTATTGATATTGCTAGGTTTCGGAATTGTTTCATGTTATTATAATGATGACTAAGGGAGATCAGTTTCTTAAAGTAGGTTTTCTTAATGCTGGTTCATTGGGTACAGGTCATGATAACTTGATAGGTGCAATCGATAGGCATTGTTTTGACGTTATGGCCATTAACGAGACCTGGTTGCGTCCGGGCGAGGAGGGGCGCGCTCCGGTGGTGCCGGGCTACCGTCTGCGCCACACGCCGCGGCCGCCGAGTGTGCGCTCGGGACGTGGTGGGGGCGTCGGCTTTTATCTGCGGCGGGGTCTGAGCGCGCGTACATGGACCGGTGCAGTCGATCCAAGGTTCGAATCAGTCGAACAAATGTGGTTGACGATCTCATTAAACGGGAAAAAAATTGCTATAGGTACAGCCTATCGCCCACCATGGCATGATCTTGTTCTTTTCCTAGATGCTCTAACGGATTCTATTAGTTCACTGGGAAGTTGCGACAACTACATATTACTTGGCGATTTCAATGTCAATTTGCTAGACACGAACGGTATAAAAACTAAAAATATTAATGAGTTTTTGAATTGCCTCAGTCTTTCACAATTGGTCACAACTCCTACGCACTTTACAACATCCAGTGAAACTCTCATCGATCTCCTATGTACTGACCTGAGAGCAAGAAATACATCGGTAGAACCTTTTGGTGCAATCAACGGTCATTCTATTGTAGTTGGTGAATTTCAGATTAAGCGTGATAAGTTTAAACCATACTTTGTAAAATTTCGGCCTCTTAAAAATGTGTGTACTGAAAGTTTTAATTTGGACTTATCGTTTTTAAATTTTGGAATTATTTCGACGCTTGACAACGTTAATGATATGGTGCATGTCTTTAACACCCATATATACCCATATTTCCCTGTTTGATGTTCACGCGCCAATAAAGACGTGTACTGTAAGAGAAAAGTCATATCCGTGGATTACAGATACAATTAAAGTTATGATGCGTTTACGTGATGACGCACTTAGTAGTTATAGGAAAACGAAAGCCGATTCAAAAAAAATATATTACAAAGATTTCAAACATTTAGTGATTACTTCGTTGTACAATGAAAAAGTAGCGTATTTTAAGCACAACATAAACAATAGAATAAACAACCCTAAATTATTATGGAAAAATCTAAAATCCACCTTATCACCCTATAAGCCTAGACAAGACCTTCCGTCGCACTTCACAGATCCTGACCTAATTAATAACAACTTTTTAATTGTCCCCGGTAACCCCGTGGCAAGCACATCGCTTATGAGCTATTATGAAAATCATAGACATGGTGAAGAAATTTTCGCAATCACTCCAGTGGAAGAGAACGACGTCTCTCGCGTTATCTCGAACCTTAAAAGTAACGCAGAAGGTTACGACAACATTACACTAGAACTAGATATGATTAACATGACTCTGCCACACACATTAAATGTTGTAACAGACATAATAAACCGCTCCATAGAATCGTCTACGTTTCCTGACATATGGAAAATTGCCTCCGTTAGGCCCTTGCCAAAAAATTCTAATCCATCTACTTTTAAAGACCTACGCCCTATAAGTATATTACCATGTCTATCCAAAGTATTAGAAAAGATCGTTGGCCGCCAGCTAACATCTTTTTTGGAACAAAATAACATTCTACCTGACTTACAGTCAGGTTTCAGAAAACAGCGCAGTACATCTACTGCTTTACTGGATGTTACTGACAATATATTATCTGCCCAAGATGGGGGAATGTGCACAATACTGGTTTTACTTGATTTTTCGCGTGCATTTGATGCAATAAACATACCGCTATTACTATCTAAGTTAAAGTATTACGGTTTCGACCACAGCGCTACGCAATGGTTCCGCAGCTATCTTAGTAACAGAGAGCAACTTGTTGACTTGCGTTTGGGTGACGGCACTACCCTTAGATCGACACTTATTTCTGTAGAAAGAGGAGTCCCGCAGGGCTCTATATTGGGACCGATTCTCTTTATCCTGTACTGTGCGGATATTATAAAATGTCTCCAAAGATGCAAGTTCCATATTTACGCCGACGATGTCCAACTTTATATATCATTTGGACCAGACGAGTACGATGTAGCCATTAAGGATCTAAACGACGATCTTAGGAGAATCGCTGCCTGGTCGGAGGAGAACTGCCTGTCATTAAATCCAACAAAAACTAAATATATGGTAGTCGGCACTAGACAACAGCTGGCTCGACTACCTGTGTTTTTTGACTTGGAACTTATGGGCGAACCTATTGAACGAGTGTATGAAGCGCGGAATCTGGGTGTTACTATGGACAAAGACCTTCGTTTTGAGAAACACGTAGCTGACTCGGTTAGGAACTGTTTTTATCGCCTAAAGGTTCTGTACAATATGAGGCCTTATTTATCTGAAAGGCTACGGGAACAACTAGTAGAAACCCTGGTGCTGTCTAGGTTGAATTACGCTGACACGGTTTACGGCCCGCGCCTACTAGCTCGTACAGAACGCCTCATCCAAAGGGTACAAAACGCTTGTGCTCGGTTTTGTTACAATATTCCTCGCAGAAGCCATGTAACACCATTTCTGAACAGGCACTTTACTCTTAAAATGAAGTCCAGACGCAAACTGCACTTGGCTTGCCTTCTGTTCGGTGTAGTTAAATATCAGAAACCGGACTATCTATACAACAAGTTAAGTTGGGTGGCGAGTAGACGGGAATGCGGGAGAAGGCAATGCTCGCAGCAACTCACGACTCGGTCTCAGGGTACAGCCGCTTTTAGAGGCAGTTTTCGTTATGCGGCTTCCAAAATATGGATTAACCTGCCACCACCGATTAGAGTTATTAACACGATAGGCGCTTTTAGACGACGCTTACGGCAGTACCTCATAGAAGAGCAACAGAAGTTGGATTTGGTCACACTAAATGTCTCAATTATATAATGTATGTACATACCCATCCACTTATGTATGTATCAGAGTTTTTTTTTGTTAGTGAATGTTGCACGAAAATTGAATTTAAATAGCTGCTGTTATACTATACAGTTGCTGGGGATTGTTCTCGCTCATCCTAACGCTCGACTCGGCTTGCTGGCTCATTGTCCCATACGCTTCGGCTCGGAGATTGTTGTTGCGGTATCCGCGGAATCACTTCGTCCCATTGGCGTATGTGAGACCTATACATAATAATTACAATACAACACATTATAATAAACGTTTATCTCAATCTCCAACTTACTGCATTGCTAACCACGATGTGTTAGCGCGTGGAAGTCTGTCATCGTTTAAACAGGTTTTTTGTTCTGACACAATATCACATTATTTATGTACGTTTATTTGACACAAACTTATTTTTTATTTTATTTTAAGTAAGTATACATCACACGTTGCAGTATAAAACTGATTTACGTCCGTCACCTCACACTTCGGTCCAGTTGAAAACCAGCGTCAGGCACTAGTTGTCTGGCATTTTTTTTTGCTGAACTGGGCCTTTTTGGCACAGCCGTGAGGCACACTTTCCTGCATTGTATTTTTATTTTTTGTTGTTGTTGCATCGCAAATGTAGATTTTAAAAATTTTATTGTTATTTTTTACTTTTTTGTTTTGCCTCTAATTTAGTCTGTGCTAAATAAATGTGTTTTATTTCTTTCTTTCTTTTCTCTTTCTTCATTCGGTTAGACTGGAAGCCGACCCCAACCTAGTTGGGGAAAGGCTAGGTAGATTGAGTATCACAACTAAAAAATGAAAAATAAAAACTTTCTTACAAAAAATAACAACCGACTTCCAAAACAATCACTACTAAGTGAAAAATTACTTTAATTTCGGGAGTCGGTGGCAAAAAACGAAATTTCAAAACCAAAGACACCAACTTCCCAAATTAAAGTAATTTTTCATTTTGTAGTGTTTTTTTTTCTCTACTTGCTTAAAATCTGCCGAAAACATAGTAAATAAAAACTATTTCACATTTACAAATCACTTGATAGTCTTGGATATGACATTATATAGTAAAATACTGGTATTCAGCTGCATCCGGTTACACTGGAAATCTATCCCAATATGGTAGGAAAAAGGCAAGACAGATTATGATGAGTCTTGGACATGACACGCATTTTAAAAATGTTCCTTACTCGGCCACTACCATTATTATTTTTTCAATACAATTCCTCGAAAACTGGTTCATATCGCACTACGATTAGGTTCACAATGCAATATATTTCACACGCGTGCGATTTTTCATTTTCCAACCCGTGTGCGGGAATAAAAATTGCCATAGATAACTTATAACTATACTTTGTCCAAATTGGTTCAATGCCTCTATTCACGCCGTCTCTATTCGGAGGTGAATGTTTTTTTTTTAATCTCGGCAAAGAGATATGCATGCGTCTTTACGGCGTTTATTTTTTGAATATTTAAATAATGTTTATAAATAGAATATCATCAAAAACTATGATTATTAATTGTTAATTTAATAAATTAACATTTATTTGTGTTCTAAACTCAAAAATATTTGATTTTTTTATTTATCATATTAGGCTGTTTATTGGCTTTATACCTTTGCTTCTCCTTTAACCTGGCGAAAGCAAAGCGCGGGAAAAAAAGAAAATTTTAATCGTAGTTCATAGTTATTCATGACAAAAATACTTTTCGTTATTTTATTTTATTCCTTCAAAAGTGTATTGAAAACATCGTTTGATACACGTGGACATTTGTTATTGCAGTTCTCGGCTCAAAAACAACCTCGCCTACGGCTCGAGTGCTGATTCCGCCTCGAACACAATAACAAAAATTCTCCACTTGTCATTTTCAAGAACAACATACAGACTAACAAAAACCAAATATCACCCACTTTCTGAGGCAGTCAGCTAAAGAGCCCTTAATCCACGAAAACACTGGAGCTAAAATTATTATTTATACATGAAAATTCCTTCAGCTATACAAGTTTGTATAACATTTTTCTAAACAAACAAGCATAAATATGTAAATAGCACCTGACCCTACTCAATGGAAGCTGTATTTATTATAAAAAATATTTTTACAAGCGGCTTCTCTAGATAATAATAATATTTATTTTATGTTTCTATCACATAGCTGTGCTTTACATAGTTCCATGAGATGCTGAGTGCTGGGGTCGGCTTCCAGTCTAACCGAACGCAGCTGAATACCAGTATTTTACATGGAGCGACTGCCTATCTGACCTCCACAACCCAGTTACTGGGTAATACATACGAGTACCCCTTGACAAGACTGGTTGTCAGACTTTCGGACTTCCGACGACCCGTAACGATTGTCAAAGATCCACGAATGACAGGGACCAACGGCTTAGCGTGCTTTCCGAGGCACGGAGAGATCTTGGCATGTAAAGTTGGTCACCCATCCACGGATCAACCGCGGAAAGCGTAGCTTAACCTTATCGATCGACCCGTGCGGCTGTTATTACTGAGCCATAAGCCCCTGCCTGCTTACTACTTGGATAATAAACTATTTCTATCTTGCAACTTTGCGCTCGTGTCCAACCGTCCGACCTTTCCGAAACTGGATTTGGCAATTACGTGTATATCGGTCCCAATGGTACCCGACTTCGTTTCAAATAGTCTCGGGGTCCCATCCACGTTTGACTTCCAAATATAAGATATAAAGTCGTTTGATGGCCGTTTTTTAGAGCAAATGTGACCTAATACTGTCTTTGGAATGAGTGTTGCATCTGAGTATGGCCGTAATGTGAACCTTTTTTGGGGAATGTGAGTTTATCATGGGCTGCTAATAAGTAATTATGGTTGCTTTGTGGTGTTTTTTTGGGAAAAAAGGTGGCTAGCTTTCTGTATTTTTGGTACTATAAGTGCTGCGCGCAGTTTCAATCCCGGCACTATCAATAAATGGCGTATTCAGTAAGGTAAGATAATTATTCCTATAAATAATGCTACTTATTTTACATCATGACGCGGGCTGTCAGCTCTCCGAGCTGATCCTCTACTCTTTATTCTATCCTTCTATACTCCATTTAATTTATAGCATTAGAAAAATAACGCTAGCTTGTAGCTTGCAGGGGAAAGCCATACCGTCTAAAATATTAATGTAGCTTGCATGGGAAAGCCATACCGTCTAAAATATTAATGTAGCTTGCATGGGAAAGTAATGCCGGCTAAAATATTCGTGTAGCTTGCATAGGAAAGAAATGCCAACTAAAATATTCATGTAGCTTGCATAGGAAAGAAATGCCAAATAAAATATTCATGTAGCTTGCATGGGAAGGCCTTGCCGACTAAAATATTCATGTCGCTTGCATGGGAAAGCAATGCCGGCTAAAATATTCGTGTAGCTTGTATGGGAAAGCAATGCCGGCTAAAATATTCGTGTAGCTTGTATGGGAAAGCAATGGTGGCTAAAATATTCACATAGCTTGCATGGGAAGAAGCCCTTGCCGGCTAAAATGTTCATGTAGCTTGCATGGGAAGGCCTTACCGGCCAAAATATTCATGTAGCTTGCATGGGAAAGCAATGCTGACTAAAGTATTCATGTAGATTGCATGGGAAAGCAATGCCGGCTAAAATATTCATGTAGCTTGCATGGGAAGAAGCCCTTGCCGGCTAAAATGTTCACGTAGCTTGCATGGGAAGGCCTTGCCGGCTAAAATATTCATGTAGCTTGCATGGGAAGGCCTTGCCAGCTAAAATATTCATGCAGCTTGTATGGGATGGCCTTGTCGCCTAAAATATTCATGTAGCTTGCATGGGAAGGCCTTGTCGGCTAAAATATTCATGTAGCTTGCATGGGAAAGCAATGCCGGCTAAAATATTCATGTAGCTTGCATGGAAAGGCCTTGCCGGCTAAAATATTCATGTAACTTGCATGGGAAGGCCTTGCCGGTTAAAATATTTATGTAGATTGCATGGGAAAGCAATGCCGGCTGTAGGGACTACAGGTAGCAGAAATGCTAGCAGTGCAAAATGCAATGTTCCCCGCGCATTAGGTTTAACGGCCAGTCGTTTTCCCAGCGTCGTGGTAATAACTTGTGCACTGTAACTAATGTAAGATGCGTCATAGTGCTTAAGATTCATGGTCATCTGAATAGACTTTATTTTGTACACCTGATTTTCATTTATCTCCTTCTCCAACCACGATACTCATAAGGTCCCAGCATTGGTGACCCAGACGTGATCTCGTGGTTGGAGAAGGAGATAAATGAAAATCAGGTGTACAAAATAAAGTCTATTCAGATGACCATGAATCTTAAGCACTATGACGCTTCTTACATTAGTTACAGTACACAAGTTATTACCACGACGCTGGGAAAACGACTGGCCGCTAAACCTAATGCGCGGGGAACATTGCATTTTGCACTGCTAGCATTTCTGCTACCTGTAGTCCCTACACCGGCGAAAATATTCATGTAGCTAGCATGGGAAAGCCATACCGGCTAAATTATTCATGTAGATTGCATGGGAAAGCCATGCTGGCTAAAATATTTATGTAGCTTGCATGGGAAGGCCTTGCCGGCTAAAATATGCATGTAGCTTGCATGGGAAGGCCTTTCCAGCTAAAATATTCATGCAGCTTGCATGGGAAGGCCTTGCCGACTAAAATATTCATGTAGCTTGCATGGAAAGGCCTTGCCAGCTAAAATATTCATGTAGCTTGCATGGGAAAGCAATGCCGGCTAAAATATTCATGTAGCTTGCATGGAAAGGCCTTGTCGGTTAAATATTCATGTAGCTTGCATGGAAAGGCCTTGCCGGTTAAAATATTCATGTAGATTGTATGGGAAAGCAAGGAGATAAATGAAAATCAGGTGTACAAAATAAAGTCTATTCAGATGGCCATGAATCTTAAGCACTATGACGCTTCTTACATTAGTTACAGTACACAAGTTATTACCACGACGCTGGGAAAACGACTGGCCGCTAAACCTAATGCGCGGGGAACATTGGATTTTGCACTGCTAGCATTTCTGCTACCTGTACTCGCTACACCGGCGAAAATATTCATGTAGATTGCATGGGAAAGCCATGCCGGCTAAAATATTCATGTAGATTGCATGGGACAGCCATACTGCCTAAAATATTCATGTAGCTTGCATGGGAAAGCCATACCGGCTAAAATATTAATGTAGCTTGCATGGGAAAGCCATGCCGGCTAAAATGTGCATGTAGCTTGCATGGGAAAGCCATGCCGGCTAAAATATTCATGTAGCTTGCATGCGAAAGCCATGCCGGCTAAAATATTCATGTAGATTGCATAGGAAAGCCATACTGCCTAAAATACTCATGAAGCTTGCATGGGAAAGCCATACTGCCTAAAATATTCATGTAGCTTGCATGAGAAAGCCATACTGCCTAAAATATTCATGTAGCTTGCATGGGAAAGCCATGCCGGCTAAAATATTCATGTAGCTTGCATGGGAAAGCCATACTGCCTAAAATATTCATGTAGCTTGCATGGGAAAGCCATGCCGGCTAAAATATTCATGTAGCTTGCATGGGAAAGCCATGCCGGCTAAAATATTCATGTAGCTTGCATGGGAAAGCCATACTGCCTAAAATATTCATGTAGCTTGCATGAGAAAGCCATACTGCCTAAAATATTCATGTAGCTTGCATGGGAAAGCCATGCCGGCTAAAATATTCATGTAGCTTGCATGGGAAAGCCATGCCGGCTAAAATATTCATGTAGCTTGCATGGGAAAGCCATACTGCCTAAAATATTCATGTAGCTTGCATGGGAAAGCCATGTCGGCTAAAATGTGCATGTAGCTTGCATGGGAAAGCCATGCCGGCTAAAATATTCATGTAGCTTGCATGGGAAAGCCATGTCGGCTAAAATATTCATGTAGATTGCACGGGAAAGCCATATTGCCAAAAATATTCATATAGCTTGCATAGGAAAGCCATACTGCCTAAAATATTCATGTAGCTTGCATGGGAAAGCCATACTGCCTAAAATATTCATGTAGCTTGCATGGGAAGGCCTTGCCGGCTAAAATATTCATGTAGCTTGCATGGGAAGGCCTTGCCAGCTAAAATATTCATGCAGCTTGTATGGGATGGCCTTGTCGCCTAAAATATTCATGTAGCTTGCATGGGAAGGCCTTGTCGGCTAAAATATTCATGTAGCTTGCATGGGAAAGCAATGCCGGCTAAAATATTCATGTAGCTTGCATGGAAAGGCCTTGCCGGCTAAAATATTCATGTAACTTGCATGGGAAGGCCTTGCCGGTTAAAATATTTATGTAGATTGCATGGGAAAGCAATGCCGGCTGTAGGGACTACAGGTAGCAGAAATGCTAGCAGTGCAAAATGCAATGTTCCCCGCGCATTAGGTTTAACGGTCAGTCGTTTTCCCAGCGTCGTGGTAATAACTT
This sequence comes from Cosmia pyralina, assembly GCA_946251885.1. NCBI lineage: Eukaryota > Metazoa > Arthropoda > Insecta > Lepidoptera > Noctuidae > Cosmia > Cosmia pyralina. The sequence goes on along the minus strand of OX276346.1, from coordinate 3,433,280 downwards.
GTGTACTGTAACTAATGTAAGATGCGTCATAGTGCTTAAGATTCATGGTCATCTGAATAGACTTTATTTTGTACACCTGATTTTCATTTATCTCCTTCTCCAACCACGATACTCATAAGGTCCCAGCATTGGTGACCCGGACGTGATCTCGTGGTTGGAGAAGGAGATAAATGAAAATCAGGTGTACAAAATAAAGTCTATTCAGATGACCATGAATCTTAAGCACTATGACGCTTCTTACATTAGTTACAGTACACAAGTTATTACCACGACGCTGGGAAAACGACTGGCCGCTAAACCTAATGCGCGGGGAACATTGCATTTTGCACTGCTAGCATTTCTGCTACCTGTAGTCCCTACACCGGCGAAAATATTCATGTAGCTAGCATGGGAAAGCCATACCGGCTAAATTATTCATGTAGCTTGCATGGGAAGGCCTTGCCGGCTAAAATATGCATGTAGCTTGCATGGGAAGGCCTTTCCAGCTAAAATATTCATGCAGCTTGCATGGGAAGGCCTTGCCGACTAAAATATTCATGTAGCTTGCATGGAAAGGCCTTGCCAGCTAAAATATTCATGTAGCTTGCATGGGAAAGCAATGCCGGCTAAAATATTCATGTAGCTTGCATGGAAAGGCCTTGTCGGTTAAATATTCATGTAGCTTGCATGGAAAGGCCTTGCCGGTTAAAATATTCATGTAGATTGTATGGGAAAGCAATGCCGGCTGTAGGGACTACAGGTAGCAGAAATGCTAGCAGTGCAAAATGCAATGTTCCACGCGCATTAGGTTTAACGGCCAGTCGTTTTCCCAGCGTCGTGGTAATAACTTGTGTACTGTAACTAATGTAAGAAGCGTCATAGTGCTTAAGATTCATGGCCATCTGAATAGACTTTATTTTGTACACCTGATTTTCATTTATCTCCTTCTCCAACCACGATACTCATAAGGTCCCAGCATTGGTGACCCGGACGTGATCTCGTGGTTGGAGAAGGAGATAAATGAAAATCAGGTGTACAAAATAAAGTCTATTCAGATGACCATGAATCTTAAGCACTATGACGCTTCTTACATTAGTTACAGTACACAAGTTATTACCACGACGCTGGGAAAACGACTGGCCGCTAAACCTAATGCGCGGGGAACATTGGATTTTGCACTGCTAGCATTTCTGCTACCTGTACTCCCTACACCGGCGAAAATATTCATGTAGATTGCATGGGAAAGCCATGCCGGCTAAAATATTCATGTAGATTGCATGGGAAAGCCATACTGCCTAAAATATTCATGTAGCTTGCATGGGAAAGCCATACCGGCTAAAATATTAATGTAGCTTGCATGGGAAAGCCATGCCGGCTAAAATGTGCATGTAGCTTGCATGGGAAAGCCATGCCGGCTAATATATTCATGTAGCTTGCATGCGAAAGCCATGCCGGCTAAAATATTCATGTAGATTGCATAGGAAAGCCATACTGCCTAAAATACTCATGTAGCTTGCATGGGAAAGCCATACTGCCTAAAATATTCATGTAGCTTGCATGAGAAAGCCATACTACCTAAAATATTCATGTAGCTTGCATGGGAAAGCCATGCCGGATAAAATATTCACGTAGCTTGCATGGGAAAGCCATGCCGGCTAAAATATTCATGTAGCTTGCATGGGAAAGCCATACTGCCTAAAATATTCATGTAGCTTGCATGGGAAAGCCATGCCGGCTAAAATATTCATGTAGCTTGCATGGGAAAGCCATGCCGGCTAAAATATTCATGTAGATTGCATAGGAAAGCCATACTGCCTAAAATACTCATGTAGCTTGCATGGGAAAGCCATACTGCCTAAAATATTCATGTAGCTTGCATGAGAAAGCCATACTGCCTAAAATATTCATGTAGCTTGCATGGGAAAGCCATGCCGGCTAAAATATTCATGTAGCTTGCATGGGAAAGCCATGCCGGCTAAAATATTCATGTAGCTTGCATGGGAAAGCCATACTGCCTAAAATATTCATGTAGCTTGCATGGGAAAGCCATGTCGGCTAAAATGTGCATGTAGCTTGCATGGGAAAGCCATGCCGGCTAAAATATTCATGTAGCTTGCATGGGAAAGCCATGTCGGCTAAAATATTCATGTAGATTGCACGGGAAAGCCATATTGCCAAAAATATTCATATAGCTTGCATGGGAAAGCCATACTGCCTAAAATATTCATGTAGCTTGCATGGGAAAGCCATACTGCCTAAAGTATTCATGTAGCTTGCATGGGAAAGCCATACTGCCTAAAATATTCATGTAGCTTGCATGGGAAAGCCATACTGCCTAAAATATTCATGTAGCTTGCATGGGAAAGCTATCCTGCCTAAAATATTCATGTAGAGTGCATGGGAAAGCCATACCGTATAAAACCTCTACAGTAACTAGTTCTTTCTAGAAAAATCTATGCACATAATACTATATTATAATATCTCTGTACAGTCTTAAACGGTACTCATTATTTAGAAATCTTAATTTACCTCAACATTTTAGATATAGAATATTGATAAGAATACTGTCAGTAGGTACCTATCACGCAAGTATTCGATTCAATATGTAAACATCTTTTCAATAATTACCATATACTTTATCAAATTACATCGGTAACACATTTTCATACATCTAAGGTCTGTTTGTTGATGCACTAATTGAGTGACTCAGCAGCACGCGTGTCGGCTGCTACGTGGATGCAGTTTGTTTGAACAACATTAGCTACGCAGACGATATGGTGCTGCTGGCTCCCTCGATCGGTGCTCTCCGAAAGTTACTCAATGTGTGCGAGTCGTACGCTGCGACTCATGGGCTAATTTATAATAGCAGCAAGACAGAGTGCATGGTCTTCATGGTTTTGGTTGGTTGGTTGGTGGTCTTGGTGGTTTTGGTTCATGGTCTTGGTCTGGCACCAGGTGTCCCACTACTGTACCTCCTCTTCTAATGAGAGGTCTTCTGATAAAAAGGGTATATAAATTTAAATACCTGGGCCATCAGGTTACTGATGACATGAGAGGTGATATGGATTTAGAGAGGGAGCGCAGAGCATTGTCAGTTAGAGCGAATATGCTGGCCCGCAGATTTTCTCGATGTACAGACGCAATTAAAATAACCCTTTTTAAGGCGTACTGCACAGCACTGTACTCGGGAGCTCTGTGGTTCACGTATACCCAAAAGGCTTACAATGCCCTGCATATCCAATACAATAACACATTCAGGGTATTGTTGCGATTGCCGCGCTTCTGCAGTGCCTTGGCAATGTTTGCAGAAGCACGTACTGACGGCTTTGATGCACTATGGCGTAAAAAATCTGCCTCGCTACTTCGCAGGCTGCGTGACAGTCCCAACACTATCCTGCAATCGATAGTCGCCCGGGCACATAGCCCGCTAGCGTGGGCGCTTGCAAATCGCACCCGATCTGTTTTAGTTATTAAGTACTAACATAGGCTAAGCTATTTTGTTACTAACACTGTGGACCACTAGTAGTCTGATTAATAAAGATTAAATTAAATTCAAATCAAGAATAGCACATTTTTTCCACACCGAAACGCGTCGAATGAAACCAGTGGTTCGGAAACATGAGCTAACAGTCGTAAGACGTACGAGGTTCATTGGAACTCCAGAACTGTCCACCGTATAAGATTAGGTCAGTCATGCGCGAATTCATTCATGATTACTGGTATTATGTCTGAGCTGGAAAAGGTATTTAGTGCCCCTAAAATGAATATCTAGCGAATAGTATCCTAGTCACAGTTATCGCATCGTATTTAACCATGTTTGTATAGTTTCATAAGAGAATTTGAAACTGAACAAATACTTTTACAGAATATTAGGTTTCGATATCATAACGTGGAGTGGTGTTCTATAATACCAATATCATGAGCTTTGAGCTCCGCGAGCCATTTGAGCTCAATTTAATATTTCCGTTAACTCTGCGCTTTATAGCGTTCACGTCGTTAAACAGCGTAATGTTTAATTTTTTCGTTAACGATTAATATCGGAGATTAAAAGTACGGTTTAAGAGCTGAAGTTAATATTTTATTATTTCAGGCCCATGGTTCTATTAACAGACTTTGTTTTTTATCCAGTGTAGTGCCTTATAAATAGCATAGGTCTAAGTTAATAGCTTCGTTGCTAAGGTAGGTAAGTACTTAAGGTGAATGCGTAATGGTAGTCTGCGAAATTCAAATTTTCTTACGTTTTTTGCAATTTGCAGGTCAGTGTCCTGAAATCATGACATTTTAGACCAAATTTAACTAAGGGCCAATTTCACGATGTCCGAATAGCCATGCACTACTCACCGAATAAATTCAAAAATGGAACAGAATTTGTATGAAATTATCTGCCAAGTAAGTTAATAGGAACTTAATTATAGGTGGTCAAACAGACCCTTAGAGAGATGTAGTGATGTTGATAATTGTTAAGGTTATAATTACGTAAATACATATTTATTATAAGCGCGAATCATATTTTGGTCAGCATACAATCTGACACTGACCTGCAAATTGCAAAAAACGTAAGAAATTTTTAATTTCGCGTGCTATCTTTGCGCAACCACTTTTCAGCAACAACCGACCAAGACAGAGGGCGTAGGCTTTCTTTCAGGGACCCGTTTTCACGGAACAAGCACTTCACACTAATATTATAAAGGCGTAAGTTCGTGTGTGTGTGTGTTTGTATGTTTGTTACTTCTACACGCTCAAACGGCTGAACCAATTTGGATGAAATTTGGTATGTAGATAGCTTATACCCTGGATTAGTACATAGGCTACTTTTTATCTCGGTCTACGCGGGTGAAACCGTGGGGTGCAGCTAGTTTCAGGTAATTTCCAAAAAGGCAACTTTCAAACAATAATAAAGTTGCCTCATTGGGCTAGTAGTCGCAAAAGCTACTGCTAAGCGTACGGTCCTTGGTTCGTTTCCCAGGTCGGGCAGTGTTATTGGGTTTTCCAGCAGGAATTTCTCGGTAGCAACCCGGAATCTGGATTTGTGCCCTGTTGATGTCAAAAGGGCCTCTTTTACATGGGACTGTGGGCACTATAGGTACACCGCTATCGAACCAGTCGGGGAATACAAGGCGTGATATTTATGATATTAAGCTATAACTTATAATATTAAAATGTATGCCTCCTAAATTGTTTGTTACTTTGTAACCATAAATAAATAAAAATATAAATCACCCGTACTCTGGGTTCCCATCCCTCAGGATTTGTCCGGATACGTCGGGTTTTGTGGTCTCCCGTAAGGACTTTGCCTTGTCCGAAGTTTTCAACTTAACAAGTTTATTTTTGTTGAAAATAGAAAACGTTAAATGAGCACTGAATGAAGACTGGATTTTTTTTGCAAATGCCCGGCTTTTGTCAGGACTTTTCAAATTCAAATTCATTTATTGGTGTGATTTTTGGTACATTTTACATGAGATCTTAATAATAAATAATTTGGTCCTCAAAAATCTACCTTAAAGTTGTACACTCTTTCACGTAATTATTATAAAAAAAGAATAAGTACCTATTAGTCAACATATTAAAATAAAATAATTACAACAAAACACCATAATAAAATAGGGAAAGTGTCATGAAAATAAAAAATAATAATAATACAAATACATAATGTCAAAAGATTGCAAAAACACAAAGAAAAAATTAAAAATATAAATTATAAAAATTGATCAAAATTTGTCATCCAGAAACTCCTTGACTGAATAATATACCTTGTCATTTAGTAGCTTAAAGAGATTACTTTTGAATTCGTTGTTATTCTTACTATTTCTAATATGACAAGGTAATTTGTTATACAATTTTGGTGCCATTGCATACACACTTTTATAAGCAAACGCAGTTCTGGTGATTATTGTTTGTAACTTATCTGAGCATCGTTGACTTTCTACATGATTAAACAAATGTATATTGGTTTTTACAAACATCAAAACCTCATAAATATACAGCGACGGTACTGTCAGAATATTTAAATCCCTAAAGTGTGGCTTACATGTATCTGTTGTTCGTAATTTGCAGGTGGCTCGGATGCATCTTTCTTGTGCCAAAAGTACGGAAGACATATTTGTAGCATTACCCCAAAATATGAGTCCATACCTCAATGTAGAGGCTACATACCCGTGGTATGCTGTTAGGAGGGCAGTTTTGTTTGCAACTTTACCTAACATATAAAGGGCATAAGAAAATCGGTGAAGTCTCAAACAAACACTATCAATTTGAGTTTTCCATGTCTTAACATTGTCAATGTGCAATCCTAAAAACTTTGTAGTGTTCGTTTCTAGTACTGCGTCTCCTTTGTACCCGATTTGGTATTGAGTTGGTTGTCTTTGTCGAAGTTTAAAGTCCATTGTTTTAGTTTTACTCTTTTTAAGTTTTCAAATTTCGAAATGGTAACTCTTCCCGTTCTTACCTATAAAACCATACAAAATACACAATCTACGACTGCCATACCTACAGTTATTTTATTCGTTATGTGCACAATTGAAAAATACGTGCGCACACGGCTACACATCAAGCTATAATTTTCCAGTTTACACTGACCTCTCATTGTAAGGAAAACCTATACAATGCGAGATCAGCTTATACTGGAAATAATAGCTTGATCTGTAGCCGTGCGTACCACCATAAAGTTAAGCTACCCGTTGCACATAATCCCTTATTCGCCTTATGAGACCCACGGGAAATTATTATATTATAGGGTATTTCTAGCATGGTACAGAAATATTACGTACAAACATGGGTGGTAATTTAGGTAAACATCTGCAAAAAAAAAATCAAAACTTTACCTATATTGACATTTAAAATCCGCCATTTTGATTTTATAAAAACAAAAGCTATAGTCTGTTTTTACATCTCGGAGACTTAGCCGACGTTCGCAGAAACACAGAAATATTACGTACAAACATGGGTGGTAATTTAGGTAAACATCTGCAAAAAAAAAAATCAAAACTTTACCTATATTGACATTTAAAATCCGCCATTTTGATTTTATAAAAACAAAAGCTATAGTCTGTTTTTACATCTCGGAGACTTAGCCGACGTTCGCACGACGTAAAAATATCGCGGCGATTTTTTTTCGCGCACTGGATTTTCAACACTGCTTGGCGCCGAGAGTTGAAAATCCAAGTGTTTCGACGCGCTGGGATGCACTCTGTTGTTGTTAGGTTGGATACTCAATGCTCGACTCAACACCGAGAGTTGAAAATCCAGTGCGCGATAAAATCCCGCCGCGATATTTTTACGTCCGTGCTAACGTCGGCTAAATGGACAAGTGAAAATGTTAAAATGATCTTTATGATAATGTAATGTAAGCCAGTTTGACATTTGCACTTGTCTAGTCTCCGAGATTAAAAAATGCACTTTTGCAAAACTATCGCGCAACTTAATACGAGTTGATAGACATTCATGTATCAAGATACGTACATAATCGTCAAAAACATAACCCTGTCTTTGCTGTCACGCAGTCAGGTAAAAAGCGAGTTATCAATTATGTATTTAGCATTTGATAGTCGGAATAAAATTCAAAATATATATTATAAAGTTACACTCGTATTGTATTAAGATGGAACTAACATAGCTCGCGGTATGACCTACACTTTTCTAAGACGCCAAAGTCAGTCAGACATTCTATGGCTTTCCACAGGTTTTAGTCACCTTTTTTAAATGTCTCCTGTCTACACGAAACTTCAAAAATATTGTCGAAGCCTATTTAAGGCGAAATTGTATCGCAACGGGGATTGGAGTATGGTACGGGGATGGGAGTATACATAATAGAGAAAAAAAAAATATATTTTTTAAATTCTATGATTTTGCTCTGTGACATTATAACAAACCCATAATCCTCTTAAGTCTTGAATGGTGAACGTGTAGACGAAATTTTATTGAAATTGCTTTAATAACAATCGAATAAACCAGTTTTTTCTCGTAAAAAATGTTAATTTTGAGGAAACTTTGCCATTTTTTTGTATCGAGCCAAATATGGTCAATCGTGTTTTGGCCCTCATAATTTACTAAAAAAAAATCTTAGTTTTTTTTAACCCTTAAAATGTCGATTGTACACCATGTGTACAGATAACAATAGAATTTCAATTGTGTCTGCTAATTAGCGCGCGACGGGTTAATCATGAAACCGAATAAGGCAAAGTAGTTATTTAAGACAAAAATTGATTCTGCATGCAGACGGAATGCGTCAAAATATCTTGTTTGGGACCCATTTCGCCTTAAGCCGAAATTCCACCCCAAAAGTTAAACCGAGCCATTCAAAAGTGTTCTTGATGACTCCTAATCGTGTTCTACTAGACCGTAATCGCGTCTTTGCGGGGCAGCAATCCTAGTGGGCAGAACGCAATAAAAGTTATAACGTTCAGGGAATTACGTGTGTGGATTGAGTTGTAGGCGTTAGCGGGGTTGCGGTTTGACAAATAAAATTAATTTCGACCAATCGAAATCTAATTATATTCCTCCCATAATGCACTAATTCTGTCACTCCCTTATTGGATCAGTCACATTTGATTAAATTTCAGCTTCTCCGAAGATATCCGATGGAACCGAATGACAGAAGTATAGAACTGACCAAGAACAAGAGGCCTGAATACGAACGCGCTGCGTAAACGTAAAATAAATTTGAGCGAATTTTTTAATAGAAAATAAAACTATGAGATGGTCATTAGGAATATGTCAGCAATCTATTAAGAGGATGTAGAAGAGGTCATTTGTAACCAAATGACCCCTCCAACCACAAATGTCAACCATATTTTTTGCAGAAATCGACCAGTTTAGGTAAAACGAACCTGCTCATAATTATAAAAATTATAACGATTTGTAGCTCTGATTTAAAAACTATTAAAGATAATTGTCTTTTTATGTTGATATTGTACCTAAAAACCAAAAATTTGTTTTGCCGTTTATTTTTTTCATAATTATAAAAATGTAAGATTTTCTTTAGTTAATTATGAGGGCCAAAAGATGATTGACAAAATTTGGCACGATACAAAAATTTGCAAAGTTTCTTCAAAATTTGCATTTTTTATGAGAAAAACGGTTTTATTCGAATCAGTAAACTTTCGTCTACCCGTTCACCATTAAAGACATGGGGATTATGGGTTTATTTCAATGTAACAGAGCATATAGAATTCTTAAAAGAAATATTTTTATACCTTGAATAAAGACTTATAACTTTATAAGTTATAACTAAGTAGGTAAATATTATGTGTAAACCGAGTATTTCCAATTAGGCAGATCTTTTAACTTGCACCAATCGCCCATTGGGACTATGTTGTTGGGACTCAGTTAGTCACGTCTTAGTTGCAGTCCTTTTTGTTTCGAACAAGTTAATATCCATTACAGATATGTTGTGATCACCGTTTACTGATTTGTATTGAGTGCAAACGTTATTTTCTTGTTTAAGTGATATTATAATTTGATGAAACATAATTTAATTTAAGATAATACAAGCATCTTGAAAATATGAAAAGTACCAAACGAAAAACAAAATCTTTTAATCTTGTAGAGATTGTAGCTTGTCGGCACTTAATTCGTAACTTTTATATATTTTTAAATTTTTATTTTTGTATGATCCGGCCTGAACAAAACAATTTAATTAATATTGTTTATTCGAGTGACATTGAATATGTTTTTATTTTATTTTGTATTGTAAATGACATACCATAATTCAATTTTATTACTAACAATAAATATTGACATGACATGATTGTACCTATTGACTACTATTATTGTTAATTTGACTACCTACCTAATAAATGAATACCAGCTGACATAAAGACTGTATCTGTGTGTGTGTGTTATTGTATTTTATTTTGTTTTATTGTTATTTGGACATCTTAACGACGACGTCTAGACCTAAAAAAATATTTTTCCGAATTTATGTTGATTATTAATCTCTACAAACTCGACAGCAAACCAACATTGTGTTTTGCAACGCCCTGACAGGGTTCATATTATACAGAAACCGGCAGTAATATTGTATAATGTGTGATGTGCATGAGAGCAAATAAATAAATATATTTTTTTTACATTCTAAATTCTCTAAAAGCATCTGTAGTAGAAGGAACACAATAAAACGTAGTCCACTTCGTTAAAATGTAAAATGTCGAGACACAATTTAATTTATACTGGATTGAAGGTGCTTTTGCAGCGGATTTACACTTTTAATCTGACTTACATTGTTTCTGTGCAGGTCTATACCTGCTACTCGTTTAAGTACTCTGTCTGTGAATGCTACAAAATTTAATTATACGGATGTAATTGAAATTGTTTATTCTGAGCGTAAATTTTTGTACAGTTTGTTGAATAGGATATCGGTATCGCTATACAAAAATTTACGCTTTACGCTTAAAGCGTAAATTTTTGTACAGTTTGTTGAATAGGATATCGGTATCGCGTAAAGCGTAAATGTTTGTACAATTTGTTGGATAGGATATGGTTATTTTGGCCTTTTGGCCTATTTTGTGTAAACCTGTTTCTTTATGTTAATTTTGAAGGTGCAAATAAACATTTTTATTTTATTTTTTTTTTATTTATTTTTTATTTTTTTATAGCGTAGAGCATAAATTTTAGTACAGTTTGTTGAATAGGATATCGATATAGCTTGGGCGTAAATGTTTGTACAGTTTGTTGAATAGGATATCGGAATAGCGTAAAGCGTAAATTTTTGTACAGTTTAGTGTGTGGCGGAAATCTAGTTTTACACCATCGGTTCACGGATGCTAAACGAGACACAATAGAAGTTTTATTGTTATGACGTCTAGAGACGTCAAGCGCCCGCGAAAGTCTAAACAATTAGAATAATATGAGGTTGAAAATGTATAAAAATAATTAACTTTTGTTCTATAAAAATTCAAATTCACAGTCTATCAGTAGGATCGACTGATAGACTGTCGTGTGTCGTCCATCCTATCGTGAATAGAATAATGTCGGATTGCGTGAAAAATTTTCGTCTGTTATTAAAAAAAAATACGTGCTGTTATAAACAAAAGTGCAATAACACACGGTCAAAATGGATGCAACAGATTGTTTTTTTTTTTTGTTTTTTGTTTTATGAGCGTCTAATAATTTCAACTCGCGCGCATCGATAGCCCTTACGTATACTATATTTTTTCCGCCGTCACTGATTAAATTGATATGGAAAAAAACCGGCCAAGTGCGTGTCGGACCACGCGCAATGAAGGGTTCCGTAGTTGGGATTAATTTATCCCAAAATCAAACTATAACATTGTAGTTGAATAACATGTTTTCCCATACATCGATATACGTCACAGTCTCCAACTGTTAATTAGCGATTTTTGGACTTTTGCCTTTGCTTGTGCTATGAGAGCTTGCTTCTTGCCAAATTTCATGATTCTAGGTTAACGGGAAGGTCCCTACTCATATGTTTTGATTTATTTGCGAGTATCAAAATATGTCGCATAACTGGCCGTATTTTATAATTGCGTTGACTCAGAAGCTTGATTTTTTTACATTTTCAAGAGACCGTGGTCTTACGTATTTGACATTAATTTCAACTTGATACCTTCACGCGTTCCTGAGAAAAGGGTCTTGACATACCGACAGACAGACAAACAACGAAGTGATCCTTTAAGGGTTTCGTTTTTTCCTTATGAGGTACGGAACCGTAAAAATATTAAAACAAGCCTGCTTGCCTCCTGTCATCGCCTCAATACCTTTTGCTCTACAAAGTCTACAGAATCACCAACATACCTACGTTATCAAACAGAATCGAATCTCAATATACAGACACACTTATAGCGCTACAAGGTTCTTTTAGTGCGTGGCCAAAATTGGAACTAACGCCACCATCTTTGTTTTTAGGGTTCTGTACCTCAAAACGAAATAACGGAACCCTTAAAGGATCACTGCGTTGTCCATCTGTCTATCTGTCTCTGTCTGTCAGTCTGTCAAGACCCTTTTTCTCACGAACGCGTGGAGGTATCATGTTGAAATTAATATCAAATACGTATATCTATCTTTGACGACACGGTTGGCGCAGTGGTTGAGCGATTGACTGCTGCGCAGCATGTCGCGGGTTCGATTCCCGCACGGAACAAATATTTGTACGACCTACAAGTATTTGTTCCGAGTCTGGGTGTTTTTCTATCTATAATATGTATGTATTTACAAAAAAAAAAAAAATGTATATAAGTAGTTTATCAGCCATCTCGTTACCATAACACAAGCATTAGGTTGCTTAGCTTGGGGCTAGATGGCGTTGTGTGATATGTCCAAACATATTTATTATTTATTTATTATTATTTATTATATCTACGGTCCCTTGGAGCTCCAAAAAATCTAGCTTCAAAGTCAACGCAGTAAAAAATTACGACCATTTATACGACACATTTTGATACAAGTAAATCAACACAAATAGATTATTATTAATATTACTTACCGTTGACTTAGAATCATGAAATTTGGCATGAAGCAAGCTTTCACAGCAAAAGTAAAGAAAAAATTCCGAAAATCGTTAATTTGTAATTTTATCGCATAAAAATAAATCGGATTTCTAGCTTTTCAAGTACAATGTTAAGTTAGGTTTTGGGATAAATTGTTTTCAACTACGGAACCCTTCGTTGTGCGTGATCCGATACGCACTTGGCAGGTCTTTTTTAATACATTTCACAAATAAATTTTTCACAAATGTTTAGTAACAGCGGCTCCCTGGCAACGTCATGCGAGCGGCAAATATCCTTGTAGCACTAAGCCGACGATCGCACGGACGTAAAAATATCGCGGCGGGATTTTCAACTCACGTTGTTGAGTCGAGTGTTGAGAATATAACTTACGAGTAACAACAACATAGTACATTCTAGCGCGTCGAAGAAACACACTGTTGCATTTTGAACTCTCGGCTCTAGGCAGAGCGTTGAAAATCCAGTGCGTTAAATAAAATCGCCGCGAAATTTTTACTCCGTGCGTACGACGACTTTTTTTTTACATGAGTACACATTTATTTTCTACATGAGTACCTACAATTTCCATTACCTTACAATTACGCGCTCAAATATGTGCGCATTATCTTATTATAGGCTTGAGGATCACTCCCACATTTGGGAACCTATGTAATTGCCGCTGAAATTGTCCCGAATCCCTACAGGGATGGCTAAGGAAATTAAACCGGTAAGTACTTACGTAGTTATGTCTTATTGCTATCTCGTTGTGAGTTTTGCTCTTTAGATCAATATGTGGAATAATAAAATTAGGATAACTGTGGGATAATATTATTACTGACACTGCGACATTTATTTTTCCTAAAATTAGAAAGAACGAAAGAAAAATAGGTTTTTTTGCCACAGACACGTGCATAATAAAGAGATAGGTAAATGAATTCTACTAAAAACTAATACAGATTATATAATTATTACACTACACAACACACTACACTAAAGGCCTGTGTCACCACCTACGATTAAGTTCCTATTAACTTACTTGGCAGATAATTTCATACAAATTCTGTTCCATTTTTGAATTTATTCGGTGAGTAGTACCTATTTGGACATCGCGAAATAGGCCCTAAGCCCACAAACACAACACCCACGAATTACACTTTTCCTGGACGGGTGCTAAATGTATGTAAGTAACATGTAAAAAAACCGACTTCCAAAAATACACTACAAAGTGAAAAATAACTTTAATTTCGGAAGTCTGAATCGGGTTTTGTATTTTCATTTTTTGCCACTGACCTCCGAAGTTAACATTATTTTTCACTTTGTAGTTTTTTTGAAAGTCGTTTTTTGGTTCCGTACCAAAATGGTAAAAAGGAACCCTTATGGTTCGCACAATAAGGGTTCCTTTTTGCCATTTTCTCAGTCTGTCTATCTGTCCGTCTGTCACAGCTGGATATCTCAAGAACTACTAATGCTATCAACTTGAAATTTGGAGCAGTTTTAGATCGCGTTTACCCAACTATTTTGCAAATAAGAAAGATTTTTTTTTTGCAATAGAGACTGAAAAAAAATTCTAAAAGGGGGCTACCAGGGCATGTGGCGTATCATTATGAAAGAGCGCTGTTTGCACATTCTCAAACATTTTTTTTTATTTTTTTTAGGCCGCATAGTTTTGACTTTTGATGAAAAATTTAAAAAAAAATACCGTCCCGATCTCCGAAGTTTTCATAGAGAAAAATCTGATTTTATTCTATGGGGTAGGAATTTATGTAAAGATTACGGGGAAAATAAAACGATGTCTCTTAATAGCACACCTTTCAGATATCATCAACAAAAATTACATATATTGATGGTACGGAACCCTCGGTGCGCGAGTCCGACTACGAAGTCTTTTTTTTAAACACTTTAATAACACCGTATATTTTTAAACACTTTACTAACACCGTATATTTTTAAACACTTTACTAACACCGTATATTTTTAAACACTTTACTAACACCGTATATTTTTAAACACTTTACTAACACCGTATATTTTTAAACACTTTACTAACACCGTATATTTTTAAACACTTTACTAACACCGTATATTTTTAAACACTTTACTAACACCGTATATTTTTAAACACTTTACTAACACCGTATATTTTTAAACACTTTACTAACGCCGTATATTTTTAAACACTTTACTAACACCGTATATTTTTAAACACTTTACTAACACCGTATATTTTTAAACACTTTACTAACACCGTATATTTTTAAACACTTTACTAACACCGTATATTTTTAAACACTTTACTAACACCGTATATTTTTGAGCTACAAGCAAAAAAAAGGTGGATGTTTTACGGTATCCCGGTTAGGGCAGCGCCTTAATGAAAAAACTTGGTGTATTATGTAGGGCTGGATGAAAATATGACAATAAATAAAAACATTGGCAATACTAGTGCGTAGGAACATAAGGTATTTTGAAACCATGAACTATTTAAACAAAAGCAGCAAGTTTTTTTTTTTTTCAAACAATATCGATAGGTTATGGGCCGACTATGAGTTTTGCCAATCAGCAAACTTGCTGTTGTGACTGATTGAATATAATATTTTGTATTGGATTGCATTTCTGCTTTGTAGACTGACAACGTCTTTAGATACACGAAGTTTAATTTTATTTTACTTTGAAATTAAATGAAATTGTTTATTCTTTAAATAGGATCACTTTTACACGTCATATAAAAAAAATATTTAAAATATAAACTAGATGAAGTCGATATCTCTTAACTGACTACTCTGAGAAGAAATGGCGAAATAAACTCAGGGGTCAAAGTATCTTTTAAAGTCCAGACATAATCTTGGTCAGATCATGTGAAGACCATGTAGATCCATGTCTGAAATGGTCTTTTGAGGAAAGTTCTGTCGTATTGAAATCACCACCCTGTCTGTATAAATGAAAATCAATTGCCGAATGTATGAACGCGCATCTCTTCAGAACGGATACTTATTTATTTATTTTATTTGGGAAAACAAACAGTAGTATAATCGTACTAAGCATAAACAGTGTTGCCTTAAAATTAAAACTTTACAAACAAATATATTACCCACAACATGTTCCACAGAACATTACATAAAAAAAAAAAACATACGTGTCGAATTGAGAGCCTCCTCCTTTTTTTTCGTCGGTTAATAAAAACAAGCTACTAGCAAACGTTAACTGTAGCAGGGCTACCTTAATGAAAAAGAAGTTCTAAAAGATGTAACAAACAAAAAATTCAAAAATTCATGCGTGATGTTTGATGTATCATACAGGGAGCCAACCACCACTTCTTAAAGCAGTATTATTTTAATATTACTTCAGTGTGAGAAAGAGATGGAGCTATACAGGACGTCTAGCTCCATCTCTTTCCCACACTCATGTAAGATTAAAATAATACTGCTTTAAGAGGTGGTGGTCTAGCTCCAGGTCCCCCTCGCCTATTAATAATGATACCTAGATTGTGTAAAACCTATGGACACTACTAACTGCCGATCCTTTAGAATCTTAATTATAACAGTTTTAAATTTATATCTGAATATGTCTATTGCACTAAAATGCGTATTGTGTGTCGACTAAGCGGTACAGTGGTGAGCGCACACCAGCATTGGATCTATAAAAGCCTGGTGCACACCTCCCGTCCATGTACTGTTCGAGGATCCAGGTAACACAAACCAGGCACCAAGTCAGGGCAATCAACTTACACCTATTTGGCTAATTATTTTTTTGTGTTTGTAATTATCAGGACAAGGTTTGTATGAAAGAAAATGTTTGAAAAATTGTACGGAAAAGCGAAAAATTTTGGTTAAAAATTCTCCATGAAATGTGAGTGAGTCACTCAGTTTCTGAATTGAGAATTTGAAGTTGAGAACGTCCTAATCTGTACTTAAGTATAACTTAAACATTTTTTCGTTTCTGAATTAAGTTTTTTTAAACTCTAATCAAGATTTGAGTAATATAACATCATTTACTCAAATTTGAAAGAAAGCATGCTTAACTCATGCTTAAAGCCGTCAGTTGCGTTTCTGAACTAAGAAAAATGTGTTTGACAATACTCAAAGCATAATCAACGTCAAGTTGAGCAGTTGAAAGTTGACACACCAATTTCGGCTATTCAAACTGTAATCAGCTATATAATAACTAGTGATTTTGATCATAATGAGTGACGACGATACTTCCTTGTCGTCTGTGGAGATGCCTCAACGCAGACAACCGCGCAGAAGAATAGCAGGACATCGGCCTAACTTGTTCATCACGCTAAGCGATGAACAATTTAAGAGTCGGTTCTACTTTATGAAGGAGTTGGTTCGGTTTATTTTTAACAAAATAAAGCCTAAACTAACCTGTCGTATTCAACGGCAGGACTGTATTTCTCCCATATCACAGCTACTAATAGCTCTTACGAGTAGGTTTTATGCGACTGGTAGCTTTCAAGCTGTTGTGGGGGACACCGTGAATGTGAGCAAGGCGACGGTCTGCCGCGTGGTAGAGAGGGTGACTAGTGCCATAGCATTGTTGAGACGGCAATATGTTCGTATGCCCACTGCGCAGGAGAGACCATCAGTGGCGACACGATTTTTTGACATAGCTGGATTTCCAAGAGTCATAGGTGCTGTAGACTGCACTCATGTAAAAATAAATTCACCAGGAGGGAGCAGAGCTGAGCTGTATAGGAACAAAAAAGGTTTTTTTCTATAAACGTTCAAGCCATCTGTGATGCCAATTTACAAATAACTAGTGTCATTGCACGTTGGCCAGGCTCCGTACACGACACTACTATTTGGAACGACTCATCACTTGCAGCTCAGTTTGAAGCTGGCAGATTTGGGTCATCCCTTATTCTCGGAGATAGTGGTTATCCATGCCTTAGGTATCTCATGAAACCCTTTTTGAATCCTGCCTCTCTATCCCAAGAAGCCTATAACAGATCCCAGATAGCATCACGAAATACAATTGAAAGATGTTTTGGTGTCCTTAAAAGAAGATTTCCATGCCTACACGCAGGAATGCAGTTAAAACTTCCAAAAGTATTGAAGGTGATTGTGGCGTGTGTTGTTCTTCATAATATAATATAATAATATGACTCTTCATCTTGATAACTACATCATGGAATATGATGAACATGTACAAGAAGAAAGTGATGAACCATTACCTCAAGTGTCAAATACCCAAAATTTTGCTGCCAGAACATCCATAGTACAAAATTATTTCACCCAATAAAAGTTTAAATAATACAATAGTATTATAATAAAAAAATGTAGGTATTGTAATATTTTTAATTACTCCTAGTTTAATCGGTTACATAAAAATTAAAAAAATACATTTTTGCTCTAAAATACAGCCTTGTAGAATGGGAAGTACAGTACTATAGGTATGTGTCCGACCCAGTTCTCGATAATGGAAATATCACATTGTACTGGGATTGATCCATCATCACTGACAGGACTATTGTTGCCAAATAAGCCTGATATAGTGGTGTACTCAGCGATCATTGTGCCGATAGTCGTATCAGCCAATGGCTTATTACCAGGAGCTTCGAATAACACCTAAGGAGGCTCTCGTTGGGCAGCTGGATTTAAGGGCCTGATTCAGAAAGCGGTACTTCTGGACACGGCAGGCAATTTTAGGAGGTTCCTCTCTCTGGAGCCCTGACCGCCGGTAGCTCCAGATACCAGTGCATTATTATTTTTTTACATTATATTATATAAAAATGTAATTTATATGTACATATTTAATGAAATAAAGGAAATAGTATGTTGATGTAACTAAAGATTTATGATTATTCAAAATTAAAATTATTATTAGGGTTCCGTACCCATAGGGTAAAACGGGACCCTATTACTAAGACTCCGCTCTCCGTCCGTCTGTCACCAGGCTGTATCTCATGAACCGTGATAGTTAGACAGTTGAAATTTTTACAGATGATGTATTTCTGTTGCCGCTATAACAACAAATACTAAAAAACAGAATAAAATAAATATTTAAGGGGGCTCCCATACAACAAACGTGTTTTTTTTGCCGTTTTTGTAGAAAATGGTATGGAACTCTCCGTGCGCGAGTCCGACTCGCACTTGACTGGTTTTTGATTCTATAGGGAAGCTTCCCAAACGCTCTCTTCGAACGAACGAGTGTAGTGTCTAAGATCTTCATGAGAGTGGGAGCTACATGGGCATTTGCCATGACTTTTGTCTTATCCATGTTCATTTTAAGACCCACTCTTTCGGAAGCTCTGCTGAGGTCATCGAGCATTGTACTGAGCTCCTCCATAGTCTCAGCCATGAATTACTACATCGTTGGCAAACCGAAGGTCAGTGACGTACGCGCCATTGATGTTGATGCCTAGCCCTTTCCAGTCCAGAACCTTGAAGACATCCTCCAGTGCAGCGGTGAACAGTTTCGGAGAGATAACGTCTCCCTGACGTTATCAAGAGACAGAGGCTATGGCTTTAGTAATGCACTTCCAGGCTTCCTGTTTCTTGTGGATATGGTATGCCCCTGTCCTTTTGCATTCTATTACACTTTGGTATCTGAAGCAATAATAAATAAACGTAAAATGATATGTTGGTAAACATTAGATAGGGGCCGGAAGGTTCTGGAGTGGCGACCGCGTACCGGAAGACGTAACGTTGGAAGACCTCCCATAAGGTGGACCAATGACCTTGTAAAGGCCGCAGGAATCCGCTGAATGCGGGAAGCATAGAACCAATCGAAGTGGCGGTGCTTGGGGAAGGCCTGTGTCCAGCAGTGGACGTCTTTCGGCTGAAATCATGATGATGATGATGACGATGAAACATTATACGTTATTATCTCGTTATTATGTACTTACTTTGTTATTATTGAAAGAAGATTTTCTTTCTTCTCTAGAGTATAGCTAGGCGATGTCTTTTTCTTATCTCTATCCATTTTAATTGGTATAAAACAGAATTCCAATAAAACTTGTGTTTATTTACTTTCAGTTTGACATTCACGATTCGGTTCATAGAAACACGTCGAATTGCTAAAATATACATATATTAAATTGCTAAAATATGCATTAGCAACTCTAATAACATAAATTTGTTGAAATTATGCCGTTATATAAAATTCACTTACTTTTTAAGTCTGTTTTAAATTTATAAGAATAAAATGATGTAATATTATGAGTTTTTGAAAAGTACCGGTTTTTGAATGTAAATTGGAACGTGTTAGCTTTGATCAGGAATCCTTAAGTAAATGATCAGTTGATTATGGTTTGACGAAATTCGATTTTAACGTGTGAAACGCAAAAAACTTAAGCGCATACTTATGTATTTGAGAATAATCAGTTGAGATTTGCTACTTTTCTCAAATCAGAAACCGGGTAAGTGAGTGACAATTAACAATAGGGAGATCTTCAAAAATAATGACAGAATTGACAGATTGACGTTTAGTTGTTCAGTTTCTTTCTTACAATGTTTTATAAAAAAAAAGAAAGAAAGGAAGAAAGGAAAAAAGAAGCTCTTATCTGTTACATCCGAAAAAAAAATTGTTGATTTGGTTGTTTTGTGAAAAAAGTAGTAAAAAAGTTGTAGACCGGTATGTATACCTGCTATTTTTTTTTTAATACCAGCAATAGTAGTTTGTAGAACTCAGTGTGTTATCAATAAGTTATTGCTGTGAAATGTATTTTATTTAATTATTTAATTGTCATTTTATTTCATTACATGGTCGATGGGAAGATTTGCTCTCATGTTCTTCATTAGTACACCTGTGCAAAGCCGGAGCGGGCCGCTAGTATGATAATAAAAATGTGAATATTAAGGCGAGTAGTGCCGCCAACTAGCGCCACCATTGAGAAAAAAATCATAAGTCTGGAGATATGGAACATTTTGAAATTTCCTATGCTCACATTTTTAGTCAGATGAGGAGGTCAGGTGAGGTAAAAAAATCAACACTAAACCTCCTAGGTTAGAAGCCTTAGCAGTTCACGACAAAAACGGCCGTTTTGGGCATAAGAAATTTCAAAATGTTCCATATATCTCCAGACATGTTTTTTTTCTCAATTTTGGCGCTAGTTGGCAGCACTACTCGCCTTAAACAGCCGAGCACATAATTGTACTTTACTTTTATTTCCCGATTACATTCACTGCAAACACCCTTGTAATGTCTGCTTGATCAAAAAACTTGAACGAGTGACGGTCGCAAAGTAATTGCACGATTATTTTAGATTGCTTTCGCGTAAGACGCTGGGATTGAAGGTAACGAAGTTTTAGGAGTGGCAATTAGGAAGCCATTGTTTTGGGCTTTAGGGTAAAAAGGCGCCTTTTAGAATTGGTTCAATGATTTTCTATCATGCAAAAATTATCAAAGAATATTGACGTGGCGTCTGTGATGTAAAAGTGGGCTTTTGCAGAGGCCTTTTTTATTAAAAGAGGTTTATTGAAATAACGGAAACACCCGGCTCATGTTTTCAATGATTAAATAAATATATTAGGTATAATGAAAAACCATCAACTACGCTGACTCACAATTTTTCAAACAAAGTATACCTAATTGTTAAGGCGACATTGTGGTAATTTCTAAGTTTTTTGAAGCTATCTAGCTAATGTAAATATTGTGCCAAATAAAAATCATTTTAACAAAATTGAAAATACGGTCAAGCGCTGACTAAAGACGGAAATGTAATTACTAATAATTGGCTTGATAAAAAAATAGCAAAGATGACACTAAACCGTTATTTTGAACGTACCTACTTTTTAGTAAAAAAATATTAACGTCACCATGTAAGTAATATATCAAAAGATAGGTTTTATATTTTCTAGCTCTGTGTAATGAAGATTTTTATATTTAAAGTATTTTTTTATTTTTAAATTAACACACAATTAGTAAATCGAGCAATCGGGACGTCATCACGGGTGGACCTGTGTCAATTTTTTAATAAATTCGCTCCATGCCGTTGTTTGAAAAAAATCAAATGAAAGAAGAACACATTACGACTGAAATTGCGACAGCTCAGAAAAAATATCTCTTAATTATATCACAGTTTTAATTAATAATATTGGTTTCGAAAATTTGATTTGACAGCACGCAATGTATTTCGGTTTGCTTTGTATGAATTCCTATAGCACTACGTCCACTACCGGTACCGCCTGCATTTTCATTTCTTCATACAAACAAACCAAAATCCGTTTGTCCGTACCGTGCGTGCGTTGCGGCCAGCGCGGACTAGTGGATTGTCATCTTAACATAGTGATAGACATATTATAAACAATTAAAAATAAAATTTTAGTCGAGTGCGAGTAGTACATAATAATTTTTTCCACACAATAAGTCAAAGTTGTCGAAGTCTTTCAGTTTCTCAGACTATGAACGCCAAAGTTGGCCATTTAACGCAAAAATCACGGTTAAAATGTAATAGCACCCTTAACAAACAGCAGAATTTCAACTTTGCAAATTCACCGAGGATAATGCCAAGCATAATTTACTGTGAAAACCGTAATTCAGAAATTGCCACCGTAACAAAATCCTTTAGACTCACCACAATTTACTGAATCAGACAATCCACTTAGTAAGCCGACCTCAGAAAGTAATGATCTCATCAGAAAGAACGTCCTCATCGCAGGGAACCAACTTAACGCCAGCAATCAGTTGCTAATTGTCATTTTACATAATGAAGGCACTTATTAAAACACGTTATGGACCGACAGGTATTCTTGGAACTCTCATTTGGGCATCAAAACGATGGGGAGCTTTTGAGCTTGAGGATTAAAACAATCGGTAATCTTTATGAAGTTTTAGATGCCTTTTTTTTTGTGGATGGAAAATCATCAAATTACTTCTCCCGCTCTGGACGGAGCGGGAAGGCGTTTCAGACTTTTACTGACTAAAACCCACCCGTGTTCCTTCAGTTGCCCGTACCAGGGCCACGGTATCTCTTTCGAACAGCCCGCGACCCCGGCAGCATCGGCCCTATTGGACCCCGTCACTGCTGACATCTCTTTGAGGCGTGCGTGGAACACAACGCACCGTCGACCCGGGCCTGGTCCTTACCGGACGGCGAGCTACTCATTACTCGTCGTCCGCAAGCCTGCGCTTATGGTGGCCGGGAATCGGCATTGGATTCCCGCCGCCCAAGGCGTCTCCTGCGGCGACTAGGAGCGCGAGGGCGCGAAAGTTGCCTCTCCCTCACGTGTTCCGCCTCCTCCTTCGCGAGTATTACTGTTTCGCAGAAGGATGCCTTGCGTTTCATTAGGGATCTTTTTTTCAAACGGATCACCTCGATGAAAAAAATTCGAGAAGAAAAAAAGACCCGCCTTTACAGGTGAGATAAACTTGTATCCTAATACAATCTTATAATTAAAACATTAACCATAGGGTGCTTAAAATATTCAGTCCTGATGCTTATCCTCATAGTTCCAGAAGTCACGACAGTCGTTCAAAAACTGAAGATATAATTTATGAAAGAATTAGTCGAGTGTTTGCTAATGACTACTTCACCAGTTTACTTGAAGACAGTGGATCTTGGCGATGAGCCAGAAAAGCTCTAAGTTGAACAAGCTAACTAAATCCCATTTATAATGGTCTCTTGTTTCAGTTATTATTACGATTATTTCTATCCTAAAATACAGCAGAAATACCTCTAAAGATGACAAATACTGTTACGTTTTTATTATCTCTAATTCGAGACAGCGCTATTAAAATAAAACTCTTTTCATAATGCCAAAATGGCGTCCAAAATCAGTGTTACCGCAATATGTCACGAAAAATTCCATATTTAAAATTTAACAAATTCGCGAGCGCGAGTCCATTACCTTTCGTATGTAAATCTGTATTAACATACTTTGCGGAATTGGCCACATTTTTAACATGAATCTTGATTACTGTACGATTTCCTGCCACCATCTTTCTATAAATGAGATAAAACGAAGTGAATGTATGTATTAACGCTAAACGTGAAAGGAGATGAACAGCCAACTAATTTCCGCTTCAGAAGCGAAGAGCGAACATTCCAGAACTCGTGTAAGGAAGGTGAGCAAAAACCATTTGCAAAGTAAAAACGAAAAATGTCTTCTACTTTTGAGTAAAAAGATGTAACAGAATGTCCTTGAAGTGAATATTTAAAGGTGTAAGAAGCTTACCGGTGTAGTTCTTTTTCTAGACCTAAAAAGGACTTTGGTTTGACACGTCAGTACTTTCGCAAAAACTCTGTTCTGACAACCGGTCAATGTTTTAGATAATTTCGCTCTTGAGCATTTTGAAATTACATTTTCTGCTTTATTTCATACGTCAATAAAAAATTCAACACTCCAATCAATTATAATTGGTCCCATTACAATTAATGCTTTATAAGCCCTTATTACCCCATCACCTTAAAACGAGACTATACAAAGTGGATACGACAATACGACAATAAATGAAAATACAAGAAGAACTAATGTACTCGTATAGCAGTTTATCGGAATTATCAAATAAATCCTAACATTGAAATTAAAAAAGACTTTTTAACAAAAAAAATACAACCGACTTCCAAAAACAACACTACAAAGTGAAAAATAACTTTAATTTCGGAAGTCGGTGTCTAGTTAAATGTATTTTCGTTTTTTGCCACCGACTTCCGAAATTAAAGTTTTTTTTTTTTTTTTTTTTCTCTTTATTTGATTTGGGGTTTTTATCTAGACAGATGTGTCAACCCCATCGTGCCTTTTACCATTATAATATTAACACACAAACTGTTAGGTACTGTAACTTTACACACAAACTACACTAAACATTTAAATAATATATAAAACACTTTGTTTACAGATAGAAGTCACCGATGAAGGACTGTGATCAAATTACTTAACTTTTTGGCACCTTCTGAAGTTGGTTCGGAATTAAAGTTATTTTTCACTTTGTAGTGTTGTTTTTGGAAGTCGGTTGTATTTTTTTGTAAAAAAGTTTTTATTTTTCACTTTTTAGTTGTGTACCTACCCCACAAAAATTCTAATACCACTACCTGCAAAACAAACTAGAACATCATCCATATAAAAGTGGGGAAAAAATACGTATTATAGAAGCTAACTCAAAAACCACCAAAGCAAAGTTAATCAATTTTATATGGGACCGACTGTGATGTATACCCTCTCGAATAAAACAAAAAAAGTCCAAATCGGTCCAGCCATCTTTGAGTAATCGGGGAACATACATAAAAAAAAAAAAATAAAAAAAAAGGTTCCGACGAATTGAGAACCTCCTCCTTTTTGAAGGCGGTTAAAAAGTGACTTTTTCTAACAAACTAAATAGCTTAAAAATGTAAACAAAATAGAACACCATTTTTAAATATTTTAACACGGCTGGCGACTGGGGCACTGACCGACCCAACACACTATTGTTTGTGATGATTTTTTGCAGGTTTGGGTTGTTATTGTTTTGGCGAGAAAGCGACGTAGAAATAAACGATCTATCGTCTACATACGTTTCTCTTTCGCACATTCAAAATTTTCGATTGACAAGAGTGAGTAGATGTAACTTCCGCATGCATTATTTTCTCATCTAATTCTAATGACACGCTTTATGACTCTTATGCCTCTGGTATACGGTACAACATGCATTAATTCCCATATTAAAGTAGCTGGCAACATGTGCGTGAAGAATATTGCAAGGTCTTTAACCTTTATTTTTTTAGGCGAGGCTGGTCTAATAACAGTATTATCAGATACAAAAATCAATCTGCCTAGCCTTTTCCCAACTATGTTGGGGTCGGCTTCCAGTCTAACCGGATGCAGCTGAATACCATTATTTTACATGGAGCGACTGCCTATCTGACCTCCACAACCCATTAACTGGGTAATACGATACCCCTTGGTAAGACAGATTGTCCAGACTTTCGGGCTTCTGTTGACCCGTAACGACTGTCTATGATCCACGAATGACAGCCGGGACCAACTGCTTAACGTGCTTTCCGAGGGACGGAGGAGTCTCGGTATGTAAAGATGGTCACCCATCCACGGACCAACCCCGGCAAGCGTAGCTTAACCTGATGGATCTACCCGTGCGGCTGTTATTACTTAGCCACGAGCTCCTCAGTATTATCAATTACATCATGTTGAAAATCTTGAAAATGAAAAATATTATCCTGTGACTAAACTATTAGTTAAATTGAATTGAATTTTTGTACGCAGATTGGGTACGTGATTAGGTATACGAAGTTTAAATATTTGTTGTATTGTCGTATCCACCCTGTATAACCCAATTCATTTTACTTTGTACGCCATTAGCTATGGCAACACAAGTACCTAGTAATTTCGCTCCTGAGCATTTTGAAATTAAGACATTTTCTGCTTTATTTCATACGTCAATAAAAAAGTCAACACTCTAATCAATTATAATTGGTCCCATTACAATTAATGCTTTATAAGCCCTTATTACCCCATCGTCTAAAAACGAGACTATAGTATAACCCAATTCATTTTACTTTGTACGCCTTCAGCTATGGCAAAACAAGTACCTAGGCCATTATTTAAAACGTAACACCTTACCTTACAAACTCTAATTTGTGCTGTACCGATGTTATTATGAATAAATTATCTTTTTTAAATAATAATAATGACTCGTTGGGCAGCTGGAATAAGGGCTTGATATAGGGCTTAGCTTAGGGTAGCTTTAAGGGGGGGGTTTTTAGAGGGTTATGTTTCTAAAGGGAGCGCGAAAAAAAAATGTTTACCTATTCCATCGAATGGGGTATCGTTTTGTAGAACACATTACGTAGATAAATAGTGTATTTTTGTTTTACAAAATATTGGAAAACAAAGGAATGAGAAGCCACGAAAGTCTTTTTCCCCAGTCACTATGAACTTGATATTATTACGTACATTTTAACTAACAAACACCAATATATTGATAAATCAGATTTGGTACGGAACCCTAAATGTGCGAAGTCCGACACGCACTTGGCTGGTTTTTTCATCTTTTTATCATTTCTTAAACATTTTCCTGTTCTTCATTAGGTACACATCGCGAGACAAGTCCCGTTCCCCAATCTCATTTAGTGACGTTTTAGGAACCGTGTGCTCAGCCCCTGACTTGTAATAAATTCATGCGATCCTGGTACCTCGGTGAAAACCTAAGCGAAGGAATTT
This sequence comes from Cosmia pyralina, assembly GCA_946251885.1. NCBI lineage: Eukaryota > Metazoa > Arthropoda > Insecta > Lepidoptera > Noctuidae > Cosmia > Cosmia pyralina. The sequence goes on along the minus strand of OX276346.1, from coordinate 3,406,765 downwards.
TTACGGGAGGTTTCTTTTTTGCGTATGTAGAAAGAAAAACATTTGTGAATTTTGTGACGGATGAAACAAGAGTTTGGAGATAAATATTTTAAGTGATCATAAGATTAATTTACTAACGGTATCATCTTGTCTAGTACGGGACTGGGATGGCCATTCATTATATATCGAGACCTTCCCGTGCCTCGCAAAGCACGGTAACGGCCAAACCCAATAACCTACTGTTCTTTTTTCTTTTCGTGGAGAATTGCGCACGCATACTGCATTACCACGGGTAGATAGTGCAATTATGTGGGACTCCAACCCACTAAAACTCCACCATGTCCTCCTCTGCCGCTTATGGCGGGAACACGGGCACGGGTTAGCACTCATCCGTGAACCCACCGCGGCTGTATTGGGATTTTTTATCTGGAATTTCTCCGTAGCAACCCGGAGTCTAGATTTGTGCCCGGTTGATGGCAATAGGCTCACCCCCTGTTACATGGGAATGGGAAACATAATTGGTGAAATGTGGGTGTACTATTAGGACTTTACCTATGAAATTGCCGTTCTGCAGTACTGGCCATTTCAAATCAAAATAATTTTTGATTGCAAACCAATAACAAGTGGTGCGTTGGTTTGTAGTGTTAGCTCCGTAAACGTCGTTGAATTTGTTGATTGAAGAATTGGTTGCCTCCCGTCCAGCTGATTTCTTTAAGAAGGGCATCAATAAACTGCCACTGCGTTGACAAAGATGCATTGATTGCATGGGTGATTAGTTCGATTAATACAAATAAAAAATGCATGAAAAAAATTCGTTTAAATATTTTCATACAAAACGGCAATTTCATAGGTAAAGACCTATTATATACGTACACCTCTGCCCAACCCATCGGGGAAAAAAAGCGTGATGTTATGTTTAAATTGATAAACCTTACACGTGTTGTAAACTTTAGTCCTAATATTATTCAATAATAGAGATATGCACACGGCTACATGTCAAGCTATACATTTTCCAGTATAAGCTGACCTCTCATTACACGGAAATTCTATACAATGCGAAATCAGCTTATACTGGAAATGAACACCCCCCAAAACACCCTCACAAAACATTGTTTTCAATAAACTCCTAATACATCATCGTCTATTTTCGTATATCTCAAGTTACATGTGCTCCCGAAAGTTCCAAGGGTCGCTAACATTAATATTCTTGTCCGTACCTTATTGTCCTTTATTTTGACCCAAAAGAAACGTAACTTGTTACGTCGAAGTTTATTTTAAGCCTAACGTTATTATGCGTTCTCGATTTAGTTTCCAAAACCGGCCAAATGCGTGTCGGACCACGCACAATAAAGGGTTCCGTAGTTGAAAATAATAATTTATCCCAAAAACAAACAACATATTAATTGAAAAACAAGAAATCCCAAAAAAAATATTTTATGTGTTATAGTTACAAATTAACAAAAAAAGGAAAAAGTCCGAAGCAAGGTCTCACCACGGGAAGTACTCTATAGGTTTTGATTTACTTGCGAGTATCAAAATATGTCACATAAATGGCCGAACTTTTTACTGCATTGATTTAGAAGCTTGATTTTTTTAGAACTTCAAGGGACCATAGACTTTTATTTGATATATACAGACAGACGGACAACGAAGTAATCCTATAAGGGTTCCATTTTTTCCTTTTGAGGTACGGAACCCTAAAAACGTAAACAAATAATTATGTACCTACATGTTTTTATTATTATTTTTAAGCTTTTCGCATATCTCGGGACCATAGGGCCCCCGGACCTTTGGTAGGCACTAGGCCTTCGAGGGGCCTTCGAGGGGCCGAAGCCAACTCAGAGAGGCCCGGTTCGTTAAACTCTAAGTAAAGGAAATGATAAATTATTATTTTAAGACTGTGAGCTTCAGTTATCATTACGTTCGAGTTTCAATTTCCAAGATAATGTTTACATATTAATTTAAAAATTATGTAAATGTTATCTTGTAAATTGAAATTAAAAACCCAGTTTGCAATCGTTAATTAATTAATAATGTATGTATGTGTTTTTTTGGAAAATAACTTTAAAACCCACAAATTAAGTTTAAAAAAAGAGGAGCTCGTGGCTAAGTAATAACAGCCGCATGGGTCGATCCATCAGGTTAAGCTACGTTTGCCAGGGTCGGTCCGTGGATGGGTGACCATCTTTAGATACCGAGCCTCCTCCGTGCCTCGGAAAGCACGTTAAGCCGTTGGTCCCGGCTGTCATGTGTGGATCTTTGACATTCGTTACGGGTCGTCAAAAGCCCGAAAGTCTGACAACCAGCCTTACAAGGGGTATCGTATTACCCAGTTAATGGGTTGTGGAGGTCAGATAGACAGTCGCTCCATGTAAAGTACTGGTATTCAGCTGCATCTGGTTAGACTGGAATCCGACCCCAACATAATTGGGAAAAGGCTAGGCAGATTGATTGATTGCTATTCTGTTCAAGTGTTTTCAGTTAGAGATGTGTCCTATCTCTGAAAAACGTATTGAAAATCAGTATCCTAACTTTTATGTAAAAATGTTGAGTTCCAGGTTAGAAGCAACATACAGGGTCAAATTATTTAAAGTTTCCCAAAAAAGAACACAATTTTCTTTGGATCTAATCTTAAAGTAGTGTAAAAAAAAAAGATTTTTTTTTCTATCTACATTTTTTTTTAAGTACCTACCTAATCATTATGTATTGTAGAAAAGCATAATAGAAAACAATATCTTTTCATATTTTTTTACTAAGTTTTTGTTGAGAAACGACGCGGAAAAGCTGTAAATAAAAATAAGGCCACAAAGCGTGACGAAAAGACTTGTCGAATAAAGAAAATGTGATTGGTATGGCAACTTTGGACAGATCGAATATACCTAATAAAATATACGACCCATCGAAACGACAGATATAATAATAAATCAAATAAATTGCTTTTCCCTTTCGTTTAGGGGATTCAGAATTGCCATCATATGTACCGATAGAGACCACAATGCGTTCATAATACAGAGTGTATCGGAAAGGTGTATCAATTTTAAGGGGGTGGTACAGACCATCAAACTGAACAACTTTCTCCATGGGACCAACATCGTAATCGAGAAAATAATATCAGCAGTCCCGTGCAAAACTTCAATACCTATTCGACCCAAATGTACGGGACGGCAGATGTTTTTTTTTCGATTACGATATTGGTCCCATGGAGAAAGTTGTTCAGTTTGGTGGTCTGTACCACATCCTTAAGTTTGACCACACCAATCTGATACACCCTGTATAATCACAAACTGTCTTGAGCAAGCGTGGTGTACCTTCTCTGTATAAGAAGAGGCTTTGCGCTGGAGTGGGACAAATATAGGCTGATATTCATTGATATATTAGAGGAAGATATGTTACGCGCTATCATCGCAATCACTAATCCTGGACTCGGCGCACGACTACATGCACCGAAACTCACACATCTGTAATCACAGTCGTTAACCTACAGTTACCGATAGACAAATACAGAGATAGGAGCCGGCGCTATCGTGCAAACAAAATCACATTAGCCGTCGAATATTGGCCGAATGTTTACGATTATGAATTACATTGCATGTGTCTATCTCGCTCTCACAAACATGGCGAAGCAAACATTAAATATTATTATAATTTTCAACAAATGAACATTTTTGGCTGTACTTACGAGTGAAAAGTAATCCCGTGGAACTTGTTTTTGATTTTTAAACTATTTTTACACATTTTGAAAACACAGGAGCATTATTGCTGGTTATTCAGATGATTACGGTAATTTTTCTTAACGTGCTACACATATGCTATACAAACGCCAGCTTGATTGTGACTAAGGTCAATTGTGTCCGTGAGCACAATTTATGCAGTCCACGTCGAAGAGCGTGAACCATATCTTCCTAATTTATACATCGATGCTGGTATTACTATCATTAAACTATCCTCGTTGTTCACGGGGCCACAAGCGTGACTAGATCCTGGTTCTGACCGCCAGATCGGGTTATTGGGTTTTTTAACCGACTTCAAAAAGGAGGTTGTTCTCAATTCGTCGGAACCTTTTTTTTATTTTTTTATTTATGTACGTTCCCCGATTACTCGAAGATGGCTGGACCGATTTGGATTTTTTTTGTTTTATTCGAGAGGGTATACATCACAGTTGGTCCCATATAAAATTGATTAACTTTGCTTCGGTAGTTTTTGAGTTAGCTTCAATAATACGTATTTTTTCCTCACTTTTTTATGGATGATGTTCTAGTTTGTTTTGCAGGTAGTGGTATTACAATTTGTGTGGGGTAGGTACACAACTAAAAAGTGAAAAATAAAAACTTTTTTACAAAAAAATACAACCGACTTCCAAAAACAACACTACCAAGTGGAAAATAACTTTAATTTCGGAAGTCGGTGGCAAAAAACGAAAATACATTTAACTAGACACCGACTTTCGAAATTAAAGTTATTTTTCACTTTGTAGTGTTGTTTTTGGAAGTCGGTTGTATTTTTTTGTAAAAAAGTTTTTTGTATGGGCGGGTCGATGTAGAAATGGAATAAGCCAAACCGTGTGTGAATTCTTTTTTTTATTCGAAATGCATATGTATGCTTTTATTTATGGAATATGACTTCGTCCAGTTTTCAATCAATCTGCCGCATAGATCTGGCTGAATTTGGGCCAGCGGCGTCATTGGTCCGTACTTTTTCGGAAACACGGCTGTGAGGCCCTCACTGAACGGCGGACGCTACAGATCAATGACAATTTATTTTGGCCCGAATTGAATGATATGGACGTGGAAGACATGTGGTTCTAGTAGGACGGCGCTACGTGCCACACAGCGAACGCCACGATGGACAATCTGCATAAATGATTTGAGGGTATGTTAACCAAGTTTTATTATTAGGACATGCTGCTCATTCGTGTAACTTGCCATGATGATTTGAAATCAGTGACTAAATAATAAACAAGAGTTTTGACAGATCCCGCTAAAACAACATGGCCGCCACAGACTGTCAACATCGGCCCGCCCATATTGGAAAACCTTTGGTAAAATTCTCGATAAAAAGGCCCTGGATTCTAGATCTAATTGTCCAGTTCCCTCATGGCCACTAGCTACACACTCAAGTGACAACAGCGACTGAGGAGAAACAAATGAAAGAAGTTCTTGAGATTATGGAGTCACCATCACGACATGACTTGCGGAGCGTCGGACGGAAACAAATGACGCGCGCGTGTATTTGTCGCAAGTCGCATCACTTGAGGCCAAGAACTAGGTCTAACTGGCAATAATCTCGACCCTTCCATATAACTTCTAACATGATAATAAACCCCTGCCTACCCCTTCAAGGCATGATACGTAGTATTATTATCTCACCTCTCAAAAACGGTGAAGGAAAACATCGTGAGGAAACCGTCATGTTCTAGAAACAAAAATTCTAAGACATGTGACATCCATCAATCTGCACTGGGCCCATGTGGTAGATTACTGCTCAGTCCCTCACAGAGAGAAGGCCTGTGTCCCAGCAGAGAGAACATTATAAGGCGCTGAACACGGCTGATAATGATGAGGGTTTCGTTACGGTGCACAGGAGGAAGCGCCGATTGCAAATTAACAAGAACCGCTGCGGTAAAGCCGACCACACCGGTGTACATCTTCCACCTACACTACACCAAAAAGACGGAGGACATCGTGGAGTACGTGCGCCAGAAGACGAGGTATACGCCGAGTGTGCATTTACTGAATTCGCGCCGCAACGTCAACTTCAAGGCGTTCGTGGTGCGTGTACCGAACTGTTATCTGCCCCTCGTCATGGAAGAAGACTTTAGGGTGCAGGACGTGGTATTCCGTCGCTTCCGCGGACAAGTACCACAGGACAGCACAAAGTCAAGTTAGTGCAAAGTGAAGTGCTACTAACTTAATCTTAATCCTTATTTATTAACACAAGTTTTGTTAATATTGAAATATGTATATTTAAGTTAAGGGCCTGTGTCGCCTGAAATAAATAGTTTATTTGATTAGAGGCTGATTATGCTACTATCTCATAACCTCACACAATGCATTGGGAGACACCTGATCTAAAAGGTGTAGGTAACTTTTCAGTTTTCCACAAATCACATACATATTACAATTTCCACCCGTAGATCGAGAATCTAAGAATGAAATTACTTAGCACCCCCACCTAGAACACCCCTCTCCTTGTTAGTATTCCACCCCAGGACCGTGACATTTCTGTTATTGTATTACAAGAGATGATGTGTTGGGTTTTTTTCTGCATCAAAATTTTTCATATCACTTGGCTGTAAAAAAAAGAAGAAAATACGTTAATTTGCGGTAAACGTGACTCAAAGAAAGAACACAAACACGAAAAGAACAAGTTGGGGAAAAATATGCTTAACGCTGCGACCCTATGCGAGACGGAGCGCTGGTTTTCAGCGACAGCCGCAGCGTAGGAATAGACATGCCAGTATCTTGCACAGCGGTATGCATGTCAATGTCATTAGTAGTACAACGGTACAATATTATAATGTTTAGGCACGTCGCCACAATCGGGCTTAACGCCGCCATCGTGTACTAAAATGATAAGTCTATTGTTAAAAACTAAAAAGACTTATTTTAGTTACAAAAGTGTTTTGTCTTCTTTTTTCAACCTCAAATCAGAATTCGAAATAAATTGACAAAACACTTCTATAACTAAATTATGTTTATACTTAGAGCGTTTTAGTTTTTTATGAATAACGGGATAAGTCTAATTTTCAAATTAGTGATGATGACTGAAATTTTTTTTTGTCCGTCTTATAGATTTAAAAAAAATATTGGACACGTATTTTTTCATTTCTTACGTAATCAAAAGATTATAGCGTTATATTGCGATAAAATGTGGCATGACGTCACGCCTTGCTAGAGTTTATACGTAGTTGTGACATAACGAGCCCCCACTCCCCAACTGTAATGCGTTTTAACCAAGTATTTTTTTATTAATATCAATCATCATTCTGCTTAACCATTTCCCAACTAATAGGTTGGGGAAAAAGTTTCTTCGCATTTTTTAAGAAAATTCAAAACATTTTTTAATATGCATTATTTACATTTATCTAAAGTATGTAGGTACCATTTTGTTCGATAACTTTTTCCCATCTTGTAGGTAGGGACATGATCCCATTGCTCAGTGGCGTGCACAGAGATTTCAGACAGAGTATGCACGTCTAAAATAAAAACTTTAACAAGCTGAAACTAGTACCTAAGTTTTTTTTTTTTCCCGACCGTTTGTTTTACCCGACCTCACCTACCATAACCCTAATCTTACACTGACTCTTACCGCACGGCGCCATTGGCTTCGGATGATGTTTGTTTGCGACCACAACGAATATCTAAAATATTTTAATCTGAATATCCGATAAAGGTCCAAATATTATTTTTATCTTGATTTGTAAACAAAAAGCAAGGGATAAAATACAATGTGTTTGTGTTATAAACAACATGTTTGCCAGTAGGTAATAATTAGGTATCACAAAACTTTTCTATGAATATAACGAGAGGCATTACCTTTTTTTTGAGTTAAATAAAACCCGGGTTCACACCTTCCGTTTACAATGAATTTAACTTTTTCCTCAAAATATAACGTCGAAAAGCGGCAGAATTTAATTTATTTAACACACTTCGGCAGCACAGGTCTCACAGGTATAATTTTAATTTTTTTACAAATGATTAAAATAATTACATAATAATAAACAGTCAATCACTTGCGCCAAAAAAACAATCAAATCAAAACAATATGGCGAAAAAACAAACAAACATTGCAAGTTGTATAAAAGCGTGTAAAAACTTTACAATTACAAAATAATACGAACTAATCTTGTTCAATCCGACTAAAAAACTCAACCCTCTGTAATCAACAACTAAGCGGTGCTTTTACGGCTTCTTAATTTGGACGTGTTGCAAAATAAGCTGTGCTTCCAGAACTTAAACACACGCATACATTTTCACGCACACAGTCACACTATTGCTGTGTACTACACGGGTTGCGTTGTATGAAAAATAAGCACGGCGTTGTTCTGCTTATGCTCACCGGGAGCGCTGCCTGCGCGGTTGTCGCCGCTCGCTTCAAGAAATTAGTTTCAAATAAAAGTAATAGATGGCGCGTAAATCGCGTTATAAACAGTGAGATAGCGAATAAGTTAGATTAATATAGTTATTACCATGATTTTTCTTGCGTTAAAGTTATTTATCATTTCGAGGGGCATGTATGTATGGGACTACAGGGTATGCAGAGCTTATTTGCATGTATGGAGTGCACGCCACTGCCATTGCTATAGAAATTTTGGGACTTATGATCAAAATACCGCGACAAGTGGTTTTGGCAGTCCTCTCGTGATGTTAACCTGACACTGCCTAAAGAATTCTGAAGAGACCGAAACAGGTGGAAATCTGAAGGTGCAAGGTCAGGACTATACGGCGGATGCATTAACACCTCCCAGCCAAACTATCTTAATTTTTGCTGAGTGGCTAAAGATGTGTGAGGTCTAGCGTTATCATGATGAAAAACCACACCCCTTCTGTTGATTAATTCCGGCCGCTTTCTCTCAACTTCTTGCTTTAATCTCATCAGTTGTTCGCAGTAGAGTTCAGAATCGATGGTCCTGCCTGGTTGTAACAGTTCATAATGAATAATGCCCTTCCAATCCCACCACACACACAGCATCACCTTGTTGCGAGTTAACCCGGGTTTCGCCACAGTCTGTGAAGCCTGACCGGCCTTTGACCACGACCTTTTTCACACGTTCTTGTCGTACGTGATCCACTTTTCATCACCAGTTATCAGCTTCTTCAAAAATGGTTCGGATTCATTACGTCGTAATAAAGAATCACAAATGAGTACACGGTTCATTAGGTTTCTTTCAGTGAGCTCGTGAGGTACCCAAATATCGAGCTTTTTTGTGTACCCAGTTTTTTTCAAATGCGCCAAAACTGTTTTGTGGTCAATTCCCAGTTCTTCAGCTACGACGTAACTACTGATATGCCAATCTTGCTCCACTTTTTCAAAAATGCCATCCATTTTATCTGTAATAGGGCGACCAGAGCGACGTGCATCTTTGACATCAAAATTTCCGGATTGAAAACGCTTAAACCAAATTTGTGCTACTCTCACAGACACTGCACTGGGTCCATAAACATCGCAAATTTTTTTCGCGGCTTGCGTTTTATTTTTACCTTTTTTGTAGTAAAATTTTAAAATGTATCGAATTTCATCATTAGATTCACTCATCTTGACAGTACGAAAAGCAAATGAAATTCACACATTTCCCTAATTTGAATTTGGAATTAAGTTTTTTAAAATTTAAACTTTCAATGATACCAAAACCAGCCAGATACAAATAGTATAGCCAAAGAAATTTTATTTTAAGTTCATACATACTATAATGCGAAAAGACTTTTTCCCCAACCTAATATGTTGGGGTCGGCTTCCAGTCTAAGCAAATGCAGTTGAAGAAATAATAATAAAGCAAAAAATACATGTCTAATAACTTTGTATTAAGTATCTAACTGACGGACTAAATAGAATTTCTTTTTTCTTACCCAGGCATCATCCCTATTGCACCAATATACCTACATGAATACACTGTTCCTCAGTAGCTGTAACTTGTACCTACTTTCTGTACAAATAAAGAACTATTCTATTCTGTTCTATTCTATTCTTACACTAGGATTCCCTGTGCCTTGAGTATGAGGATCTTCCTTAACAATATCAAAACAATAATAACATAAGTTTTTTCAATACAATTTCTGTTAAAAATCAATCTGCCTAGCCTTTTCCCAACTATGTTGGGGTCGGCTTCCAGTCTAACCGGATGCAGCTGAATACCAGTATTTTACATGGAGCGACTCCCTATCTGACCTCCACAACCCAGTGACTGGGTAATACGATACCCTTTGGTAAGACTGGTTGTCAGACTTTCGGGCTTCTGACGAACCGTAACGACTGTCAAAGATCCACGAATGACAGCAGCAATACAATTTCTGCAATTTGGTGCCTGAATGACAGGGTTGCGTATGATGGTAACATCTGACATCTCACCTTGGTAAAAGTACTTTTTAGTTCCATACCCAATAAGCAACATTTAAAGGTACGGCTACATTTCAATGCGTCACTCAAAACTGTTAGAAAAATAATCTCACTTCCTGTTACAAACTTCCGTCCCTTTTCACGAAATCACTCCCACAGATTGCAGGAAAGCGAGATGAAAACCCAAACATTAAGAATCGTTACAAGTCAAGCGTGTCCATAATAAACACTTCATCAAAATGAATTGAAAGTTATTCCAAATTTTTACATAAAGAACCATTTCACATGTTCCCTACCCTTTACACCAAAATTTACTTTTAATATTACTCAAATCCCCACCTACGTAATAATGAGTATATCAGCTTAAGCATGAATTTTCCGCCTTATCGCTTCAGCAAACACTCATACGACCAAAGAACTCCTTTCATTGCTGTTTTAGGCGATAGACACATCGTACAAGCGAACCGTATTCCGCTCGAGTGTGCTTTGTGTACTCCCCCTTATATATATTTATCTGTTCAGTTGATTTTAATGTATTATGTAAGTAAGGGGTACCTACTACATATTTATTTGATTCGGAAGTAGGTATTTGTTGAACAACAAAGCCAACCCGAAGAAATTACTACACAACATACATGTTATTCTTTATAGATTTACAATAAAGTACCTAAATAAGAGCATCGAGATTTACTTACCTTGTAATGTTTTGAGATCATGTAGAGAGTCAGAAGCCCGAAAGTCTGACAACCAGTCTTACTAAGGGGTCTCGTATTACCCAGTTACTGGGTAGTGGAGGTCAAATAGGCAGTCGCTCAATGTAAAATACATTTTTGGTTCTTCTGCGTTGTCTATTATTTAGCGCTTCTTGTTCAGAATTTTGTTCACTTGTACTAGCCATATTTCTTCTTGCTTCAGCTTCTTCATAATTTTTTATCTTCAAGTTTTCGGGATCTGTTAAACCATCCCTGGATTATATAGCAATCCAAAAAGTTTATATTCAGCTGCATGCGGTTAGATTTGGGAAAAGGCTAGGCAGATTGTTTGAGTAATATGGAAGTATGGATTCTCTATGAACACAAGTGATCCGCCTATCAGCAACTCCTACAAAATTCAGGAGAAATTAAAAAACCGTTATAAAATTCTGGCATGCGTGGCCTCTACTCATTCTATTAGGTCTAATATCTAACCGATAATTAAATAAGGTGGGCCTTTATATATTTAACCTGATTAGTGAGTGAGGAAGGTGCTACCTGGGTTGACTCTTACGTCCAGCGAGTTCATTTTGCACACGTGTATACCCACTAAATTATTAATTCTGAACATATTTTAGCTATAGTCCGGCCGTCGAGAGAATGCGCTCCTGACACCTGTCAGTTGGACAATTTCTAGTTATACACTAATGTAAATTAGTTGGTACAGAAATAAACATTTTATATTTATGTATTTTGTACCTCACCAAAAACATTTTCATGTAAAATGTCGCCAAGACGAGACCATATATGGCTCGCACTGTCAAAAAGTTATCAGATCTCATGCAGAGCCAAGCTTCTAACTCTACACGCACTAACTCTACGGACCCTAACTTCAGAAACTCTACACCTTAGTCATGAGGCTTGGCCCTTGGGTTGGAGAGTAAAAGTTCCAAGTTTTAGAATTTTTTTGTTGTTTATGTACTAAAACTAGCTGACATACAAAATTTCAGCTTTCTAGGACTTCAGAAAGTACCAGAATTTTGATGATCATCAATGAGTCTGTGGCGACCCAAACTAGTATCTATTTGTCGGTCTGTTTGTTAATAGTATTAGTTATGCGGACGACGTGGTGCTGCTGTGTCCGTCAATTACTCAGGAAGTTGCTGGCGGTCTGCGAGACTTATGCAGAAGCTCATGGACTTGTGTATAACGTACAGAAAAGCAAACTACTAGTGTTAAAAGTAAAGCGTAAAAAACCAGCACATATCCCACCGGTTATGTTAAAAGGTGTGGCCCTTGGAAGGGTGCTAGATTTTAAGTACTTAGGGCACATAGTAGTTGAGGACTTGAAAGATGATGCTGACATGGAAAGAGAACGGAGGGCGTTGGCGGTCCGATGCAATATGTTGGCCCGCAGGTTTACACGTTGTACAACACAAGTGAAACACACACAAACAACACTCACACACACACACAAACACACACACACTCACTCACAATCACACTCTTTAAGGCTTTTTGTCAGTCATTGTACACGTGCACTCTGTGTGTTCGTTATACGCAAAGGGCAAACAACGCCCTTTTTTTTTTTTTTTGTGGATGGGAAATCATCAAATGACTTCTCCCGCTCCGGGCAGAGCGGGAGGGCGTGTCAGACTTTTACTGACTAAAACCCACCCTTGTTCCTTCAGTTGCCCGTGCCAGGGCCACGGTATCTCTTTCGAACTACCCGCGACCCCGGCGGCTTCGGCCCTATTGGACCCCGTCACTGCTGACATCTCTTTGAGGCGCGCGTGGAACACAACGCGCCGTCGACCCGGGCCTGGTCCTTACCGGACGGCGAGCTGGCAAACAACGCCCTCAGAGTTCAATATAATAATGCTTTCAGAGTGTTGTTGGGGCTTCCACGTTACTGCAGTGCATCAGGAATGTTTGCCAAAGCCCGTACGGATGGTTTCAATACCATCCTGCGAAAAATAATTGCGTCCATGATGCAGAGTACGAGGGAGCGTCAACAGCATTCTGACGGTCGTTAGTGAGAAGCCGTGTTGCGCCATTATGGCGCATTGGGTACATGTACTTGTGCATGTACTCGGTACGTCAGGTGAGTGCAACCGGTACATCTTATATTTATAAGATAGTTTGTATTACTAACATTATATATGGAACAAGGTCCGAAATATTTTTTTTTTTAAACGGATCATAAAATAATCATCAACATCGAAACGAAATTCCAAAATAACCACATTAATCGAATGTCGTTCTAAATCGAATAATTTACCAGGAGGAATTTAATACCCAATCGTAAGGGTAAGCACACATCACAACAAGTAATTCCTTCAATTCCCCCATTCCCCCGAATAATTAACGAGGTGCGAAGCGAGACGATTAAATCCGACATGTAAATATTTTATTGAACGACTGTCTGCTGTGGGTACGTGGGTTTAAAAATAAGTTTCGCTGAAGGACGCGTGTACGGTTCACAAGTGGCAAATACCAATTTACGTAAGATTATGTTTGTATTGACTGTGAGTTATCACTTCAAATATATTAAAAACAGTGTTAGGTACCTACGTACAATGTACCGTCGTTCGGGGTGACTATGTGCTTGGGGGGTGCGAATGTGCAATGAGGGTCCGGTTTTATGTTCCTTGCTAGGAACTTCCGACTGTTCGATGCGTAATAGCGATTATTTCAATGCTAAATTTTTGTAAAATAAAGCGTTAAAGAAGTCGTTCCTATTTTGCACATTCTCACCTGCCAGGTACATAGTCACCCCGAACAACGGTACCAGTTGAATTTTCCAACGTTGTTGTCGTCGTTGTTGTTGTTTTTGAAGTGAAAACTTCTTTAGGCGCGTTGAGCGATTTTTGGTAGGGGGAATTATGGGTCCGCGACACCTCGAGTCGACACTGCATTGTTTTACGTTTTTCGCTTCTGTCAGTCACCATTACTGTATTTTTTTTTATTCCTTTGGCATAGCCACAGAATACATAATAGTATAAGTACAGAAGATTCTCTCCGCAAAGTCATTTAAACAAATAGCGACTCTTGCTACGACACAATAAAGTGCAATTCAGGTCGCACAGCGTTAATTACCTACAGTTATATTCACCTAGAAGTTGCTCACTTTCTATCGCGTAACCCTTATACCTTCTGACTCGTTAGGGCTGTCTTCTTTTACGACGCGGCGCGTGACTGAGTATCGAACTAACGTGCGAGCCGGCCGGTGCGCGGCAGCCCATACTGAATTAGCTCGACAAGTCGAGCCGGCGGCGTACATGTAACTTCATACTTATTAGGTAATACGGGCTGGTATCCGCAACTCCACGACAATGCGCGTATTTTGCGTATGGGTAGGAAAATCGATTATTCGATCCACCCCAGCTCCTTAAAGAAGACCAGCAGCGCCTTGATGTTACTGACAACGTCACGGAGGGTACCTGGGTTACCGAAGTACTTTGCCCTGTATGCGACCACCGGGCAGTTTAGAAGCACATGAGCTGCTGTCTCGTCGTCCTCCATGCAGGCCCTGCACAGCGGACTGTCTGTGACTCCTATGACAAAGAGGTGTTTATTAAATGACCCATGGCCAGTTATAGCAGCTGTAACTGTACGCAGCTGTTGTTTAGTTAGTCGTATCGTACCTGTTTCGTGAGGCGGCTGTCAACTTCATATCTAAAATGCGGAGTGCGCCTGGCCTGGTCATGGGTTGAAAAAAATCAAATATAAAAGAAGAAGCTTGAGTAAAGTAGATGAAAATTAGTTACTAAGCAGACCATGATGGCAAGAAATAACATTCAAGCTTTAAATTTCATCCTCCTAATATTATAAACGCGTGTGAGGATGTTTGGATAGATGTTTGTTAGTCTTTCACGCAAAAACTACTGAACGGATTTTGATAAAATTTGGTACACAGATAGTTTATAACCTAGATTAACACATAAAATACTTTTTATCTCGATATTTTTGTGTTAGATACTTACGCGGGTGAAACCGCGGGGCACTGCTAGTAAATAATAAAACAGGCGATACCTACATAACTAACAATACCGATAAAAAAATCGTAGCTTGCCCAAACGGGCTATGCCTTCAGTGTTTAAAATATTATCCTATAACATACCTATTACATCCTACATATACATATTCAACCAAAACTCGACTGCCGCCGGGGTCGCGGGTAGTTCGAAAGAGATACCGTGGCCCTGGCACGGGCAACTGAAGGAACATGGGTGGGTTTTAGTCAGTAAAAGTTTGACACCCCTCCCGCTCCGCCCAGAGCGGGAGAAGTCATTTGATGATACCCCATCCACAAAATAAAAAAAAAAAAGGTTACGCGATAGAAAGTGAGCAACTTCTAGGTGAATATAACTGTAGGTAATTAATGCTGTGCAACCTGAATTGTACTTTATTGTGTTGTAGCAAGAGTCGCTATTTATTTAAATGATTTTGAAAAAAAAAGTGCAACCCTAGATAGAGCACAGAGAGACAGAATAACGAATATTTTTTCGTGCGAATATTACCTTCGTGCTCGAAGTTTATTTGTCAAGAATTGACAGCTACATGTTTGCGACATGTATGCTAAAGAGCACTTTCAAGATAATGTTTGCTTTACGTTTCATGATGCCTTATCGGGGAAAAGGTACGTGAGATATACAATCCTCTTAAGGCGCGGTATTAGCTCAATATTCACAAAAATTGGTTTCTTGGATTGTCGAGTATGACGTAACGCAATGAAACTATCCGACGCAAAAAATACAGTGGACAGAGAAGGGTTTAAAACAAAATAACCGAATAGAATAGTAAAAAATAGGTTGATATTCCCAACAAAAAATTTGGAAGTTGTTCCACAAAAATAAACATCTCTGTATTTTCAGCGATAACGACATTCTTTTTTTTATGAATTTAATAGAATTATAATTTTTTTTAAACTTTAACCGGTCAGTTATTAAATTTATTAGTATATTCTGCATAATCTAAAGAAAGTAAATGCACATTCGCAGCGTAGTCACATCTCGGCAACACAAATATTATTTTCAATTTTCATCCTTATTTCAAGCCAGCTATTGGTGACAATAGATTACGCGGTTGTGCTCGTAAAACCTTAGTCAGTCCGCGCCTTAAGGCTTAAAATAGGTTAACATAGCTCTCTCATAACTCTCGTAGATGTTACTTATAATCTACAGGTTGTCGGACGTCAACGCGCCAACTGATTTCATGAATTGGATACACGATTTTGGACCCACCAATGAAGAAAATTTTCATTTTTAGGTGGGTTAAAAGGGAAACTATCACAGCTAAGTAAGCTTTTCAAGTTTACGAGTAATAATCAACTAACTTACATTTGCAGTTGGAATGTATGGGAGACTATGTTTTTCAACTACAGTGTTAAGTTTGTTCTTGGGATAAATTCATCCCAACTACGGAACCCTTCATTATGCGTGATACGACACGCACTTGGCCGGTTTTTAAAAAAAATAACCTGCTGTTTCATTACAAAAGTGCAATACCTAAACAGTAAAAAATTATAGAAATGCTGATTTTATTTATTTATTAACCATTTAAAAATAAAATAAAAAAGCCTTTATTTCTGTGCAGAGAAATTAGAAAAAAAAAAAATCTTATTCTAATTAAAATTAAGTTGTTAAATTAAAAAAAAAAAAAATAAGGTGAGTTATTATTTTACATTTAAATATCTGCAAGAACCCCTCTCCGGGTGAAGGCCTCCTCCAAAGATATCCAGTCCTCTCTGGACTGAGCTGTTTGTAACCAGTGGATTCCCACTGGTTGCGGTTGTCTTTTTAATGTCGTCTTCCCATCTAGCGTAAGGTCTACCTAATTTTCGTTTTCCTATAGGACCCTTCCAAGCCGTCACTTTTTTCGCCCATCTCTGGTCTTGAAGACGTGCTACGTGTCCTGCCCACTTCCATTTTAATGAAAGAGCATGTACACACAAATAAATTGACAAGAAGAAAGGAACAGAAAAATACCGACAAAGGTGACGTTTATTTTTAAAGAAATCTCTTCCAGCATACCTGCGATAGGACACAGGATAAAAAAAGATGTTTGTTTTTTTTTTTAAATAACCGACGAAAATTTTCGGCTCTGGCGGGCTTACAATCATTTACTTACTTACTGAATTATATTACACCGTGTATAATTAGGTTTAAAACATACCACCTACGTCCCCATGATCGTTAAAAAATACCAATATCAAATAGTTTAAGTAGGTACTCAGGCCCGAAAAAATAATACCTGTCATTTTTAACCGACTGAAGTCGGTTAAAATTAAAGGTTAAGTGATATTTAAAAAAAAAAGGAGGAGGTTCTCATTTCGTCGGAATCTTATTTTTTTATGTATGTTTCCCGATTACTCGAAGATGGCTAGACCGATTTGGATTTTTTTTGTTTTATTCAAGAGGGTATACATCACAGTTGGTCCCTTAGAAAATTGATTAACTTTGCTTCGGCAGTTTTTGAGTTAGCTTCAATAATACGTATTTTTTCCCCATTTTTATATGGATGATGTTCTAGTTTGTTTTGCAGGTATTAGAATGTGTGTGGGGTAGCTACTACAACTAAAAAGTGAAAAATAAAAACTTTTTTACAAAAAAATACAACCGACTTCCAAAAACAACACTACAAAGTGAAAATTAACTTTAATTTCGGAAGTCGGTGGCAAAAAACGAAAATACATTTAACTAGACACCGACTTCCGAAATTAATGTTATTTTTCACTTTGTAGTGTTGTTTTTGGAAGTCGGTTGTATTTTTTTGTAAAAAAGATTTTATCATCTGCCTAGCCTTTTCCCATGTTTAAGGGATAAGGTTTGAATATAACCGGATGCAGGTTTACGCCCTCCAGTATCATCCTCGTCAAATTTAAGGGTGTGGTATAGGCTAACAAACCGAACAACTTTTTCCATGGCACCAACATCGTAATTGCGAAAAAATAATCAGCCGTCCCATACATTTGCGTCGAGTAGATATTGAAGTTTTCTATGGGAAAGTTGAAAATATTTTCGCGATTACGATGTTGGTCCCATAGAGAAAGTTGTTTGGTTTGATGTTCTGTATCACATCCTGAAATATGGCGAGGATGCAAAACGACACGTTGTATAAGGTCCCACTAAAATAGATAGGCAAATTTTAACACAGCGTTTTATTATACGTCTAACCAAAGATATCCAAGCAAAAAAAAAACACTGATGAAAGTGGTTTTAGTTTGACCTAAAATAATAAAACTTTTTTACAAAAAAATACAATCGACTTCCAAAAACAACACTACAAAGTGAAAAATAACTTTAATTTCGGAAGTTGGTGTCTAGTTAAATGTATTTTCGTTTTTTGCCACCGACTTCCGAAATTAAAGTTATTTTTCACTTTGTAGTGTTGTTTTTGGAAGTAAGTTGTATTTTTTTGTAAAATGTTTTTATTTTTCACTTTTCAGTTGTGTAGGTACCTACCCTATACAAATTCTAATACGACTATCTGCAAAACAAACTAGAACATCATCCATATAAAAGTGGGGAAAAAATACGTATTATTGAAGCTAACTCAAAAACTACCGAAGCAAAGTTAATCAAATTTATATGGGTCCAACTGTGATGTATACCCTCTCGAATAAAACAAAAAAAAATGTAAATCGGTCCAGCCATCTTCGAGTAATCGGGGAACATACATTAAAAAAAAAGGTTTCGACGAATTGAGAACCACCTCCTTTTTGAAGTCGGTTAAAAAAATACGCGGCGGGCGTGCGGTGACGTGTCACGTGCGCCTGCACATTTGTAGTATCAGAATTATGAGATAATAAAGACATGGATGTGTTTATGCATTGGGTAACGAACATTTTTAGTGTACTTTCGCTAGCCGATTTTTTTTCTGATTATTTTGTTTACCATTGTCCTTAATTTAGTGGTTTGAATTATTTCTAAAAGTTTGTCCATCTATTTTAATAGGACCTTATTTATTACATAGAGCGACTGCATATCTATTCTTCACAGCCCAGTTGCTCATCAGTAACTTAAAATCCCGTAAGACAGGGGTGGCGAACCTTTATGGATCAACGTACCATTTTTTCTAAAAAAATGCTTAATGAGGCTAACTATAGACATGCCATCAAATAATTTTGACTTAGTGATTATTGGGAGAGTAATAAAACTATAGTATATAAAAAGTGAGGACGCGCTAACCAGCCTTCCTACAAAAAGTCAAGAGGGATCTTGATAAGGTTTACTATGCCGCGCAATGACATTTACAGCCGAGTAACTTGCCGCGCTCGTGGGACAATTTTTGCCAACATATTTAAACATAGACGCCATTTATTTCTGTCTTTCATTGCACTTGCATTTAATTCTTTTTGTTATTGTAAAATTGTAATAAATAATGTTTTTATTGATGAATTTGTAATGTTTGTCTAATTGTCTAATTGTAATCTTTTAGATAAATTCTTAATGATATATAATATTTTTAATTTCACATGTACAGTGGGTTGCATCAATTGGGTACCCCAGTTGTATTGAAATTTTAATACAACTGGGGTACCCAATTGATGCAGCCCACTGTGCATGCATAATTTATGGACTGGTTCCGAAATAAATGAATTTAAATTTAATTTTGTTGTGTTTCGCTTTTTTGATAGACACATTTGAGATTTGTTTCAAAATACCGTTTTACAGACGATGTTCCACATACCACTGTTCCAGAACATAAAACACACCGCTTTGTCGCCTTTACTGATCATGCCATATTTCTCAATACTTCAGTGAACTTTGTTACTTTGAACTAAAATGCAAGCCGTTTCGATCGGTGGCGCGGTGTATTCCCGTTCATCCCCTCAAATTCTCCCCCTAGCTAGGGCCTAGGGGACGAACGGGAATTTGTTATTTTTTTCCCGATCGTTCCCTGGTTTTGTTGGTGGGGACGAACGGGAATAATTTTTTTTTTCGTTCGTCCCCACCAACAAAATCAGGGGACGATCAGGAAAGAAAATAACGAATTCCCGTTCGAGGGGACGAATGGGAATACAACGGTGGCGCGCCCAAATATTTTGTCACGTGCCATTGGTTCGCCACCCCTGCGCTAAGACAAGTGGTCAGACTAACGGCTTCTAACTGCCCAAAACGACTGCCAAAGATCGTACTTTCCGATGCACGGAGAGGCCGTGCCTCGGAATCCATAGACCGACATCTGCAAGCGTAAAGCTTAACATAAATCGATCGACCCGTTCAGATGTTACCTACTTATTGTTAGCCACGAGTAGTGTTGCCCAAATTCAGTCTTGGTCTTGCAGTCTTGGTCTTGTTCTTGCGTTTTTGCAAGACCAAGACCAAGAACAAGACCGCGTATTTTTAGCAAGACCAAGACCAAGACTGACCGTGCAAGACTTGAGCAAGAACAAGACATAGCCTGCAAGACTCTTGCGTCTTGCAGCTAGGACTTAGCGCTATTTCACTGAGTAGTTGGGTGTAACAGTTCGGTGTATAGGTAGGTACGCTTAGGAATTCTATGAGACGCTAAAAACTGTATCAAAGAATATGAAAAACTGGACCTATGCGCATTACGACTAATACCATAAACATAGCGAATAAAAAATATCTATTAAAATCAAACTGAGTGCATGCATAGTTATGTTTTAACCATCGGCACTTTGATAATGCGGCATCAAAGGTTTGAACCAAGAACTGCCAGCTCGGAAGACATTTTAGATTGGTGGAGGACGCATGAGACAGAGTATCCGATTTTATCGAAAATGGCCCGTGATTTTCTCTCAATACCTGCAACTTCAGTACCTGCTGAGAGGTTATTTTCTAAAGCATCATTAGTAATTAGAAAACATAGAAATAGGTTAAGTGATGAGTCAGCCAGATGGTTACTTTGTATTAATTCTTGGTCAAAAAAAATTATATAAAGTATCATAACCTAATGATAAAGCTGTTGATTTGTGTTGTATTTTATTTTTTATTCAAATAAATGATAAATCGTAAAACTCTTTTATTAAATTTCTTATAAGTTGAGGGTTCAATCTCTTTCTAGACAGATAAGTATTGTTCTTTAAAATACAGTCAAGTTATTGTAATTAATTTGTTTTTTTACATGTTTTAGCAAATGTAAGCTTATAAATCATAAATGTTTATTAAGAAACAGTTACTTCCATGGAAAACGACATATAGGTCAGTTGATTTTTCGAATTTCTTATCAAATCTTCAGTTATTTATTAATCTGCTTGATCTTTACTATGGCTATGTTAATTCAAGCTCACAATGTTCCAATTCTAATACGATTTTCTAAGATTTAAAGTAAACTTTAATAAATAGTAATAGACTAATAGGTAATTGCAAGACTTGCAAGACTCTTGCTGCAAGACCAAGACCAAGACCAAGACTGGGAGCGCAAGACCAAGACCAAGACCAAGACCAGGTGTATTGGCGCAAGACCAAGACCAAGACTGGCTAAGTCTCGTC
This sequence comes from Cosmia pyralina, assembly GCA_946251885.1. Taxonomy (NCBI): domain Eukaryota; kingdom Metazoa; phylum Arthropoda; class Insecta; order Lepidoptera; family Noctuidae; genus Cosmia; species Cosmia pyralina. The sequence goes on along the minus strand of OX276346.1, from coordinate 3,385,578 downwards.
TTGTTCTTGCATTTGGGCAACACTAGCCACGAGCCCCAATTCTCGAACGTCTATCAAAAACTTAGAACACGTCATCCCTTCGTCTCCACGATCACACACCGCCAAACACATTGATTGGATCTGTAATGAACGGATTGAATGACAAAGGAATGATTGACAAAAATAATTAATCCTTCACTCATTCTTCCATTCAAGTTCGTGTATTGTGCGTCTCTAGCTGTTAATTATTGTTGAAATTTCATTCTGCCATGAATGAATTGCTGATTTTTGTTGTGTGTTTTATGCAAAATGATAGACAGTTATTTTTATTAATTCTTAATTTATATTTTTAGTTCTCAATTCGATTGAATGTAATTTGTATGTACCTATGTTCAGCGATTTCTCCGTGATTATATCAATCAATCAATTAATCTGCCCAGCCTTTTCCCAACTATGTTGGGGTCGGCTTTCAGTCTTACCGGATGCAGCTGAATATTTCTCCGTGCCGATTTCTCCGTGATTACTGGACCGATTAAGTTTTCTTTTCATTTGATAGAGAAAGCTCGCAAAGTGGTGGTATTCCCATATAAATTATAGTAACGTTGCTTAGGTTGTATGTTGACGATGTTATTATAAAGTTCCTGTCACGGTTTTTTACATAGCAAATAGTGGTATTTGAATGGTACGTGCGAGTCGGTGGTATAAACGAAAATACTCGACCAAAGACACTGACTTCCGAAAATAAAGTTATTTTTCATTTTGTAGTGTTTTATTTTATTTATTTATTTAAACTTTCGCACTAAAAATGTACAAAGGCGGACTTAATGTCTTAGGCATTCTCTACCAGTGAACCAAGGGTGGTGAAGAGATTAGATGGCAGGTGCTCAGTAAGACAGGAATAATTATAAAAAGAAAACTGAAAATATATCTTAATTAATCATAAATAGACTGTATACATAAATAGGTTATAAACCAATAATACACATACATACACTTACTATAAAATATACCTATAATATTTTAAACGATGGTTGTTTTTATTTTTTGTAAAAAAAAAAAAAAATTTTAATGACAATGAAATAATAAAAAAAACCGGTCAAGAGCGAGTCGGACTCACGCACCGAAAGTTCCGTACCATCATAAATAAACATAGATTTCTGAAAAAGTGTGCTATTTGAATCCTTTTGAATTTGGATTGACTGGCTTTTGCGTGAACGAACAAACCGATAAACAGAGAAAAATTTCAAAAAATTATATTTTTTAGTTCTGTTACTTATTTTTCGTGTCTTCCAGTACTTTTTTTGCAAAAATCTTTAATGTACAGACACAGGAATTATATGATATTATAAATGTATAGATATGGATAGATCTATTATAAATACATGCTTACTGCGAATTTTCAATAGGCAAAGCGAGAAAGTATTGCATCAGGCAAAGCGAGAAAGTATTGCATCAGTCATCGCGCGCGCGCTTTGGCAGGCGGTGGTGATTAAGTACTAAGAACATGTCTGGGACAGATGTGAAAACGTTAAAGTGCACTACGTGTAATATTGTAATTTCGGAAGTACTAGCCTTTATAAGGAATAGGCATGACGTCGTGGACAATGAGAGTCTTATGAGGATTTGTTCGTCCGCGTTCTCGGAAGAAGAGATTGATGAGGCGAAGAAGCTGTTATTTACGTCTACAAAAACACTGCAAAGACTGGTGTCAAGGCGCAAGAATAAAAAACAGAAGGACTTGGAGGATATGATTTCTGTTTTTAAAACCATGGATCCAGAGCAAATGCCGGTATTTGTGGCCTATGATCTACATAAATTGCCGCCGATTTGTTTCGATCATGTTGACGTGACTAAGTTATTAAAAGACTTATTGGTTTTAAGGGCCGATGTTACTGACATCAAAGAAAATTATGTGACTAAAGGGGAACTTGATGAGTATGAGTTAAAATCAAATTCTAAACAATTAAACAATCAAAATTATAGTTCGAACGTAAATGTCAAAAGAGGAGGGTATGTCGCCCGCAATGTAACAGCTGATGTTAATATTCAATCGAGTACGGTGATGAGTCACGAGCCAGCGAGCGATGTGCGTCTCCGTCGCAAACGCAGCTGGGCCGAGAGCCTGAGACACAACATCGGGCGATCTCCCTCACTCTGCAAGACTCGTCTGTCATTGATAATGACGACACCGCGTTTGTTGATCAACAACGAACCATGGCTCAAATAGTAAGCAATGGCAAGTTGAATGAAAATAAGCGGGAAGATGACTGGACTTTGGTACAAAAGCGGAACAAAAACAAACGCTTTGTTGGGATGACAGGGAAAGCAATTTCTAATGTGACAGGAAAATTCAGAGCGGCTGAATTAAAAATCCCTTTGTTCATATCGTATGTCAATAAAGAGACTACGGAAACTGACATTTGTGAGTACATAAAAATGAAGTCCAATGAAGTGGTTACTTTAGAGAAAATTAATATGAAGAAAGAGAGGCCTTATAATGCTTTCAAATTATTTGTACCAAAACATAAGATAGACAGTTTCTTGGATGACAACCTATGGCCGGAAGGTATAACCTTTAGACGGTTTATTCATTTCAAGAAAGGCAGAGACACCATGTCGGTGATTAAGGACGCAAATAAACAACTCACTTAATGGATACAGTAATTAAAAATGTGAAGTTTACGACTTTCAATTGCAAGAATATTGTTAGATCAGCTGATTGCGTGCGAAAATTATGTGAAGTTAGTGACGTCATTGCATTACAAGAGACCTGGCTTCTACCTCACGACGTAGCATATTTGGGGAATCTCCACAGTGACTTCGCGTATACTGGCAAATCCGCCGTTGACACATCAGCCGGAGTTTTAATTGGAAGGCCGTACGGTGGAGTGGCGCTGTTGTGGAGAAAGACTATGTTCCAAACGGTAACGGTGTTGTCGTGCCAAAGTGATCGTTTAGTAGCTATTAAAATTGATTATGCGGATAATTCTCTATTGGTTTTCTCGATTTACATGCCTACAAATTCGACAGAAAATCTAGTAGTGTTTACAGACTGTCTCAGTGAGATAATAGCAATATGTGAGAATAGTGATACGGAGTCTGTTTTTATATTGGGGGATTTTAATGCGCATCCCGGTGAACGTTTTGCAAGTGAGTTAATGACGGTGTGTGCGGAGCAATTGTGGTCATGTGTGGACATGGAGTTGTTACCACAGGACACGTATACGTTTGTGAGCACCGCAAATGGTGCATCTCGATGGCTAGACCATTGTGTGGTGAGTAGTGCTGCGAGACATTTAGTTGTGAAAGCGTCTGTTATGTATGATGTGTACTCATCTGATCACATTCCGGTGATAATTGAATGTAATTTAAAATTAATCATACCCAAATTAGTATCCAAAATAAATAAATGTAATAAAGTTATATGGGGTGAAAGGGATAATAATATGATTATTGAATACTCGGGCTATTGTCAGTCTAAATTAAAACTTATTGATTTTCCTATAGAGTTCATTAATTGTGCTCATGGAATGTGTTCTGATACTCACCACTTTACATTGTTAAACCAGATGTATACTGGTTTGGTTGATGTATTAACAGAGGGTGCTGAGCTTACCTATGTGGGTAGTGAAAGAGCGGTAAATAATAAAAGAAAATATGTACCTGGTTGGAACATGCATGTTCGTGGCGCTCACGGGGAGGCTCGACTGTGGTATCAAACTTGGCTTTTGCACAACAAACCAAGGACTGGGTATATTTATAACAATATGTGTAAGTTTCGAAATATTTTTAAGGGCAAACTAAAATACTGTCAAGATAATGAACAGCAAATAAAAATGGACATAATAGCAAGGAACCATTCAAAGAAACAGTTTGGGTCATTCTGGAAGTCCACAAATCGCTTGAATCCAAGGTCGAGCCGCCCTGTGAGTGTAGCGGGTGTGAGTGAGCCGACAGGTATAGCTAATGCTTTTAAACAACATTTTAAGGTTGATTCACTACTTAGAGATCAGACTCGGGTGTTCGATGCTGAGGCCGTTTCGGGTGACGTTACCGTTCACTTCACTGCAAGTGAAGTTGCATCGGTGATATTGGGAATGAAAAGGGGTAAGTCGCCCGGTCACGACGGTCTTAGCATCGAACATCTAAAACACGCCATGTTTTTTAACCTTTGTGTTAGTCACTGTTATTTACCTGATGACCTTATATATACTACTATAGTGCCTATTGTTAAAAATAAAACCGGAGATGCCTCTGACATTTCCAATTACAGGCCTATATCATTGGCGACTGTCATAGCCAAGGTGCTGGACAGTCTGCTTGACAAACAGTTATCGAAGCATATTAAATTAAAAGACAATCAGTTTGGATTTAGACCAGGGCTCTCCACGGAGAATGCTATTTTATGCCTCAAGCAGACTGTGCAGTATTATACTGACAGAAAAACGCCTGTATTTGCCTGTTTTCTGGATTTGTCAAAGGCATTCGATCTCGTTAATTATGAAGCACTGTGGCGTAAGCTACAAGAAGAAACTGCTTTGCCTAGTGACATCATTAAATTGTTTAAATATTGGTATAATAATCAACAAAACAGTGTGAAGTGGGAGGGGTCTTTCTCTGAGGTGTATCGGTTGGAATGCGGGGTGAGGCAGGGGGGATTGAGCTCACCTCGACTTTTCAACCTGTACATGAATCGGCTGCTCGTTGAGCTCAGCAACACTAATATCGGTTGTCATATAGATGGAGTGTGCATAAATAACATTAGTTATGCCGACGATATGGTGTTGCTGAGCCCATCGATCGGTGCCTTGAGGCGACTGGTGTCAATCTGTGAAGCATACGCGGTGACTCAAGGACTCAAGTATAACACCAATAAGAGCGAAATAATGGTTTTTAAAGCAGGTGCTATAGGTTACCCAATTATACCAGAGATATCGCTCTGCGGAGCACCCTTAAATAGGGTGACCAATGTTAAATACTTGGGTCATTGGGTTACCGATGACTTGAAAGATAACAAGGACATTGATAGGGAACGTAGGTCGCTGTCGGTACGCTGCAACATGCTGGCCCGCAGGTTTGCGCGATGTACAGTGGCGGTCAAGATTACTTTGTTTAAATCATTTTGCTCGTCATTTTACACGTGCAGCCTGTGGACTAGTTATAGTTTGCGTGCATATAGTGACCTACGTGTCCAGTATAATAACGCACTCAGAATACTGTTGGGGCTGCCATGGCGATGTAGCGCGTCAAAGATGTTTGCAGAAAGGCATATAGATGGTTTTGCGGCCATCATACGCAAAAGAAGCGCTTCTCTGCTTGCTCGTCTTCGTGGCAGCACCAACACTATCTTGAGTTTATTCGCAGATAGATGGGAGTCTCCAATGCTGCGTCATTGGATGAAACTCCACACTCAATAGTTTGTAAGTTCTACTAACACTAGTATTTAAGACCATTGTTACTAACACTATGGGCATAGCCTGAAATAAATAAATATAATAATAATATAATAATAATTGCTACATTTTACAAAAAGAAACTGCAAAAGTGTCCCCTGCCCTGCACACTTTCACAAATGTGTGAAAATGTACCCCTGAGTATGTTTCGGTGTTTCTTCTCAGAGTGGTCAGGAAGGAAACACCGACCTCGTCTTGTTTTAAAATATAATTTATTTTTTACGTAAAACAATGATAATATTAAAAAGTAGGTACTAGATAGGTTATACGCGCTCCGCAAGTGACACTCAAACCTTGTCCGGACAAATTACGAACACAATAAAAAAAAAAAACAGCCGAATCGGTCAAGCCTTTCTCAAGTGATGCGTTTACATTCATTCGGCAATTGATTTTTATGTAACGTAAATATTATGATGTCATTTCATTATTTGACAGATAGGCAATATTTTAGGCAAAAAACAGGGTTATCGCTTTAGATTTTGACAAACAAATTGCTTTTTTTATGTTTAGAAAAAAAAAACTAAGTCATCTATTGCTCTAAATCAAAATTCGCAATCTAGCCTAGTCTATCCACTTTAGGAAACAGTCATTAGTTGGATGTCCGCTCATAGAAATATTTTGTGTACAAGCCGTGTACCTATAAGTGGCTAGGCGCCCCGCCGCGCGCCGATAAAAAGTCTTAAGGACAATCCTAATGACGTCACGCAGGGGAGCCGGGCGCGGGAGTGGTTAAATAATAAATGATTTATTTCTATATTAAAGCGATGCAAAGTTCTCGAGAGTCCCGCAACAGTACAGTATTGTGTCTCTTTTGTTGATAAGCTAACCACCGATTTCAAACCTCATCAGCCTCATATCAACCTCAAACTATTACCAACTGATTGCCCCTCAATCTAAAATACGTTCTACACAGAATCTGCGGTCGAACGTCCAAACACGAAAACTTGTAGCATCGCTGTAGCTGCTTCAGGAAATTAACTGATCCAAATCGATCAGCCGACAAGTTTATGATTTAATAGCTGGACCGTTGATGAAAGTTAGAACTAAAATTGGCGGAGTTATCGTGGACTTACTTTAATGTGTCATTTAAATTCTGCTTAGCATTTGAGGGATCAATAAATCTGCCTAGCCTCTCCCTAACTATGTTGGAGTCGGCTTCCAGTCTAACCGGATACGGCTGAATACCAGTGTTTTACATGGGGCAACTGCCTATCTGACCTCCACAACCCACTTACTGGGTAACACCATATCCCTGGTAAGACTGGTTGTCAGACTTTGAGGCTTCTGACAACCCGTAACGACTGTCAAAGATCCACGAATGACAGCCGGGACCAACGGCTTATCGTGGTTTCCGAGGCACGGAGGAGTCTCGGTATATAAAGATGGTTACACAGCCATGGATGGACCAACCCCGGCAAGCGTAGTTTAACCTGATCGATCGACGTGCGACTGTTATTATTTAGCCACGAGCCCCATTTGAGGGATGGGAAATAAAATGCATGGTTTGAGTCAAGTATCACACATTTATCCAGCATAGCATCCATCTTTCTGTCAATCGTACACGTAACTATACTGCAATTATCAATAATTCGTCTGGAATGGAAAAAGTAGTTTGAAAGTAAAAAATTAACTTCAGTTGTACACTAATACTAAGTATTTTCATTGTTTATTGTTGTGGATCATATGAGCTCGTGGCTAAGTAATAACAGCCGCACGGGTCGATCTATCAGGTTAAGCTACGCTTGCCGGGGTTGGTCCGTGGATGGGTGACCATCTTTACATACCGAGACTCCTCCGTGCAACGTGCACGAATGACAGCCGGGACCAATAGCTCCCGGCTGGTTATCAGAAGCCCGAAAGTCTGACAACCAGTCTTACCAAGGTGTATCATATTACCCAGTAATTGGGTCGTGAAGGTCAGATAGGCAGTCGCTCCATGTAAAATACTTAATAATTTTTTTTTTTTTTTTTTTAATACTGGTATTCAGCTGCATCCGGTTAGACTGGAAGCCGACCCCAACATAGTTGGGAAAAGGCTAGGCAGATTGATTGATTGTAATTGTGGATCATAGAGAGTTCATTTAGCCGTACCTACACGTTGTCTAAGAGCTAATTAGATGATTAATTGACATGACAACCGTGTTATCGCTCATATGCATAACAGATAACTTGCACAACTAAGGGCTGATTGTTCAATAGGCAGATAACTTTTACCTGAAGAATAAATGTGACAGTTTGACATATTTTCAATACAAAAGCTGTCAAACTGCCATATTTATTCCTCAAATAAAAATTATCCGACTATTGAACAATTAACCCTAAAAGAAAAATGTGAAAAGTTGCTCAAACAAAAACCATGTGTACATACACACACACATCCTGACACACACCACCAAAACCACACACCACATCATTTTATTAACTTACCTACCTATAACGTTAGTCCATCGATAACTTATCCCAAATTTAATATCTTTAACCTCGATATCGTGTCTAAAAACTCAAATTGAAAATCCATTAAGGCTGATCTTCTCTATATCAGTTTTATTATAGCGTTCTAACAATAAATTGTAATTCTCAAACTTATAATAGACTTGGACACACTGAAAAGAATCCCAATATAAAATTATGTAAAGGTCAATTTATCTTACGATATTGTTATTTTCACATCAACAAAATCTCTTGAATAAAAATCAGACAAGAATTCACTGTCGGCACAAAAGCTTAAATCAAGCGAGGGAGAGTTTCTTAACTTCCAATGAAAATTTCTATTCGGGCTCTATTAATCAAATTTGAGCCTTCAGTGTTGGCTGAAAAGGTTTAATTTTTTACAGTTGACAATCTGAAAGCTTTGCAAATGATTGTTACTTTTGTCAGCAAGGAATAGAAGACGGTTAATTGTGATTGAGATGACAATGGACCAAACTTGATTTCAGATTGGAAGAGATGAGATTTTAAAAGGGAAGAATGGGAGAACTGTGTAGACCGTACTGAAAGATACTCGTAATGTAAAGAAAGAAGTTAGTTCTGTATTTTATACAACATTATTTTATATGCGAAACCTGAATATAGTTTGTTCAGAATAAAATAAATAAATGAATCGATTCCAATAATTTTTACACCGTGTTATATTTTGGCCCCAAAAATCTTAAAAAAAGGTTACAATATGGACACCGAGCGACGAACACAAGTCACGGCTAGTCATAGCGGCACTAGGCACGGGCGCACAGCGGGCGCCGCGTGGTGATCATGTTTTTGTACGGACGACCAGGTAACATAACAAGCTTATAACATTGTGATTTTTCATGATACAGTTTTGAAATTTTGTACATAGATTCTTTACATAAAAATACTAGACACGTGTTTCGGGTTTCGCATATACTAAAACTAATGTTGTGTAAGTCGCAGTACCAACCAGTAGTAACCATCTGGTTGTAGCCGTGATATACAGGGTGTAAGTGTAAACAATGGCAATCTTTTAAGGGGGCATTGTACTCATCATTATGAACAACTTTTACTATGGGACCAAACCTGAAATCGCGAAAAAAAATCAGCTGTTCCCTACAATTTCACCAATTATGCGAACATACCTAAATGTACATGTAACAGCAGATTTTTTTTTTTCGCAATTTCTGGTTTGGTCCGATAGTAAAATTTGTTCATAATGACGAGTGTATTGACCTCTTAAAAGATTGCCACTGTTTACACTTACACCCTGTAGTTATATCCCTAGGGATATAACTATCTACCGGGATATAGTTAGATGAAAACTGTCGGAGTGCCCTAATTTTGCTACTGCGACCAATTTCCATGTAGCACTTGCCGGCCACTCGTTTTGCTCGCTCGGCTCGCGCGTAGGTGATCACAGTTCTAACCTAACCTAACCTATTTGGTCGGCGTGCCCTAATACTTATGTTCGTAGTAAGATAGTTATGAACTGCTTTCATATAATTATATCCCGTTAGATAGCTATATCCCTAGGGATATAACTAAATCACAGCTACAACCATCTTACTTCTCTTCGTATTTCGTAAAATTTATCGTAAGCCTTCTTTTTTAAAAAATAATCTTAATTAATAAAAAAACCTAGCCTTTTCCCAAGTAGTCTAACTGAATGCAGCTGAATAACAGTATTTTACATGGAGCGACTGCCTATCTGATCTCCACAACCCAGTAAATGGGTAAGACCCCCTCGGTAAGACTGGTTGTCAGACTTTCGGGCTTCTGACGACCCGTAACGACTGTCAAAGATCCACAAATTACAGCCGGGACCAACGGCTTAACGTGCTTTCTGAGGCACGGAGTGATCTCGATGTATAAAGATGGTCACTCATCCACGGACCAACCCCGGCAAGATGGATGGACCCGTGCGGCTCTTATTACTTAGCCACGAGCTCCTCAAATAAGTTAATTTTGCAATTAGTGCAAATTAGACCCTTCTGAAGATCTCATAGAAGCGTTTTCAGGTTTTTTTTTCTTTGGTATCTTTAAAGAACCATTGCTAAAGTAATGAACCTTTGACAGTGTTGTTTAAACGAACCATGTTTTTATTGGAATTCAGTTTTAGAGAATACTATTTTCAGCCACGAGAGGAATATACAAAGAAATCCTAAAAATAACATGTCATAAGAGATTGTCAACCCTGTTATCAAACATCTACTTATATATCTACATATATGAATATCTATTCTAATAATAAAGCTGAAGAGTTTGTTTGTTTGAACGTGCTAATCTCTGGAACTACCAGTCGGATTTGATTTTTTTTTTTTTGTATTTGCTAGACTATTTCTTGAGGAAGGCTCCAAGCTATTTAAAATTACGCTAGGACCCTTAGGAGCCGAGCAAAAAGAAAAAAGTCAGGAAGAACGCTAAGCGAAAACGAAGTAATAGCACGACTGGCGATGCGATGCGACGGGGTGGGTCGAAGGATCAAGAAATTTCACGCGGACGAAGTCGCGGGCAATATCTAGTTCATAATATATATAACTTCGAGACCATAATTAAAATAACGCATTTTAAATTCTTCGACCCTCAAAAATTACATAAAAGAAAATAATTTTCAAAAACTTTGTAAAGACTAAACGATAAGACAGTTCAAACAATATCACTATTATATTATAAAATAATGGGATAGCTTAAAATTAGGTTGTAAAAAGTAGTGCCAACTTTCAAACTACATTTTTCTAAATTATGTTAAGAAAATGTTTTAAGTGCAAGTCTAGAATAATTAATATAACTTTCAAATTCGGTTAATAGATTCAGACAAGTTTAATGAAATATTTTTTTGAGGCGTGGGAGTTTTCTCGCCAAGTGATAGTTTTCGTTCTATTTTATATAGTAGAATTGTCAGTTGCTGTTGCAAAGATTGCTGATTTAAGGTTGCTACCCTTGAATCAGTAGTAATTTCCAGTGAATAGAAATAAGATCGACATTTATGCCATGAAACTCTAACTTTAAAAAAAAAACAAAACCTTCTTAGTTCGGTAGGAACATTCTCAATTAAAAAAGTCGTCATAGCGTTTCTAGCTCACGTAAATCGTACTTTTAAACTTTATGAATCAGTACATCGGTAATTGAAACTTCGAAGTTCAGTATCTTTGACAGCAATAATAATTATTATATAATTATAGAGGTAGGTATGGCACTAGCGCGCGCAAGTTTTTGCAGACAAATTAAGACAATTGTTGTAATTTGATTTAGTCGGCTAATAGCAGCGAGCGAATCAAAGCATGTCCGTGGCGTGACAATAATATATCTAAAATGCCAAGCTATCTCTTTCTGTATCATACGTTCCGTATTGTTTATCACAGTCGTAGTTGTAACCTACTATACAAATAAATATAAGTACAATTGTAATAACAATGCAACGATATCTAAACGGCGCTCAGTATGACGTAGCTTAATACAAGTAGCCATTTCCCGCTGCTTGGCCCGCGTGGATGTGGGGATATCCCACGGGAATCTACTACCGGGATAAAAAGTATCCTATGTGTTAATCCAGGTTATAAACTATCTGTGTGCTATTATGTGTATATTTTATCCAAATCCGTTCAGCCGTTTTTGCGTAATTGAGTAACAAACTTTCACATTTATAATATTAGTAGGATTTTATGACAGTCATTTATTTCAATGCTGGCTAAAATACACAACCATTATTTATAATTATATTTTTCTTTTACAGGATAGTCGGCGTTAACGCCGGCCTGGCATGACGCGTCAACCACGTCCCGCCTCGCCCCTACACCTCTACTCACCCCTCTACGATCCAACCTTGAATATACTCACTACTGTCCTATCCCTCTCCTTCTTACTACTTCCAATAGCCAACACACAAATGAATCCCACAAACCTTACAAACAAACACAAAAATATCTCATACGAAATTAATCTTAATTATACTAAATTAGAACAATATACAATAACCCCAAACAAAAATGAAGAAAATGAGCTTATTAATACAGTAAGCAGCAAAAACTACCAAACACTAATAGACAGGTTTAGAAGAAAAGATAATTACACAACAGAAAAAACAGAAATAGGGAATGACACAGTTGATATTGAAGATGACTATCAAATAGATCTTGAATTAGAAGATGATAATGACAAAGGTGGTCTAGACAACAATTCTATGGAGAAACTCCGAGTGGATGATGTCACAAGAACAAAAATATTCAATGATTTTTCCAAAACAGTTAAAATTTATAAGAACCAATCTAAAATTGATGTTGATAGCGAAACTAATGAGACACAGCATAGGACTGAGATTAAAGGAAAGGTAGATCGGGGAGATATAAAGAGGATTTCCAATGAATCATTAGGATTCCCCACACGGGCTCCCACATCCTATCATATTCCTTCAATTACGGATGTTCACCACACGCCGCGGCCCAGCTTTCTAGATGGTAAGTCAATTTAAACTTTATGTCTACTACTTTAAGACAGGATTTTGGAATTTGCTGAATAATTTAAGGTTTTAGAAGGATTTGTGTACAGTATTGCTTCGAAATCAAAGGTTACGTTCCGGACAAGCTTGTAAGGGTCTTAAGTAATTTTATTTTGACTTAATTGACCTGGTTACGAGCTTCGATCGTATTACTACTTTGTTGCATAAAAATTGTATGCCCTATTTTCAGCACTCTCGCCAAATTTCAAATACAAAATTCATTTCAACATCATTTATTTCAATCCATTTTTTAAGATCATAACTATGTTATTAAAATTTTAACCACGGTAAATATATATAAAAAATATTAATTAATAGTATAAATAAAATTAAAATTATTAAATTAAAATCATAAAATAAAAATTATTAATTTTACACCTACCTCTGATTCATTTGTTTGTTTGTCATTACATTAATCATATAACAATGGTTAATGCACTTATAGACAATCAAACCTGTTCGCAAATACGCTCAGGATGGTGCTGGAGGTGGTCAGGAGCCTGCGCCCCAGAGATGTGCACCGCTTTCGCATCGTCGTGTAGAAACACTCGACACGGGCGTCGGCGAATATCCCCGACGCGCTGCAGTGCCGTGGCAGCCCCAACAACACCCTGAACGCATTATTATACTGAACATGGAGAGCGTTGTACTGCTTCTGCTGTGGGTATATTGACTCCCACATACTGGCTGTGAACAGGGACGTACTCGTACAAAACACTCTGAAAAGAATTATTTTGACGGCCCCCGAGCAAAGAGCAAACCTGCGGGTGATCATATTGGCCCTCACAGAAAACGCCCTCCGCTCCCTATCAAAAAAAAAAAAATTAAGTAATCAACAAAAGTTTTCATCATTTTCAAACAAACAAAAAAATGGAATCCGAACATTTTAAAAGCTAAAACAAATGGTTTTCGTCTATCTATATTCTATATGAATAAAACAAAATTGACTGAGCCTATTAAATATGACCCTTTGATCTAAAAACCGGCAGAGTACGTGAGACTTACGCAATGAGGGTTCCGTAACACAAAATAGCGGAAGGCCGCGGATTTTACTTCAGAAAATAATAATATTTTTCAAGGTTTTTGTGTATGGAATTTTCCCCATATATAGAATACGCATAATTATTACAATATCTAGCCTGTATTCCCCGAGAGGTCAGGCAGAGGTGTAATAGGGTAAATAAGGAAAGATTCTGGAAAAATTACAACTGTCCAACTACAGTCCGACCTTCGAGAGAATGCGTTCTTGACAGCTGTCAGTGTCATATTAACGAATATGTGTTTTGCGAATTTGATCCTTATTAGTTACTAGATTTGGCAATGGCACCCTTTGGGTACCTACGGAACCCTAAAAAACAGTATCTCGTTCAACAAAGCGATACTACCGCCAGTCAAATGCCGCTCTGTCATTAGATTTGTTTTCAAAACACACAATATGGACGGCTTCCAAATCATTTGTTCGATTTGGTTGAAATCTGACATTTATATGGGTGTTTCGCATCAATTCTTTTAGCTCATGGAGATAAATTGGATTTAATATTAAAGGTTTATTTTGAAATAAATGTATTTGAGAGTCATTTTGTTTATTGTTGAGTTTTTTAATGAAAGGGATTTTGTTCCAATTCAGTTTTAATTTCATTATATAGATTTTGTGCCCAAAATAAATAAATAAATAATAAAATAAATAATAACTTTATTTCCAATTTTACAATTTGCGGCAATGAGTTAATTCTATGACAATATTCTTGCATAAATCACTGATAAACCACTGGCACCCAACCTAAAGCCTGGTTTCCACCACGAGCGGAGCGGACCCATTAAGGACTCCGTTTAACTCGCAAGAGTAAACTGCATACTTGTATTTCCACCAACAAATAGTCCAATAGTATGCAGTTTACTCTTGCGAGTTAAACGGAGTCCTTAATGGGTCTGCTCCGCTCGTGGTGGAAACCGGGCTTAAGATTCAACTTGTGTTATGGGTGCCAGGACTCTCTCTGTTAAATACAGTAAGAATTATGCAGAGATTTATAATTTAGTTATCGTGTATCTTTAAATCCCTTATTATGGATCTCTTGACACCCACAAATTAATGGAGGCCCATGGTCAGAAATGACTCTGTTCCTGTAGGTTTAGTAGTGAAAAAAAAGTTCGATACACCTACAACAAGCAGACAGAATCCTATTATCCAGTTTTTTATTTCACTGTATACCATTTGCATCACCGTCAGTCATTTCAATGCACAGCTTTTAACGTGCATAAAATGCGAACTGCATGAAAAGCTTGATACCAGTGCTTCTGAATAAGAAATAAGAAATAATAACACAGCTAAGGTTACCATTTCGATAAAAAGTCCTGACGAAGATCCGTTTCTATACAGAAGGGTTAGGCTAGGTAGAGGTAGTTACACTCACATTTTTTTATGTTTAAGTCTCATGTAATAGTGGGCGAGCCTATTGCCATCAACCGGGAACAATGCCAGACTCCGGGCTGCTACTGGAAATTCACTTTGCCCGACCCGGGAATCGAACCCAGGACCTCATGCTCAGCAGTAGCGCTTGCAAACACTAGACTAATAAGCCAAAAAAGGCATTTTACTTTTTAATAAAACAAAAATTCAGTACTCATTGAATTCTCTCAAATAGAAAACTCTAGAGAAATGACAAGGCCAGATAAAGCTCGGACGGGGTGCAAAAAGGCGGACATGTCCGGAGAAATCCGGTCGGATGGTAACCCTACACACAGATGTACGTTGTACGTACAGTGTACACACGTCACCCATTCAGGAAAACGTCTGAGAATTTAATCTTCTACTGTGTACGCTTCCCGTCTGTAACGAAACCACGATGAAATTATAATTGTTACTAATGGAGAACATATTGCGAATTTTCGATAGAATTATGTTCAACATATTTTGTTACTCACAAGTAAATCAAAACCTATATAGGGTACTTCCCGTTGACCTAGAATCATGAAATTTTGCAAAAAGTATTTAGTTTTTGCTAAATTGAAAAAAAAGAAAAATAAAAAGAAAGGAAGAAAGAAAAATGAAAAAAGAAAAAGAAAAGAAAGATGAGAAAAATGAAAGATTTTGTTTTTTCGATAAATTCTTTTCAACTACGCAACCCTTCATTGTGTGGTCCGACACGCACTTGACCGGTTTTTCAGTTCTGATTCATTTCGTGTTCATACATTCCACTTCGATTAAAAGATGCCGAATGAAAGACAAAAATTAACAAAAAATTGCGAAAATACCAGCTAGCTCAGCAAGGTTAGAAAAAGGCGAAAATATAAAATGAAGAAATTAGTTGATTACTTACTTGTAGCGCAGTGATTGCCACGAGTTTCGATTCCCTGACAAAAATAAAGTTATTACATTCTAAGTACTTCGTTCTAAAGGTTCTACGTTACATTTTGTACCGTACGGCCATTTGTTCATTGCTACGTCAACGAGACGTCAACAAGAACTAGATAACGGCGTCGAAGTAGCGATATACAGATGGGACACTCCGCAGTTTAGGAATGAAGCTACAAGTACGCGGCGGGCTCATCTCACTGGGTCAATTCAGTGTGGGCTGCCGCGCGCCGGCCGGCTCGCAAGACAACCCTAACGAGTCAGAAGGTATAAGAGTTACGGGATAGAAAGAGAGGCAACTTATAGGTGAATATAACTGTAGGTAATGAAGCGTTGTGCGATCTGAATTGCACTTTATTGTGTCGTAGCAAGAGTCGCTTTTTATTTAAGTGATTTTTCGGAGTGTCTCATCTGTATTAATCTGTGGCGATACATACATTTACTATGGCCGCATGAGCACCGCCGCACGCCACCACCGCGACGGACGTCACGTTTGGTACGAATAATCTCGTTTCTTGAAGTCCCGCTGACGTTATGCGGTGGACAAACAGTGTACCTACATATTCTTACAATGTGCTGACACGTACGACATGATATCATCATCGTTAATAACTGAATTTACCTTTGTGTTTATTATTTGAGGGTTTGGGCTCTTATTATGCTGAGCTGATGCCCTCTTGGCTTCTTTCATCTTAGCTACTTCTTCTCATTGTTTTCTTTCATTTTTAACCGACTTCAAAAAGGAGGAGGTTCTCAATTCGTCGGAACCTTTTTTTTTTATTTTTTTTTTTATTCGAGAGGGTATACATCACAGTTGGTCCCATATAAAATTGATTAACTTTGCTAAGGTAGTTTTTGAGTTAGCTTCAATAATACGTATTTTTTCCCCACTTTTATATGGATGATGTTCTAGTTTGTTTTGCAGATAGTGGTATTAGAATTTGTGTGGGGTAGGTACACAACTAAAAAATGAAAAATAAAAACTTTTTTACAAAAAAAATACAACCGACTTCCAAAAACAACAGTACAAAGTGAAAAATAACTTTAATTTCGGAAGTCGGTGGCAAAAAACGAAAATACATTTAACTAGACACCGACTTCCGAAATTAAAGTTATTTTTCACTTTGTAGTGTTGTTTTTGGAAGTCGGTTGTATTTTTCTGTAAAAAAGTTTTTTTCATTAAGAAAGTTAAGGTGTTTTTTTGTTGTATTGCCAATAAACGCTTTTTAACCTTTTTTCTCAGTTACGTATCAATCACACTTCCTTAATTTAAGGGGTTTTACCTCTAAAACAGCTTCCTCGGTGCCATGTCTATCACAATTTATTTGCAGAACACACTGAAAAGACACGAGAGTCATTTATTATTTCTTATAACACAAAATATAATAAAATGTGCATAAAATATTATATTATGCCAACCGTACTTCACTTCGCGTCTCGTGCTAAAAGTACGGAACCCTTTCTCTTAAGGTAGTGTCGTAAGATTTGATTAAGGTCTTATATCGGGAAGTCAGGGTAGTATCGATTTTGAAAATTACGGAATAAACTAAATAAAAAATTAGGCCGTCTTTCTTTCAAATTGCCCACTTAAATGGTCCGTTTATTCAATTCACAACTTAACTGTCATTCTATAACCGTTTTGCAATAACCTCTAATATACAAGTACCTACGCTGGACTAATATAGGTACTATATGAAATGACAGTTGATTTTTGTGAAAATTCAAAGTGCTCCCCGCTCCCCGCTCGAGCGTCTCAGGAACTAAAATTGATACATTGTTGCAAATGGCCGACGTGTTGTTTTAGTACGTCTCTGATGTTCACGCTCTAAATCGTGAAATAAGATTTGTTTTGTGACTTTTGTGTTTACTACGTGATATTTAGAACATTTTTATCATGAGAGTATGCGCATTTTAGAAAATTCGCTATCTTAAAAAAAAAAAAACAACCGACTCCCAAAAACAACACTACAAAGTGAAAAATAACTTAAATTTCGGAAGTCGGTGTCGGTGTTAAATGTATTTTCGTTTTTTGCCACCGACTTCCGAAATTCGCTTTTATTTTTTTTTAAAGTGTTTATTTTTCACTTTTTAGTTGTGTACCTACCCCACACAAATTCTAATACCACTATCTGCAAAACAAACTAGAACATCATCCATATAAAAGTGGGGAAAAAATACGTATTATTGAAGCTAACTCAAAAACTACCGAAGCAAAATTAATCAAAAAAAAAAAAAAAAAAAAGGTTCCGACGAATTGAGAACCTCCTCCTTTTGGAGTCGGTTAAAAAGCGGCGGAATAACTATCAACAATTTAACATTAGTTCCATGTCGTCAAATGTCAAAAAATCAATAAAATATTATTTCCATGGACGCTGACGTTGCTTTCAAAAATGGCGAAAATGAAATGTCTTAACTTTGACATCGATATTATGAAGTCCAGCGTACTTGTATAATTATAGAGGTCAGTGCCATTGTGTCATAGGAAACACGCAAAATTGACGTAGAGTGTCAATTTTGCTATAAAACAGCTGTCAAATTTTATAAAACTAAAAGTTTAATTATATGACGTCAGAACATGAAGTTTATGTGCTTGAGAACTAAGACATTTTATCATGATTAGATTAATATTTCATCAATCTATTAATTAGCATACCTTACGAGAGATAGAAGATAGATAGAAAAGATAGATCCTATGCTAGTGTATGGGTTTTACAACAAAAAATATTTTTAATTTAAAACTCTAGGTACTAACGTGTCCGCACGTTATCCTCCCCATAATTCTTTAACAATATAAGTTCATACTTTTAAAAGAACGCCTGTTACATCGAAATAATTCGCAAGAAAAAATGTTATAACAACATAAATCAGTCAAGAACTTGGCGAGTACGTATTGTAATACTTAACTCAAAAGTTTACTTTCGTGAAGCTACGGTTGACTCGGCCGTCATTATAATAATAATAAAAACCATTTCACAGGCTTCGGCTTAGCTTAGGCACCAGTCTCCCACAATATTTTTCTTTAAGCCCATGACTGGGCAATATTGTATTTTTTTTTTGTTATTATTTTGTAAATCATTACAAAAAAAAAAGTATTCTAAGTATTAAATATATAATATATTTATTTTCAAGTAACACGGACTCATAACGCCTTATGATGGAAGCCCGGTAATGCGGTGTTTGATCTACAATGCACTTCGGAAGAATTTCTAGACTTTCAGGAAAGTACTAACTTTTGAGACATACGAGTATAGACGTGGAAATTAAATGTTTATCAAATTGATACATTTCGCCAATTTACCATGTTATAGCCACTTCATACAACACTCGAAGAATAACAGTCCTGATTTAATTAAGTTAATAAAGAACTTATATTTAGGATGCAAAAAAGATGTATACGAGCAATGTTTAGTCTAAGAACAACGGATAGTTGCGTAAATTACTTTAGACAATCAAAAATTCTAACTTTACCATCTTTGTACATTTTAGAAACTGCACTTTTCGTAAAAGCAAATCCGCAATTTTTTCAGAAATTTTCAGACGTGAAAAAAACCCCAATTCGTTCTCAATATCAGAATTTGTTGTGTCCAATCAAGTGCAAAACTGCCTTAGTGAAAAAGAGCCTATTTGGAAGGGCACCCATTATCTATAATAAAATACCTTATGTTGTTTAATGTTTACCTTTAACCAAATTTAAAAAGTCCGTTCAGGGGTTTTTACTAGATAAGTGCTATTATAGCGTAGATGACTTTTTAAATGATAATCTTCTGCAATAGAATTTGGACTGTGTACCTTTGTTATTATTTTTTCTAATATGTATTTTACTTAAATTGAATTTAAATTGTTGACATTTTCATTTAATCCTATGTTTTAATTTATTATTAACGATTTTATAATTATCTTTTTGTAATAGTTGTCTTAGTGCGACTAATTTTGTACGCCATGATTGGCAAAACATGTAGCTACCTCTTATTATTTTTAAGACCTGTATAATTCTGCACTCATGTTTTACAAAATAAATATCTTGTATCTTGTATCTTAATATTATATTATATACGGACAGTTTTAGTTGATTTTCTAAACATTTGATTTCCTTTACCTAAAGACGTGTCATTTTGACACCAAATATGTGATTTATTGTTGCAATGTGCAATGTTTTGATGGAACTAACCACTATAATAATATTTCGTGACAGTTTATTGCAAATAAAATTGTAAAAAATAAATAAAATAGTGGTAATCGGACATCTAGAGCTTTTATTATCGTTGTCAAATTTAGTCTACTAAATCTAGCTGAGGTAAGGCCTCTATTGCATCTCTATCTCGGTCAGTTTAGTTTAGTTGAGGACAACTTCTATGTCCTCAAGACTTGAATTTGTATTTCCACGTTTTATAACAAAGCAAAATTGGCCAATGCACGAGCCAGCCTCTGGATATATGAAGTGTCACCCAGCCTCCGGTAAAGTATTTGTAATTTAACTATAGGTACTGAAAATCGTACCTGAATTGTCGCGATATCCCATTGGTTAATTACTTGCTGTGCATGAGAGCACAAGGTTGTGGGTGAAAATCCGGGCAAGTGCCAATTTGTAAAAATATTATGATTTAAATTAATGATTTAATTTTGTAAAAATATTATGATTTAAAAGAGTGTCCGTGGAGTTTCTTGCCCGTTCTTCTCCATAGGGATCTACTACGCTTTGGAATGGAAATGAAATAAATGCTTTGAGTTTGAGTTTGAGTTTGTATTTTTCAATTCATATTATATACTTTCTGAGTTTATCTTAGCAATTAGCATCGGTGTAGGAAAGCCATTGTGAGAAAACCTGAACTTATAGTTAACTGGATGTAGCTCGTGACTTCGTCAGCGATCCAGGATGAAAAGTAGCCTCTATCTTTCTCCAGGTCATGGTCTACCCATGTGCCAAATTTCATCCAAATCTGTTATGCCGTTTTAGCGTGAAAACATAACAAACACAGTTTCGCATTTATAATAATAGGATAAAATCTGAAATCTAAAACCCGTCTTGAGCAAGCGCGGTGATCAGTGCTCGTATCTTCTCTGTACGAGAAATTCTAATTCAAATTAATTTATTTGCTTGAATGGGCCTTTGCCCATATGGTAAAGGGGAAGGTGTTACGTGCACTGCCTACACGTAAACTGTTGAATAGCGACATGATTAAGCTAATTACGTCAATCAGATGTTTCTACATTAAATCGCAATAAACAGTTTTACTGAATTAATTGTCGTTTCGTGTCGCCGAACGCTCACCTATTTCCAAATCTGCTGATGCCGCATCCATGTTTAGAAATCGCTAGAATTGTATTATTAATTTTTTTTTTTTTTTTGATATTTCGGTACTAGCATCGTCCGAATTTAGACTACCCCCTTAATTCATAAAAAAACTGAAACAATGTTCAAACTAAAATAGTGTTTTGTCAATTTCATTCGAATTATGATTTGAGTTTGAAAAAAGAAGACAAAGCACTATTTTAACTAAAGTGGGTTTGTAGAGCGTTTTAGTTTATTTTTTTTTTATAAATAAGGGGTTAGAAATTAGTACCTATAAGTTTATATTGTATTTTTTACCTATTTAAAACGTTTATTAAAATAATTTCATTTTCATGTTACATTATTTGGTCATTTAATATATTTAGCCTTGGATAAGGCAAGTGAAGCTTAATAATATAATAATAATAATAAATTTAAAATATAATATTTAAAAAAAATGGCTATTTAGTCATAACATAAGTAATACATGCCTCTGAGATTCATAGTCATGTCAATTATAAAGTATCTGCCTGGCTAACTACAGTGTCCAGTACAGTAAAAGAATGTTAAATAATGTCACATTATTTCTGTAACCACTCATTTATTGAGTAAATCATGTTTTTAAGCAGTAGCCCTTTAAGCTTTTTCTTAAATTTTGGTAGAGGAAGATCGTGAATGTTTAATTGTAGCTTATTATAAATTTTAACACACATAGCTGAGCATTTTTGTTTTTAAATCGCAGTCTTTGGTGCTAATTCTAGGACTAGTCGCTGACCATGCCTTGTTTTACGAGGATGGGGATTTAAGTCACCCGGCTGTCACTTCGTAATTAGTGTGAAAATAATAGGCTGGTATTTACCTGCAAATATGTTTACGACAACTTTAAAGCGAGAACAAACAAATAAAGTAACATTAAGGAAAATATTTCCATGTCGCTCAAGAGTCAGTCTTACAAAAGCTTGAAGCCAGTACGCAAATATTTACGTCACATAACCCAGTTCCCAGTGTTGCCACCAAATAATAACGCCTCCGTAGTTTTGTACAACTTTCAAACATTTTAATGAGGCCGAAAGTTTCTGGTATTATTTCATTGTTATTGTTACTCCCGAGTTTTGCTACAACAAAACAAACCGTTATTTTCGACATATAAGGCTTGATTATCCACGCTTGCCAGTGCGGCTCAGATTAAATTAAATGTAGGCGCGATGTGTGTTTTAGAAGTTTTTTGTGTATGTGATTATGATGTTGTAGGTAATAAACAGTTTAAATTTAAAAAAAAACCGGCCAAGTACGTGTCGAACCACGCACAATGAAGGGTTCCGTAGTTGAAAATAATTTATCCCAAAAACAAGCGTAATATTGTTGTAATCCCAATTTTTTTTTATGTGATTAAATGGCCAATTAACAATGTTCGTACTTTTTCCTTTATTTGTGCTGTGAGAACTTGCTTCTTGCCAAATTTCATGATTCTAGGACAACGGGAAGTAGGTACCCTATAGGTTTTGATTTACTTGCGAGTATCATAATATGTCGCATAAATGGCCGTATTTTTTTATTGCTTTGACTTAGAAGCTTCATTTTACAGACAGAAAGACAGACAACGAAGTGATCCTATAAGGGTTCTGTTTTTTTCTTTTGGGGTACGGAACCCTAAAAACAGGACTAACCTTAGTAAAGCTCTACCTAATAACGAGTATGTTTTTAAACTCTCTCATCTAAGGCAATGTATTAAACGCAAAGCTCCACAAGATACACCTTTACAGTGTATCTTGTGGTTGCATTTATAGGCACATTATAGGCTGATTATGTGTGCGTGTAAAGTTTACATACACACATAATCAGCTTATAATGTTCCCGCTGCTGGGACACAGGCCTCCTCTCAGTGAGAGGGAGCGGGCCGTAATCCACCACGCGGGCCCAGTGCGGGTTGGCAGATGTCACATGTCTTCGAATTTTTGGTTCTAGGGCATGCCAGTTTCCTCACGATGTTTTCCTTCACCGTTTTGAGAGCAGCGTTGATGAAATAATTTACACAAAGTAACGCGCCTGTCGGGGTTCGAACCTACGACCTACAACTCGTAAGTCGTCACTGTTCTATAAGATACACCTTTGCTGGTTCGTAAAGAGCTCTGAAAAAGTGATACGAGTATAAATGTCGCAGGCGATTTGTATGATTCCGCTTTTTACAAACGGCGTCGTCCGTTTAAAAACCCTCGCAGTTTTAAAATACGCCGAAAGCAAAATGTAAATTGCCTTGTCACTATATAATACTTTTACCACAACATTTATTTTGATGGACAATTCAAACACCGTTTACAAAATGCCGCGGCAAATTGAAGTAATTAGTTCTATTTCTCAAGGCTCTCGCCGGCCACTGCCGCGGCACCGCTCGTTCGGCTCGCACGCGGTTGGTCACAGTTCTAACTTAACCTAACCCATTTGTTCGGGGTGCTTAGTTACTGCGAACAATTCGGGTCGCGCGTGGTTAGTCTCAGTTCTGACTGAACTTACTATCGTAAGTTATCGCAATCAATGTCGAAATTATAACAATTGAACGAGGTACCAATTTGCCTTCGGCATTTTTCATAACTGCGAGCGTTTTTAAACGGACGACGGTCGTATGTCTAATCGCGAATCATACAATCTGCCTGCGACATAAACAAAGAGAGCTGTAAAAGTACAAATCTACAAACAGGAAACGGATATCAAAATTTCTTGAAAGCACGGAAAAGGTCAGTGTTCGTCGGTCCCAATGTCGGGCTTCGGGGTGTAAGGCAGTTTGTTCACCGCCACGTCAACGTCAACAGGACGTCAACGAGAACGAGATGACGGCGCTGAAGTAGCAATATATATAAGGCCGCGTGTCCACCGCATGTCTTGAGCAATCTAAATCTGCATTCAAGGAAATAATGCAGAGCGTAAAGGGTAGCCCTCCGCAGACTAATGGGGTAAATTCAGTTTATCATACTAAGATGACCAGTTCATTGAATTATTTCAGGAATATTATGGGAATCCAATTAATCTGATGTATTTTATTACTGTGATATATACTCTCTCGAATAAAACAAAAAAAAAATCCAAATCGGTCTAGCCATCTTCGAGTAATCGGGAAACATACATAAAGTTCCGACGAATTGAGAACCTCCTCCTTTTTGAAGTCGGTTAAAAAAAACAAATAAAATAATAGATAAAAATTGAATTAAAAATATATTAATGACATTACAAGTTATTATAAAGTACTAGCTTTTTTGCCAGCGGCTTCGCCCGCTTTGCGTATGTCGCAAAATATCCCACGGGAACGTTCTACCGGGAATTCCTTTTTTATTCCTTGTTTACAATATAAAGGAAGCCTCTGTGCAAAATTTCAGCGTTCTAGATCCAAGGGTTTGGGCTGGGCGTTGATGAGACAGTCAATCAGTAAGTCAGTCAGTCATTCAGGACTTCTTTTTTTATTTATATAGATAGATAGACAAAAAAAATTGATTGATGACATTACACATTATTATATTAGTGTATAAAAGAATATTTAATTAATTATCATCATATGATCAATGTTGTCATTTCCTTCGTCACTGTTACTCCATTCGATATCGTGGTCTTCTTCTTCGTCAGTTTCTGTAAAAATGTGAAAAAGTTAATAGGATTGAAAGTATTAAAAAATAATGTATAATGGTTTGAAGTAGTATTCATACCTGAGACAGTTTTCAGTGAATCTCTGACGAAATTTGGCAACTCATCACCTTCGAACCATTTAAAATGGTAATGATTATTTTCGAGAACCCGACCATTATTCTCGGGTTGATAAATTGTTGGGATTTGCTGATTTCCAGTATTCCAAATGCTAGACACATACTCGTAGTTGGCTCGCAGAAATTGTTGTAGCAGCTTGGATTTACACGGTGGCAGACTGCTAGCATCAAAATTTTTTAGCTTTTTAAGGCTAAACGCTTCATTAATATCTGAGACCTAGACCCTAATAATAATCTGTAATGTCATCAATCTATATTTTTATACTTTATAATAACTTGTAATGTCATTAATATATTTATAATTCAATTTTTAACTGTTATTTTATTTGGTTTTTTTTATAACCTGTTATTGTCAGAATAACTTTAAATTTTCAACAATTTAAGGTAGTTGTAGCATCGAATGCCTTTTCTTAAGATGTTTTTAAAATTTACTTAGTTTATTAGTTGTATAAATCTGTGCCAAAATGTTTATTTACATAAGTCATTATAATCACGAATCTCTTCTTAAGATTTACGTGCTTGTCTGGCAAGGGGTTGGAACTAACAAAAAAGTCTGGCTAACGAGGAAACATCATCTAATTATTACCCAAGTATGAAATATAAAAAACAGCTATTATACTATAACGTAAGTAGAATTATAATTACATGAACATTAAGGGTGTCTGGCAAGGGGTTGCCACGACGTTAAGTGTCTGGCAATGAATAACGTGACTTTTAATAATATTCTGAAGGTAATACCAAGAAATCACACTTTATTATTTGATGAATTTAGACCGGTATTTTACACACCTTTAGTACCGTTTATCTGCCAAAGCCACGGTAACCCAAACTTCATAATGGTACATCGTTCTTACCTGTGTTGGGAGCATGCGCTGACAAACTTTCATCTTTTATAAAATAACGAAGGTCTGGGATTCACGGGCTCTTGCTCTATAATGTTACTAGGTTTGGCACGAACGTTTAAGTCAACGTGTGGAGTCATTGCTGCAATTGTTTTCTTTGTTTGTTTGCATGATGTATCGATGAAATAATATTTACAACTTATTCTCAATTGGAAAACCTTTTACGCATGTTCCCGTTAGACTTCCGCTTTAACATGGATTTAAATAGCGGGAGGGCGTGTCAGACTTTTACTAACTCAATCTGCCTTACCTTTTCCCAACTATGTTGGGGTCGGCTTCCAGTCTAACCGGATGCAGCTGAATACCAGTATTTTACATGGAGCGACTACCTTTTTTTTTTTTTTTTTTTTTTCTTGTTGACGCTGGGAAAAATGCATTACGCATGCCCACCCGTCGGGGGACGGGTGGGGTATGTGGGACTCCCCGGTAAATCCGGTATACCCACTAAACGACCCAGCGGCGCTCCCGCATCGCCGTGACGGGAGGGTCATGGGAAACTGGCTCAGCCTTTACATCCACAACCCTCCCGGCGCATGCCCGCCTCTTGCCCCCCAGCAGGTTGAGGGGCTACGGGAATGGCCGGGAGCACCTGACCATTCCCGTCCGGCACTGGTGGAGGTCCGTGCGATACAGGCAAGGGTGCCCCCGCACCCGTTGCCTGCTGGCCTCCACCTGGGAGGAGTCGGAGATGAGTATCAAACTCACGTCTTCTTTGACCCCTCCTCCGCCTTCGGAGCGGCGCCGCGTGAGGATCATCCTCCCGCGCCCGCTCCGCCGCCTCCTTCTGGGACATGACGTGTTCGCAGAAGGAGGCGACCGCCGCTCAGGACCTCTCATCCGCCAGCATGGCGTTAACCACGCCGGGGAGCGAGAGGTCCGGTCCTATCACCGCGACCAGTTCGCGGCGTGTCTCGGACCACGACGGGCACGACCCGAGGGTGTGCTGCGCCGTGTCCTCCGCCGCGCCGCAACCTTGGAGCGACTACCTATCTGACCTCCACAACCCAGTAACTGGGTAATACGATACCCCTTGGTAAGACTGGTTGTCAGACTTTCGGGCTACTGACGACCCGTAACGACTGTCAAAGATCCACGAATGACAGCCGGGACCAACGGCTTAACGTGCTTTCCGAGGCACGGCGGAGTCTCGGTATGTAAAGATGGTCACCCATCCACGGACAACCCCGGCAAGCGTAGCTTAACCTGATGGATCGACCCGTGCGGCTGTTATTACTTAGCCACGAGCTCCTCCTCAAGACTTTTACTAACTAAAAAAATGAAATAATACAAAACACACACACTACTACATACTGAACTATATTACTATACTGTACTGTATACTGAATTATAATTATTATTATTGAGGAGCTCGTGGCTAAGTAATGACAGCCGCACGGGTCGATCTATCAGGTTAAGCTACGCTTGTCGGGGTCAGTTCGTGGATGGGTGACCATCTTTACATACCGAGACTCCTCCGTGCCTCGGAAAGCACGTTAAGCCGTTGGTCCCGGCGGTCATTTGTGGATCTCTGACAATCGTCACGGGTCGTCAGAAGCCCGAAAGTATGACAACCAGTCTTAACAAGGGATATCGTATGACCCAGATAATGGGTTGCGGAGGTCAGATAGGCAGTCGCTCCATGTAAAATACTGGTATTCAGCTGCATCCAGTTAGGAAGCCGACCCCAACATAGTTGGGAAAAGGCTAGGCAGACTGATTGATACTGAATTATATTATTACAAGAAGAGTACAACCCGAATTGATTATCAAATTCGGATCTAAATTAACGTGAGCGAAGCTGCGGGCAAAAGCTAGTCATGGAAAAAAATGTCAAAACGCGGGCCTGTACTCCCCGAAGGGTTGAGCAAAGGTACACCAACATGTCACCAGCTATGTTTAAGTTCCATTGTGACAGGCGGCATTTTATTAACCGACTTCAAAAAGGAGGAGGTTATCAATTCGTCGGAACCTTATTTTTTTTTTTCCCCGATTACTCGAAGATGGCTGGACCGATTTGGATTATTTTTTTTTTGTTTGAAAGGGTATACTTCCCAGGTGGTCCCATGTTCATCAAGTCAGGATCTGATGATGGGATCCTGGAGAAATAGAGAAAACTCTTCCAATTTTATAGGCACACTTGAAGCGATTTGGATAGTTTTTGGAAGAGTACTTTCTTGGAGTGGTCCCATTTCAATTTGGTGAAGATCTGATGAAGAACTTCTGAGATAGGCAACGGAACTCCTCAATAAATGATAGCAAATGGACTGGGATTGCTGAAATCTCATGTCTGTTTGTTGTTCACACCAGTTCATAACCTAACATCACGCCAGTACGCTGTGAAGGGGTAAGCACATGTGAACCACTAAAAAGTGAAAAATAAAAACTTTTTTACAAAAAAATACAACCGACTTCCAAAAACAACACTACAAAGTGAAAAATAACTTTAATTTCGGAAGTCGGTGGCAAAAACGAAAATACATCCGACCACCACCGACACCGACTTCCGAAATTAAAGTTATTTTTCACTTTGTAGTGTTGTTTTTGGAAGTCGGTTGTATTTTTTTGTAAAAAAGTTTTTATTTTTTTTTAGTTTCAATTATTATAATACACAAGCAGAGGAACGTGAACCATACCTATCAATAACACTATTTCTCATAATTAAACATTATTTTTTAAGCTGTTATACTGTGTAAAAAAGTACGACAAGAAAAAAAATTATATGCAATTTTTGTTGATGATTTCTGAAAAACTGTGCTATTTAGAGACATCGTTTTATTTTTCCTGTAATTTATACATAAACTTCTATCACATACAATAATTTCAGATTTTTCTCTATGCAAACTTCGGAGATAAGGACGGTATTCTTTGTAACATTTTTATCAAATCTCGAATACAATGCGTCCTAAAAAAAGAAAAAAAAATGTTTGAGAATGTGCAGCGTTCTTTCATATGCCCCACGTGCCCTAGTAGCCCCACTTCGAATTTTTAAGACCCCCTTTCAGTCCCAGTTGCAAAAAAAAACATATGTCGTGGATTCTGAACGGAACTTTAAGTTGTACCGACTGGGGTGTGTTCGGAAATGGGGTTGGCATCACTGTGCGAGCTGTCAATGTCATTTTGAGTTTGCGGGGGAAAATAACAGTGACAGATGACGGCTGTCATTCAAGGTTCCTGTACCTGACGAGGACTTCGTGATTAGACACCGAACTGAACGGACGTGCGCTACCAACCTCGCCCCGACCTCGCCGCGTTCCGATACGAATCCAGTTCCATCTGATTCGTGTGTGCTACTTTCTAACCGATTGTTTGTTAAATCGATCTAATTAAAACTGTAGAGTGCATATTGAGCCTTATTTCGGCTACAACAATGGACGACGACCAGTGGTCCGGCAACGAATGCTGACATTCTCCTCCGACATATATATATTTTTATTTCTTTCTTATTTGCAAATTAGTTGGGCTAACGTCATCTAAAACTGTTCCAAATTTCAAGTTGATAGCATTAGTAGTTCTTGATATACCCAGCTGTGACAGACAGACAGACAGACTGAGTCACACCATAAGGGTTCCTTTTTACCATTTTGGTGCGGAACCCTAAAAAGTCAATTATAATACCTAATTGTCTACAAATAACTGCAAGGATAATAACAGAATTAAGGAAAATGGATTCGCAATTACAACAATGGACAACCCAATCCACATAAAATTAAGTTAGGTCGTTTAAAATTATACGTTAACTTCATTGTACATGGTTAATTTTGTATTGCATGTAAAATATTACAATGAATTTAGGTACCCATATTTTTGCTATGTTAAAATCAACTTATTTCTCAAGACCATTAGGTTGTCAATAGCAATGGCAAGTAGTTTCTTTACGTATGTGTACTTGTAAATAATATTTAATTATTTGTAGTTATTTAAAAGTTAAACACGATAGTATTTTGCGGGTTGTGGTCAAATCAGCTCGTTTGCACGATATCAGCTACCAAAAATGGGTGTGAAGTGTGAAATATTATTTAAAAGAACAAAAGGAGAATTAATGGTCTTCAAAGCCGGACAAGCAGTGGTTGGAAAACTGAAATATGTGATAGATAAACCAACAAAGTTCAAAAGTATAGATATATTTTTTGTGGGCAAAGGAAATTGCTTTTGGTCAGAATCAGAAGATTCAGGTAACATATCAGACTATAGCAACGAAGAAGAGTATATATCAGTGAACAATAATTTACTAACAGCAGCAAAAGGCGAAAAAGTTGAAGCAGGAACTTACGAACACCCGTTTGAATTCATACTGCCAGAGGATGTACCTTCATCAATTACAACCAGCTACTGTACTATACAGTACAAAGTCATCGTCATATTCGTGAAGGCAAATTTATTTAACACTAAAAAGAAGTTCGATTCAAAAATACCTGTTTTCGGCTATGTAAGCCCTTGTTCTCCAGAGCCACTGGTATTGCAATTAACCGAAGAACTATCCTCTCCTACATCTAACAATAAGGTGAACGTAAAAGCAGAAATAGAAAAAACTTTAGTAGCTCCAGAAGAAGATATAATAGTAACGGTAACAATAAACAATAATCCAGACATGCCTATAAGTTTTATAGAGTCAGAGCTTATAGAATACTTGACTTATGTATCAGATACAGGAAGTATTTATACAATAAAAAAGGCCCTAAAAAATACTAAAGGCAAATATCCAATGTTGAAACCAGATGCAGAGTCAAAATATACGTGTATTGTACCTACGGTGTCACTTTCGTGCTCGATAGAGCATTCGAAGATTTTAACAGGAGTATACAAAGTGAGAATAACAGCTAAGTATCCATTTCCTCACTCCAGTACTACAGCGGAGATACCGGTGGTTATTGGGGTGAGAAGAGATGCTCCTGTAGTTGGAGATCAACAAGGAGAGAGAAAAGATGACTGATGAGAGTGATATGAACTAACACGATTCTCTTGTTCACAAGCCAAACAAAACAAAAATTGCTATAAGAAGATAAGAAACTATGTATATAAGCCTACGTGCGCACGGGTGCTTTTTTTAACGCGAAGTTTTTGACCGAGCGTTGAGAATCCAACAGAGTGCATCCTTAGCGTGTTGGAAAAGTGCACAGTTGGATTTTCAACTCGCACCGCAATGCCGAACGTTGTAAATCCGGTATGCAACAAGAAACGACGCGTTAAAAAAAGCGCCCGTCCTTCGTAGGCTTAGTGATATCAAACTCGCCGTTAAAAACTCTACCGTATTTGGTCGATACGTTCTGACGTGTTTATAATTCAACTGAAATTGACATCCCTCACGCGTCGTATAATACACCATTGGATCTTAAGAAAAAACTTTTCATATTATGTATAAACTTATATCATATACAGGGTGTATTAGAAAGGTGTTGTCAAATTTAAGGTGTGGTAGAGACCATCAAAATGAACAACTTTCTCCATGGGACCAACATCGAAATCGAGAAAAAATTATCAGCTGTCCCGTACAAAGCTTCAATACCTGCTCGTCCCAAATGTATGGGACGGCTGATATTTTTTTTTGTATTACGATATTGGTCCCATGGAGAAAGTTGTTCAGTTTGATGGTGTGTACCACACCCTTAAGTTTGCCCACACCTTTCTGATACACCATGTACACGCAACAGCAGGTCAAGTTACTAAAAACTGTCAAACTTTTCATTCGATTTTGAACTTAACCATCGACATTTTAAGGTATAAAATCATTTGGAGAAATTTGACAGTTTGGTATAACCTGATGTGCTGTTGTCTGTACCTATACAACATGTCCTGTAATTAACGCAAACCCTCTTGAGGGGTCATTGTACTCACCATTTTAAACAACTTTTACTATGGGACTAAACCTGAAATCGCGAAAAAAAATTCTGCTGTTTCATACAAAAATTCAATACCTATTCGACCAAAATGTATAAAACAGGAAATTTTTTTCGCGACTTCAGGTTTGGTCCCATAGTAAAAGTTGTTCATAATGATGAGTACAATGACCCCTTAAGAGGGTTTGCGTTAATTACCGGACATGTTTATATGAACGTAATCACTGGATTTTGAACTCTCGGTGTTGTGCCGAGCATTGAGAATTCAACAGAGCGCATCCCAGCGCGTCATAAAAATACACTGTTGGATTTTCAACTATCGGTCAAAAAAAATTAGTGCGTTGAAAATCTAATGCGCGATAAAAAAGCGCACGTGGGTAAGTTGTCTGTAATCATTGTTGATATTATCTTAAGTATATCGATAGCTAAGTTGTTTAAATTGCAACATTTTTGAAATCTGTTATTTTATTACAAATGACCAATAAAATATGAAAGTTGTGAGTATTAATTTACTTATTAACATAATAACAATTCTTATCTCTGTGTAGGTACTATGCAAGGCATACAATGGTGCCGATTCTCTTGTGAACGCACTAAACTAAAATTAGAGAATCGCTATCTTTTACTAACAGGTAGCGCGAGAAAAGGACGGCTATAGTTATGAACTAAGTTGGAGATGTCAAACTAGTTCACGCTTTGCGCTTCACCGTGTTTTTTAGTCGACATGTTTTTACGTGTCGTCTAAATGTCTATGGAAAAATTAGTTCTAACTAATTTGACAGCTTTTACTTTTGTCCCTTTCTTGTCTTAATAGAGAGAAAAAGTTAGCAATAGCCTAAATTAAGTTTAGTTTGTGCACAACAGAATCGGCACCAATGCATTAATAAAGATTGTGCCACTTTTTTTTAAGCTTTTTCCTCCTTTTTTTGTATACCACGAACATATTATTATTTTAAATCTGTTAGTTTATATATTATTAACTACTTATGTATAAATTATTTTCCTTCAAAAATGTTAACATCAATTGTTAAACATGTATCAGGAAATATTTTTAAACAAATTTAGGTGTTTTATTAAATACAATGACTTTTATAATCAGCATTAGAGTACAAAATACATGACTAATTGGACTTTTATTTAAATGCACAATATTTTTAATAGCTCAATCAATCTGCCTAGCCTTTTCCCAATTATTTTGGGGTCGGCTTCCAGTCTACCACTGAATAGGTACTAGTATTTTACATGGCGTATCTAACCTAGATACTGCGTAACACGTTGGTAAGACAGATTGTAACGACTATCAAAGATCTACGATTGACAGGCGGGACCAACGGTTGAACGTTATTTCCGAGATGGATGTTCACCCATCCTCGAACCGACCGCGGCAAGCGTAGCTTAACCTTCAATCAACCCGTGTGGCTGTTATTATTTAGCATAAATCGTAAATTCATAGCCAATCATCCTGAAACTCAGTGAAAGCAATTCCTTGCCAAACTAATTTCGCATTGCGGATCCAATAAACGAAATAGAACTAAAATCTCTTGAATTTTACGGGAATTAAATTAGCTAAGTTTGAAGTAGGTACCCTGATAAGTAAAGTTTAATGATTTCCGTTGGTTTTGACAACAAAAGAAACGTAATCGAGTGAACGATTGACGTGCTTAACCTTAAAACTTGAACTCAATGGCCTCTAGATTCTTTTGTAAGTTTAGTAAACCGCACCGTGCTGAAGTTGGCAAAACGGAGTACTTGTGGTAGGAGGGTAGGTATGTCTTGGAAATCTGTCAGTCAGTCGGACGATTTTCCTTTGTCACAAAATTTCCACCGCCCTATTTTAATATTTCCTCGTGTTTTCGTCTTCAAGCTTATGGATCCACTGTAGTCGTTTGCCAGATGAAATTATGGATGATGTGTTGAGCAGAAATAAAGGATGAATGAATGAATGATGTTTATTTGCAAGGATATAGGTTCACTATACTCGGCATTTCAGCCGCAGAAATATTTAGATTTACATCTTGGTTAACTTATAGCATGCAGTACACATTTAGTAATAAGTTAATAACATAACATAAAAATATCAACCATATTTTCATAATTAAAATTTAAATTACATGCAATTAATAAATTAAAATTAAATATTCATTACTACTTACTATTCATTACTACACATTATTACATTACTATTCATTTAAAATAACAATGTATCATGTCAATATAAAATAGCAATGTTTAGAATGTCATAATAATAGGCTAACTAACTAACTAACTATACAAATAAATACAAAACAAAAGGACACTTAGGCGTCGAAGTACTCGTCCGCATCGATGTCATCCGGAAACGTGCCCAGAAGACTGGCAGCATTGCCACGTTGAATGGCAATGCTAATTCTTTGGTTTAAGAACGAGCCAGCCCTCTGGTCACGTGAAGACTCGACCAGTCGGCGAGAAATTTCCTTAAAAAAATAATAATTAAGTTTTATATTTTATGATGCTTCCCATTCATTTAAAATAGCCCGTAGCGTTACCTTTACCCCAGCATCATCTGCATAACCTTTTCCTAACTATGTTGAGGTCGGCTTCCAGTCCAACTGGATGCAGCTGAGTACCAGTATATATGTATAGTATCGGATCTCCACAACCCAGTATCTGGATATCACGATTTTCTTCGGCAAGACTACCCTATCTTGCATCGTCCGGTACCTGGTATGAAATTTTCAGTAGTAAAGACTGATAAAACAAGAAAAAAGTTCTGTTACACACCTGATGGTCGGAGCCCCTCAGATATCCCCTAAGTGCTAAACTGTCTGACAAACACATAAGCATAAGCATAAAAATATGCCTTGCCTTTTCCCAACTATGTTGGGGTCGGCTTCTAATCTAACCGGATGCAGCTGAATACCAGTATTTTACATGGAGCGACTGCCTATCTGACCTCCACAACCCATTAACTGGGTAATTTAATTTAATTTTTTTTTAATTTAATTTACTTTATTTCAGGCAGCTGTAGCCCATACAAAACACAATACACAAATACAAACAAAAAATATTACAACATAACAAAAATGATATACTAATACATATAAAATACAACTTATAAAAATAAACTAAGACACACGAGGTGACGGCGCGGCGTCGTGTTACGCCGCGCGGTGTCGCATAGCCTGCCGCGAAAACTTCGGTAGACTACACCCTTCGGCCAAAACTCTTCCTTTAGGAACGTGTCGAGATGGTGTGTCGGAACCCGCACCACAAACGACTTGAAGTTGGTGTTGTGACGATACCCCTTGGTAAGACTGGTTGTCAGACTTTCGGGCTTCTGACGACCCGTAGCGACTGTCAAAGATCCACGAATGACAGCCGGGACCAACGACTTAACGTGCTTTCCGAGGCACGGAGGAGTCTCGTTACTAAAGGTGGTCACCCATCCACGGACCAACCCCGGCAGGCGTAGCTTAACCTGATGGATCGACCCGTGCGGCTTTTATTACTTAGCTACGAGCTTCTCATAATCAGCCTATAATGATCCCACTGCTGCTGGGACGCCGGCCTCCTCTCGGTGAGAGATAGTGGGACGTAATTTACCACACAAACCCAGTGCTGGTTGGTGGATGACACATGTATTTAACACGATGATTTCCTTCACTGTTTTGAGATGCAGTAGTTATTTCGCGTGGCCAACAACTGGGGCCCAGCAAAACGGCCTGATGTCACGGTATGATTGTTAAGTGTTGTAACAAACAGCGCCATCTAGTGTAATGTATGCAATGCACTACGATGAGCGGCTTCATAGACTCGAAGATAACAACTACAGACGGCTACGTGTAGATATAGTACACACACATGTCAACTGTCCGCCTTTATAAGCAGTGCTGTCTTCGAACAAATAGTCACCGGGTGACGTCACACAACACAATGTCACCCACACACCCATTACACGGTCTCCCTAACCCGTGCCAGGCTCGGCTAGCTCTGAAAGTAGGGCGGGCGGGAGTCACTCACCCCTTCTGTAGGAACGTCAAGTCCGTATCCCTGTCGCTGATCGCCTTCTGCTGGGCTTCCCCCATGTAGCTGGGGGTTCCACCTGGTAGGGGTTGACCGCCGGGATACGGTGAAGAAAGCGGCGCTGATTAGCAGCGTCGTGGCGTGCCTACAGACACAGATAGCAACCATTCACAGGGACGCGCATATTCGCGTCCCATCATCCTTTAGGCCGCAGTAGGCCGATCAAACGAGGGGCCCGTAGTAACGGACCAACGTAAAGCAACCGCGGGTGGGGGGCCACGCCCTGATACCGCCAGTCGCACCCCCTGACGGGGGTGTAGCGATATCCAATACCTACAAATAGTCATTCACTAGCTAGAGGTTCAGAGTTCGGTAGCCCCGTAGCCTTCTCTGTTTCCTAAGTAAACCTAGTTCCTGTTCGATAGCCCCGCAGTCTTCAGGAACTAGACAGATAGGGAAGGTTTGATTGGCGATAGCCCCGCAGTCCCTTTCATTCCTTCACTTAGGGTTGCCACCTGGTAAATCAATATTGTAACGTGTAACATAATTTAAGTTAAAGTTGCCAATAAATTATCATCAACTTCAATGAGGCTTTATTTTCACAACCTGCAACCCTACAGTGTTATTTTAAGACCACAGACTTCATATAGGTTTTTCTGTAATCTACAGGTAGAGAACTACTTACTGTATTTTTTTCCAAATTTTAGGCTCAGTAGTTTCAGAGATAAGTGGGAATGGTCAATTTTCGTATATTTTCTTAAATTTAAAATTATTTAAAAAAATATGTTTGAGACCCTTTTATTTGATATGTCACAAGGTACAGTTTGCAAAACTTTTTTTTTAATTTTCTTATTTGCCCCCAAACGTGACCCCATATTCAAAATTCATTTATTTACTTTGCCTTCCCGTGTTTGGGTCATAGAAATTCATATATCTACCAAACAACTTAATTGGTCCATTAATTTCGGAGCAAATTGGCTGACAGACGGACAGACAGACACGAGTGATCCTATAAGGGTTCCGTTTTTCCTTTTAAGGTACGGAATCCTAAAAATACTTGTACCAGTTTACAAGTGACTTTCAAAGACAATCGTTATCTCATAAGCATAAGGCATATACTCACAGCTAATCTATATAAATCATACTCTATAGATCTACGGTCCCAGCTCCGTGCCATGTCGGATCCCGTGACATTGTGGTTGCGGTGTTGTGTACCCGAGATGGTAGACTAATATTTATTATTAAAGAAGTCTGATAGCTCGTAGAAATTACGAGTAGTCTAATGTGTGTAGTTGTGGTTTTATTTGAGGTGGTTTCAGCAGTGGTAACAATGGGTGTAGCTAAAATTGACTGAAGACTACTAAAACAATACCAGCTTATTGCTGGAGTAGATTTTACCCTTAGATTTAATGAAAAGTGTTTATTGTGATGGGGATGAGCTGCAAAGTTCTCACGAAATATCGCGGCGGAATTTTATCGCGCGCTAGATTTTCAACTGTTGGTGCTGAGCTGAGCTTCGAGAATCCAACAGAGTGCATCCCAGCGCGTCGAAAAAACACATTGTCGGATTTTCAACTCTCAGTGCTAAGCAGAGCGTTGAAAATCCAGTGCGCGAAATAAAATCGCCGCGATATTTTTACGTCCGTGCGAACGTCGGCTGTGTTATTCTTATAGCATTCACCAACCCATCAGACAAGGTGATACTTATTAATTAATTCGTTTGAGACCCATGAGTTATGGATGTTTCTTTCATGATATAATGAAGATGGTCTTCAAAGAGTGACTCGTCAAAAGGGTCAGTTTCCACAGAACGAAAAAATCCTCTCGGATGCTGAGGACTTTATAAATTTCAATGAATAAGTAATATCAATATTGACACCTGTATATAAATAAAAAG
This sequence comes from Cosmia pyralina, assembly GCA_946251885.1. Taxonomy (NCBI): domain Eukaryota; kingdom Metazoa; phylum Arthropoda; class Insecta; order Lepidoptera; family Noctuidae; genus Cosmia; species Cosmia pyralina. Next base: position 3,348,198 of record OX276346.1, on the reverse strand, counting down.
AGAAGTCCTGACTGACTCATCAACGCACAGCCCAAACCTTTGAACCTAGAAAGCTGAAATTTTGCACAGAGGATTTCCCGGTAGTATGAGCTCGTGGGATATTATCTGATATCGACACGGGCGAAGACGTGGGCAAAAGCTAGTTTAGTATAAAATGCGAGGCAGATATCACGCTTGATGTCTGGTTCGAGTCAATATAAAGTTACTTATTCAATGAAATTTAACCCTAAAGCGTGCAGTACAACAATGCTTTCAGGATACTGCTAGGGCTTCCGCGGTTTTGTAGTGCTTCGACTATGTTTGCTGAGGCGCGGACTGATGATTTTTTGCGATCATACGGAAGCGGAGCGCCTCACTATTAAGTCGCCTACGAAGCAGCTCGAGCAGTCTCCTGAGGGTATTGTCCGAGCGGTGGGACCTGTCCCTGATAAAGAGGTGGATGCAGCTTCATGTTAGCGCCTCTCCTCGTATTATTTGAGATGTTTATTTATTTAGATTGATTGTATGTTTATTTTGTTTTTGATTTAAATTAATTTTATTGTTTTAATTATTCTAATGTATTTTTATGTGGAACTATGGGCTTGGTCTGAAATAAATGATTTAATTTAAAGCAGAGTGAAGGCAATGGACAAGTGACTTTAGTTCAAGACATAACTCCTCCGCTATAAAAACATCATCAACCCTTTACCGTCAACCTTCCACCGACATAACCACACCAAAATCATAAAACGAACAACAAACATTCACTATAAAAATCTACCATTAACTACCATACCCCGCCCGTTTACCTCCTTCAACCCCTTTGTGACCCATTCTTTACATCCTCATCGTAACAGAAAGAAACCTATTGCCTTCATCCAGTGTGTGAGATTGGAAACCATTGTGTTGGGTACAGCTGTTTAAACGGAACTGGCTATTTCATTCGTGACTTCAATAATATTGCTTGGTTATACTGCTTCTAGGGGCAGAGAATTGATGTTGAAAACGGGAGTTTATAGTTTTCTGGAAGTACCTAATGTTCAGTAATTAAGGGGATACTTCGATAATTTTGTGTTTTTAAAATTCCTTTTTAACTAAATGTATATTTTTAAATCATTTGGATTTTCCATTATATGTTATTATTTTGATTGTCTAGTGCTGTACTAAAACCGAAAAATGATTACCTACTTGAAATTTTTTAGATAAAATAAATTCTAAAGTAGCTCCGTCTATGTTAAGAATTTACCGAGCTAAAAATTATTTTAAGTATAATATCGGTGCGCGTGATAGTGTTCTATCTCGCGCGTCAAACTAGACAGCCATAACGCCATTTCACTAACACACCGAGCTAAACCACGGTTTATTATATGGGTCAATCTCCAAAACGGGCGTATTCGTGTGATCGCTCTGGTGCTTTTCAGATATTGATATTTAATGGTAATTATGTATCTCATTAAAAATAATGATATTCAAATAGAACATTTTTACTATTGGCCTTCAATTTACACAAACAGTTATGGAAATATTTTAGTTCAAAAAATTTCGCGACCCGAGCTATCATAATTGGTGCCAGTGCGATCATAAATGGTGAAATCAGTGAAACGAAAAAATTAATATTGGTAAAATATTATTTATTTAGCCGTTTTCAGTTATATTCAGTGTACCTGTAACAAGATTATATGTAAGAGAAATGTATTATTTTAGAAAAAGGTCAAGGCATATTATCAGTCATACAGATATGTATTCCGTATTTTTGATAAAAAATACGGAATATTTTATATAAAATAATTGCTAAAATAACAAATTAACATAATTATAAAAATCTATTTTTGGCTTAGTTTCATTCATTTGGACTTAATTAAATCACTTTTAGGTAAATGAGACAAAATTAAAAACCTTTTGAAATCAACCATTAATACCTATAGCCTTTTATAATTGTAAAATTACTTAGACTTATTAAATATTAGTTAAAAAAAAAGTAATTAAAACATTTATAAAGAACAAGATAAAATTCTTAAAAATAAACAATTTATAAACGTTATTTATTATTATTATTATTATTTATTTATTTAAAACTCTTAAACTATCATTACAGGTTTAGAAACCTAATGCGATAGCTAAGCCTACTTATAATATTAACTATTTTAAATAACCCTATTACTAACAATTACAAATAACTACACAATACATCAACACCAAATTACTTATAACTAAAACAACACAACCTTATAATTATAACAATGTAATCTTCACAGAAAATTGACATAACTATCTATGTTTTACTTAAAAAAATAATAATTAAACAATAAAAGAAACAATAAACTTAAAATTACACTAATTGTTGCTCTCGTAACATATTATATATAAACTTACTCTTGCAAGTTCACTGAAGTAACACGAAAAAATGTCCAACCTATTCTGAACTTCGTTAACAGTACGAATTGCTCGCGTGAGAGGTGCTTTGGCCAGCAGGTTTGTTCTGGCAGCTGGCACAGCCAGCAGTGGCGGGCGCCGCCGCCTCCACACGTAGCGGTCTGGAACAGAAAACCGCAAGCACTGAAGCACTCCCGGATTGTGCTCCTTACCTCGGAGTAATTTAATTAAATAGACGACAAGAGTAAACTGTCGTCGCACCCTTAACTCATTGTACCCGACCATGCCCAGTACAAACAGGGTGGGGTACATCAGCGGGTACAATGGATAAACCCCGTACAGTCTGAAGTACAAGTGACGCGTGAACTTATTCTGTACGCGCTCCAGCATGACAGAGTACTTGGCTTCATGTGGAGCCCATATGACAGCACCATACTCCAAGTGACTCCTGACTAGAGCGTCGTATAATACCCTTATAGTCGTAATATTAGTGAACCCCTGTGACTGCCTAAGTACAAAGCCGAGGTTTCTGTACGCTTTCTTACATATCTTAATGATATGCTCGCGAAACGTAAGATCTGGAGTGAGATATACCCCTAGATCCCGCACTCGCGTTACTTGCTGCATGAGTATCGCCTCTGCTTTGTACTCATAGCGGATAGGGGTGCGCGCACGACCAAAGGATATTACCGAGCATTTGGACACGTTGAAGTATAGCTTATTGTCCTGGCTCCATTTCACCACTCTATCAATGTCACCCTGGAGTCGCTCACAGTCTGACTCATCCCTTACCTCGAGCAGCAACTTGAGGTCATCTGCGAACAACAAACATGAGCCATGTCTGACGACCTCCGGCAAGCTGTTTATCATTATAATAAATTCAAGAGGCCCCAAATTGCTGCCCTGGCTTACTCCGGACCTGGTGAAGTACGGTTTCGACTCGTACCCATTGTAGTCAACGTACTGTTGACGGTCTCTCATATAGCTGGCAAAGAACTGCAGTAAGTGCGGCGTACATCCTACATCTGCCAGCTTTCTTAATAAGACATCATTGTCCACGGTGTCAAAGGCTTTTTTAAAATCAAAGTACGCCGCGTCTACCTGTACTCCAGCGTCGACTGCCGGCATAACCTGTGCCATGAAGTTAAGCAGGTTGGTGGAAGTGCTGCGTCCGGGCCGAAAGCCGTGCTGCGCGTCCGACAGTTGCGCTCGGACTTGCCCCTGTATGCAGCGTTGAATAGCGCCTTCAAAAACTTTTGCCGGCGTCGACAACACTGCAACTGGTCTATAACCGCTGACATCTGGACCTGCTTTACCCTTGGGCACTGGAACGACACGTGTAGTCTTCCACTGATCCGGAAACGTCGATTGCTTTAAGCACGTGTTATATATGTAATGCAGCGGGCTTGCTAAAACTCTAGCACAATCTCTAAAGAGAAACGCTGGTATACCGTCAGGACCAGATGATCGTTTCGGCTTGAGGTTCGTCAGCGCATCCTGCACCTCTTTGAGACTCAAGGTCTCTATATGTACCCGTGCACTGGTAGCACTGCTGACCTCTGCCATCGCCGCCCGAACGTCTAGTTGCGGTGGTTCCTGACTGTATACCGACTCAAAAAATTCTGCGAATTCCCTAGCACACTGCTCAGCAGTGAGATTTTGCCCATCTTTTACTATACTTTGCCTATTTACTCTACTTTTTTTCGACCTAATATATTGCCAGAATGATTTTGGATCTTTAGCGAACTGATTTTGAATTTTATTTTTATGGTTTCTGTGTGCAATTTCTATATACTTTTTTACCCGGGCCCTACATTTAGCGTATTCTTGATAATCACAATCACGTTTTGAGTTTTTAAACAGTTTGTGAAGTTTTGCTTTAATTTTGATCTCTTTAATAATTTCTCCGGTGTACCATTCGGGATACACATAACGTGAGTTTTCCTGGGTAAACTTTTTCCTTGGTACACATTCGTCCAAAATACGGCCTAATTTCACATAAAATAAATTTAAAATGTCTTCCAAGTTATGCATTTCATACATTGTACTCCAGTCAGCAGAAGTTAACATCGAATACAATAATTGATAATCAGCTTTATAAAAATTCCACTGCGGCCTGTTATTGCACGCGCTGTCAACGAGGGATTCGGCAGTGGGCGAAGGCGGGGAAGGCGCGGGGGCTGAGGGTGCGGGGCGCACGCACACCGCTAGTGGCGGGTGGTACGGGTCGACCGGAACGAGCGCCTCGTCCGCCAACACCACTGACACTTCTCCGCTAAAACCCGTACTCAGAACCAAATCCAGGTATCGGCCTAAGACATTTGGTACCATGTTACCTTGAGTGAACTCGCAATATGACATAAAGCATTCATAATAATTGCTAATATTTACCGGACAAGAATGTAAATTAAAATCTCCAATAACAATCACTTGTCGATATCTATTACACATATTTTCTATTACCCTAAACAAAATCATATAATCGTTCTCCGAACTCCCAGGTGGAATATAAACAACGCAACATAAAAACAAAAATCTATTCTTTAAATGAACCGTTGCACAAACAATTTCAAATACGCAGGCGTCTATTGACGCGTCCGAGACAAGTACCTGTCGCAGCTCGAAGCGGTGTGTGGCCACGAGAAACGCTCCGCCCTGCTTACGCCCATCCACTCGATCACAACGTATTATTTTATATCCTTGAGGGATAATTTCTGCGTCTTGAATGGATTCATTGCAGCCTGATTCCGTTATAGCGTATAAGTCAGAATTAAATGATAATATGTTATTTCTAAAGTTTTCTAATTTTGTACGAAGACCTCTTGCATTTTGATAATACATTTCAACGTGTCTATTTGTAATCATAAGACGTTTTTCTACAATAATTTATTTCGAGGCATGATTTCATCTGCAACAATCAATCAACTCAGCCAATCGCAGTCCACTGCTGGACATAGGCCTCTCCAAGGTTGCGCCACAACACCCTGTCCTCCGCCTTCCGCATCCAGTCTGTCCCAGCCACTTTCTTCAGGTCATCCGTCCATCTAGGGGGGGGGGGGGGGGGGGGGGTCCCACACTACGCTTACTGATACGTAGTCTCCACTCTAGGACTCGTCTGCTCCACCGGCCATATCGGTCCTTCGACAAACATGGCCAGCCCACTGCCACTTCAGTTTGCTTACTTTGAAAGTTATGTCGGTTACTCCGGTTCTTTTCCGGATAACTTCATTGCTGATTTTATCCCTCCATAGCGTGCTGAGAGACCTTGAATTTGTGGACCAGCCCGACCCTCAGAGTCTACGTTTCAGCACCGTATGTCATAACAGTCAGAACGCACTGGTTGAAAACCTTAGTCTTCAAACATTGCGGGATAGGTGACGAAAAGACCTGACTAAGTTTTCCAAACGCTGCCTAACCCAAATGGAACCTTCTGTCGGCTTCTTTCTCAACGTTGTGTCTACCGAGCTGGATGACTTGCCCTAGGTAGACATACTTCTTCACAACTTCAAGAGTCCAATCCACATCGAAGGGTCGCTCCCTTCGATGTGGATTGGACTCGGCAAGACATGTGAATTGTACATGACTTTCGTCTTGTCTAAATTCATGCCGAGGCCAACCCGCCGAGAGGCTCCATTTAGGCTGTGCAGCATCTGGTCTAACTGTTCCAGCGTTTCTGCCATTATGACGATGTCATCGGCAAAGCGAAGGTGTGAGATGTACTCGCTGTTCACGTTAATACCCTGTCCAGTCCAGTGCAGCGTCTTGAAGACGTCCTCCAACGCATTGGTGAACAGTTTCGGGGATATCACCTCCCCCTGTCTCACCCCTCTGAGCAGTTGGATGGGGCTGGTTTTCTGATCTTGGATCTGGACAGTCATCGTGGCAGCGTCATACAGACACCTCAACACTTCAATGTAGCGCCAGTCTATTCGACATCATTGCAGATCTGCAACAATACTTGCCATTAAATTTTAGAGAAGAAAGGGTTACAGTTGTGGGTAGCTAAATGCCAATTTAATAATATCATCAAGGTAAAATACGTCAAAATCTGTTTATGGGTTTAGGTTACCCAAAGAAACCCAGGAAAGGTTATAAATTAAAGGTTATATGCATAGTTCATCGTTTGTCATTGTTACAGTCCGGTACTACTACTTAAAATAGATTTATAACGTACAATTAATGCAAAATATCATCGCTCTGGTCTTTTTGGACAGAGCAATCACAGCCATAGCGATCAGAAAAAGTCACAAAATCATAAATATAGCCAAATTTAAAAGCAGGAGAAAGGTGTTTACGTCTCATAAAAAACATCATAAAGATCACTTAATTCACATAACAAACACATTGACAAGTTTACTATTAATTATTTAATATATTATTATATATTATTTAATTTAAATAACGTGCCATAGCAATCATAAAATTCGAGAACCAAATCCAGAGCAATCATAAACTTACCTTCGTAATGTTGGAGCGCGGGAACGTGGCACACAGGTATCCTCCTCGGCTGTTAGACCACTACTGGCGTTGCCCCGCGGGAGGGGAAATTCCTCTCCCGCGGGGCAACGCCAGTAGTGGTTCCCCTGGGGAATGGAGTGTCTATAACGCGAAACTAGGGATGAGCGCGATGTTTTACCTCAGCGCAGAGCGATGAGATAAAATGCCCGGTCACGATTTTAAATTCAAATTGTGGCAAAAGTATCGTTAATATAACTAAAAATATTTTATTACTATGAAGATTAACTATTTGTTATGTAATCTAAACAAGTTGTTTCATATGAACCTTCTCATTAAAAAGTTAAAGAATATTTTTTTCATTCAATCGGGAGTTGGGTCAACCCAGAGCGATCAGGATTTTAGGGTTAAAGATTTTTTTTTAAATATTTAAAATAAACTTATTCATAATATTAGCCTTGTATCACGTAGATTAGACACCGAACTATATATAAAAAAATAATTTGAAAACGTTTTTCGATTTTAAAATGGGTTTATCCAGCCCGACACGAAAAAAAATGCCTTTGGAGATCAACCGATATCCTCTTAAACAGCTAAGGTTATGTTGCCATCTGACAGTTTCTTGATGTGGTTACTGCTTTTGGCGTAAATATTGTATGTGTTTTTATTTTATACTGCTTCGTTGGTCTTGTGCTCGTAGCGCTACAACTGAGCATAAGTTCCTGTGTTCGATTCCCAGGTCCGGCAAAGTCTTTATAGATTTTTCCAGCAGAATTTCTCAGTAGCAGCCCGGAACCTAGATTTGTGCCTGGCTGGTGGCAATAGGCTCGCCACCTATTACTTGGGACAGCGAATGGCGTGGGTACTTGTAGGTACACCTCTGCCTAACTCTTCGGTAAATACAGGTGCGATGTTATGTCATATTTTATTTATGAGACTGGAGAAATCTCGATGCACTCCCCATACGGTGGAAAAACGATACTGCAAGTAGTCCGTGATGCAAGTATAGTCGATCTCTTAAGAGGGTAGGGGACTTGCGATTCCCCATACAAATGTATTCCCCGCATTTCTTCCTGAATAATGCCTCTAGCCACTTGCGCGACCGCGGGAAGTTTGTTCCCCAACAGTAGGTTGTCCGTGGGAACAAAGTTCCCAAGACAATCTTTTTTTACTTTTAACCTTGTTCCACCACTATTAAGTAGGAATATCCAATTCCATGCATTTACTGTGATAGATTAGATAATCTACGCAGATGTGTTCGAACCTATTGAGATACAACAACACTCACTGAACTAGTCTACGACATTAAAAAAATATTATTTTCGCTGAATCTAAATAGTAAACAATAACAAGTTTTTGTCTCAACTTCGGAAGCTTGTAAATAATTAATATTGTACTGTGGTAAGTGGTTTTATTTATGTTTCACATTAAGAGTCAACACAGCATGCATTTTAAACCATAAAAAATATAGGGCATCGCTTGTTTTTTCTTTGTAGAAAATCTAGAAATCAGAAACAAACAGTGTTTGCTCTTTACATACCTATTTTTGTGAATGTTATACGATCATACATTCAAACGAAACATACTACGATAGAGTCCAATTCTCTGGCATCCATAAAAACATTCGAACGTTACAAGATTCCAAGAATCTTCGTCGCTTCGGCATTGTTTTTAAACACGTGCGAAGTGCCGGCTGACGTCACGGTGCGTGTACGCATAACTGTACGATGGACTGTTTTTTTTATGTAGAGCCGCTTTCGTAGTGGCTAGAGCAATATTTTTTTTTTTTTCATAAAATCAAAGTCTGCTGTAGAGACATGTCCCTGTCATTTCCTAATTTTTTTTTTCAGGAACTAATTAGTAAAGAAAATATGACCCTCCAAAAATTACAAAAAATGATTAGAGGACTACCAGACAAATTCTAAAAGTTTTTAACATATAAGAAAATGATAGGAACCTAGACATACTTTCTTAAAATTTTAATGAAAAAAATAATTGAATCGGCTCAGTTTTTGAGGAGAAAAAAGGGGAATACGAAACGTCGATCTCGTTAAAATTTTTTTGATATAATCGGTCTGAGCTGTAGCTGTGCCCTATCACACTCTCTTATCACTGTTCGAGTGCAGCGTGACGTCAATAGTGTCTTCAAATACCTATTCTTCAAATTCCTCGCAGGCCCTGTCCCCTCTTAATTGTTTTAACAAAAACAGTAAACCACCCAGGGAATTAAAACTGATTTTTTTTTTGCCCGTTTTTGGCATTAACTGCTAAGGCTTCGAACCTAGGAAGTTTAGTGTTGATTTTTTTGACCTCACCTGACCGAAACATATCTGAGCTTAGGAAATTTCAAAATGTTCTATATCTCCAGACTTATGATTTTTTTCTCAATGGTTCAAAAAAAAAAAAGGCGAGTAGTGCTGCCAACTAGCGCCAGTTGGCAGCACTACTCGCCTTTTTTTTGTGGAAGGGAAATCATCAAATGACTTCTCCCGCTGTGGGTGGAGCGGGAGGGCGTATCAGACTTTTACTGACCAAAACCCGTGTTCTTTCAGTTGCTTGTGCCAGGGCTATCTCTTTCGAACAACCCGCGACCCCGGCGGCAGCACTGCTCGCCTTAAGACCTCTGCCTCGAATTTCACGGGCAGCGGGGCGGCGGCGGCGGCGGCGGCGGCGCGTCTCGCATTGTTTCGCCCCGCTACCGCGCCGCTGTTTTCGAGGTCCGGTCCATTTGTTTTTACGCATAAAATCCTGTCGCTCCCGCGCCGCCGCCGCTGCCGCCCCGCTGCCCGCAAAATTCGAGGCAGAGGCCTTAGGGTTAAATCATGTCTGCCAAAATTCAACCAAATTGGTTTCTAGTTAACAAGATACTTTGCATACAGAATACAAGATAAATTCCTACTTACGTACTTATTCATGTTCTCAAAGTTCGTATAGTTAGCATAAGACCGCGGTTTCCTCGGCGCGGTTGGCAGCAGGCGTGTCAGTTGCGTAACTTTATTATTTACTTTGTAAGCTCAGGTGGCGAAGCTAACAGTTTGTGCTCTATTGTTTTTCTTGTAAAGTTAGGGTTATTTCTTATTAGGTAGGTACACCTTCTTTGAAATTATCTTTCGTAAAAGTAGGTAAGGCTCATTGGGGAAATTACGATAGTGGGTATAATCGGATTTATGATAATTAAACATCATCCATATTTACATACTGAGACTTCTCCATGCCTCGGAAAATACTTTAAGCCGTTGGTCCCGGTTGTCATTCGTGGATCTTTGACAGTCGTTACGGGTCGTCAGAAGCCCGAAAATCTGACAACCAGTATTACCAAGGGGTATCGTATTACCCAGTTACTGGGTTGTGGAGGTCAGATAGGCAATCGCTCCATGTAAAATACTGGTATTCAGGTGCATCCGGTTAGACCGGAAGCCGACCCCGACATAGTTGGGAAAAGGCTAGGCAGACTTATTTGATATCAAACGTAGCAGCATTTTATATTGGTAACTTAATGATTATAGACGCCATTTTATCGGCCGCCGTTGTGGCATCTGCATCGCTACATGCGAACTACGCATCACACTGACGTCACGCAAAATCCTGCATCGCGCAAACAGAATTTACCTCGCGACTGGCCTAAATAAGGTGCTATAAAAATATCTGCCACGGCTGCAATGGGAGACAGTATTGTATATATAGATTACAATAAGTGCAGATAAATTATTGATCTTACGTGATCAATTTTTTCATACAAATAAATGTGCATTTAAATTTGAATTGAGTTATTTGTATGAAATCGTCCCGTAGTAATAAGTGGTCATTCCCAGAACAGTTAGAAAGAGGTAGCAATTGCTTTTATTGATGAAGCGACTCATCGCGCGTTGTTTGTGAACCACGTTATGCAGAATAAAGTCAATGTTTATTTAATTACTTTATTTTCTCAAAGTGACGTAGGTATCTATTCCGGGGTACGAATTTTCTTCACTATTGTAATCTATACACAATACTATCTCCCATTGAAGCCGTGGCAGATATTTTTATAGCACCTTATATACAACATCCCGAGATGAATAGAAAGCCATAACAAAACACGATGAAAAGATGACTTCAAAGCATTTCCAGGGGCAAATAGTGCGCTACAAAAATCAACAACGGAAATTAGCATCGTCTACAAGTCGTTAAAGTTAGCGCTCACAACGGCAGTTAAACTAACCAAGCTAACAGAATGATTGTTAGGTATAAAAAAGCACGATAGAATAGAATTTATCTCGTTTCTAGTTAAGTATACGTAATAAAATGGAATAATTTTCTGTTAGTGGTGCTACACACTGGAACGTAGTGGGTCGGCAAGATTCTACAAAGCTGAACGTCAAAATCGAAATGTTTGTGAAAAAATCGCTCGGCAAATCTTAGGCGGGTAAACCACCTCCGCCGCGAAACTATAGCAGCGAAACCGCAGTAGTTCCGCCATGACTTTTCCGTTGTACGACAATCGAAATAGGGCACAAAACTGCGTGTTCTAACTTCTAATGTACAGGGGGTCTACTCCCTAAGCACGAAGCCCGTAGTTTCGGCCTTCGTTACGTGCGTTTCCTACTCCGTATCAACTACGGATGGATGATTGGTTCGGGGCCTGAATGAAGTATGAATGAAAACACGATTTGACAGTTATCCCTACTCCCGCTGTGTTTTTGCCCGTCCGAAAAATTTAACTTTTACACTTGTTTTGAAGGATCGTTATTTCAGACGGACGGAAAGACGGACGGACGGACGGACGGACAGACTTAGGGAGTAGACCCCCAGATGTGATTATGGTTCTACTTCTTTCCCGCGTGATTTCACCGATCTAGTTGGAAGCCGGCTACACCTCCGCGCTTAGCCCACCATTTTGTTGCGGTGCCGCGTTTGTTTCGCACGTAGGATTTGTGGCAGTCGACAAGTTCATACTGTCTCTCAAGATACAGGTTACCTAGTTTGAGAGGCAGTGTTTCCCATATTGTATTCCGATTTCAGATCTTAGATTGGTATTGTATTGTCTAACTACCATAGCTCATTTAAATTGTCTTTAAATAAACATGTTATTCTGTATTTGTATGAAATAAAAGTTTTTTTTTATTTACTTATTTTTATTTATAAAGCGAAACTTCATTTTTTTTTGTAAAAATGGATGTTGATTTAATGGAAAAACTAATACTAAATACTAAATACTAAATAATCCAAGAGGTACGAAGTAATAGGTCTACTTCGTACCTCTTGGAATTGTTTTTCGGATTTGGATTTCGGATATCAGACGAATCCGGGGCAAATCTATCTTAGAGAGATGTATTGATGATTCTTATGGATATAATTATATAAATACATTTTTGTTATTGTCGCGAATCATATTTTGATCAAGACACAACCTGGCACTGACCTGCAAATTGCAAAAAACGTAAGAAAATTTGAATTTCGCTTATTATTTTCACGTTGGAGGTATGCTAAGGCCAATGGTACCGAGTCGACTCGAACATGATTTAGCGAGGATATAAATATGTCGAACGAAGTTTGTCGATTTGCACGAGTCAAATGAAAGCTGAATGAAAATGAAAGCTTCGGGACGGCTTTTTTGTTTAACAAATACTGCCAAATCTAATGTGCCGACCCGAATTTGTATGTGTGCAGCATCCCTTAGACTAGCAAGGGAAGACTAGGCATATTCATGCCTAGTCTCATAAAACCTAGAGTAAAGTATTCACTTTACTCTAGGTTTTATGAGTAAATAATAACGGTCAATTGCACATTAGGGATCGGATACAAAAGAACACTATTATTGCTGTTGTTATTTTCCGTAAGAACCCAGTATTTGTTCTTTTTAGTATTTTTAACCGACATCAAAAAGGAGGAGGTTCTCAATACGTCGGAACCTTTTTTGTATGTTCCCCGATTACTCGAAGATGGCTGGACCGATTTAGATTTTATTGTTTTATTCGAGAGGGTATACATCACAGTTGGTCCCATATAAAATTGATTAACTTTGCTTTGGTAGTTTTTGAGTTAGCTTCAATAATACGTATTTTTTCCTCACTTTTATATGGATGATGTTCTAGTTTGTTTTGCAGGTAGTGGTATTAGAATTTGTGTGGGGTAGGTACCACAACTAAAAAGTGAAAAATAAAAACTTTTTTACAAAAAAATACTACTGACTTCCAAAAACAACACTACAAAGTGAAAAATAACTTTAATTTCGGAAGTCGGTGACAAAAATACAAAACTAAAGACACCGACAACCGAAATTAAAGTTATTTTTCACTTTGTAGTGTTGTTTTTGGAAGTCTGTTGTATTTTTTTTAATTTTTAGCGTCTTAATGTATTGCTGTCCATGTGCTCCCGGGGGTAATGTAATAATAGTAAGTAATTAATTGTCTCATTCTATTAACTACTCATTCAATAGTCAAGACGCAGGTTAAATAAACAATGATTAGGTACTAGTCCGTAAGGCGTGCTGCACACTTATTCTTAGTTTAATTGAAATAAATGCTTTGAGTTTTGCCTTTGAGTTTAACTTATAGGCAGCGTATGATGATTCATTTCTAACGTAAAAGTAAAATAATCTCACATCATTATATTGCGCTGACAACCATATACGTCGAACTGGGCATACTGATTGGTTGCAAGAATAAAGCTCTGGACAAAATACTCGTAAAGCGAATCCCGCCCGTGATAGGCGCCGATTGTAGCTTGTATGGAGGTGTTCAAACTGGCGCGAATATCGCATGGCTTCCTAAGCCGACGTTCGCACGAACGTAAAAATATCCAACAGTGTGTTTTTTTCGACACGCTAGAATGCACTCTGTTGTTGCTAGTTTGGATTCTCAATGCTCGGCTCAATAGCGAGAGGTGAAAATCCAGTGCGCGATAAAATCCCGCCGCGATATTTTTACGGCCGTGCGAACGTCGGCTTATTATTAAAATAATCGACTATCTAATAATCGTGCAGTCACATGTGTGTGTGGCCAGAGTTTGAGTATGACTTATGAGGAACAGGGTGTAAAGTTCACTCATCCTCCATAGAAAAGGGAGGATCCTTCGACCCGATGAGTATTGTTTCTGGTGGGCTAATGTCGGATGGTTGAAGTCGGTATTTTGTATATACATATACCAGTCACGCGGTAAACTTTGCTTGCGCGATACAGGATTTATGTGACGTCTAAGGGCCTAGACAAAGTAGCATTCGATTAGCGATGACGCTAGTAGAAAAGGCAAAAAATGTATGGGGTTGACATAAGCTATCGAAATGTCACGTGATCATATCAATGTCACATTGAAGCTGTAGCGATTGTAGAAATAGAATCACTCCGAAACGAATGTCATTTGTCTAGGCCCTCAAGTCTTTGATGCGTAGTTCGCATGTGGCGTTGTAAATGCCGCCACCAGGCTAACCCCGTGGCCACGAGCTACACGCTCAAGTGACACGCGTCTTGCGACAGTGACTGCGGAAAAAAAAAATGAGAGAAGTTGTTTACAACAGAACAGTGGCCTTAGTGCGAGTTTTTATACTTACTCGATCACGTTGACGTAAACTTCAATTTGTTCTGAAACTGAATAAGCGCCGTCTGGTGACTATAATGGGAATCACAATTATTCCATACAAATTGACGTAAGGTAACGTTAACGTAAACGCGATCGAGTAAGTATAAAAACTCGCACTAAGCCCTCTGATGTTTGAAACAGGTAACGCGCATGCGTGTCTCTTGACGCAAGTCGAACACTCGAGGCCGTAATAGGGCCTAATTATTTTCCGGACTAACAATTACAAAAGAAGATCAATTACGACCAAAAACCGTTCTTTTTCTGTACAAAAAAAAAAGACTACGTCATAAAACTCGAACAACTTTTCATGTAAGTACAAACTAATAATAAGCGATGACACTTCGAAGCAGTCGGAAAAGTTTTTGTGAACTACCCTAATGTCTTGGGAGAAGGAATAAACTTTTAAGACAGAACCGATCTGTAGAACTTACACTTTGACATTTAACAAGACGTTTATTTATAGTGACCATGATTAGGGAGAGATTTCAGGACAACTTTCAAACTTTACACGCCTGTTAACTTCTGACGCGCCAATTGCACCCCATGTGTGCATAAGGAAAATCCTTTACATAATAGGTATATAAGCTTATAAATTATATATATAAACGTAAAAAAACATCATCCGATGGGAAAAAAATCATCTTCAGTAGTTGTGAACCTATGGGGTTCGAAACAAACCCCTCCCACCCCCCCCCCCCTGCCCCATTGACCTACTGCAGGATATAGGGTGCTTTATACAAAGAAGTTACAAGTGGCATAACTCACCACGCTTGTTCAATGCAATTTGGCAGCTTCAGACACGAAAAGCTTTTAACCAGTAATTTGCGCACTGCTTAAAAAAAAGCATGTATAACGGCACAGTACTAAAGTGACTGTCACCAGCCAGTGTCACTCTTATCCGACTCTTCGGTGGTTCCTAGTAACTGCGTAACAAAACTATGCTTCTACTTTTAATTATTAGCTGCAGTAAAATGACACCTCTTATCTGTCTAATCACAGTAGAAGTGTCATTTTGCTGCAGATAATTAAAAGCCCGGCCATAGACGGTTTCACTTTCTGCGCCGTCATATACATAAATAACATAGTTATTTAAGATAGTTTAATTAAGGTCCACGCTACCGCATCAGGAAATTCCTGTAATGACAGCAGTGTTTGTGATAAATAAATAACTTATTAAGCTCGAGCGGGGGCGCTTTGAATCGGCACAAAAATCAACTGTCATTTCATAAAGTATATTTAGTTCAGCGTACTTGTATATAGTCAGCGTTAGGAACTTAAAAAGTAAATATAATTTTTGGTAAAATTTTGTCACGGGCCACTGAAAGTAGGAAAAAGCTTTCATTGTTCCTTACTAATTAATTCATCACGGAGGCAACATAATTGGAGCTTAACAACTTGTTAATTTTTAGACCTTCCTTTGTAAAAGTTGCTTTCATTTTTACCCATTTGTACACAAGACATTTTATGCAAGACACGCGGCAGTTTGCGTAACGATAGATGTTAATTCATAATCAAACCAATAATAAAATAATAATAATAAAAAATTTATTGCACAAACAAAAATCACATTGCACTACATGCATTCAGTTGACATAATCCAATATAAGTTTAACCTATAAGTACAATAATTTTACACTCTATCCCTTAAACTAGGTCTGGCCTGTATCTTAAGAGATAGGGTTCAGCCATTGTGTAGGACTAAATTATATTAACTATAAGACAAGTGAAGCCAGCGACGATGTGGTACCTAAAACCGTGCATAAATAAAAATAAAAGAAACAAAAAAAAAAAACTAAACTAAAAGTACAGAGGTGTGAATCGGTTGCGTATTTCTGTTTGGGTGTGAGTGGTGTTGAGTGTGGTGTATGTGTATAGTATGATGTGGTGGTAGGAGAGATGTTAATATAATAGTAATAATATAATAGTAGTTATAGTCTGTCAGTTCACGAAAATAGCCATGAGAACGTCCACAAGTCTTAGGGCCGAGTTTTCAATCGTTAGATAACTGTATCTGAGTAATAAATATGGCGGTTTGACATATTTTCTATACAAAAGCTGTCAAAACGTTAAACATATTCCCAACATAAAAGTTATCTGACGATTGAAAAATCAGCCCTTAAATTTGGAGAGAGATTCTTATAATTCACATATTTCTGCAAACTTAAATGAAATCATACTACACGTGTCTTTTCCAAAATAAAGAAAAATAATTCATTATTATAGTGCTTAATGCCTCAGGCAAAGCTCCAATGACTCAAGTGCGCCTTTGTATAGTTTTTTTTTTTACTTGTAGGTACATAAAGTTTTAATAAATCTATATAAATAAAAAGAGAAGTCCTGACTGACTGATTGACTGACTCATCAACGCCCAGCCCAAACCCTTGGACCTAGAAAGCTGAAATTTTGCACAGAGGTTGCCTTTATTGCTTTATTTTATTTTTTTTTTTTTTTTTGCACAAGGAATAAGGAAGGATTTTTGTTCCCGTGGAATATTTTCCGACATCCACGCGGGCGAAGCCGCGCGGGAAGTGCTAGTATTTAATATATAGAAATAAGTGTTGAAATTAACGCAATATTAGACAAATAAACGGAACGCAACAAATATAGTTCTGGCTATGTCCGCGTCTCACCAAGTGGCGCTGTAACATCAATTAGAAAAATATCTGTGATGGCTACTTCTCTTCCATAATAAAACCACGCCATACATCCTTGTTTAATTTCTCAAGACTAGATATTCAGAACACAAGTATTACCTCTCAACAATAAGTGACAAGAATCATCAATGCGACAGTTTTTATTTTATTTCTATTTCTGTAGATACTCGTACATATTAACCTTTCGTAAGCCAGTAATAACAGGAACAATTAAAAAACCATTGTGCCTCGCGTAGATAGAACACGAAGGGTAATCTTGTTTAGAAGAAATAATCTTTGTGTTACGTCTTCAGCACTACAATTTTATTCATAACTTTTCTCTACCACAAAGCATAGACAATGAACGCCCTTCCTTCACAAAAGCGGTTAATAGGGAACAGCTAGTGCTTCCTTGAGCTAATAACCGTCATAATTATCGTGCTAGCGTTTGTTTCTACAATTTGTGAAAAAGTAAAAAAAAAAAAAGTAAAAAAGATGTAAAATTAATTTCATTGTATTTTGTTTTTAACTACAATAAACTAAGGTATTAAACTAGTTTGTCCTTCTTGCTTTATTTGGTATATAATTAAGTGTTAAATCTGTTATAATCTGTGTGTAATATTTAAGAGGGCTGTCGCATTTTATCACCTCTCTCGTCCACACGGAACCATATTTTTAATAATGCTAAATGAAAAGATGCTTTTTTGAAAAATATAATCAATTAAAGGACTAGTAAATAATGTTAATAGGCACCTAACTATTAAAAACACATTTTTATTGTGGCATTTATTTAACTCATATCAAAAACAGCACCCTAATTGCGTAACACATTATCAATCGGAGTTGGTTTCATTTTGACAGTTCAACAACATTCATTGCGTTATTTACGTTGTCGAGCAGACAAATTTTAAAAACATATGAAGCAATGGGTTAGCAATTTGTTTCAAAATTAAACCAACTCCGATCGATAATGTGTTACGCAATTAGGGTGCTGGATTAACACATAGCGTAATTCTAATCACGGTATTTCTGCGAGCAAAACCGCGAGCAAAAGCTAGCTCCCTTTATACCTGACTATACTTGATTTAAAATAAGATTAGACATTTAATTAAACAAATCTTTTTTACAGTCCGTTCAACCGATTTTGATTTCTATTGCGTTGGTGGCATGACAAATGGCAGCTGCAGTAAACAGATGGTATTGTAACCTCTATTTTGCCTTTAATGCCATCCTTAAGCCTACGCAACAGAAGTCAAAATCGGTTAAACGGACTGTAAAAAAGTTTTGTTTAAATGTCTAATCTTATTGCAAATGGAGTATAGGTACCTGAGAATCAGATTGCTACTAGACTAGTCAAGTGGAAGCACCACTTGTTGGCACTGAACACTCCACAGAATATTGAATTTGATCCTCGACTGTCTGCCAGCATTCAAGTGGTCTATGCTCAAATGGCTTCAAATGTGTCTAATCATTGAATCTTTGGTTGTAAGGAGACCTTGTTGTCTACAGTCGGTTTATTTGATTAAACTACGAAGCAAATATGAGACTAGAAGCGCAAATGTTAGGACCGCGTGGTGGAAAATAGCCCATTCACTCAAAGAGGATGCGTGTGTCCTAGCAGTGAGAAATAGAAGCTGATTATGCGTAATTATTATTATTGATTGATTTATTTTTTTTATGTAAGGATCGTAACCTTCTAATCAAGCCCATTGTTAGCGACCATGTTTCAGTGCCATAGGTTATCACTGGCAACACGCACTGGTCAAAGACTTTCGTCTTGAGACACTGTGGTATATGAGACGAAAAGATGTTGCGTAGCCTTCTGAACGCTGCCCAGCCGAGTCTGATTCGACGATTGACCTCTTTCTCGAAGTGTTTTTTTTTAATATGGCAGTGGTGAGAAATCTTCATGAATCCTTTCTCGAAGTTGGACCTACCTGAATGAACAGTTCGTCTTAGGTAAACATAATTATCCACTACTTCGAGTGTAGAGTCTCCGATCTTCGTGGGGGCAATAGAGAGGGAGGCAGGGGGCTTGGAGTTTCCCTACGTGATCGAATCAGAAATTAAGAAATCAGTAGGAGAACCAAAGTAACCGACATAGCCCGAAGAATTGACAAAATTAAGTGGCAGTGGGCAGGGCACATTGCTCGCAGAACAGATGGCCGATGGGGCCGAAAGGAGTCTGGAGTCGCGACCGCGTGCCGGAAGACATAGCGTTGGAAGACCTCCCACAAGGTGGACCAATAACCTGGTGAAGGCCGCAGTAATCCACTGGATGCGGGAACTACAGAACCGATCGAAGTGGCGGTGCTTGAGGGAGGCCTATGTCCAGCAGTCGACGTCTTTCGGCTGAAATGATAATAATGATGAAGGATCGCAGCAGGTGGCCTTTTGTAGTTTCTAAATAAATAAATAATTTAATTTAATTATCAAGTAATAATAATTCCAATGTTTTTATGTTTTATATGGCTCCTCACTCTCGCTGAATTACTAAAGGTCTAAGTTAAAATGATAACTTTGAGCTTTTATCGCACATGGAAATGTTACACTAAGCAGACGATTTGGTGAACGCTGTGTGTTGTTATCAGATAGAGGACAGTGTTATTTTAAACCAACAAAAAGGCACCATGCTAGGGAGATCATAAAAATAATATCGTGAAACTTTTTCCACAAAAAAAATAGTGTCACGTCACAAAATCTTCAGCAAAAATTTGGGAAAATCCTAATCATTCTACATGAATGGTTACCCTATCAAAGTTCAGACGTCATTCGTTGCATGGATATCGAATATTGTCAGGCTCCAACACAAATTCGTTCCATTCTACGGCATATAATGACGTCAGTAATCCGTTTTATGCAGGGAATAAAATATTTTCTTAGACTTGAATAATTTGCTGGGATAGTGTGGAGTATATTGTGTATTTATCTGCTTGCATCATAGATCCTTTAAGTGGATAAGGTGCCTACGTACACAGGTTTGGGAAAATAAAAACTGTCAGCCATATCTACTCAGGTATGTACATACCTACTTCGTAAGAAAACAATCATAAACTAACCGAGTTACCAAGTTAACTAAGTTCTGATTTATTAAAGCCATTTTTAAAAAGAAATCGTTTAGAATGCCGTCGTCCAATGAAAACGTTGTATTATTTAACCACAATATTTTTTTTTATAGTAACCTCGTGACTTGTTTTTTTTTTGTGCCTGTATACTTTCTTTAAGCGTCACGTTTAGTGCAAATAAACAATTTTCTTTCTTTCTTTAGTAAAAATTATTATATTGTATTTTTTGCTTTTAACAACTGCCTCACCTGTTTTTATGTGACTATGTTGTCGACGAAGAAGCAAACTAACTAATAAGGGTTTTCGCAGACCGACAGACGGTCGGCGAAGAGCGGGTCCGCGCGCCTCAACCGCTCACCGACGACACAAATATCATCCGTAAGCTAATAATGTATGTATGTAAATAAAATCGATTTTCACTTGTTAGGGAATTAATTACTCGCTGCGCTGACCTAAAACACAACATACACATTATGACTACTATTCCATGAGCGAGAATCTTACCTTGCCGTAACATAGTCTTTGACTAGCACGGGAGGTAAAGAACTTTTCTCTGTATCTCTTTTTAAATGTGGAAGCTTGTAATTAGCGATTGTCAGTTGTTATTTATTGTTACTATTTACGTGTATTAGTCTGTAAGCTTTCCTAATATTGTAAAAATAAAATAAAATAAAATATACCGTCATTGGGCATTTATATATTTTATCAAGTATGTGAACCATTGCTTTACTTGTTGATAGCATTATTATAATTTAACTGTTCTCCTACTCCCCTTGCTACTTGTTATATATAAGTTTTAACTTAGTGTAGTTGAACGTAAGTAAGTAAGTAAGTAAAAGGCTGATTTACACAGGGTCAGTAGCTGTTTCCAAATGAAGTCAGTGCTGGCGCCGAGAACTAACTTTCACTGTTTACATGCAGTCAGTAGTCGTACTACTGACTTGCATATCAGTTTACATGAAGACAGCAACTTGTCAGCGCTGACTTGGTTCGTGTTTCAAATCATCTCGGTCCACCCTTATACACTATATACGTGGCAAACACTCGCTTCGAGCACTTGACTCAAGGTTGCTCCATTTTGATTGTACTTATTAGGGTTCCGTACCCAAACGGAACCCTATTACTAAGCCTCCGCTGTCCGTCCGTCCGTCTGTCTGTCACAGGGCTGTATTTCATGAACCGTAATGGGTAGACCGGAAAAAGTTTTCACAGATTCTGTATTTCTATTACGGCTATAACATCAAATAATGAAAATAGTATAGTAAAAAATTAATGGGGACCCCCATACAATAAACTGTTTATTTTGAAAAAGAAATTCTTACCCTAGCATGTGGGGTGTCATTGTCTAGAACTCATCGAGTGCAAATATATTTGTCGGGACGTCAGGATTTACTCAGTTAGATTTAGACAGACACGTGGGCAGAAGATGGGTTTCGTGCAATGAAAACACACTGGGTGCGATACACGGTGTTTAAAATCACAATCTAACACAATCACTAAGCACAACGAATCGAATACAGTTCCGTGGCGCAGTAACCCCGATGCGATCCCGATGCGATCCGACACTAGACTGTTCTTCTCGCCATCAGGTTAAAACATCACGACTCTGTAGAAGCGCGCTGTAGGCGTGGGCACCTCACGTGATGTCGCTAGTGGCGCGCTTGCGATTCGTTACGCGTCCGTACTATTGACCGGACCCGACATATTATTTTTATTTTCAAAAATGAAGAAATAGGGGGCCGTAAAAGTTGTCAATTTTGGAGACCACGAGGTGCATCGCAAGAATTTGAAACTTCTGTATATCACGTACCATATTACTGTATTTAATCAACAATTAATACTTAAAACGCTAATTCATAAGGTATTTGAAAGTATTAAATACATAGTGTTATTTTTTTTAGATACGATATGGTACGGAACCTTTGTGTGCGAGTCCGACTCGCACTTGGCCGGTTTTTTTTTTTTTTGTAAAACAATGTTCGTATCGAACGGCTCGGCTCGCTGTATTGACTATTCAATTCAATTCAATTAAAATCGTTTATTTGCAAGAAATACATGTTTACAAGGGAAGATCTTACAGCCTTAACTCCCGTTCGCACGGGCGTAATAAAATTGCGGTGGGATTTTATAGCGCACTGGATTTTCAACGCTCTGCTTAGCGCCGAGAGTGCAAAATCCAACTGTGTGTTTTTTCGACGCGCTAGAATGTACTCTGTTATTGTTATGTTGGATTCTCAACGCTCGGCTCAACAACGAGAGTTGAAAATCCAGTTCGCTATAAAATCCCGCCACGATTTAATTACGCCCGTGCGAACGACGGTTTAGTCATTGTATCCTGCCTGCAAGCAAGCGTGCAAATTATTTAGGTAAAAAAAGTCATGAATTAAATTTTAAAAGTCATAATTATTACACAGATTATTAATATTACATTATTATCATTTCATTATCATACATTATTATCAAACATTATTATTACATACAAATGCCTTTAATTAATTTACATTAAATTCATAATTACTTCCTACTGTAAACAAATATTTTTATGTTCTAAAAATTCTTTTATGCTGTAGAAATACTTTTTTCGTTACCACTCTGACAATTTTGTTTTAAACACATTACCCTGCAACAATTTAAATTCATTTGGTAAGGAATTATGAATTAAATCTTCAGGTAATACAATATACTAATTTATAAACCCAAAACCTCCAGGGGAAGGAGGGGGGTTATTTGGGAACCCCATAGGTTCACAACTAAGTAGTTGTTGTTGTTGTTGGATGATTTTTTTCCATCGGATGATGTTTTTTTTTTACGTTTATATATATAATATATAAGCTTATATACCTATTACGTAAAGGGTTTTTCCTTATGCACACATGAGGTGCAGAAAGCCTTCAAGGAGTATGCACATACTGAACACATTTCTCTTATAAATATCTTTATGTCCAGCAGGATGATATAAGAGGTTGCGAAACTTAGTCCTTTTCTGTCTAGGTATAACCTCAGTATGTTGCTTAAAATAACGCATGTGTGACTTTGTAAAAATGCAGATATCTCTAATATACATACAGGGCAGTGGAAGAATCTCTGAAAGAGCGGTTTAGCTATCCAAGATCTACTGTAACGCACCACAAAAACTCGATACCTACATTACTTCTTACAAATAAACATTACGAGTCTGTCTCCGCCTTACGGCACCTTCACTTACACGCATCTAGACGCACCTATTCAGCCCCAACTTCGATCTTCGACCCTCATCTTTCATCGTGTAAAGTATGTTATAACACTAGTACCGTACAGTCGCTGAGTCTCTCTGATAAATCTACGATGCACTTCTATTTCTATACCTAAAAATTAATGTCGCTTCCGTGTCTGTCTGAGTGACCGAAGAATTCACACAGAAGGTAATCTTATAAATCGTCGCACTGCAGTGGAAACCTCGTAAAAAAAAACTGTTAATTGTGTTTCTTTTTATTTATTTGTTGTGTAGAAAATCTCATATTGGATATTTAGAACAAACGTGCATAGCTCTAAGTTGCTTCTATAATGCCTTCTATTGATAATGAACCTCGGGGAGCATCAATGACGGCCATTTTTCAGATTGTCTTTATCATCCCCTGTAAAATAACGTTTATTGCAATCACGAGGTTTTCACTGCACGGCGACGAAATGGAGTAACATTGAACACCATTTAGTCCATTTCCAGAATCGGACCAAATTAATGCATTCTTGGCTCACGAGCGCACGACATCTAGTGTCGTGGTCACACCGCACTGCAATAGAGAATTTTGGCTAAGGCCCATCTTCCACGACGCAAACTCAAATTACTAAAAAAGAAAAACCCCTCACCAAGGCCAACCACGCACTTCCGTTAATTACCCAAGCTTGAGATAAGACCACTGAATAAATAATAGCGGAATAAGTCAGTCGACAAACAACAAGGAACTTGCCTCTAATGAGTTCCTCCTAAGAGGGGTAAAAGGGAAAAGTATTGCAGACCCTTTTGTTACCGTGGAGGTGCTAATTGAAAAGCTGTTGAAGTTAGAATAACTTGGAGCATGGTCATGTTTAATGTTAGATCGATAAACATATCTACAGGTTCAAATTAAATTAGCTAGCGAAACTCCGCTGATGTTGTGGATTTTTAACCGACTTCAAAAAGGAGGAGGTTCTCAATTCGTCGGAACCTTTTTTTTATGTATGTTCCCCGATTACTCGAAGATGGCTAGACCGATTTGGATTTTTTTTGTTTTATTCGAGAGGGACATCACAGTTGGTCCCATATAAAATTGATTAACTTTACTTTGGTAGTTTTTGAGTTAGCTTCAATAATACGTATTTTTTCCCCACTTTTATATGGACGTTGTTCTAGTTTGTTTTGCAGGTATTAGAATTTTTGTGGGGTAGGTACCTGAACTAAAAAGTGAAAAATAAAAACTTTTTTACAAGAAAATACAACCGACTTCCAAAAACAACACTACAAAGTGAAAAATAACTTTAATTTCGGAATTCGGTGGCAAAAAACGAAAATACATTTAACTAGACACCGACTTCCGAAATTAAAGTTATTTTTCACTTTGTAGTGTTGTTTTTGGAAGTCGGTTGTATTTTTTTGTAAAAAAGTTTTTTGATATCTAGACACGACAAAATTAAAAAAAAAATATGATTTTTATTTTGTGGTCAATGTCCGCTCGTAGCGTTGTTACTTGAAAAGTTTGAGTTGACGAAATCTGTTTTATCGTGTTGAGATATCGATACCCATCACGTCAGTGAAATTTACAAAAAAAAAACTGATTTTTAAACTGATATTTTAATTCTCAATTCTATAATGCATTCCATGATGTAAAATAGTTGGAAAGATTAAAATTAATGACACAATTATGGACCCTGTCAGGCACAGCATAGTAGGAAGGGGTATTCCTCAAAGCACAACTGTTTTTAAGCGCAACCATCTAAGCGCAACTAAATTATTCATCTTAGCGCAACCATCTAAACGCAACTAAATTAATCCTCTATGCGCAACCATCAGTTGGGTTGGATTGTACTTACGTAAGCCTTCAAGACCCGGTGGGATGTGGGAGTAATAGGGTAGGGGAACACCATGGGACACCTCAAGGGCATTGACCTTGACCGCAGGGTCATTGGCCTTAAGGTCAAGGTCAAAATTCCGAAAGTCAAGATCCGTAATCTCCCAACTCACTGACCTTGACCTCAACTTCACTTCAGAATTTTGGTCTTGACCTCAAGGTCAATGACCCTGAGGTCAAAGTCAATGCCTTTGAGGTGTCCCATGGTATTCCCCCACCCTATTACTCCCACATCCCACCGGGTCTCGAAGGCTTACGTAAGTACAGTCCAACCCAACTGATGGTTGCGCTTAGAGGAATAATTTAGTTGCGCTTAGATGGTTGCGCTTAAGAGCCACCATACACGGATTGCTTGAAGCAGTCAGGACGGACTGCTTGAAGCTGCGACTGCATAGTGAACTGCAGTCTTCTAAGTACACACATACACGAAACCGCTCGAGCAGTTGCAACGGCTGCGAGCGGTCGTGCGGTCGTGTTGACTATGACAGCAAGAGCGGTCCGTGTATGTTGAACAATGGCTAACTCGAGCAGTCCGTGTATGGCGGCCCTTAGGACTAATTTAGTTGCGCTTAAAAACAGTTGAGCTTTGAAGAATACCACGTGTTATTTACCAATAAATCAACACGGCCAAACCGAGATATAATATAAAAGAAAACGAGTTTACTGATCGAAGACTTAAAAAGTACGCGGGTGTATCTTAGCTGACATCTAGTTGACATCTGTAATTTTTTTGTGAATGGTAGAACGTTTCTTTTTATTAATGACTTTTTTCTTTTTTTTTTTGAAGCATATTTACTTTGCATGGTCCCATATTTGTATGTCTTAATACAAAACATAGCGTATTATTTTATATGTAAGACCTATTGTATACTTACCTATGTTTCACAAATAAAGTTTATGATTATGATTAGTAATAGTAGCATAATCAGCCTATAATGTTCCCACTGCTGGGACACAGACCTCCTCTCTTCACGAGAAAGTGGGCTGTCATCTACTACGCGGGCCCAGTGCGGGTTGGTAGATGTCACATGTCATCGAATTTTTGGTTCTAGGATACGCGAGTTCCCTCACAATATTTTCCATCACCGTTTTGAGAGCAGTGGAGTTGAAATTAATTACACAAAGTAAAGCGTCTGCTTGGATCCGAAGCCACGATGTCGTAAGTCGGGGCTGTTATCACTGAGCCACCACTGCTCTCAAGCAATAGTACGTAACGTGATATGCGATTTGATATATGTTATTTCTTCTAATATTTGCAACTTGTACAATTATACAGTTCAAATAACGTCTTTGTAACTCAGATCTAGATTTAGGTAAAAAATTATATTCTAAGCTGCTACAGAGATGCAATATTGCAAGAGCAAAAAAAAGCATAAGAAGATAAGAAAGTAATTAACCATCTTGTCTCCAGTGCAATAGAAAGAAATGAGGTTGTCTCCTTAGCTAAGCATCTTGGGCTTGCGCCATTTTCTAGCCACAATTTCTCCACCTAGTTTAAAATACTTGGTAATTAATCTTTTAAGCCATATTGCGAACTATGTATTTCATAAAGTTAATTATCTTCTAAAGGGCAGGCGTCTTAGATTCGTGTCTTTGCTTCAAGCCTTTCAAAAGATATGCTTAGTTTTTGCTCTAGAGGGTTAGATCGAAAGGTTAAGTTGATAATTTTGTTCTTGTTAAAGTGATCTTATTCTATCGTTTATTTAATAATAGTGACACGAACAGGCTTCAAAAAAAAACTGGACTAATCTGAAGATTGCCTGAAAATGTAATCAAAATCGCTCCAGCCGTTTTGGAATCCATAAGAACGGGCGCTGTCAGTTGAGGCTGGTCATATCTTAGCTGCCACGGCTAATTTTAATTTAATTTAAATTTAGAATTATTTTTTTATGTTTTTATTACGTCTGCTTTTAACGTTCTGCATCGTTCTCACATGTATAATTTCAACATGAATGATATAATCAATATTTTGTAACTATATTTTGATTTAAAAGAGTGTCCGTGGAGTTTCTTGCCCATTCTTCTCCATAGGTACCTACTACGCTCTGGAATGTGCGACTAGCTTCATCTGTCTGACTGACCGACCCCTTGACAATTCAAAAGTGCCTGTAATTGGTTAATTGGTTGGCGGGAAAAAATTGCCCGTGTGAACCTGGGCTAAGAGTCGGTTACAGTTTGAAATTGAATTAGTATTCTGCGGATTTGACTATCAAATGACGTAGCTGAATTTGGGGAATGGAATCCTAGTCTTTATGCTGCATTTACATTTGTGTTGTGTAGTTTCGTGACGCGCCATCAATGGTGATGTGCAGCCCAATCGAAAAGCGTTCTAAATAAATAAAGTATATTTGTTTGCACTAGATGGGACGCTTAATGAAACGCTCGTTAAGAGCAAATAGACAACCAGCGTACCCTATACCGACAGCCTTTTTTTTTTCTATTGTGGATGAGAAATCATCAAATGACGTCTCCCGCTCTGGGCAGAGCTAGGGTGTGTCAGACTTTTACTGACTAAAACCCACCCGTGTTTCTTCAGTTGCCCGTACCAGGGCCACGGTATCTCTTTCGAACTACCCGCAACCCCGGCGGCATCGGCCCTATTGGACCCCGTCACTGCTGACATCTCTTTGAGCCGCGCGTGGAACACAACGCGCCGTCGAACCGTGGTCCTTACCGGACAGCGAGCTGCCCATTACTCGTCGTCCGCAAGCCCGCGCCTACGGTGGCCGGGAATCGGCAATGGATTACCGCCGCCCAGGGCGTCTCCTGCGGCGGCTAGGGGAGCGAGGGCGCGGCTGTTGCCCCTCCCTCACGCGCTCCGCCTCCTCCTTCGCGAGCATTACTGCTTCGCAGAAGGAGGTGACGGCCTCCCATGCACTCTCGCTCCGCACCATGGCCTGGACCAGGTTTGGACGCGAGAGATCGCCGCCGCCGATCGCCTCCGTGAGAACACGGCAATGCTCCCCCCAAGCCGGGCAAACCTCCACTGTATGCTCCACCGTGTCCTCCGGGCGATCCACTCAGTGGTGACACCCGGGTATACCGACAGCCTTGCTTGGTAGCAAGGCTGTCGTCTGTACAGGGTACCTGGCTAATATTTGATCACACTAATATTATAAAAGCGAACGTTTTTGAGGATGGATGGATGGATGTTTGTTGCTCTTTCACGCAAAAACTGCTGAAAGGATTATGATGAAATTTGGCACACAGATAGTTTATAACCTGGATTAACACATAGAATACTTTTAATCCTGATATTCTTACGGGTTTGAGACTTACGGAGGTGAAACCGCGGGGCGCTGCTAGTATTTGATAACTGGCTAATATTTTTATTAAAAAGGCATGATCTATTCTCAAAACCTATATACCAATACAAGAGGAGTCGAAATCACTATTCCCATGTGTTGTCTATGTCTTGTAACCCGTAACTTTCGTAATTTGCGCATACTCATGAGGATTTCAGCACGATATTGCCTACTTTTGTTAAATGTTATATTAGGTATATTTATTTTTGTAATCTGGTTTAAAAAAAAAACACTTTCACACGTCAAAAATAACGTATGTGTATGTTAGTTTTAAAAACTAGACGAGTTCTGCGTGTTTCTTTCTTAATCTGTAGGCCTTAGTGCGGGTTTTTATACTTACTCAATCATGTTAACGAAACTTCAATTTGTACTGAAACTGTGGCCTTTGTGCGGGTTTTTATACTTACTCAATCACGTTAACGAAACTTCAATTTGTACTAAAACTTACGCCTTTGTGCGCGTTTTTGTACTTACTCAATTACGTTAACGAAACGTCAATTCGTACTGAAACTGTGGCCTTCGTGCGGGTTTTTATACTTACTCAATCATGTTAACCAAACTTCAATTTGTACTAAAACTTACGCCTTTGTGCGGGTTTTTGTACTTACTCAATTACGTTAACGAAACGTCAATTTGTACTGAAACTGAATAAGCGCAGTCTGGTAACCATAATACACAATTATTCCATACAAATTGATGTAGTCAACGTAAATTAACGTTAACTTAAACGCGATCGAGTAAGTATAAAAACTCGCACTGAGACCACTGAGAAGAAAGATCTAAACCAACTCAGGGTAGGTACGGTATTCACTTTTTACTAAAAATGGCGTGTTAGAAGCCCCTTCCTCACTCCTGAACATCCTTCACTCATTCCTCCTCCACTGTTAGAAGCAACCAAGGAGCAACACAATACCACTGTTAGAAGCAGCATGGCAGCACAATAGAAAAATAAAATTCTTATATCTATGAAAGCAACACTATGCGTTGGTTAAAATAGTCGTCCAGCTACTTTACGTAAGGTTCCATCTAAGTGAACGCATAGCGTAGCAAATCACTCAAGTATTGTTTATGAATCGGATTTACCGGCCCTATGCGCTGGTGCGTACTGCGAGACCTCATAGTATCATTCTTGAATACCGGTGTGACACCGGTATCAGCAAGAGTTTTTCCTATAAACACTCTTATTTATGCTGTATATTTATATTTATACTAGCTGACCCGACAGACGTTGTCCTATCTTGGCTATGAATATTTTAATTTAAACGCGTGAAAATAAAATGTTTCTTCTGAAATTTTCCAATTTTCTGCGAAATTTTCTTAACTTTTTTTTTTAAAAAAACGTTCTCCTGACGATCATTAACACAACAAAAAAAGAATTAGCGAAATTGTTCCATTTGTTCACGCGTATCGCATCACGCGTCACGACCAAGGGAAATAGGGATTCTTTTTTATATATATGTCGGGACGTCAGGATTTACTCAGTTAGATTTAGACAGACATGTGGGCAGAAGATGGGTTTCGTGCAATGAAAACACACTGGGTGCGATACACGGTGTTTAAAATCACAATCTAACACAATCACTAAGCACAACGAATCGAATACAGTTCCGTGGCGTGCTCCGATGCGATCCAACACTAGAATGTTCTGCTCGCCATGAGGTTAGAACATCACGACTCTGTAGAAGCGCGCTGTAGGCGTGGGCACCTCACGTGATGTCGCCTGTGGCGCGCTTGCGATTCGTTACGCGTCCGTACTATTGACCGGACCCGACATATATTATTATATAGATATACTCTTATTTTGGCAACTTTTTAATAACGTAACGTACGTTACGTACGTAATTAACTTTCTCCCATACCACAACTTTTGTATCTAAACATCAGCAGCTACTTCCTTATAAGTATCGGCACATTTTCTTTCATTCATTACACAAGAGATCTTCCATTCGTCTTCATTAGTTAGTAGCCCTTCACACAACACATTAGTCCTAATGCCCCAGTGGTCGTGAGTGCCTTTTGCGGTCGTGGTTCAGGTTCAATTTTCGGGTGAAACAAATGTTAGGGGAAATATACCAATTAGTAGAGTTTGTGGTTGAATTTGTGCTTATTATTGGTAGGGTTACGATTTCAACTCTATGCAAAAAAGTATCGACAATTTTTTAATCTTTCCATTTTCATTTTTCATCTAAGTATTACTTTTGAGAGGAGCTCGTAGCTAGTAACAGCCGCACGGGTCGCTCCATCAGGTTAAGCTACGCTTGCCAGGGTTGGTCCGTGGATGGGTGACCATCTTTACATACCGAGACTCCTCCGTGCCTCGGAAAGCACGTTAAACTGTTGGTCCCGGCTGTCATTCCTGGATCTTTGACAGTCGTTACGGATCGTCAGAAGCCCGAAGGTCTGAAACCAGTCTTACCAAAGGGGTATTGTATTACCCAGTAACTGGGTTGTGGAGGTCAGATAGGCAGTCGCTCCATGTAAAATACTGGTATTCAGCTGCATCCGGTTAGACTGGAAGCCGAGCCCAACATAGTTGGGAAAAGGCTAGGCCGATTGATTGATCTATTATAAGTATTCCTTTTCGAAGTCGAAAATTCCGGACGGTAGGACAAAAACCGGAATTTTCCGGATATATCTAGAGGGTTGGTGTCCCTACATGGAGGGAGAAGAAGCATAAACTACAGAGCAATGTCTTACGATCCTGAGACACTCTTTTTTCCACAAAACATTAAATTCTTAATAAGAAAACCATTAAGTATAACACACCAGAAAAACCAGTACGTATTACACAGGGTCAAATTAAATTAACTAGCGAAACTATGAATATCTAAACATGATAAAACAAAATTAAAATTAATTTGATAATGTTTTTTTTGAGGTCATCAATTACCGGTAACGCAGTCACACTTAAAATGTCAGTTTAAAAATAAGTTTTTTTTTTTTTGTAAACTTCACAGACATCTCAACACGATAAAACAGATTTTATCAACCCATACTTCAGTAACAACACTACCAGCGGTCACGGACCCCAAAAAAAAAAACATCAAATCTTTTTTATTTTTATGGTTCCGTGTTTAGATATACCCATTACATCTGTCGAGTTTCGCTAGCTAATTTAATTTGGCCATGTATAGTAGTATCTACAGCAGTCCTAAGTCTGCAAACAAAATTGAATGGTTGATAGACATGAGAAACTCAAACTCAAAGCATTTCTTTCAATTAAACCAATTACAGGCACTTTTGAATTGTCAAAGAGTCGGTCAGTTAGAAAGTTGAAGCTAGTTGCCCATTCCAAAACGTAGATCTCTATGGAGAAGATCGGGCAAGAAACTCCAAGGACACTCTTTTAAATCAAGATATTACAAAAGTCTGGGTGCATTATTCTTGTATTATTCTTGTTCTTTATTTGTGAGAACAATGTAAAAAAATAGTCCAAATATTAGATTAAAAATAAGCCCTGGCAGTTAAGAGATGACCAGACTCAACTGACAGTGCCCGTACATGGACTTAATTGACGCGTGGCAGCACCATCAGCACCATCCAGCTTAACCACTTTTAACCTACTTCAAAAAAAGAGGTTCTGTATTCGACCCGTATGTATGTATGTATGTATGTTTGGTTGTCCGCGATTTTCTCAAAAACTCATGAACCAATTTTGATGATTCTTTCACTATCATGATCTACATACTTTCAGGAAGGTTTAAGTATATATAATACATTATGTAATTATTCTTATGTATGAAGTTATGTGCATAAATGTACTGTATCTCCGGCATTTCTAAGCCGATTTTGATGATTTTTCTTTTCGTTCGTCTTGTAATTGTATATTCAACTAAAAATGGAAAAATAAATTTACTTTAAAAAAAGTAAAAACTGACTTCAACACTAAAAACAATATTATAACTTTCATAAAACACTTAACAGCTTCTGAAGTCGGTGTCTTCAATTCTTCAATGCACTTTAGCTTGACACCGACTTCAGAAGCTGTTAAGTATTTTACATGAAAGTTATTTTATTCGTTATTGGTTTTGAAGTCGGTTTTTACTTTTTTTAAAGTAAATTTTGTAGGGAACCGAATGATCCAACACACGCGCCACCATCAGCAAGACATTTAAGTGAGCATGATGCTCCTTAGATCCTCCAATCCGTCTTGAATCGTCGCCCTTCACCCCACATTACATTATGACGTCATAGCCACACATTAACTCCATGTTATTAGTAATTACAATAACAAATACATCCACTAATTCACGCCTCGATATAAGTCAAGATTGCGGTTTGTAAACACAAGCTAAAACCAACCTTACGAGGTAGACATTACAGTTGGTAGTTGAATGAGGTTTTGTAACGAGAAAATCATATTATTCGGCCGAACTTGAGATGTGATAAATATTCGCACTAAAAAGGCACAAAGGCAGACTTAATACCTTTGGCTTATAGATTATAGCCTTGGGCATTCTCTACCAGTCAACCAAGGGTGGTGAAGAGATTGATGGCAGGTGCTCAATTTGAGAGGAATAATTATAAAAAGAACACTAAAAATATATTTTAATTAATTATAAATAGACTATCTATACAAGTACATAAATAGGTTATAAACTTAATATTAGGTCTTTACCTATGAAATTGCCGTTCTGCAGTAGGTACTGGCCATTTCAAATCAAAATAATTTTTGTTTGGCTAAGAATTCTAATTTCAAATTAATTTTATTTTAAAAACATGGATTTTTTTTTTCCAAAAGTAGTCATTTGTTTATTGATTAGTGTTACATTTTCATCGCATTTCAATCTTTTTCGTCATCATGGACACGTTAAAAATTCGAGTAATTATGGAATATGAGTACCGTCGTGGCAGCAACGCGGCACAAGCGGCACGCAACATCAACGACGTTTACGGAGCTAACACTACAAACCAACGCACCACTTGTTATTGGTTTGCTCGCTTCCGTTCTGGAAATTTCAACCTGAAAAATGAACCTCGCGGTCGTGCGAAGACTTTGGTCGACAATGACGAATTAAAGGCGATTGTGGAAGCTGATGATACACAATCTACGGCTGAATTAGCAGCAGCTTTCGACGTTAGCATCAAAACAATATCGGTCCATTTGCGTCAAATTGGCAAGGTAAAAAAGCTTGACAAATGGGTGCCCCACGAACTCAATGATCGCCAGCGCGAAGTACGCGTCGAGACGTGCCTTGCACTGCTCAACAGACACAAAAATGAAGGAATTTTGAACCGCATTGTTACCTGCGATGAAAAATGGATTCTGTTTGATAACCGCAAGCGCTCAGCAAGTTGGTTGGATCCTGGTTCAGCACCTAAACAATGCCCCAAACGAAAACTTACCCCTAGAAAAGTGATGGCCACTGTTTGGTGGTCTAGCGCCGGTGTGATTCATCACAGCTTCTTACCAAACGGGGTGAGCATTACTTCAGATGTGTACTGTGAAGAACTGAACACAATGATGGAGAAGCTGGCACATCTCCAACCAGCATTGGTCAATCGCTCGTCTCCGCTGCTCCTGCACGACAACGCGCGACCTCATACTGCACAGCAGACGGTCTCCAAGTTGCAAGAACTGGGGTTGGAAGCTCTCCGTCATCTGCCCTACTCACTAGACCTTGCGCCTACAGACTACTACTTTTTCCAGAATTTGGATAACTTCTTGGCGGGAAAAAAATTCAATACCCGAGAGGCAGTACAAAATGCCTTTGAAGAATTTGTTGTCTCCCGTCCAGCTGATTTCTTTAAGAAGGGCATCAATAAACTGCCATTGCGTTGGCAAAGATGCATTGATTGCATGGGTGATTACTTGGATTAATACAAATAATAAATGCTTGAAAAAAATTCGTTTAAATTTATTCATACAAAACGGCAATTTCATAGGTAAAGACCTATTATCAATGTTAGTGCTTGTGAAATTGGCAAAAATGATGTTCTACAGTTGTACTACCTACAACACAGTTCTACAGTTGTATCTTTGATGCTATTCTGTACAATGCAAAACAACTATTAAGGCACCTGAACCACTGCCACCGACGAGGAAGTGTCGCATTTTGTCACCTCTCTCGCACAAAAAACATCTTTACATTTAACATTCTTAACAAATTATTAAGAGTTTTAAATGAAAAGATGTTTTTTTTTGAAAATTGTACCTAATCAATTAGCGAACTAGTAAATAATATTAATTTAATAGGTAATTACTAAAAACACATTTTTATTTTCTATTTTTAACCGAATTCAAAAAGGAGGAGGTTCTCAATTCGTCGGAACCTTTTCTTTTTTTTTTTTTTTTATGTATGTTCCCCGATTACTCGAAGATGGCTGGACCGATTTGGATTTTTTTTGTTTTATTCGAGAGGGTATACATCGCAGTTGGTCCCATATAAAAATGATTAACTTTGCTTTGGTAGTTTTTGAGTTAGCTTCAATAATACGTATTTTTTCCCCACTTTTATATGGATGATGTTCTAGTTTGTTTTGCAAATAGTGTTATTAGAATTTGTGTGGAGTAGGTTCCACAACTAAAAAGTGAAAAATAAAATCTTTTTTACAAAAAAATACAACCGACTTCCAAAAACAATTACAAATTGAAAAATAACTTTAATTTCGGAAGTCGGTGGCAAAAACGAAAATACATTTAACTAGACACCGACTTCCGAAGTTAAAGTTAGTTTTCACTTTGTAGTTGTTTTTGGAAGTCGGTTGTATTTTTTTGTAAAAAAGTTTTCATATTGCGTTGACTTAGATTCTTGATTTTTTAGAACTCTAAGGGACCATAGCCTTTCGTATTTGATATTAATTTCAACTTGATATCTCCACTCGTTCCTGAGCAATTGGGTCTTGAGCTTGACAGACAGAGAGTCTGACAGACAGACAGACGGACAACGAAGTGATCCTGTAAGGGTTCCTGTATGGTCATCACCGTACACCTTTTACTGATTGATAGGATATCGAATGAAACTATGTAATATTTCACTTGTTACGTGTATTGAGTCCACGACCTTAACTAATGATGAATGAGGTGTTGCTATGACGTGGTCCGAATGTGAACTGAACTAATTATTAAATATGTGGCGTAAACTAACGAATTTGCTGAATGTGCGGTTGCACCGTACAGTTCCGTTTCTTCCTTTTGAGGTACGGTACCCTAAAATGGCTCGATGTTTTAAACCTGGGTCTAAAGATTACTACAAGGATCTTTTGGCTCTTGAATGACATTGATAGAGAGGTGTTGTTGGCAAACATTTGTGAAATTGTATTTAAAAATCAAGATGGCAGCATCTTTCCGTAACGCGACAAATGATTCTCGTACAGCTATAAATCTGGTTTTCTAAAAAGATCACAATTAAACTTTTTGAAGTGAAACTATCGGTGATATCGATACCCATCGCGTCTGCGGAGTTTAGCTAGCCAATTTAAAATAACCCTGTATAGTTTATTTAAAAAATAACCCTGTATAGTTTATTTAAAAAGTAACCCTGTATAGTTTATTTAAAAAACAGTACAGACTTCTGAGCTGGGCAATATAAATCTTGAAAGCTTCAGAGGCAATCTCCTGCGAGTCTTAACACCGACAGACGAGAACCAGAGAGGACTCATAAATCTGTCAATGATTAAAGTACCTACAGCGGGGACTAGGTATTGTTAGATCGTCTGGGATACTTCGAAATAATAAAAATAACTTTATTTTCGTCTTAAGGGAGGGCTCTCAAATAAAAAAATTAAAAAAAAAATAAAAAAAAATTGAATTTCGTGGGCTACCTCAGGGCTGAGGTAGCCCACGAAATTCAATTTTTTTGGGTTTTTTGCAATTCGCAGGTCCGTGTCAGGTTGTATCTTGATCAAAATATGATACGCGGGAATAAAACATATGTATTTACATAATCTTAATCATAAAAAATATCAATACATCTCTCTAAGTTAGATTTCGTGCAGAGTCGTTAGATTTCGTTCGTTCGACGAATCTGCACAAAATCTAACTTAGACAGATGTATTCACGATTTATATAAATACATTTGATGAAATTGTATAAATACATATGTTTTACTCCCGCGTATCATATTTTGATCAAGATACAACCTGACACGGACCTGCGAATTGCATAAAACGCAAGAAAATTTGAATTTCGCGGACTACCACAGCGCATTCTCCTTTAGTTAAACTTTTATCTTCTGACGCGTCGATTGCACACCATTTGAACTTAAGAAAAAACTTTCTTAACACAATTATAAACTGTATAATATGTATAATAAACGTAAAATACCATCATCCAATGGCGACGGCAAGCTTACAGTAGTTGTGAACCATATGGGGTTCGGTTGACATTCGAGCACACATTGACATGAACCTATGGGGCTCTTAACTATATAATAATACGCTTGAGGACAAAAGATAATGTTGAGGATTTTTCTTTTTGGAAAACGATAAAGTCGTACAATTAAATACATATTTGTTTTTTGTGACAGAATTATAGAAACTTTTCTTTTTCTACTTTTGCAGGCAGAGCGCTCCTTTAATGTAAGGTATAAACTTTACTCATTAGCAAAAAATATTGGATGAGCCACATTGCTATTGATACTTACCTAATTGCCACTCTTGCCAAGTATTACAACACTTTACCTATGAAATTGCCGTTTTATCAAACAAAAAAAAATCTAACTTTTTTTTTTACAATTGTTTTAATAAGAAACATTGTTGATAAACTTTTGCTATTTTAATGAAAGTTCGTTGTTGCCTCTACTATAGTAATCCTGAGGACGGGAATCGATGAATTCTAAGGCGTTTTTCACCACCTCATTGGATTTGAAATTTTTCCCCGGGGCTCATTGTTGAGATCAAAATTTCCAGAACGGAAGCGATCAAACCAAAAACGCTCCGTGTATTCACTTGTA
This sequence comes from Cosmia pyralina, assembly GCA_946251885.1. Lineage (NCBI taxonomy): Eukaryota > Metazoa > Arthropoda > Insecta > Lepidoptera > Noctuidae > Cosmia > Cosmia pyralina. The sequence continues at coordinate 3,310,856 of OX276346.1, read as the reverse complement.
GTAAGTACCTTGTCCATACACGTCGTTAATATTGCGTGCTGTCTGTGCTGCGTTAGTGCCACGATGGCACTCGAATTCGAAAATAGCGCAAAGTTTTGAAATTTCTATGGTTTTACAGAAACATCGATACCAAAGAAAAATCGAACGGCGGGAAAAATTAACCACTGATTTTTTTTGCTATCATGCTATATTATAAAATTAATTTGAATTTGGAATTCTAAATAGAATGAAAGATATTGATCTTCACACCAGCCGGTATCAAAAATCGGCAATTTCATAGGTCATCTTGACCCCGTGCGTTCACTTGGGTGCCACGACGGAACTCGTATTCAAAAATAGCGCACTATTTATATTTTTCCATGGTTACAGAAAAATCGTTATCAAAGAAAAATCGAACGGCGGGAAAACAAATGAACAACAGATTTACTGTTAAAGAGCTCCTGCAAAAAGGTTAGTTTCATTTACTTTGCAATCATGCAATCGAAATATCAGCATAAATATGAATTACAGAAACAGTTCATACAAATGAACTACGCATACGGGTATTTGTGTAATCAAGAACCAAGAAAATCCGCAGAAAACTTCAATTGCTTGAGTTTTATTTGTACGAGAAGCAATTTAGCTTAGTTGGCAACTTTACGAGGAGGTACATGCATTACTTAGCGTCAAGATTCAGTCTAGTGAAACTGAGAAACTTGCTCTGTAAGTAGGACTGCAAGCCGGTTTGACAGGAAGCCGACCGCGACATTTGAAAGAGACTTAATGAAGGCAAGTGTCAAAAGTCGTCTGTCTGATGCCACTTTCTTTTTGGAACAACGTTCTTTATCGCGGCTTGCAGTAGGAGTTGACTGGTAGAAATCGTCACATAACAAAAAAGCATTATGCTCCATACGACTTTCTCTCTCTCTCTCTCTCTTTCTAGAGATAGAGAGAGAAAATTTTCAATTATAGAGAGAGACAATGTGAATTTAATAAGCGTTTTTTTTTATTTATTTTTGATTCATACATGAGAAGGAACTTCGTTCCTGACGGGGTCTCCCGACCGCACACGTTTTTATTTTTTTATTTTACTGCTTTCTTCATTTATGCATAAAACTATTATGCACCTAACTTGCACGAAACAAGAAGGCCAATTCTCGTACTTAAAAACGTTAAAATTCAAGTCGTAATCTCATGCCAGTGACAATCACATGTCAAAAATGTAGGTAAACGCTTTACGTACAATTTTTGACAGATTCAGACTGAGATGAGATTGCGAACGTTGTTAAAAGTACGGGAATTACCCCTTAGGTAACTGTGAATACATAGTGATGATGATATTTTTGATTTTGTTTTACCAAACCCTTTTACACGTGTAGACTCTGTACTTTTACAGATAATCTAGTAAGAGTTTAAATATGAAGAATTAACTAATATTCAGGTGCATGGCTTTCAAAAATAAGGTTTTAGAAATAATAGAAACATGTTAATGTACTTACTTAGTGTATTTCCCAAACACACAAAATCAAATATACTTTTACAATCACCACTCGGTATCCTTGAAACACAGCTAGAGATTAACACTCGTTTCTCGACGACTTATGCACGACTAAGTTTGCAGGATGGGCACGACAACCAAGATGGCGTTTTCCCCCGCCATTCTTATCCCCGCCTTTTTGCGATACGCTGTGATTGGTTAGTCGTGCCATCTACAAACTCAGTCGGTACTAAAATAGTCAATACAATACTTTTAATATTAGAACAGATATAATTTTAACATAGCTAATTGAATAAAATACGATATTATTTATTATTGATAACACACGTCAAAAAAAAATGTTTTAAAACAATCGACAGCGGCTCAGTTGCCAAAGAGGACCAAAAAATAAATTTAAAACTAGATGAAGTCGGTGTTTTCTAACCGACAACTCTGAGAAAAAACACTGAAACAAACTCAGAGGTCACAGTCTCCTTTAAACGCGCTACAAATTCCCAGTCAAAAACCATTTTTTTTTAACTTTTAGTATTTAATTATTTTCAACCTTTATCCTTAGAGCAAGTTTAGTAATACACGTGCGTATAACTTTTACAAAAGCATGCAGTAGCTAGCTCAATTTAAAAAAAAATATGTCTTCTAAATCAATTGAAAAGTGTAGGTACGTTTGTTAGCTAGGTTCTAGAATAATATGGCACAGCTATGTAGCCTTCAATATTTTTTTAATATCCTCAATTCTTCTTCTGCATACATTCTACGTAGGTACTATGAGGGCTCGAACCTCACAGTTGGGAGCCTAGCTACAGAAATGACAAAGCAGTACACGGGTGGAATGGGGCTGAAGCCTTAAAAATTAACACTTCCTAGGCGAAGCCCTATAAGAATCTGACTCTCACCCATTCAGAAAAACGAGCTTCGTTTTTCTTTTAGAGTAATTCCATGTTTGAATATTAGAATGTCAGCCAGCATCATTGTTAAGGTTTGACCAAAGTATGAAACCTCTACAGTACTCGGCCGCGTGTGACGTCACGACTACCACTAACGTAGACAATAACTATTATTTATTCTTTACCCTAATTCGATGGGCTGCGAACCCAGAGTAATGGCTACATAGTTTTGGTTTTACCAGGACCATGTGTTTTGATTTCAGCCTAAAAGTAAAAGTAAATTGATACTAATTGGGTTTCAGACGGATGATTAATTATGTAAATTAAGAAAAGCTTTGGAATTATTTTGGATGGCAGTGGGCCGTGATGTTAAATGAGATGCGCTTGCGCGAAGAAAAAGAGTTATATTGATGATTATAATCAGCCTATAACAATGTTCCCACTGCTGGGACACAGGCCTCCTCTCTGTGTGAGAGGGTGTGGGCCGTAATCTACCACGCGGGCCCAGTGCAAGTTGGTAGACGGAACATGTTTTAAATTTTTATATTCCAGGACATGTCGGTTTCCTCACGATGTTTTCCTTTACTGTTTTGAAAGAAGTGGTGATTAAATAATTTTCAAAAAGTAAAGCCAGGCGCTTTACGAAATGGCTGGATTTTTCTATGTACTAAATGGAAATTCATTCTGACTGTATGGTATAGGAACTCGTAAAATCTTATATAATTCGTTGGAGAAACAAACGATTACGATAGAAAAGTGTTAATCAACATCACGAGTGTCAAGGGATTTCTGATAGATACGTATCTTGATAAAACTCTGGGTTTTTTGATAAGTAGGCAATTACTCAACGACTTCTACTTTTGGTGTACAATAAAGACAAGACAATAATAAAATACAACAATAACAACCACAATAGAAAAACAACAACAAAAGAAACAACAATAAAACAACACTACAAACAACAAACAACTATACAACAATAGAATATATTATTCGATCTATCTATTCGTCCAACGCTTTGGCCCTGTCTCAAAAGACGTCGAAATTTTTCCTGACTGTGATGATATATGCTGGTAACATAATTTATTTTATTTATTGATTTCAAGTTATCTAAGTTATTTTAAAGAATAAACAAAAAATAAAAAATTTAAAGTTACACTTTTTACTCAGCTTCGCCTAAATATCTTCCATCCACATTGTTTCGTTCAGAAAAACATGCTTTCAACTCTGCAACTATACATTTAGTTTTTTCTTCTCCATCGTGTACCGTGTTTGATCGTATGACGGTGTACAGGGAAATTTTTCTTTTTTCTTTTCAGCATGGCTACCGGACGTAGGAACAGTTGGTGCTGAACCAACTTGAAATACATGGCCTTGGTTCGTTAGCGAGAATCAAAGCGTGCTATGATTGGAATATTTTGTGAAAACGACTGAAGAAAATATTTAATGTTCCCGGCTGGTAAAAAAAGCTATATCTATCTATCTAAACCCAAATCAACACTATTTTATGTATAAGCATAATCAGCTTATAATGTTCCCACTGCTGGGACACAGCCCCCTCTCCATGAGAGGTAGTGGGCCGTAAACCACCACGCAGGCCCAGTGCGAGTTGTCTTCGAATTTTTGGTTCTAGAACATGCCGGTTTCCTCACGATGTTTTCCCACTGAAGAAAATTCATTTTCTCATACATGAAATTTGGACAGGGCAACGTATGTCTGGTCAGTTAGTACATTCATATTAAAAAAAATCATAACCAGAATATAATCATATAGAATATTGCAGCATAGTTTGGACTCCATTCTACGAAATACATAAACGTCGTTTAGAATCAGTGCAGAAAAGATTTCTTTGGCACTTGTCATATCACTGCAATATGGCCAGAAATCTACCTAGCTACAGCTCACGCTTGAAATATTTCAAACTTATGAGTCTGGAAAATCGCCGTATGATCTTAGATCACCTGTTCCTATATAAAGTAATAAACACTTATATTGATTGTCCGCGGTTACTGAGTCAAATGAATTTGAATGTGCCTTACAAACTTGCTCGTAAGTCTAGATATCAGTTGCTTCGTGCTAAGGGCTTTAAAACCAATCTGGGTCATTTTTCCACCATGGACAGAATGCAGATTCAATTTTGTCGCCTGTCACACTCACCCACCGTAGATATTGATATGTCTTACTCTTTACATAAAGTTAAGTCTGTCTTGCATAGGGCATTGTCATAAAGGTGAAAAACTAAAATTAATATTGTAGTTTCTTTGTCTTTAAGATATATAGATCATCTAGATAAGTAGAATATTTTTTGTAACTGCTTTTTTTTACTCCTATATGTTATGCTTGCCGTGGCAGCCTTTAATTAAGGCTACACTATGATATGTGATAATAACATCGCTATTTTAACATGTATTTTTTTTAGTGTATGCTTTGTTGGTTGTCCAATAAATAAATAAATAAATAAACCTTTCCTTTTGGCTTTGCTGTAGTCGGGTAATCGGGTCGTGAAAACAGTGCAAAGCAGGGTAGTAAAAAATAAACACAGTAAAGAGTGACAAAACTTTATGCCAGCGTTTGTTTTCCCGACTATACCTAACTTTTTAAGTAAATGTTCCCACTGCTGGGACACAGGCCTCCTCTCCGTGAGAGGTGGTGAGCCGTAAACCACCACGTAGGCCCAGTGCAACCCGCACTGGTCTTCGAATTTTTGGTTCTAGGACATGCCGGTTTCCTCACGATGTTTTCTCACTTTTTTGTTTATTTGTTATTCTTTCTTTAGTAACGTTACTTCTGATTACGATAAATGAAAGCATGGTGCGGTACCTAACTTATTTTTTTTCACTTTTGGGCAAACTACCCATTACTTTTACTTGTCTCGAAATTGCCCTTTCTCCAGAGAATAAGGATGATGACAAAAAAAATATTTTTTTGTCTGTCATGTAGATACATTGAGTTAAAATGTGGCATTACGTCACGCTTTGCTTGACTATACTCGTAGCTGTGACGCAGCGAGCCCCCACTCCCCTACTTTAATGCGTTGGATCCATAGATATAATTTCTAAGGTAGTACTCGTATCTATGTCACTTTTTATTAATATGACAAAGCAAAAAAATACGTGTCCAATATTTTTTTATTATCTGACTGACGTTCTAAATCTTTCTTTTTTTCCCAGGCATTATCCCTATTCCCTATTATTATTTCCTATTTTAAAGTAAGAAGGTTTTCCGACCATCTTCGCCGCAGAATTTTTCGATTCTGCCCCGCTGTGTAAAAGACAAAGAAAAGAAGAAATATACATTTATTCAGCACAGACTAAAAGGCACACAATAATATACAATCAATCCGCCTCAATCTGCCTAGCCTTTTCCTGACTATGTTGGGGTCAGCTTCCAGTCTAACCGGATGCAGGTGAATACCAGTATTTTACACGGAGCGACCTCCACAACCCACTTACTGGGTAACACGTTACCCATGGTAAGACTAGTTGACTTTCAGGCTTCTGACGACCCGTAACAACTGTCAAAGATCCACGAATGACTTTCCGAGGCACGGAAGGGTCTCGGTATGTAAAGATGGTCACCTCAATCTGATCAATCGACACGTGCGGCTGTTTTTGCTTAGACACCCTACAGCATATTAAAAAAAAAAAACAAATAAAAAGTGTAAAGTGCGAAGTGTGATGTAAGAAATTAGCAGTGTGCGTGTAAACCTATTATATTATTATTATCGGTCCACTTGCAGGTCTTATTGCAGTGATCAATATTCGTTCCTTCTCCATATCTAAAAGACTCAAACTACACACTGAAATAACACAAGCTAAGCATATTTGATTTCACTTACACCCTGTATATTATACAAAATGACAAACGTTTGCATTAAAAAATATTTAAAAAAAAAATTACTTTACTCAGTTCAGGAAAAAAAACACGGTACAATAAATACAAATTCTCTGGACCCCACACTAGGATACACTAGAGAATAGATAGGATAGGATATACTAGGATTATAGATTTATATTATATTTATTACTTTAATTATTGTGAATGTGGGCACAATGTGGATAGTTTTTTTTCCAATACACTTTCTCGAAAACTTGTTCATATATCGCACTACGATTAGGTTCACAATGCAATATATTTCACACGCGTGCGATTTTTCATTTTCCAACACGTGTGCATGAATAAAAATTGTCACAGATAACTTATACCTATACATAGTCCAAATTGGTTCAATGCCTCTATTCACACCGTCTCTATTCGGAGGTGAATGTTTTTTTTTATCCCGGCAAAGAGTTAAGCGTCATTACGGCGTTAATATATTTTAAATATTTAAATAAAGATAATTTATAAATAATAGAATATCATCAAAAACCATGATTATTATAATAAAAACAACGTTTATGAACAAATTAACATTTATTTGTGTTCTAAACTCAAACATAATTTGAATTTTCTATTTTTCATATTAGGCTGTTTATCGGCTTTATACCTTTGCTTCTCCTTCAACCTGACGAAAGCAAAGCGCGGAAAAGAAAAAATTAATCATAGTTTTCTAATAATTCATGACAAAAATATTTTTCGTTATTTTATTTTATTTCTTCAAAAGAGCATTGAAAAACGTCGTTTGATACACATTTGTATCAAAATGTACTATTTTTCTGTTTTAGTTTTATTGATGGTCTGGCATTTTGAGTACTTTATGCGATCTATCCAAATGTCCTTTCTTTGGTATTGTTCGTCGAGTTGTTGAGCTCCTTAAATCCTGAGTTGAGCTCACAGAAAGATAATCTGTTCTGTGGTTGAGCTACACGATTGTTGACAAATGCTTGCACTGACTGGACAGGTATACTCGTGTGGTTCTTTTCTCAAAAGACCATTTTAGACACGAATCTACATGGTCCTCACATGATGTGACCAAGATTATGTCTGGACTTTAAAAGAGACTGTGACCCCTGAGTTTGTTTCGCCATTTCTTCTTACGGGAGTTAGATAGGAAATGTCGACTTCACCTAGCTTATTTTTTTTTTTATATGACATGTAAAAGTGATTCTGCTGTCCTACTTACAGAATAAATAAATAAATAATAAATCTTTATTTTATTTCTCTCATCACAAAGGTACACTTAGTTTTATTTTATAAATAGAGACAAGAATAATAACTTTGTTACAAAACCTAAAATATGATCCTTTGTGAGAGACTGGCGTCCATACTAGGATACCCTGTGTGACAGATCACCAGGCTCTCACCACGAATTTAATCTATTAACAATAGTAAATTATTAAAAAAAAAATTGTATAGTGTGCGTGTGTGTAGTGTGTGTGTGTTGCGTGTGTAATGTGTAAGGAGAGGTAGAATGATGGTGTGAGTGTGTGTATGTGAATGGTGTTGGTTACAGTCAAGAACCCGAAAAACATGAAACATTACGAAGGAACAAAAGAAAAAACAATTAAAGAAGGAATAAACAATTTCATTTCATTTAATTTCATCATTTCATAGCCACACTATCAAATTAGGTTTAAGATCTGAAAAGTTTTATGAGGAAACTAAATAAAAAGAAAATATTATTAAAATTATAATTCAAAACTACATGCACGAAAACTACTTTATTTTTTAAACCAACAACATTTAGCAGGATGTTGTTCTCAGCAATACTAGTTTCACAGTCGGCTTCACTCGCTATGCACACGACTGTACCTTAGCGTATAACCCAGTGCTTAGTAATCCTGCACGTGGAATTTGCGGATTAACCGTGTGAGTAAAAATATACGGTTGTGAAAAAGGGGCGTAGACGTCGAAATATCCTATTATTACAGAATGTTTTTACTTGTTAAATTTCAGTGCGTCAAAATTAAGGAATTCTTGAATATTATAATACCTATTTCCGTTATTAAAATGTCTAAAATAAAGACATTATTGACAGGATTTAAGACGCAGATATATTCCAACGCCCTTGAGTAGTTAGCTTGCGTGTTCTGTGCTGAGCTCACGCAACGCGTCGTATGTCCACCCAGTAATAGGACTCGCCCATCAAGGAGCGCTATCCGAAATTATACGCATTATTTATTTATTATAATATAATAGGTCTTTACCTATGAAATTGCCGTTTTGTATGAAAAAATTTAAACGAATTTTTTTCATGCATTTTTTATTTGTATTAATCGAAGTAATCACCCATGCAATCAATGCATCTTTGCCAACGCAGTGGCAGTTTATTGATGCCCTTCTTAAAGAAATCAGCTGGACGGGAGGCAACAAATTCTTCAAAGGCATTTTGTACTGCCTCTCGGGTATTGAATTTTTTTCCCGCCAAGAAGTTATCCAAATTCTGGAAAAAGTAGTAGTCTGTAGGCGCAAGGTCTGGTGAGTAGGGCGGATGATGGAGAGCTTCCAACCCCAGTTCTTGCAACTTGGAGACCGTCTGCTGTGCAGTATGCGGTCGCGCGTTGTCGTGCAGGAGCAGCGGAGACGAGCGATTGACCAATGCTGGTTGGAGATGTGCCAGCTTCTCCATCATTGTGTTCAGTTCTTCACAGTACACATATGAAGTAATGCTCACCCCGTTTGGTAAGAAGCTGTGATGAATCACACCGGCGCCAGACCACCAAACAGTGACCATCACTTTTCTAGGGGCAAGTTTTCGTTTAGGGCATTGTTTAGGTGCTGAACCAGGATCCAACCAACTTGCTGAGCGCTTGCGGTTATCAAACAGAATCCATTTTTCATCGCAAGTAACAATGCGGTTCAAAATTCCTTTATTTGTGTGTCTGTTGAGCAGTGCAAGGCACGTCTCGACGCGTACTTCGCGCTGGCGATCATTGAGTTCGTGGGGCACCCATTTGTCAAGCTTTTTTACCTTGCCAATTTGACGCAAATGGACCAATATTGTTTTGACGCTAACGTCGAAAGCTGCTGCTAATTCAGCCGTAGATTGTGTATCATCAGCTTCCACAATCGCCTTTAATTCGTCATTGTCGACCAAAGTCTTCGGACGACCGCGAGGTTCATTTTTCAGGTCGAAATTTCCAGAACGGAAGCGAGCAAACCAATAACAAGTGGTGCGTTGGTTTGTAGTGTTAGCTCCGTAAACGTCGTTGATGTTGCGTGCCGCTTGTGCCGCGTTGCTGCCACGACGGTACTCATATTCCATAATTACTCGAATTTTTAACGTATCCATGATGACGAAAAAGATTGAAATGCGATGAAAATGTAACACTAATCAATAAACAAATGACTACTTTTGGAAAAAAAATCCATGTTTTTAAAATAAAATTAATTTGAAATTAGAATTCTTAGCCAAACAAAAATTATTTTGATTTGAAATGGCCAGTACTGCAGAACGGCAATTTCATAGGTAAAGACCTAATATAAAACAAAAGGTAAAATATATTTATTTATTTTTTTATTTATTTTTTTTTATTTTTTATTTTATAAGATTAATTAATTAATTTTCTTTAAAATAGTGACAGTCTTAATAAAAATAGGCTTGATAGCTTTTGCGTGATTCTCAGTTTTTTATCCGCGTTAGACAACTTCAGAAATTAATTACATAAAGTAATACAACATAATATAAAATTACACCCTGACGGCACGCAGAAACCGCCCGGCGGTCCGTGATTCAAATCATACCAATTTGAATTTGAATTTAAAATGGGTCAGTTCAACCAATGGCTCGTTTAAACAAACCTGTGATTGCAAGTGCAGCCAATATATTGTTCAAATACTCAGTGAGTACTATGTCATGTGTAAATACAAAAATTATACGCATCACAGCATCCAGCTTCGAGCTAGGTTTTAATATATTTAGCAGCTAAGCTTGCCTTCATCGAGCAAAGGAAAAAGAAAGCGATTTAAATTAAACTAGTTTTTTTTCTTTTAAACTATTACTTTGCGGTTCACCCAGATTTTTTGTAATTCTCTTTTAAACCCAGTTTGTATAACTACAAATCGGTTTAGCTAACTGTACTTATAAGTTCGATGCTCTACTTCCAGATTCATATAAAATCTAAAGGTGCCGTCGCTGACATTGCGGTGAACCACTCTTCAATTTTATTACCTTAGCAATAAGGTCGAAAAGTGGTTCACCGCAAATGTCCGCGATTATACATACTCGCTGTTCGTGTCCGTCTATGTGACCGCGTTGGTCTTCTCAGGTTCGCAACGTATTTTGATGCAGTTTTCATCAGCACTTAGAGATATTTTCCGGTAGGTTCATGTTTATAATAAATAAATAAATACATTCTTTATTTACACTTCAAAGTCACAAGCATCTGTGTGGCCCTGACTCTTGTACTAGGAGTTACTGCATCACAAGAGCCAAAGAAAGAGAGAGGTATAATAAAAAACTATATTCAACTAATGGCTAGTTTACACAATGCGAGTTAGCGTGCGAGTCAAGCTACCGAGTATATAGAGTGACCGGTAATTATAGTATAGTTAAAATCTCGCTGCAGACTTGGTCATAAATCATAATCGGAGTAGGGATGTGCGCCAGTTGCGCGCGCTCAAGACCATTATCGATAACAGAATCATTAAGGTTATCACGAAGAATTTTAATTTTCTATTTTTAGTTTTATATATACCTTCTTTTGTTTATATATTTAATATGCTTTGTAGTAAAGGGAAATGCCCATTTGATAAAGAGGTTTTGGCCAAGTGACGCCCACGAAAGAAACAAATTAGAGGCATTAGGGTTGACATCATAGATAAAGATACAAACACAATTTTTTACATAGAACTCGGTTGGACTTTTAAAAATCATAGTATAAAAATTCAAGGTTAATAAAAGACATACTTAAAGATTTCCGATTTTTTATTCGTTCTCATTTAAATATATGACGAGCACGTCATCTAGAAATTGGGCTGGGGGCATATTCGATTGAAACCTTGCCCAGCCCAAGAACCCAGGTTCCATATTCGCGTCAGGTCCTTCGTGAGAAACAGGTACGGTATCCATTGGCAAGCCGGTGTCGTCGAGAGAGGCGGGTACAGAATCCAATATAAAGCCAAGGTCGTCATCGGAAGCGGTTACAGGGTCCATAATCGTAATCAAAGTCGTCGGAATATTAAATAGAAAAACGCAGTAGAGAAAAAAATAACGAGTCGCAAGAAAACAGCACCAAACAAAATGTGAAATGTCAATGTCCATCAGTTGTCAATTACGATTATTATTGACGTAGGGATGTCTTTAAGAAATCGATTTATCGAAAAATCTATAGTTTTGTAAAACTTGAAACACGGAATCGGTTAAATGGATCGTATTTAGAAGCCCGAAAATAGACAAACATTTTTTTTGTCTCTAAAGAAAATAAAAGCGAAACAACTATATAACGTCAAAAATAGATTTTCCTAAATACGTATTTTTGGTAACCGGTTTTAGTGTATCGTTATTTCAGTAAATGTTGTCATCCCTACTTTGACAGGTTTGACCAACGACCGGAAGTGTAAATACAATTGAGTTTCTTGATTAAATCGGCTTATAATTCCGGAGGTTTCAATACAAATAAGTACTAGCAATATTTTAGTTACTAAATGGGTATTTTTTTTGTATTTGTCACATTGATGGGCAAAACATGGCCAAGAATAGGCGTTTCCCTTTGGTAATAAAATAATAAAAATGTGCATTTCTATCACCCATTTATAAATATATAAAACTATCGATATCACTCATCGACTGCAGTAATGCACAGGACTACGTCTGGGCGTGGCCTGCCCATAAGGCCCGTGAGTGGGAAAGAGAGCGAAACACTCGAATGATTTATGACCGAGTCTGCAGCGAGATTTTAACTATACTATAGTGACCGATACTTAAATACATGATTCTACTTATGATAACAAACAACTTTTATTATGGGACCAAACCTGCAATCGCGGAAAAAAATCAGCTGCTCCCTACATTTAAGTTGGCATTACTCGTCAAAATGTAGGGAGCAGATGATTTTTTTTTTCGCGATTACCAGTCACCCTATATAGCTGCAATGCAGCAACATACTGTGTGGACGTTTCACACCAGTTACTCGCACTTGCGAGTTGGACAATAGCTCGCAGCCGAGTAACTTCAACATTTTTTGTCTTGATCTTTGTTTTGATTTGCCGAAAACGTGTTGCTGCACAGCGTCAATTCCCTTGTTTTTAACAACGTTCGCAATCTCATCTCGGTCTCAATCTGTCAAAAACTGTATAGCGTTTACCTACATTTATGACATTTGTTTGTCGCTGGCATGAGATTACGACTTGAATTTGAACGTTTTTAGGTTCGAGAATTGGCCTTCTGACAATTGCTCGTCAGATTGGGCCTACAAAAGCATTTCAATCAATAAAAAAAAATAATAATAATATATATATAATTTTACTAACTTCAGTTGCAATCTGCCTAGCCATATAACTATGTTGGGGTCGGCTTCCAGTCTAACCGGATGCAGCTGAATACCAGTATTTTACATGGAGCGACTGCCTATCTGACCTCCACAACCCATTAACTGGGTAATACGATACCCCTTGGTAAGACTGGTTGTCAGACTTTCGGGCTACTGACGACCCGTAACGACTGTCCAAGATCCACGAATGACAGCCGGGACCAACGGCTTAACGTGTTTTCCGAGGCACGGAGAAGTCTCAGTATGTAAATATGGTCATCCATTTACGGACCGACCCCGGCAAGCGTAGCTTAACCTGGTGGATCGACCCTTGCGGCTGTTATTACTTAGCCATGAGCTCCTCCTACAAAAGCATTTGGCATTATAAAATTAATGTAAAAGCACCTTTTGCTATTTTAGGCTTTTTCAAAACCGTTCTTGTCCTCACACAATACCCGGCTGTATAATCCTACCGTAGGGCGGGGGTATGTGTAGACATCACGTTAATAAGTTAATCTCAGCTTCGAACATAAATAATGCTAAATTAGCGAAACCACGCTTTGTAATAGAAAATTTAAGCTTATTTGCACTCTAATATATTTAATTTTCATAATAGAATTATTTGAAGATTCATGCGATTTCTCGCTGGTAAATAAAATGGGAAACATAGAAGGGAAAATGATCATTAACTTGTGAAATTATTTGTGGAAGAAAGTAATGAAATAATATTCTTGATTTGGGTTAGTTCTCTATTTAAACTATACTTACCTATTCATTTCTTCCCAAAGGCTGTGAAAGATACTACAGAATATACTCCTTTTACATTGCTTCGTTCACATTCATACATCCTATGTGTTGTACCTACATACACAATATGCCACCTTTTTGAAGTAACTGATTCTACACCTACAGTCAGGATAATATATCATATTGTGTTAGAAAGAAATGCAACCAAATTGAAACACTACATTTTTTTGCCATGTTACACTTCAATCTAAGAATGCAAGCAAATAAATTATTTGTTTTTTTTTTTTGGAGTTTACTCCCTATGAATCGATTTTTCGCATTTAAGGCCTGCGATATGGAAAAAATATGAGGAGTGAAATACAAGCGTAACATTGTTTAACATTTTTGTGTGTCGTGTTTTTTGTCTAAAAGCGTTGCCATGCACTCATGCAACGTACCTTGCGCACATTGCGCAACATAAAACTAACCAAGAGGGAGAGAGGTATGGAGGGAGACGGGGTGAGAAGGGAGGGAGTGAAGGGAGAGGGGAGAGATTGAAGGGGGAGAGAGTGGTGAGGAGTGAGAGAGAGGGGAGGGGTTGGGTAGGTTGAGTTAAGTGTTGAGGAGGGTGAGAGGGGGAAGGGAAGGTTAGAGGAAGAGGATGCGGTGAGAGGGTGAAGGCGATGGGGGAGGGGGAGTGTGCGGAGGGGTGAGGGGGATGATAAAGGAGGGGGAGGGATGAGAGGTGGGGTTAGGCGGGGGGACGAGTGCCTTTACACCTAAAGTTGCTCTGTGTATATGTATAGCACTGATTCATTGAAGAAACCCAGCCCGATAGAAATGACCGAAAAATAGAAAGTAGGAACGGCACAAAAAACAGGAGTAAACTCCATTCGAGCTGTCGTCGTGCGTCGGAGCTGCCGAATGATTCTATAAGACCTCATTCTAAACTTCGAATCTGAATCCGCTGTGAGTTTCTTGATTGGCATTCTAAAAACTCGGTTGATAATTCGAATTTACACTAGCGCTACCCTTGCGAGCGTGTCAGCGAGTTGAACTAATTGACCGTAAGATTATGACAGATAAAGTATGAGATGACGTAAGAAGTGGCATTCAGTAAGGTAATTCCGCCGTCACTTCGACGCTCACTTCACACTCGAATCCGATTCAAAGTGTCAAATAAAAAGCATCTATTTTACGAGTGAGAGTGAATAGCGATGTGAGATGCGAGTTATTGTTTGAATTTTACAGAGTCGACGTACACACACTTTTTTTACTTGAATGACCGTTCTGATTTTAATATTCCGTTCTGATTTTATTATTACGCACAATTTGTGAATTTGATAAGCAAACTTGGCATCTTTCTTTACTTTTGGTAGTTAAATTTTGGGAATTTTTTAACGGGACAGGCCAACTATAAGCTAATTCCTATTTAATTTAGGGCTGATGTTTGAATAATCAGATAACTTTTAATGAATAACTATGACAGTTTGACATAAATATTTTTTATGCAAAAGCTGTCAGACCGCATTAAAACTCAGACAAAAGTGATCTGACTATTGTCAATAAAAAAAGTTGCAATATTTTTTGCTCCGTAATTATATCAGCACGGAACAAACTGTGCAGTTTGTCCAACGTTCTGTCGGTTCGTTTGTAGCAAGCCTTTGGACACTTACTACTTGTTATTGTTGGCTCGGAGTTGTGTTCGTTTTTTTTTGTTTTGTTTTTTCGCTTTTGTACTGAACAGTTTTTACTTTTGTTGCTTCATTGGGTGCAAGACTGCAAGTTTCTGCTGAGTATGAGGCTTCAATTCTCGAGTAGGGTTATTTTGTTGTTCAGTTTCCTTTTGTTATTTTTTTATATAAGTACGTTGTTCTCACATAAGTAAAGAATTTTGTAATATCTTGATTTTTTGCCTTTGAGTTTCTTGCCCGTTCTTCTCCAAGGTGATCCACGTTTTAGAATGGGCATCTTTCTGACTAACTGACCGACTCTTTGACAATTCAAGAGTGCCTGTAATTGGTTTAATTGAAACAGATAAATGATTTAAGTTTAAATTTGAAATTTTCTGTAAGCCGGAGTTTAAAATTGAGCCCTGTTACAATATTAGAATACAATGGTCGTCATTACCAAAAAACTGAGGACTGAGACGGATAAATAAGATAATTTTGTTAACTGCATTTATTGTTAGTCCACTAACCGCTCGGCCACGACCTTACCGCTACCAGCAGTGACTTGGAGCGGGGCGGCGAGCGCTGGGAACAAATGTATGAAGCTGCGGCTGTGTGCCGCACCTGGTGGCGTGCTTCATACATTTTAGTATAATATTGTTCTTAGCGCGCGTCGTCCCACGCTAAGCTACGGCTGCGCTGGTAGCAGCAAGGTCGTGGCCAAGCGGTAACAGTTTTACCGCAGGTAACTTTCATAATTTCAATGTTGAATGTATATGCTGTTGGTGTTCTTCGTCGCTATATATAACTTATGAACCCCATAGGTTCACAACTACTGTAAGTCCGCGGTCACCATTGGATAATGGTATTTTACGTTTACATACTCGTACATATTATAATGTTTTTTTCCTGACGCACCATGTGTGCGCGTGACGTTCGAAAGGTTAATAAATAAATAAATATAGGTATCCAAGATTGTGTACAAAAGGGCTATTTTTTAAGCATACGAAGCTTCTCGAATTGACCAACTGATTATGATATAAGTTGGTGGATTTATACAAAGTGCACTAAAACCGTTCATTAAACAGTCTACTTATTGCATGAAACATGAAAACCGCTTACGACGCATTACTGGGTGCTTACTCAGCAATTGTTTTTAGTTTACAAATAGTTTCCAGCTCGCTCAATTGTTTGTTTACAATGAATACTGAACAGTTCTCTATGTGTGTATTGTTACAAGCTTTTCATGTTGCTACATCGAGGTAAAAGGTGTTTCACTGGCTGTTTGTTTTATATAAACTGACCCAATGGCGTAGTAAAAAGTTCTTGGGGATAGCTAGTGAAAGCTCATGAAGCCTTTGTACGTACAACGTTTTTATTGCCGTGAAAACGCTCCAGCACAGTTTTTTATGTCATACTAGCTGCGCTCAGCGGTTTCACCCGCATAAGTCTCGATTCCATGGGAACATCGAATTGAATTGAATGATATTTATTTGAAAGAATAATAAGTTCTTAACATCTATCATAGGTTTCACTATGTTCGGCATTTCAACTGTACAAAAATTTCGATTTTATATATTCGTTATACTTATAGCATGCAGTACACATTTAATCATTAGCAATCATCATTCTCCTGCCTTTATCCCAATCTATTTGGGGTCGGCGCAACATGTGCTTTTTTCCATACTTCTCTATTAGTCGTCATCTCGGTAGTCACCCCCTTTCTAGCCATGTCATCTTTCACACAATCCATCCATCGTTTCTTTGGTCTTCCCCTACTCTTATAGCCATCGACATTCATACTCAAAACTTTCCTCACGACATTTTCCTCACTCCTCCGCTTCATATGCCCATACCATGACAACCGATTTCCGCACAACTTTTCAGTCACCGGTGCCACTTTCAAACTTCCTTTTCTGTACTCATTTCTTTTTCTATCATGAAATTATATTTCATGAAATTATATGGGCGGTCTAATCTCTAAAAGTGATATTTTAAGGACAACCTTTCGATGGAGTATGGGAACAAGGAGAGACAATGCTGTAGGTAATCTAGGGTGTACCATTACACAAGAAATACAAGACTAAGAGCCTATTTCATGAAGTCCGAATAGCCACTACTTACCGGATAAATTAAAAAATGCAACAGAATTTGTATGAAATTATCTGTCAATTAAGTTAAACAGGTAGTGAAACAGGCCCTAAGGGCCGAAGAACTTTTATATGGGGAATATTGTTTGACGTTTTGACAGCTTTTGTATAGAAAATATTATGTCAAACCGCCATATTTATTCCTCAAATAAAAGTTATCTGACGATTAAAAAATCGGACCTTGGAAAAGACTAAGGGCCTGTTTCACCACCTACGATAAAGTTCCTATTAACTTACTTGGCAGTTAATTTCATACAAATTCTATTCCATTTTTACCCGACTACGGCAAAGCCAAAAGGATTAGGTCTTTACCTATGAAATTGCCGTTCTGCAGTACTGGCCATTTCAAATCAAAATAATTTTTGTTTGGCTAAGAATTCTAATTTCAAATTAATTTTATTTTAAAAACATGGATTTTTTTTTCCAAAAGTAGTCATTTGTTTATTGATTAGTGTTACATTTTCATCGCATTTCAATCTTTTTCGTCATCATGGATACGTTAAAAATTCGAGTAATTATGGAATATGAGTACCGTCGTGGCAGCAACGCGGCACAAGCGGCACGCAACATCAACGGCGTTTACGGAGCTAACACTACAAACCGACGCACCACTTGTTATTGGTTTGCTCGCTTCCGTTCTGGAAATTTCGACCTGAAAAATGAACCTCGCGGTCGTCCGAAGACTTTGGTCGACAATTTCGAATTAAAGGCGATTGTGGAAGCTGATGTTACACAATCTACGGCTGAATTAGCAGCAGCTTTTGACGTTAGCGTCAAAACAATATTGGTCCATTTGCGTCAAATTGGCAAGGTAAAAAAGCTTGACAAATGGGTGCCCCACGAACTCAATGATCGCCAGCGCGAAGTACGCATCAAGACGTGCCTTGCACTGCTCAACAGACACACAAATAAAGGAATTTTGAACCGCATTGTTACCTGCGATGAAAAATGGATTCTGTTTGATAACCGCAAGCGCTCAGCAAGTTGGTTGGATCCTGGTTCAGCACCTAAACAATGCCCTAAACGAAAACTTACACCTAGAAAAGTGATGGTCGCTGTTTGGTGGTCTAGCGCCGGTGTGATTCATCACAGCATCTTACCAAACGGGGTGAGCATTACTTCAGATGTGTACTGTGAAGAACTGAACACAATGATGGAGAAGCTGGCACATCTCCAACCAGCATTGGTCAATCGCTCGTCTCCGCTGCTCCTGCACGACAACGCGCGACCTCATACTGCACAGCAGACGGTCTCCAAGTTGCAAGAACTGGGGTTGGAAGCTCTCCGTCATCCGCCCTACTCACCAGACCTTGCGCCTACAGACTACTACTTTTTCCAGAATTTGGATAACTTCTTGGCGGGAAAAAAATTCAATACCCGAGAGGCAGTACAAAATGCCTTTGAAGAATTTGTTGCCTCCCGTCCAGCTGATTTCTTTAAGAAGGGCATCAATAAACTGCCATTGCGTTGGCAAAGATGCATTGATTGCATGGGTGATTACTTCGATTAATACAAATAAAAAATGCATTAAAAAAATTCGTTTAAATTTTTCATACAAAACGGCAATTTCATAGGTAAAGACCTATTATATATAAGTATGTATTTACGTGTGTTCCACCGTAGCGCCTAAATTACTGAACCGATTTTAATGAATGAGTTTTCAATAGATTCGTAATAATGGTCCGGGTGACATAGGGTATATAAATTCTCCCTAAATTTAATATGGTGGATTGTACACGTACATTTATGAACACAAAAAAAAAATTGAGATAATAATGACATGTTTGGTGCCAAAAGAAAGGTCTTAACGAGCACATTACAAATATGTATATATGTCGTATTTACTTCAGTAAATAAATATGTTTAAATTGTTAAAAATAAGTAAAAGTGGAGGTAACTAACAGACCGACCGCGGCGAGCGTGATGTTTCCGTAGTCGGGTTTTAGTTTTTGAACTTACTTTTTATTAAATTTATTCGGTGAGTACTGGCTGTTCGGACATCGTGCAATAGGCCCTAAGGAATAATAAATAAATAAAATAAATAATAATTTTATTTACGTCCTTTTTACAAAGCTTTCAAATTCTTAGTAGTACCAAGTTCTTAACAGATTAGCTTAAATACTTTATAGAAACTAGTATAATTTAATTTACACATGTTTGTTACCTATGAAAGGTGCGTTGGAATGACAAGTAACTAAACCCATAGGTAATGCAGAGGAAGCCAACTTTAGTCTGCTAGCCCTAGGTGGCAGATTACAACAGTTGTGCCCATACGGAGAGTATAGGCACAGCTATAACCTCGAACTGCAGATGATACAATCATTTGAATTTAACTTATTATATTCAGTTGTTACCAGATGATAAATATTATGATAAATCCTCATACAAAGTGTTATTCCAAGTCGTCTGTTCCGTTTAGCGTCAGTATTCCTCCCTTACTTGGCAATATACCAAGTGCTCGTAGTTTATTGTATCACAGCACTCAAGATGAAATCACAGATTATGTTTATTCTTAGATTTTATCGCGAAGAAAAAATACAGAACAGAAAAATAGAGGCGACGGCATAAATATTTCACTGCGCATAAAATAAACTGTCTATGGATATCATTTTATGGCACCGATAAAATAATTTGTCATACATAGCGTCTGATATAGCCTAAGAAGCTAATCAATATACATATATGTCGCAGTCAACTGGTTTAATTAGGCGTTTAGTCAATCGCCTAGCCTTTGTACTAAATGGCGCCTCGCCGTTCAACTAGCGGCCTGCATGATATTCAGCCGATACGTCTAATACAACATTAAATGAACTGGCTGGCTGATGCTTAGGCCATTTATACAATAGGGCCATCTGCATCTGCAACGTCTCCGGCGCTGTGGAAGTGCAACCCTTTCGTCCTTACGTACGCTTTGTTACAGCGGGCGGGGGCTGCCCTCCCTTCGCGCCTCCTGATTTTTAAATACACTAGGGGTAAACGCATTTAAACTGTAAGATACACCAGAAATATTGTGGCTTGTCGACACCGACGCCATATTGACAGTGTGGATTTCAGCGCACGGTGGTACAAAATGGAAATAAATTTAAATGTAAATGTAAATGTAACCAGGCAAGTAGTTAAATGTTATCGATCCAAGTAATTTGCCTAGCTGTTTGATTGAATGGCTGAATACCATTCAGGCCGCTAGTTGAACGGCGCCGTTTAGTGAAAAGGTTAGGCGGTTAACTAAACGACTGATTAAACCAGTTGGCTGCGACATAAACATAACATTACGCCTGTATTCCCCGAAGGGCTAGTGGAGTCTTTCTCATTTTTAACCGACTTCAAAAAGGAGGAGGTTCTCAATTCGTCGGAACCTTTTTTTTTATGTATGTTCCCCGATTACTCGAAGATGGCTAGACCGATTTGCATTTTTTTTTTTGTTTTATTCTAGAGAGTATACATCACAGTTGGTCCCATATAAAATTGATTAACTTTGCTTTGGTAGTTTTTGAGTTAGCTTCAATAATACGTATTTTTTCCCCACTTTTATATGGATGATGTTCTAGTTTGTTTTGCAGGTAGTGGAATTAGAATTTGTGTGGGGTAGCTACTACAACTAAAAAGTGAAAAATAAAAACTTTTTTATAAAAAAATACAACCAACTTCCAAAAACAACACTACAAAGTGAAAAATAACTTTAATTTCGGAAGTCGGTGGCAAAAAATGAAAATACATTTAACTAGACACCGACTTCCGAAATTAAAGTTATTTTTCACTTTGTAGTGTTGTTTTTGGAAGTCGGTTGTATTTTTTTGTAAAAAAAGTTTTTTATATACTAATAATGGTATACAAATAATACCATCTACATACCACTTCAAAGCTACCTTAATAAAATGATGTTATTAACATGACTAGCTGCACCCCGCGGTTAATCCAGGGTATAAGCTATCTACATACCAATTTTCATTCAAATCGGTCTAGCCGTTTGAGCGTTAAGAAGTAACAAACATACAAACACACTCACACACTCACAAACTTTCGCCTTTATAATATTAGTGTGATTATCTCAGCTAAATAATATTGTACCTAATTGAATTGTTTCTAAAGTCGTCAATATTTGTTTTGATATTAACACACAGTAAAAAAAATATCAACAGTTTTAAATAAATAAACATTTTAAGCCAAAAGCATCATTGACTGGTTCGCGTGAAAACGAGGTACATAAGACTATTGACAATTTGATCACATACATCGATTTCATTGCTAACTGTGTCACTGCATTCAAACACACTATCACAGAATCGAATCACAAATACAAAAAGGTTGGCAACCCCGGTGAATCGTAAAACGATATTACGTGTTGCGCTGTGTGCGCTGAACCGACCCACAACGTCTGAGTGCACATGCGTTCAACCGGGATATGCAAACCCATCGAAATTTTGTTATACCTAGCTAGCTTTTAATGGGTGGGTATCCTATCATCGACCTAGCCAGGACAAAGAGATTTGTGCCTAAAATTTTTGATTTCAAGAGCAATGTTTGGGTGTACTTTTCCAACGCTAACCAGAAGGCTGCTTAACATTAACTGGTTATGGAGGGGCTGCAGGTTTACAAAAGATACACATCTGACACCCGATAGTTGCAATAGGCTAGTTGACGGTAAGAAAAATACCTTAGCGACAGGACTCGCTTGCGTTTCCAGTAACGATATGAATAGTTACAAAAACTAATTGTTAGATGGCGCCCCATCGTGCCATCAATCCACGACATATTCATGTTTTAAGGAAAATAGACCCCCAAGGAACATTTTTAATTTAGCCTATTAGTGGCAATATTGATTAACTTTACATAAAACTGCAAGCTCTTCATTTGGTATATATGGTATAACAACCCTTTTTGCAGGTCCCTTTTACTCAATCTGCCTAGCCTTATCACTACTATGTTGGGGTCGGCTTCCAGTCTAACCGAATGCAGCTGAATACCAGTATTTTACATAGAGCGACTGCCTCTCTATGTAGTAGGTATATTAAGGATAAAGGTTCCATTTTATATTATTTTTATATTATTGCTTTGGCCCTTACTTGGATAATGTTTACCTCTAAGCCTAGCCGCGTACGTACGGTTTCTTTCCTGATCAGGAATTCAGATTCGGAGACCCAAATGCACACTGAACGGAATTCAGTGCATTCGGGTCTCCGAATCTGAATTTCTAATCAGGAAACCGAACCAGGAATCCGTACGTATGCAGCCATTGATTTAAATGTTGGTGAACACAAGGCTTAGAGGTATTTGATTACTATTAATAATAATATTTTTGGTAGTAATTAAATACCCAAAAAAAACACAGACATACCGAACCAAGAATCCGTACGTATGCGGTCATACAAATAATGTTTACCTCAACGTCCAATCCAAAGAGGAAATTGTTGTATCACATAATATCATGTTGCAATTCAATACATCTGGCCAATCTCTTCAGGTAACCTCAATATCCTTCAGAAATGTTCTAGGATTCTCATTCAGAAACCCACACCAGACCCTAGCTGAACCACAAGACTACAGACACGACGACCGAATCCGACGCAGTAATTAAACGAGTCAGTGCCATACAAAGCAGCATTGTGTACTCACTACGGTCACAAAGTCTTTGAACTTAATTCGGAGTTCCAAGACTTTGAAACAAGTCTTTAATTGATTTTCGACGGCACTGCTCACTGCTCTTCCGTCGGGGAAAAGCAGACAATCAACTGAAGCTTGTTAGTTGGTAATTAAAGATCTTACTTTCAATGGGGTTTTCAAGTGTTCGAATGAAAGTCATAGTTTCAAAAGATGCTATAGATACGTAGACTTGGGTGCATTGATTATTCATTAAATCAATCGATCATATTCGATATCAATTTGTACGTTTTCTGGGCATTACTGAACTGATTTCATTGAAAACTGGAGGACAAAAAGGTGCGTCAAAGTTTTAATCCTCTAATAATATAAATGCGAAAGTAAGTTTGTTTGTTACCTTTTCACGCCTAAACCACTGAACCGATCATAATGATATTTTGCATACGTTGTCAGGTGTACAGAAACGGACATAGGGTACCTTTCATCTCGAAAAAAAGTACTATTCCCGAGAAAAACAACAATAACTTTCTTATGATAATAGATAGCGCCACGTGTCTTTCGAATCATGATTGAATTTATTATTACAAGCAGAGTACATCCCGAATTGATTGTCAAACTCTAAATTAACACGAGCGAAGCCGCGGGCAAAAGCTAGTTTAGAATATAGACAGTTTAGATAGACAGAGTGTAAAGCTTTGGTTTCCTGAGATTGCGGTTCCGTCATATTATAACGGCCGCCATGATAATCTGTCATTTTCATCAGTATTTGACATTAAGTCAAATCCCACTGCCCAAAGATTTAAATAGCTTGATTTGCCCTCACTGTACTTGATCACAAGAAAAAGTGTCCATACTGAAAAGAGTGAGCTCACACATTATTAAATAGCATTTCCATGACAATCAAGTGTAGTTACTGCATCATTGAGTATCAGAGGTGTCAAAACGAATCAGAAAAGCGACTATGCTCTAACGCGGTAGGGCGAATCTAACGATTTAAATCTTTGCCACTGCCAGCAGTTGCATGACAGCCGTCACTGCGGCCGCTAGTGGTGGCCATTGCTCTTCTACGCGCAAACTGTTACCTACCATGAATTCAGTATATAATTCTAAACCCTTCAGCGTAGAATTTTTTCGTAGGTTATAAAAAAAAAATCTGCTGTTTCATACAAAATTGTAATAACTACATGGTAAAAATTTATGGAACAGCTGATTTTTCCCTTACACCGTGTAAGTTGCACTGAAGGCCGTTCTAGGATATTATGTACCGTGGGGTCCACTCCAGACGAGTAATAGTTATTATTGGCATTGTTATTGTTTTTATAAGACATCTAATAAAGAAGTATGGCAGTTTTATGGCAATCTTACCGTCGTATGGCAGCCAAGATTTGCTGTAAATTTTATGGTGAGATTGTTTTGGAAAAATTGCAGCCCCTGCAGCTAGGTTACGGCTCCAAAGGGGGCTGTGAGGCTGCCGTACACGCCTTATCGACCTACCTAAATTCTGGCAAAGGTGAGGTCATCCTGAAGGTTGACATAAAGAATGCCTTCAATTCTGTTAATAGGGACACCTTGCTGGCAGAAACTAGAAAAGAAATACCCCAAATTATAGTATCCTTTGCAATGTTTATTTATTTATTTAAATTTTTTTATTTTATTTTTTTAGTTACAGAAACCCTTCCAAAATTACTGTATCGGGACAACCTTCTGGAATCTGCTGTTGGCTGTCAACAAGGTAACCCCCACGGGCCAGTGATTCAACTAAATTCCAAATTTAATGTTTGGTATCTTGATGATGGTACCTTGGGAGGCGATGTAGAAACTGTTTTAAATGACCTTCAATTCCTAAAAAATGAACTTCATTCCATTGGCCTTGATCTCAACCTTTCGAAATGTGAACTATTCTTAGCGGACGATACTGAAAGACATCTAACACTTCCCAAATTTAACGCAATAGCCCCAGAAATCAAAATTATTGAAAAGAACTCTCTTCGCCTCCTTGGGTCTCCAATATATGTAAATTCATTTCCTGTTTTCATTGAAGAAAAAATTCAAAATTTCAATGACGTTTCGGAAAGATTGCTCCAAATTAACATGCATTCGGCCATAACATTAATCCGTTACTGCTGTTTCGGCCCTAAATTAATATATTTCCTTCGCGCTTCCCATTTATGGAAGCACATTCACCATTTAGACAAAATGGACAAAATTATCTTATTCTTATTTCTACTTCTTTATCTTATTTTCTTAAATTATCTTTATCTTATCTTATCTTTATCTTCGGTGGTTAATTGAGAATTCGTTCTATACTGTACAGGAATTCTTTCAGTTTAAATCAAAGTGATGTAACTGTACTTATACAAAAATTTGCATGTCATTATGTTATGATTAAATATGTTAAGCTGCTATTATAATATACTACCACTGTAAGAACTTTGTAACCATATTTATCTGCAAATAAATCTTTGACTTTGCCTTTGACTTCGATCTTAAATGTGGCCATGGACGACCGGGCTTGGGCACAAGCTACTCTTCCCATTCGTATGGGAGGCCTCGGCGTCCGCAAAATTTCTAATATTAGATTCATATCCTCGGTCCACGGCACAGAGAAATTAATCAGGAAAATCCTAGCCTCCACACTAGTTAATTTTGATGTGCCTTCTTTCACCGAGGCTATGGATGCCTGGAGACTCGCTTGCCCGAATTCAGATCCACCCGACAATCCATCTTCCCAGAGACGGTGGGATGAGCCGCTCTGCAGAGTAAGTCTGCCACTACTGCGGAGCGTGCGCGCCTGCTTCATGCACTACCGTCGTCGAACATAGGCACTTTGTTCGACGACACTACTTTCCGCCTCGCTGCTTTACTGCAACTAGGAGCTCCTTCTTGTTCTCCTCATCGCTGTCACTGTGGTGAAGTTGTCAACAGCCTCGGACACCACGGCCTGTCTTGCAGCCGAAGTGCGGGTCGCTTTGCGCGGCACGCGAACATCAATGACATCATCATGACGACGAGCCCTTGTCACCGTCGGCGTTCCAGCTGTATTATAACCTTGGCTTGGCACGCGACGATAGCAAGAGACCGGACGGCATGTCTTTATTTCCATGGAAGGTGGGAAGGCCTTTAGTGTGGGACGCAACGTGCGTCGATACTCTTGCGCCATCCCATCTTCCTGGCTCGGCGTGCTGTGCTGGCACTGCTGCTGCGGCTGTGGAAAATCTCAAGCGGCGAAAGTATAATAACCTTATCGGTAATTATATTTTCGAGCCGTTTGGGGTTGAAACCCTCGGGCCGTGGGGTCCGAGTGCTCATGGTTTATTCAACGAAATCTCCAAGCGGCTGGACACTTTCCATGACCCAAGGGCTGGCTTTTACCTTGGCCAGAGGCTTAGCATTGCCATACAACGTGGCAATGCCGCCAGTCTCTTGGGTACTTTACCAGTCGACAACGATGCGGAGGAATTTTTCGATGCCGTATTTTAGTTTTTTAATATTTTTAGTTATGTTAGGATATAATTTTGTTATTTTTAGGTTTTGTTTATATACATTTAGAAAATAATTAAATTAAAACTGATAATTAAAAAATAAAGAAGTTCGAAATTTATCACTTCTTTTTCTGACATTCGAGTTAAATTTTAGTAGCGCTTCCACTTTTTCATTCATAAACGCAAGATCGTACGGAACTAGGGCGAGCGGTCGGCTAGACTGTAAGTGTGGGATGGGGGGGTAAGGGGTCGGGGGCGTGGCTTACGGATCATGTTGTCAGATAATGAATGGATTTTTCAATGGATACCGTTCGCATGTGTTGCCGTTTGCCGATACGTTTTACACACACATTATGCATTGATCGCAAGAAAGTGTTACTTCGAGTTCTCATTATTTCATAAAAAAAAAACAATAAATTTAATTTTTCGTGATTTTTTTTTATTGTTACTTTTTAAAAATAATAGTCCCAATCGATTCGGTTTCGATGATCGAGTTCATGGCTTTCGGTTCCAGAACGACCTAAAATTAACCGTGTATGTGTAGCACCCCTTACACTTGGATAAGCGATGATAACGATCGACGATGTACGCTCGCTTAGAAGTTACCTATTCTCTTATATTCACTATTCAATGGTGTACAATATAGCCTTATCTACACCGGTTATTCATGCTCAAGAAGATAGGTGTCGCCATTAGGAGTGAAGTCGTGTGAAAGCAATCCGATGCACATGCGTTGAGCCGCGAAGCGCCGCCATGATATCGTGTACCCAAAGCTTTATTAAGATCTAACGCGGCATTATGCCAGTACATACTTACCCGTGCCATTGAACTGAAAAAGTACACTTTTCTTGCCAGAATTGTATCTGTTTTTTGTGTTTTTAGGGTTCCGTACTTTAAAAGGAAACAACGGAACCCTTATACCATCACTCGTGTGTCTCTCTCTGTCAATTTGCTCCGAATGTAATGGACTGATTAAGTTGAAATTCGGTACAAATAAATATGAATTTTTGTAACCCAAACACGGACGTGTAACATAAATAAAAATTTGAAGACTTTACCGTGTGTGTGTGTGTGTGTGTGAAATCAAAGGGGTTACTTTGAGGGTCTCAAATATATTTTATATTTTTTTATAATTTTAAAAATTAAGTGTTTTAAAGTTATTTAAGAAAATAGACGAAAATTTCTTTCCTCCCCCTTATCTCCGAAACTACTGGGCCTAAAATTTTGAAAAAAATAAAAAGTTCTATACTTATGGATTAAAAGAAAATTCATAAGAAGTCTATGGTCTTAAACATAACATGGTAAATCTCTCAATATTCTGCGTACAAACTTACATTTACAGTTGGAATGTATGGGAGAACATGTTTTTCAACTACAATGTTAAGTTTGTTCTTGGGATAAATTCAGCCCAACTACGGAATCCTTCTTTGTGCGTGGCCCGACACGTACTTGTCCGGCTTTTTATGTGAAAAACATTGTAGGTCCCCTGTAATTAATAAAAACGGCAAAAAAATCACATATGTTGTATGGGAGCCCCCCTTAAATATTTGTTTTATTTTAATTTAATTATTTATTTTTAAAGTGAATATATAACTAAATATTCTGTGAATATTTCAAGCGTCTACCTGTTGCCGTTATCAATATCGAGCAAAAACGAGCAAAAAAATCACGTTTGTTATATCGGAGCCCCCTTAAACGTTTATTTTATTCTGTATTTTAGTATTTGCTGTTATAGCGGCAACAGAAATACATCATCTGTTAAAATTTCAACCGTCTAACTATCACGGTCCATGATATACAGCCTGGTGACAGATGGACAGACAGACGGACGGACAGCGGAGTCTTAGTAATAGGGTCCCGTTTTACCCTTTGGGTACGGAACCCTAAAAAGATACATAAATTCATTAATAGTTGATCGCTGACGGTTCACACGATACTTAATCTATGGTTCGCACCGCCCGCCGCGCCGCCGCGCCGACGGGCGCGCCGCCGCTGGTGAGTACTCGTTTATTTATTTAAACTTTTCGCACTAAAAAGGCACAAAGGCAGACTTAATACCTTAGGCTTATAGATTATAGCCTTGGGCATTCTCTACCAGTCAACCAAGGGTGGTGAAGAGATTGATGGCAGGTGCTCAGTTTGAGAGGAATAATTATAAAAAGAACACTAAAAATATATCTTAATTAATTATAAATAGACTATCTATACAAGTACATAAATAGGTTATAAACTTAATATTATATAGGTATGAGGAACAGGGTGTTCAGTTCATTCATCCTCCATGGAAAAAGGAGGATCCTTCGACCAGACGGGTGTTGTGTCTGGTGGGCAACTGCCCGACGGTTTTTTTTTTTTTTTTTTTTTGGAATCGCATCTCGTAGTGTGACCATGAGAGGTCCCGACTACTTAACCGGACTTTCCTGTGGGTGCCTTTAAGCGAGCTCAAAAGCCTCCAGCCAGGGGCATAAATACTAACTAAATTATAAACTAAACGACTGCGCACTAAGGGCACCCCCTGTGGGGTACGGACCTCGGCTTAGGGAGTCGTTGTCATTGACCAATGATATACAAGGCAAAGCAATAGGCTGGATCAAGTTAGGGGAATTATTATTATCAGGGGAGTTTAAAGCTACAGGCTCAGCTACGCCACCAGCTGGCTCGATTAAACCGATCAAGGGACACGAAGTTACATTTACGTTAGATGGTCTTAAACGCGGTGGGCCTCGGCGGCGAGGCCGGAATGTAGATCTGTGTAGTGCCCGACGGTAAATTTCGGGACGTTATATATATGCTAGTCGCGCGGTAAACTAATTGCGCGATGCAGGATTTTTGCGTGACGTCATGTCATTGTGATGTTCGTATGTGGCGACATTATAGTACACATACATACATATTTACTATAAAATATACCTTTACTATATATAAACATATTATATACTAATTCAAGAGA
This sequence comes from Cosmia pyralina, assembly GCA_946251885.1. Classification (NCBI taxonomy): domain Eukaryota; kingdom Metazoa; phylum Arthropoda; class Insecta; order Lepidoptera; family Noctuidae; genus Cosmia; species Cosmia pyralina. Next base: position 3,281,570 of record OX276346.1, on the reverse strand, counting down.
GAGAGAGTTGTTGAAATAACTCGTTTGTCGCAACGATAAGAGCTATCAACAAAGAGAGTATTCGTTCAGCGACGCTCGCTTGGCGAGCAGAACACTCGCTACGCTTGATAAGTACACATACCAGCGAGAAATGGCTCGCCGCCATCGCGCACACGCTCGTTGCTCGCCCGGCGAGGTGCTTTTGATCTGGAATTTCAGTTATTACCCGACTACGGCAAAGCCAAAAGGAAGGGTTATGATTTTAGCAGTCTATGTATGTAAGTAAGTATATATATAAGGTGACTGGTAATTAGTAACCGATACCTAAAACATGATTGTGTTCATGATAACAAACAACTTTTACTATGGGACCGAACCTGAAATCGCGAAAAAAAAATCAGCTGCCCCATACATTCATGTTCGCATAACTCAAATGTCAAAATGTAGGGAGCAGCTGATTTTTTTTACGCGATTTCAGGTTTGGTCCCATAGTAAAAGTTGTTTATTATCATGAGCACAATCATGATGTGTATACTCATAAGTATCGGTCACTAATTACGAGTCACGTATGTATTTACGTGTGTTCCACCGTAGCGCCTAAATTACTGAACCGATTTTAATGAATGAGGTATTAATAGATTCGTAATAATGGTCCGGGTGACAAAGGCTATATAAATTCTCCCTAAATTTAATATGGTGGACTTTACACGTAAATTTCTGACCACGAAAAAAATTAAATTGAGATAATAATGACATGTTTGGTGTCAAAAGAAAGGTCTTGACGAGCACATTACAAATATGTGTATATGTCATATTGTTAAGTAAATAAATATGTATAAATTGTTAAAAATAAGTAAAAGTGGAGGTAAATAATATTAATTTAATTGGTTACAGAGCGACCGCGGCGAGCGTGATTTTTCAGTAGTCGGGTTTTAGTTTTTGAACTTACTTTTTATCGTATATGTATAATCAATCTCATAGCTACAAAACAGAATTGTTACTATATTATTGTGTATACTTATGTTAAGGTATGTCTATGTATCTATGGGTCTTTGTTACCTAAAAATAAATGCTTTATTTATTTATTTAAAACAGACTTTTTTTTCTTATTCTCCTAATATTATAAATGTGAAAGTTTGTGAAGATGTTTGGATGTTTGTTACTCAAACACGCAAAAACGGCTGAATGGATTTTGATGAAATTTGGCACACAGATAGTTTATAACCTGGATTAACACATAAAATACTTTTTATCTCGGTAGTAGGTTCCCGTTGAATAATTTCCAATATCCACGCGGTTGAAGCCGTGGGCAACGGCTAGTTTATTACATAAATTTGTCGTGATAAATGATTAAAATAATTACTATGTTTAAATACAGTAATATTAGGAGTAATAATTCAGTACGCGGCTCGAGCGCGATCATCGTAATCATGACGTGTAATGAAACATGAGGACTTTGTATTTCCTAGTATACAAGCCAAGCTAAGTAAAATGCTCGGGAATCTCATAATAACGAAAGCATTTTACCACTCTTTTATTAAAACTTTAACCTTGAAATATCGGCACCAAAAGTATCAAATAACATTTTGGGAAAAACCAATTACGACGGCAAAGTTTTTTTTTATATTTTTTCATCAATCGCCGTATTTTTACGTCACCAAAATTTCACCAGTACTGTTGTTTGAAAACTTTTCAACTCAAAATTTCCATAGGGCAAATCCTCTGACGAAAATTTCCGCATGGGAATTTTAATTAAAATTTTATGATAAAAAGTGGGAGTTTCGTCGAAACAATTATTTGCTCGATAAAATTAAGTTTTAAGAAAGTTCATTGAGGTAATGTCTTTGTTGGAAAGGTTGGATTTTTTAAATTTACATTTTGTAAGTAGGTACTGTGCCTATAAAACTTAAAAAAATCTGAAAACCCAAATTTTCTTACGTTTTCTGCAATTTGCTGGTCAGTATCAGGTTGGATGTTGATAAAAATATGATTAACGACCGTAAGAAATATGTATTTATAGAATCATCTATAGGTACTTATAATTAAAAAGAGAAGTCCTGACTGACTGACTCATCAACGCCCATCCCAAACTCTTGAACCTAGAAAGCTGAAATTTTGCACAGAGGTTTCCTTTATAACGTAGACAAGGAATTAGGAAGAATTTCCCGGTAGTACGTTCCCGTGGGAAATTGTCCGACATCCACGCGAGCGATGCCGCGGGCAAAAGTTAATCATCAATACAACTCTCTAAGCTCTCATTACCTACTGAATCAATGTTTCATGAAATCACGACATTTGAGGTCAATTAGTCAGTTATAAATTAGTTTAATTTTTGTATTAGCGACCTCAGACTAAATAAAAACCGGTCAAGAGCAAGCGAGGATTCTGTACCATCCTATATGTAATTTTTGAAAAAGGCCGTATAGTTTTCGCCTTTTGATGAAAAATGTAAAAAAAAAATACAGTTCCCTTATCTCCGAAGTTTGCATAGAGAAAAATCAGAAATTATTCTAAGTGATAAAGGTTTATGTAAAGGTTACAGAAAAAATAAAACCATGTCTCTAAATAGCACACTTTTTCAGAAATCGGAACGGAACCCTCGGTGCGTGAGTCCGGCTCGCTCTTGACCGGTTTTTTATTTAGTCGGGGCTAGCGACATTGGTGCCGATTCTCTTGTCACAAATGCCTCTAAACTAGGCTAAGAATCACCAAAATTTAGTTTATTCCTGTCAAACGACGATTTCCCATTCTGAAATTGACTAAAGTGACACAACTTAACTATATTTTAGTTTGCCAGCACTAAGATTGTACGGAGTTATTAGTTTAGTGAAAATGACAATTTTGCTATTTTGAATTTGACTGGTTTTCACCTAAAATTTTAATTGTCAAACTAAATCAGACTATGTTTAATCGCGATTAAAAAGGTGTGGAACAAAATTAGTTGACATGAACTAAAATTTACACCAAGACCTTGACTTCGGGTGCAAAAACAGTACCTAGTGTATTTTTTTCTTTTCTTTTGCCTATATCTCGAAAACGGTGAGTCCTATCACCCTTAAACCCCTATGACTCAACATGTAGGTACCAAAAAAAAAAAAAGGTACCTGCATTCCATATAAAACACGTTGAAGCTGCCCCCTCCCTGCGCCTCTCCAGTTTTAAAAGATATCTGACCTGGTAACGGCGGCGATGTCGGTGAACAAAATATGACAAGCATTGTCACTTCATAGTGATTTCGTTAGTTCCAATTAAAGCCACCGGGTCAAATATACTACAGGCAGTATACCACGCGGAGTCACGATTGTCAAACTCGATTTTAGTTGTGTCAAAATTGTTATTAAATTTAGAGGTTTTTTTTGCAGAATAGCTCTAAGATTCTCATAGCAAAAAGTAAGGAATTTTAATGATACTTTAGTTAGTTTAGTTCGGTGTACAACAGAATCGGCACCAATGTCTAATCGACTTGTTTATGCGACTTTTTTATTAGATTTTTTTACTATTGTAAATTGTTATTTTGTTTTAAATCTTTGAATACAAATTTTAAAAAAAATATATCTCTTAAAATTCAAAACCTCTTTAACCTTAATAAATTTACCTTAATCCGGCCGCTCATTTAGCTGAAACATTACCGCTAACAATGCCTATATTCGGCCATTGTCCGCTATAGGGGTACATTGGGCCTGCCGTATGCTGCGTTGGCTTTGTTTAGTAAGCAGCCCTGGATTGTCCTGGATTTAGAATGTTTGGATGAGAAAGGCAAAAGGGAAAGGTTTTAACATATTTTGCTTTCAGTGTCGAATTATAGGCAGAGTAAATCTCTAACTCAGGAGCTTACCCGTAATAAAAAAATAACAAATAATTTGGGGAACAAAACCGTGAACCAATCAGGTACGGTTAGCAATAAAAATCGATTGACCCTTTTTGTTTTCGTTTTCGGCTTCTCTTTTGATTAACAGTTTTTTTTACAACATAATTTTTGAGCACAAATAAAAAAAAAACATTTTAATTTAGCTTAGCTTTTGCATAAAATTCTAAAAAGTACCGTATCAAACAATTATGGGTATATTTACCTGACATGTAAAAGTAACACTGTTAATCTACTTCTGTTGCTGCCTGTACCTACACGACATGAAAAAAAGGTAGGTAATGATTGTAACAGCCTCTCAAAGATAGGGTAGTACCATATTTAGGTATATGGCTCCTGTATAAATTGATACTAGTTTTTTTTTACATTGTACACACGGCTACACATCTAGCTATACACTTCCAGTTTACACTGACCTCTCATTGTAAAGAAATCCTATACAATGCGAGATCAGCTTAAACTGGAAATGTATAGCTTGATCTGTAGCCGTGCGTACGTACCGTTTTTTTTCTGAACTGAATAAAGTTTTTATTTATTTATATTGAATACCCTATCTTTAGAAAGCAACAAAATAGGTTGAACAATTTTCAAATGAACAAGATCATTGAATGACCGCGCCGTTTCTTGTCGAAAATCTAATACGGAACGAGAAATAGCTAAAAATAAACCCTCAAAACAATTTCCATCACGTTATCTTCACAGTGAGGGTGTTAATTGAACAGCCAGGACCCGCAGTAAGTGCATTGAGACCCAAAGGTCGGAGGAGAAAGGTCAACAGGTTAGTTAGGGAGAACCTTCGGAGAGGGGCTTTATATTGTAAATTAAAATGTTATATAGTAGGTAGTAACTGTGGGCGAGGTTTTAGTTGAAATGAAAAGATATATTTATTATTGGCGTGAGGTTCTCGGTAATGATTATAGTGGATTTTTTAACCCGATTAAGGCGAAGCAAAAAGGAGGGTTATGATTTTGCCCGGTATGTATGTAAGTATGTATGTTCATATGTTCCCTCATAACTTCTAAACTGCTTATCGTAATTTGACAAAAACTTTTTTACAAAAAAATACAACCGACTTCCAAAAACAACACTACAAAGTGAAAAATAACTTTACATTTCGGAAGTCGGTGTCTAGTTAAATGTATTGTCGTTTTTTGCCACCGACTTCCGAAATTAAAGTTATTTTTCACTTTGTAGTGTTGTTTTTGGAAGTCGGTTGTACTTTTCTGTAAAAAAGTTTTTATTTTTCACTTTTTAGTTGTGTACCTACCCCACACAAATTCTAATACCACTACCTGCAAAACAAACTAGAACATCATCCATATAAAAGTGTGGAAAAAATACGTATTATTGAAGCTAACTCAAAAACTACCAAAGCAAAGTTAATCAATTTTATATGGGACCAACTGTGATGTATACCCTCTCGAATAAAATAAAAAAAAAAAAATTCGGTCCAGCCATCTTCGAGTAATCGGGGAACATACATAAAAAAAAATAAAAATAAAAAAAACAAAGGTTCCGACGAATTGAGAACCTCCTCCTTTTTGAAGTCGGTTAAAAAGAGGTATCGTTGGAAGCGTGTTGATCGTCCACTGATTATAGGCTATGTGACGTCACATTAAATTGAATATGGCGTTCTCTAGAGGACATAAAGTCAAGAACTACAAAAAAATATTTTTAACGATGCTGTGTTGGGTATCAACCGAAAGGGCTAGTACATTTCAAATGCATATGTTAGCTATTGCTCGCGGCTTTGCTTGCATGCACCCGATAATTGGGATAATTTCTAAAATCACGCCTCAGATGTAAGCCAAACATATTTTCTCTCCAAACCTACCCAAAATACATATATAATAATTATTCGTAAAGTGGCTCTGCATATAGTTTAAAATCACGAAATTATAATCCCAAAATAATTTAAATAAAAAGTAAGTTTAAAAACTAAAACCCGACTATTTAAAAATCACGCTTTAAAAAGTATAAAACAAGAAAATATTCTCATCTGAAATTAGAAAAAGACAGACAAATTAAAAATCCGGAGTCACACGTTTTTTTGCTTTGCTTTTTTTTTTGCTTTGACCAAACATGAAATCGCGAAAAAAAAATCAGCTGTTCCCTACATTTTGACGAATTATGCGAATATAAATGTAATGAACAGCTGATTTTTCTTCGCGATTTCAGGTTTGGTCTCATAGTAAAAGTTGTTCATATTGATGAGTACAATGACCCCTTAAAATATTGCCACTGTTTACACTTACACCCTATAAAGGTGAAAATTACACTCTTTAGAGCGTATTGCCAATCTATGTACACGTGTGCCCTATGGGTCAGCTATACAAAAAGCTCGTACAATGCTCTGCGAGTCCAGTACAATAACGCCTTTAGAGTTATGTTGGGGCTGCCGCGCTTTTGCAGTGCATCGGGGATGTTCGCGGAAAATGGCGTGCCAGATTTTTACGCACTGATGCGGACTCGGATAGCATCCCTGATGCGGCGAGTGCGCGACAGCTCCAACAGCTTGGTGGCTACACTAGCCGACAGGACAGACAGTCCATTGATGTGGCAATGGATGACCACTCATCGTGCGTCATTCCAATATTTTAAGTAAATTGTTTTAGTGTATTTTTAGTGTAGTTATGTGTGTTCATGTATTTATGTATGTTTTTTGTGTATAAAATTGTATTGGGTGTTGTTTATGGACTTAAATATGGTCTGAAATAAATATATTATTATTTCGTTTATTAATTTTTCTTCTTATCAAATACATTTTTAAATATTTCTTAAAAAATATATAAAAAACATTTAAAAATATAAAAAATAGTAGCCCACCGGTATCAGGAACAGGGTCCAAGCTACCGGCGGTCAGGGCTCCAGAGAGAGGAACCTCCTAACAATGCGGGCCGTGTCCAGAAGTACTGCTTTCTGAATCAGGCCCTTGATCCAGCCACCTAACGAGAGCCTCCTTAGGTGTTGGTTGAGGCTCTTGGCAATTAAACCATTGGCTGATACAACTATCGGCACAATGATTGCTGAGTCCACATCCCACATGTCGACAACCTCGCGAGCCAAGTCAAGATACTTGATTTGTTTATCTTTCTCGGCTTTCACGAGGTTCCCGTCATGTGGGACTGTTACGTCAATAATCATTGCGCGCCGCTCTATTCGATCCACCACCACTATATCAGGCTTATTGGCAACAATAGTCCTGTCAGTGATGATGGATCGATCCCAGTACAATGTGCTATTTCCATTTTCGAGAACTGGGTCGGGCACATACCTGTAGTACGGCACTTCCGATTCCGCAAGGTTGTATTTCAGTGCAAGTTGCTGATGGATAATCCTGGCTACAAGGTTGTGTCTATGCAAGTACTCTTCGTTAGCAAGACGAGAACACCCGGAGATAATGTGTCGGATTGATTCTCCCGGACGGTGGCATGCCCGACAGATGTCAACCTTACCATCCTTCACAATATATTTCCGGTAGTTGTTCGTCATCATAACTTCGTCCATAATTGCACAGACAAAACCTTCGGTTTCCCCAAAGAGGTCACCGGAACGCAGCCAGGCTACGGACGCTAACAAATCTACATCGGGTTCATATAGGGCCCGGAAAAAGCGTCCGTGAAGCTCTTTACTCTGCCATACCTCCCTGCGATCGTTAATGTTAAGCACTACAGGTTTGCGCCAGTTCTCTTTAGCCAAGGAGAGCGGAGTGAGGCCCTTGTCCACCGCGACCACATCGCGATGCATCCCCACGTCGGCTTCTAGAAAATATTCCCTGAGACTGCATATCTCGCGGTTGTGGAGAGTCTTAGCGTTTAAAAAGCCTCGGCCTCCACACTTGCGCGGGATATACAGTCTCATTACCGATGACCGTGGGTGATGCATTCGATATGCAGTCAACAGCGTACGGACCCTCCGATCCAGGGCGTCGAGTTCCGTCTGAGTCCATTTGAGTACGCCGAAAGAGTACATCAAAACCGGCATGACCCAACCGTTGAAGGCGCGCACCTTGTTTCCGCCTGATAGAAGACTATTAAATACTTTCTTCAGGCGGCCAAAGAAGCGCTCCTTCAACGATTGCTTCATGTCAGTAACATTGATGCCCAACGCTTCCGACATACCCAAATACTTATAGGTTTCGAATGCGGAGAGGGCTCTAAGGTTTATGGAATCCGAGAGTTGGGTTCCCACGGATTCCACAATCTCTCCTA